>OV743447.1:7602076-8802076 GCA_928269145.1 Agriphila tristella | reverse complement strand
TTGATCAGCTGAAGTGGAAGTGGACGGGGCACTTAACAAGTAGAACCGATGGCCATTGGGAAAGAAAGGTTCTGGAATGGCGACCGAACACAAAACGCTTCGTGGGCAGGCTCCTGACAAGGTGGACCAACGATCTGGTGACTAGTGAAGGTCGCAGGCTCGCGGGGCGCCGCTGGATGCAAGCAGAGCAGGATCGAACATTGTGGAGATCCTTGAGCAAGGCCATAACCAGCAGTAGATGTCGTGTGACCGATATGATGATGACCCAACACTCGGCAAATTTGAGTGGCGTGAAATGTAAGTTCAATGTATTTTTAGTAGAATTATTTGCGCAATAAGCAAGTAAGTACCTAAGTGATTCAATTTATTTATTTATCGATGATAAAAGTATATATTGATTTTTGGTTAGTTAATAACCTCTATTAAACACGCTAAAAGTATCACTGCAATTTTATTTAAATAGAGACTGAAAACTCCGGAACTCCGGAGCTCCGGAGTTGAAACCCTGAACATCGAAACCCAACTCCGGAGTTGAAAAATACTCCGATGTTCAAGCCCTAACTGTCACCATTGTCAAACTGAGGCTATATTCCGAATCACGATAAAATCGATGTCAGCGCTCACGTTATCTGTCAAACCCATACAAAATCACCGACTCGGAACGCATTTTAGTGCGCTGTCATCGATTTTAGTGTGATTCGGAATGCAGCCTGACAGTAGATCAGCAGAGTACATAGTGCTGCCATTGTTCTATTGGGATCGATTACTAAATCGATTTTAATCTTGTTCAGTACTGTTATAATCTAAAAAATATTTTATCATTTCACTGGTTTTAATAAAAACTATATTTTTTGAAGTTATACTCAGTCAAACAAGAATTGCCGTTACAAATAATGTTAGTAATTAATAATATATTTTGTTGGTATCGATTTTTATATCGCATCGATTGTTTACGAGATTTTTTCGTACCTCGAGCAACGTCACTCGCATAAAAATCTTTGAATTGTTATTAAAATGGTTTTGGTGATGGCGACTTTATTACACAATAATTCCAATTGCATTATTCATAATAAATTCAATAATGATTTTTAAATTTTATGGAAAGTTTGTACACGGTATTTTAAAGTTGGGCCGTAGATGGGCGTAAGCCTTTATCCACAGAAGTTAGTAGAAATAGTATCTGCGTTCCTGTTGTGGACGACATTGAACCTTGCCAATCGCCTGTTTTCGAAAATAATTCACCGTACATTGTGTCAGCTAATGTTCAATCTTCCACAGACCATTTTCAAGTTAACAATAATTCGGAGAGGTGTGTTATATTTTCAACCAGTTTTGCTTCATTCAATAGATGAGAATATACCAAACCTGAATGATGTCATTCAAGGTAATAATGCAAACGGTACCAATGAAGAAATCAACATCGTAAATATACACCGAAAAACAGTTCCACCTCTAAACATCGAAAAAGAAAAACGAATGGAGGAGCTATGCTGGTATCATCTTTATCCTGATGGTAGAAATGGATTCGGGGAGCATAGAGATATACCCATAACCGCACTTGACTACTTCCAAGCTCGAATAATGGGCAGTGATACCCGATTTCAGCGTAATGACTACTTGTTCTTTGCTTTATCAGTAGTAGAATATTTTAGAGCAAAAGCTAGTGTATCAGTATCATGTCGTATGAAGCAGGGCGATCACATTCCGCAAGGTCTCGTGGACAATATGCACCTCACGATGCGAAACATAAGAGGATCCGCCGCATATTGGAAACAGTGTTGTGCGGAACTTATTGCTATGGTTCGTAGTTTAGGCGCTCCAACTTGGTTTGTTACATTTTCATGTAATGACCTAAACTGGCCTGATATGATAAAAGCATTGCTTATAGTCGATGGACGTCCTGAATTAAACAATGAAGAGTTGCCTTTTGAAGAACGTCTAAAATTGGTACAAAAGTACCCTGTTATTGTACCAAGACAATTTATGATTCGAGTTAACGCCTTGATGAGATTTTTGAAAGCCAATACAAGATGCCTAGGAGGACCAATTGACGATTTTTGGTACAGAATCGAATTTCAAACTAGAGGGAGTCCTCATTTGCATATGTTGTTGTGGTGTGACGATGTACCAAATTTCGACACACGGGAAGGACTTGCAGTTATTGACCAAATTGTGTCATGTTCAATAGAAGGTAATGATGCTGATTTAGTTAAAAGACTACAAGTTCATAAACATTCCGCAACTTGTTTTAAAGATCGAAACTCTGGCTTTTGTCGGTTTGGTTTCCCAAGACCAATAAGCAATACTACAAAATGTCTAGAACCAGACGATGCTCTTAACAATAATGGTCGCTTTTGTATACTGCGCCGAACTACCGAAGAAGCTATGGTCAACAACTATAACACTGTTCTTCTTAACATCTGGCAGGCAAATATGGACGTACAGCCATGTGGAAATGTAACTGCAGTGGCTTATTACATCGCAAAGTACGCCGCCAAATGTGAACCGAATGATTGTGGCGATGTAATCAGGGAAGCCGTACAAAGAGCGAAAAGACAGAGCAGTGATGTTAGGAAGCAACTATTTTCCGTATCAATGGCAATTCTCGGTCAGAGATTAGTTTGTGCTCCAGAAGCTGCCTACCGCCTCTGTCACTTGCCTCTCAAGATGTGTTCAAGGAAAACAGTTTTCGTTAATAGTTGTCAACCGGACCAACGGTACAGGCTACTTCAGTTTAGCAATGAAGAAACATCGGTTTACAATAATATCTTCGATCGATATTCTAAGAGACCAAATGAACTCGAAGATCTGAGCTTAGCTGAATTTGCAGTTAGATACGAAACCGTTTCTAACTCAAATTGGACTGAAGATGACGGGGATATTGAAATGCGAGTTGTAACGTTGCGTTCTGACAATTCCCAAGTTTAAATTTTGGCGCGGAAGCGAAATGGTAGTTTTCAGTACCTTACAGGAATTGGCACCTCCCCCTTAACGTCATTGGCGGATGTGTGTAGCAGCCGCAACTTTAATAAATGTCTTTTCGATTTTTCTTGTATTTGAATAGGGTTTTGAAATGAATAAACATTGGAAAACAGAACAAAGTCTCTCAATATTCGCTTCAGTTTTGCAGAGAATTTGACGATAGAAAATGGCGCGTGCGGCGTGTCATGATTTCGACCAATACGAATATAAGATTCTTGATTTCGACGAATAGCAACAACGCCCAATAGGAAGGCTGATTTTGGTGCCGCGGTGTTGCCATTTCGCGTCACATTCTTCTATCTGACACTTTTAATGAAGTTATGCACAAACACCTTTTTGCTGATTGAAGCGTCGAGTGACAGTTCTTTGTGTTTTGTCCAAAAGATTTATAGTCGACAAAACACAGGTATTTGTTTATGTAGGTTAAATTTTTATTTACAAAAATATTTGGTCAATTTTTAATTTCAAGTTATGGTAGGATTTGGGAAAACGGAACGTTTTGGAAGAAGTTTCAAAACGAGCAAGGGCAACACCAAGCAAGTTTTCAGATTTTCAGAAAAGAAAGATGACAGTTGTGATGAACGAGATTCGATTTTTGTTATTTTATTTAACGCGGCGAGAGTCGCTCGCATAATAATTTATAGTCAGAAAACGTTACTGAGGTAGAACCACTGGTCACTGATTTGAGGGTGTGCCAGTTTCCCCAATTTTACTTACTGTGGTTGAGTTCGGCCAGGCAAAGTTTCAAACGGGTGGTGGGAGCAGGCGGTTTGAACACCCGCTAAACAGGATTCTGTTCAGCGAAAACCTGCTATGGGAAGTTAATTTTATTCGACTCATCGTTTTATGAGAATACCCTACTTTGGGACGGTGTCCATCCACGGCCACGTCACCGGCCTGAACGAATTGCTGTCCACCGAGTCCTAATTTCATTCAAGACTCACAGGAGCATTAATAACTAGAAGTTGTCATCATATCGGACACATGAGGTCGGTGTAACTTTCACTACAATTTAGCTCTTTTAGTGAACCGTGGTATCTCCATGTAGGGCTCGGTTTCTTGACGTAGAACCGTAACTTTTACCTTTTGCGGCCCAACGCACACCAACCAAATCGTACCCATGTAAAGCGACCCCTATCGCTAAGCTAGTATTTTGGAATTTTTCTTATGTAAGGTGTAAACCAAATTTTAACAATATAGACCATTAAACCCATACCATCTTTTATTTATTTTTTTTACACCTTCAATTTAATTTTCTTTGCTCCGTGGCTCTCACCGGGCAATATTCTAGAGAACCACGTGGCAAATGGCGCCCACATTTATTTAAAGATATTGTTTGGTGTGTGTTGGTCAGAAATATTCCCCATCTTTCTCATATCTGGGCCCGGACCGCAGGGAATATTGTGTGTGTAAGATTTTGTCCTGGCCCACACCTTTGGCTTACTTATGGAATGATTTTAGTACTGATTGGAAGATTGAGAGAGGGTAGGAGAGAGTAGGGGAGTTTTTTTTGTTTTAATAAAAGTTTACAGTAGAGTCATATTATTTTTTTTGATTTTGAAAAGAGGGTAGGTATATATTTTTGCTTAACTTAGAATCATATTTTTGAAAGTATTTGGTAGAGTCATTATGTATTTTGTGTAACTTAGAGTCATAATATATTTTTCAAACAAGAATATTTAGTTCATAATTATTGAGCGAATAACATTTAAGATCATTTTTTCTGCTTGAACAACATAACCACAGTAAAGAATTGTTTTTCAATTTAATAAATTTCTTTGGAACATTTTATTAGGAATTTGTTTTTTTTAACAGTAGCGGCATAGATTTAAATTGATTTTTAGGATTGGAATACCACGCGTTCTAGTTTTGTAATTTTATGTTGTGGTGTGCTGCTATTGTGAATGTTATAAAGTGAAAAAAAAACACATGTGTGGTTGTTTCATTTCCTTTAATTTTTAAGTGTTAAGCTTTTGTTCCATGTTTTATGTTATGTGTTATATGTTTTTATAAAACTAAGATTTATATGTATAGGTATCTACCTACATGTTTCATGTTTAAAAGTTAACTTCAAGTTATATTGTTTTTATGTAAAACTGTAACTAAACAGACATAAATATCAGATTTTACATTTGGTAACAAACTAGTGTGTGTACACATTCATACTTTCAAAGGAAAGATTTCAGTTTTCAGATTAAAACTTTATTTTGTTTTTAAAATGAATACATTTTGTTAAATTTAAAAGTTCATACAGTTGGTTTATAAATTTGATACATTTTGTTAAAACTACCTACATTTTATACATTTAGGTGATAAATTTACAAAATATTACAATATTGTACAAGCGGTGTGTCGTTGTGGTCAATACAATTACAAATAATTTTCTTGAGTACTGTGTTTTCTCTGATTTAGTGTTTGATAATTTAATATTACCTTTTATTTAAATTATTTGTGAAGGAAATACCACCAGTTCTTAACGATGGATTTAGAAATTTTAGTACATTCTCTTTTAAAAGATGAACTTACTTATGAAGTGACAATTAGGTCTGAAACACCGACTTCTACGGTTCCTTTGTTGAGAAAGCAACTAAAACAGCTTCTTATTGAGTGTCCCTCTGAGGTAATCACAGAAACAGAGTTTGAAAGTGGTTCGGAACTTAAAATTATTTCAGATAAAATTAAAGAATTAAAAGCAAAACTTAGTGAAAAATCTGTTACAGCACATTGTTTGAGCAGATGCCGTGGTTTGGTACGACACTTACATCATAGGCTTTTGCGAGTTGTGTCGGATGACCCTGCTGTTTTGTCACAAAAGGCAGAGTTGTCTGGCGCAATTGAGTTTTTATTGTCAGTTTCTGAAAAGTTTTTCTTGTCAACAAGAGCACAGCATCCGGATCAGAGCGATACCCAGGTTGAACCGGTGCCAGTAGTAGCAGTTGCAGAATGTTCTGGTGATAGGAATGTGGCAAAGTGGAACTTGAGATTCAACGGGACCACAGACCCACGCTCATTTTTGGAACGTGTCGACGAGCTCCAAATTTCATATGGTGTTTCTGACGGCAAGTTGTTCAACTCAGCCGCTCAGTTGTTTTCAGAACAGGGTTTGCTGTGGTATCGTGGCATTAAAAGTCAGGTTGACAGTTGGGCAGAACTGAAATCTTTGTTGCTCGAAGAATTTGACCCGGTCGATTATGATTACAGGTTACTGGGTGAGATCCGTTCACGAACACAAGGAATGGAGGAGCCAACACACATTTATTTTTCAGTAATGGCATGCCTATTCAACAGACTGAAATCACCACTGCCGGAGGAGAAGCAGCTTGAAATCCTTTTGCATAACATCAGACCGTATTTTTCACAACAGTTAGCTTTGTTAGATATTACTACAATTTCCGATTTAAAGACAAAATGTCGTAAACTTGAATCTGCTCGCCAACGTTCGGATTTTTTTGTTGAACCGACTAAGTCGAATTTTCTGAGTCAAGAATTTTGCTATAAGGGTAAAGCAAAACAAGTTCATTATGTAGCAACACACAACACCAGTAGACCGCCAACAACATCACAACAGTTTAATTCTAATTCAATGCCTTCTGCAAACCAACGAGTGTGTTATAAATGTGGCAAGGGTAACCACAATTTCAGATTATGCAAAGTGACACCTCAAAATATAAAATGTTTCAAATGTGGCAAAGTAGGTTTTACTGTCACATCGTGTCCGAACTGCAGTAAGGGCACAAGTTTTAAAAGTTCACCACAGACAAAAAAACTAGTTGGTGAGAACCGAGGTAATAATTTAGTGGATAGTGAGGGTAAATTTAAATCTTTTCGTAGCATCGCTTCGGTTCTCTTCGCACCTAGTGAAAATGATGTTAGGCCTTATTTAAAATTTAAAGTGAATGATTTTGAAATTATTGGTTTATTAGATTCAGGTGCTTGTATCTCAATTTTAGGGAACAATGCACATAAACAATTTATCAAGTTTGGGTTTGACCATCACAGAAGGCAACTCCAGGTTTAATGGGTCAACCGAAAGTCTGCCATAAACCATTTCAGGTATTATCCGTGGACATCGTCGGTCCAATGCCAAGGTCTCGTTCTGGTTTTGTTTATCTTTTGGTAGTTACCTGTTGCTTTTCTAAATATTGTTTAATTTTTCCAATGAGACGTGCTACTTGTGCGGAGGTGGTGAAAAACTTGGAACAACGCGTAATTTTAGTACACGGCGTTCCAGAGACTGTAATTGCTGATAACGGAGTGCAATTCACAGGATCTGAGTTCCGCCAAATGCTCGAACGTTATAAAGTTCCGAAACTCCATTTTACCCCGCGTTACACACCTCAAGTAAATTTGGTTGAAAGATACAACAAAACCATAATGACAGCTGTTGCTTCTTACGTTAAAGATAATCATCGTACATGGGATGAACAATTGCCAAAAATTCAGTTTGCAATTAATAGTGCCGTGAATGAGTCCACTGGATTTTCACCATTTTTTCTAGTACATGCTAGGGAACCAGTCATCAGTGGTACCTTTTATAGGGACACAGATAAGGAATACGAACCTGGGGTACCTAGGGACGAATACGCCGGTGAATTTCACAATTTAAAGACCATTTTCGAAGAGGTACGCGAGCATTTATTAAAAGCCCATGCTGAGAACACCACTCACTATAACTTAAGAAGAAGAGAGGCTAAATTTTCTGTAGGTGATGTTGTGTGGAAGAGAACATTTACTCAGAGTGATGCGCAAAAATTTAAAATGGCAAAGTTGGCACCTAAATTTGAGAAATGTAGGGTCAAAAAAGTTTTATCGCCTTTGGTGTATGATTTGGAAAGGGTTTCTGATGGTCAATCTATAGGTTCTTGGCACATTAAGGATTTAAAAGCTTAGGGCACTTATTACATCTTCTCTAGTAGTGTGTCAAATACACGAAATTTGGCACACGAAGCGTATGTCTGTGTGTGGTGTTTACAGTTATTTTCACTGTAACACTTTTGGTTTGCATGGTGAGGTATGAAAGGACAAATGGTGAAGAACGAATGAATGACGATTGCATGCGGAGGAATTTGGGGGTGAAAGAGCAGGGAATTGCCGGTAGCCAAGCTATAGGTAGATGTAGGACTGGTTTAGTTTTTTTTTGTGTGGTTCTAATCTCTAATGAGTTAGAATTCACTTTTTGTTACGAGTTTCGAATCTATTTTTTTACCTAGGTGTAGATTCGGGTAAATCTTGGTATTTTTTTTATTTTTGCTGTTTGGCAGGGAGTGAAACTTATTTTTTTTTCCAATTCATACTCCAATTTTGCAAAGAGTTGTTATGAAAGAAACCGGCATGTTTTTTCTGCTATTTGGGTGACTGAAATTTATGTCACAAACTTTTTTTAATTTTGAATATTTAGTTGTTGTACAGTCACAACAACTGCGTTGCATTTGCGTATTTGGTGAATGCTACATTTTTAAGGAGCGTAGTTTCGACTCCTTGGTTGGTTTACAACTTGTGTTGAGTTGTAAATGTTTTGTTTGTGCGGTGTTGTTTTGTCTCGTTAAGTGGAAGTCCTGTGTCGTCAAATGTGATGTCACTAGGGTGACGGGTTGTACGTCCAGGGTATATATATATATATATTTTTTTGGGTTGTCGGTCGACATGGTTCGTTGAATCGTAGCATTCAATAGATTTTTTTTTCTAGGTTTGTGTTAGTAGTAGGATTTGTAGTTTGAGGACGCTGAGGGCAGCGCCTTTTTTTCAGGAGAGGGGGTATTGTAACGTTGCGTTCTGACAATTCCCAAGTTTAAATTTTGGCGCGGAAGCGAAATGGTAGTTTTCAGTACCTTACAGGAATTGGCACCTCCCCCTTAACGTCATTGGCGGATGTGTGTAGCAGCCGCAACTTTAATAAATGTCTTTTCGATTTTTCTTGTATTTGAATAGGGTTTTGAAATGAATAAACATTGGAAAACAGAACAAAGTCTCTCAATATTCGCTTCAGTTTTGCAGAGAATTTGACGATAGAAAATGGCGCGTGCGGCGTGTCATGATTTCGACCAATACGAATATAAGATTCTTGATTTCGACGAATAGCAACAACGCCCAATAGGAAGGCTGATTTTGGTGCCGCGGTGTTGCCATTTCGCGTCACATTCTTCTATCTGACACTTTTAATGAAGTTATGCACAAACACCTTTTTGCTGATTGAAGCGTCGAGTGACAGTTCTTTGTGTTTTGTCCAAAAGATTTATAGTCGACAAAACACAGGTATTTGTTTATGTAGGTTAAATTTTTATTTACAAAAATATTTGGTCAATTTTTAATTTCAAGTTATGGTAGGATTTGGGAAAACGGAACGTTTTGGAAGAAGTTTCAAAACGAGCAAGGGCAACACCAAGCAAGTTTTCAGATTTTCAGAAAAGAAAGATGACAGTTGTGATGAACGAGATTCGATTTTTGTTATTTTATTTAACGCGGCGAGAGTCGCTCGCATAATAATTTATAGTCAGAAAACGTTACTGAGGTAGAACCACTGGTCACTGATTTGAGGGTGTGCCAGTTTCCCCAATTTTACTTACTGTGGTTGAGTTCGGCCAGGCAAAGTTTCAAACGGGTGGTGGGAGCAGGCGGTTTGAACACCCGCTAAACAGGATTCTGTTCAGCGAAAACCTGCTATGGGAAGTTAATTTTATTCGACTCATCGTTTTATGAGAATACCCTACTTTGGGACGGTGTCCATCCACGGCCACGTCACCGGCCTGAACGAATTGCTGTCCACCGAGTCCTAATTTCATTCAAGACTCACAGGAGCATTAATAACTAGAAGTTGTCATCATATCGGACACATGAGGTCGGTGTAACTTTCACTACAATTTAGCTCTTTTAGTGAACCGTGGTATCTCCATGTAGGGCTCGGTTTCTTGACGTAGAACCGTAACTTTTACCTTTTGCGGCCCAACGCACACCAACCAAATCGTACCCATGTAAAGCGACCCCTATCGCTAAGCTAGTATTTTGGAATTTTTCTTATGTAAGGTGTAAACCAAATTTTAACAATATAGACCATTAAACCCATACCATCTTTTATTTATTTTTTTTACACCTTCAATTTAATTTTCTTTGCTCCGTGGCTCTCACCGGGCAATATTCTAGAGAACCACGTGGCAGAGTCGAAGAAAACGAAGTATGTAGATACATTCGCCTACAAGACAATACTCGAATGCGCATCAGAAACAAACCTGCTGTTTTACGCACTCGCTATTTTACTATAAACAGTGATCGGGAAGGATTCTACTACAATCTTATTGTGTGCCATATTCCATTTCGAAATGAGAGTGATCTCATTAATGAGGGCGAAACAGCTGAAGTATGTTTCTTACGCCGACAGTCGGAGCTGCGACCGTTGTTACATAACGTGTCTGTTGAGCAATTTTCCCATGCCGAGCAAGTTATACAACAAGCTCTAGTCCAAGCCGTGGCTCTTAATGCTGTGAATAATTATGATAATGGAGAAACTAGAGAAAATCAAAATTATACAAATATATATGATGCAGGCCGAATAGATTTAGACATAAATTATGAGGATGATAATGAAAACGATTATGACCCTAATGTTTTACCGGATGAAGTATTTTTAAACGGCATCAGGAGCCTTAATATACAACAAAAGGATTTATTAAGGAAAGTATCTGACGCAATAGACAATGATATCAGAAAAAATAATAATGCAAGTGTTCAGCCTTTCTTATTATTTATCACAGGGGGAGCTGGTAGTGGCAAATCATTTCTGCTGAAGCTGGTCGTTGAGCACATTAGACGTTGCTATGTTCCAACTGTTGACGCTATTATCAACCCAACTTTTGTGGAAGTAGCTGCTCTAACAGGAGTTGCTGCACGACAAATATCCGGCAGAACACTTCATTCTGTATTTTCATTGCCAATTGAAAAAGGACGCGCTATGAGTTACCGTAAAATGAGCGGACAACCGCTTGAACGGGAAAGACGTAAGTGGCGATATATTAACTGGCTGGTGATAGATGAAATATCAATGGTGTCATATGAAAACTTACGCATATTTCACTTGAGATTACAGGAATTTAAAAACAATAACATGTTGTTCGGCGGTGTCAATGTTCTTTTATTCGGTGACATAATGCAACTACCCCCTGTAAAAGGTCATTGGTGTTTTGAACAGCCATCATGGTCAAGTGCAGAGATACATCTATGGCACCAATTTTCATTCTGTGAACTTACTATAAATATGCGCCAAAGTAGTGATACCGAGTTTGTTGACCTTTTGAATAACCTACGCTTTGGTGAGCTAACTACTTGCCAATTGCAAACACTATGTGAAAGACGACGTATTGAACAAACCGGTGACTTCGAAGATGGCGCAGCAATTCGGATTTATCCTACTATTAAATTGGTGGAAGAATATAATTCAAGGATGACAGAACGCGTGTCTCAATCTACTCGCGTTTACACCATATGTGCAGTCGATGAGTCACGAGAGGCTGCTACCTATGGAAAACGCCCTCCAACCAATGTCATTCCAGCTGATGTTAATAATTGTGGAGGTCTGTTGCATACTGTAAGCCTAGCTGTGGGTTCCAGAGTGATGCTAAGACGGAATATTTCAGTCTCAGAGGGACTTGTCAATGGTGCCATGGGAGTCATACAAAAGTTTAAGTGGCCAGCACTTCGACGCGATCAGCTAGAACAAGGAGAGTTACCAGAGGCTGTCTGCATCCGATTCGATGATGATACTATTGGGTCTAGAGTGAAAGATCCTGACGGCTTAGTATTAATTTCAACTGTTACGACAACGTTTCAGGCCACAAAGGGTTATGTAGATGTAGAACGTAGGATGCTTCCATTGATTTTAAGTTGGGCTGTGACTGTTCACAAGCTCCAAGGTACCACTTTAAACAAAGCAGTTATTGATTTGGGCAAAAAAAATTTTGCTAAAGGCCAAGTATATGTAGCTCTCAGTCGAGTAAAGACATTGGAAGGAATTGCACTCTCTGATTTGGAACCAAACAAGGTTCTTATAAAACCTCATGACGAGAAAGCACTACGAGAAATGCAAAGACTGAGACAATTAAATGTATAAGTAATAAACTACAAGAAATATTCATAAGTAAGCTTTAAGTAAGGTCTAGACTAGCAATAAAACTTGCAGAAGTTGACATCCGCAATCCCCTACCTCTCCCTATATAAACAGGTGTGGTTAGCTAAATTCTCGAGTTGTTTGCAGGAAGATCTTGCTAGTCTGAACCTAGCATAAGAAACAAACCTACCGTAAAAGGGGGGAAATAGGAATCCAGGTGTAAATTGGGACAAAAGTTTGGAAGATTTTTGAAGTGTATAGTCTTTGGACTCTTCGCTTCATTTTGTTATTTTTTTATATTTTGTATTTATACTACAAATTAAAAAATGAAGCGAAGAGTCCATAGAGTAAACTATTATTTATTCTGTGGTAACACTTTAAAAATCTTCCCAACTTTTGTCCCAATTTACACCTGGGATATATACCTATGGGTATTATAAATAAAACGTTTTAAAACTCGACGTTTTTCAATGGTATACCCCTAGTAACTCAATTTCTACAGGAGTTCCATTGGATCTTTGCAGTTCAAGTCTAGTCCAAAACGTCCTTGACAATAGATAGGTACCTAACTTGTTTTTGATTGTCATAAACCTCTCAATATTTCAATCACTATACAGTTCCTGTTTGATTTTGAGGAGTTCCCTTGTGTATCTTCAAAACCCAATGTCCAATTCCAATGAAATTAATATGGTATCATCCCTAAGGTATTTTCTTTCAAACAAAAAAAGAATTATCTAAATCGGTTCATAAACAAAAAAGTAATAATTGAACATCCGTCTGAATTCATAGAAATTGGTAACGAAAACGACAGTATTTTCAAGATTTCTTGAAAACTACTGAACCGATTTCAAAATTTCAAAAAGTGGGACCAACTTGGGAAGAAACCTGATGTTATAACGTTTAAATCATTTCAATCGGTTTCGTCGGGACCGTGCCTTTCGCATGTTTAAGAAAGATCGCACAGAAGCAAACTGGGACCTCTATAAAGCTGCACGTAACAGGTGTAATCGTATGGTAAGGGCAGCTAAGCGTCAATATTTCTTTGATAATATCTCCAACTCTTCTTCAGCCGACACATGGAAGTTTCTTCGATCCTTTGGTCTGGGAAAAACATCTTCCCAGTCCAATTCCTACTCCTTCTCCCCTAATGACTTTAACAAGCATTTTTCCTCGATCTCCTCATTAGACCCCAGCACCAAGTCAAACACTATTTTAGGCATTACCTCCAAAGGCCCCTTGCTCTCTGAATCCTTTTCCTTCTCTCCAGTGACCTTAGACGAAATCAGCAAGATCGTTGCCTCCATCAAATCCAAGGCCGTTGGCTGTGACGATGTCAGTAGGGATATGATTATCTGTGTCCTTGAACAAATTCTCCCCATCATTGTTCACATTATTAATCATTCCTTCCTGACAGGTGAATTTCCTTCTCTTTGGCGTATGGCTCATGTTATCCCATTGCCAAAAACTCCATCTCCTCAACTATTTAAAAACTTTAGACCTATTTCCATCCTTCCTTTTCTTTCTAAAATTCTCGAAGCAGCCGCTCATAAACAAATCTCTTCCTTTATCTACTCCAACTCCCTTGTTTCTCCACTTCAATCTGGTTTTCGCCCCGGTCACAGCACTACCACAGCACTGCTTAAAGTTACCGATGATATTCGACTGGGCATGGAAAACCAGTTGGTCACACTTATGGTTCTTATAGATTTTTCCAACGCCTTCAATATGGTTGACCATGACATTCTATTAGCCATCCTTAAGTCTCTGAATTTCTCGTCGATGTCACTGGAGTGGTTTTCCAACTATCTCCGTGGTCGCCAGCAGGCGGTTCATCTGGGATCAGATCTTTCCGACTGGTGCTCTCTCTCTGCTGGCGTGCCGCAGGGTGGTATCCTGTCTCCTCTCCGGTTTTCCATTTTCATAAACGTCCTCTCCTTACCGCTCAGCTGTTCTTACCATTTCTATGCCGACGACTTACAAATCTATGCACAAACTCCTGCAGATGATATTAACTCAGCCGTCTCATTATTAAACAGTGTACTTTGTAAGATCAGGACATGGTCGGCCGACTTTGGTATAGCCGTTAACCCATCCAAGTGTCAGGCAATTATTGTCGGAGGCCTGAAACAGATCGCTAGAATTGATTACTGTTCAGTACAGCCTATAATGTTTGACAACATCACCATCCCCCTCAGCGCTAGCGTGAAAAACCTTGGTATGCACATTGACTCGTCGTTCAGCTGGGCAACGCAAGTTGCCGAGGTCAGTCGATCTGTTATAGCTTCACTACGCTTTCTGAACCTTTTCAGGAACTTCCTTCCAATTCACACAAAAGTCACTCTTGTAACTTCCTTAATTTTTCCACTCATTGATTATGCCGATGTCTGCTACCCTAACTTGAATGAGGATCTTCTTAATAAGTTGGACCGGCTTATTAATAATGCCATCCGTTTTATATTCTGCCTTCGTAAATTTGATCATGTTTCTTCATACCGGTCTCAACTTAAATGGCTTCCTATCCGTCAGCGCAGACAGCTAAGGCTACTCTGCTCACTCTATTCTATCCTCAACAATCCTCATTCTCCTGAATATTTGAAATGTAAATTGCAATATCTCTGTGATTCTCACGATCGTCCCCTTCGCTCTGCCAATTCTCTTGCTCTCTTTACTCCCCTCTTTCATTCTGGCTTTATGTCTGATTCCTTTACGCTGCAAGCAACCCGCCTCTGGAATAGTCTACCTGATACTATCAGGAGATCCCCTAGCAAATTCTCATTTAAAAGAAATACTCATGCGTTTCTTTTGGAAGGATTACGCACATGATGTGAATAATCATTGTCACTTGGTTTTTTTTGTATTTATGTATTTATTTATTTTGTATATGTATAATTATGTACGTATATTCATGTTTATATATAATTTATGTTATAATATATATTTTGTATTAATATTTATTACTTTGGTTAAGTATTAGTAAGTAGGTTCCTCTATTTAATAATTTGTTATGTTTTCGTTGAATTCTTCTGTTTGTACCGCATTCATGAATGTCCTTTTTTTATTGTCGTCGGTTGACTGGTAGAGAATGCTTTTAGCATTAAGTCCGCCCTTTTACCATACTTTGTGTATTGTTGTACAATAAAGATATACAAAATATAAATAAAATAAAAAAATCAGTATTGGAAAAAAATAATTCTTCTTTAGGGAAATAAAAATTACAATAATACCTACATAGTTATTTTCATATCTTCACATCGGAGTTCTGGAGTTTCTCAATGGAGATGTCGCAGGCAACTGGCTTAATCAGCCCTTCAATTAGCCGCCTAGCAGTTATGCTACCGAGCCACCAATGAATTTGGCGAAAGGTGATGTCCAAAAATGTATGAGGTCTGGGCCACGTCTTTGTACAGTATACCAAAAAATAGATAAAGACAGGATAAACAGTTTCTAATTATTCAATTTCTTTAAAATTGCTTTGTTTTCTGGAAGGAACATTAAACAAAATGCAAAAACGCATAAAAAAGCATCATGGCGGAAGGTGTTAACAACTTCTTATACGTCTGTGTTAACAACAACCCACAGCACAGAGTAGGTAGAACTCAATGACAGTGACAATGAACGCATTCTGCCAGACAAATCTTTGAGTCATCGATCGCCATAGAGAGTACATTTTAACCGTGGAAAGTAAAATATTGATTAATACAGGCAGCTAGACCGCCTATTTCAAAGCGATAGTAATGCTCTAACCATCTTGTGCTACACGGTCCATGTATCTTGCGCACGTTGAGGCACGGGTTACTTGCGCGGGTGTACAATGCTATGGAGCTGGACCCGCTTTACGTGTTTCCACGGAGCATGTAACCTGCGCAAGTGCTCGACTTGCGCGGGCTACTTGCACCGTGTAGAAACACCCTAAGCACCTACCGCTATACTTTCCATGGTTAAAAATGGCAATCGATGACTCAAAGATTTGTCTGGCAGAATGCGCCCACTGCGGCTTTTTAATGGAGAGTTGCCATATTTGACGTCTTATTTCAAGTAAAAAATATTAATCTGTTTTGATTAATAACCATTTAACCATGCATTCTATAAAATTATTTGTATTTTTCTCAGAATCAGTGTATTTTTCTCCATCTTTGAGGGTGGTGTACATAGACGTGGCCCAAATTAGGACATGTCCTTTCTAATACTTTTTACGTTTCCGCTGAAGATCAGCGCCATCTCACCAATGTGAAGAGAATTATTTCGACATTCGAAGGCAGCCCCATTACAGGTGCTAGACAATCAATTAAGGTGAAACAGTCATATATAATTTTAATAGAAGTAATTCTCTTCACATTGGTAAGATGGCGCTGATCTTCAGCGGAAACGTAAAAAGTATTAGAAAATTTCGCCAAATTCATTGGTGGCTCGGTAGCATAATTGGTAGTGCATTGGGCCGGATTCCTAAGGGTGAAAGGGTGCGGGTTCGAATCCCGTCTGAGTTGCTACGGGTGAGTCGATTTTTCTAATATTTTTTCATTATTTATTCATCTTAAATGGAACTAAATTACAATGACTTGGCTAGGCAAGTGATTAAACGTCATCGAACCAAGAAATTTGCCTAGACGTTAAATTAAATGCCAGGATGTTATTTAGGCCGATGATTGAATGGCGCCTGTCAATGAAAAGGCTAGGCCGCTAATTGAACGACTGATTAAGCTAGTTGGCTGCGACAGAGACATGATGACTTTGAAATGAAATTGACCGTATTGAGAGCATACAAAGGCGATTTATCAGATATATATGTTACCGTTCCAAAACTAAATATCACTCTGCCAACTATCACAATCTCTGCTTAAAATTTCACCTCCTACCACTAAAAATTAGACGTGATATCGCCGACTGTATCTTTCTGACAAAAGTCCTCAATAATGAAATCGACTGCCCCGATCTTTTATGTAAATTTTCACTTAGAATACCACCAGCGTCTCTAAGGTTTAATCCGCCAATATCTATACCATCCGCATCGACAAATTATAGACAGAATACTTATGTATTGCGAGCGAGTAGACTGGCGAATGAGGCGTGCAAGGAACATAACTTGGATCTATTTACAAGTGGCGTGTCTAAGACTAAGCAGTGTCTAACCCGTAAGTTTTTCGAGTAATTTTTGATTATAGATTTTTTTTGTGTTAACAACTTCATAATTACGCTGTAACATACATATTGTTCACACCCCTACTGTAATAATTAATTGTGTTAGCGTAACCCGCTTAATCTGTATTTTATTTTCACAGATCATTTTTAAATTGGAAACTGTTTGTTAGATTTATTGACATTGACATATGGCAGTACGGGCGTATGGCAATATCGGGGCAGTCAACGAGAGGGTAGGACGACTAGCGGACGTGTGGCGGTCTGGCGAGTGATAAAACAAGATATGAAAATGGAAAGTGAATACTAGAAAAGAATGATCAAAACAGTTTGTTATCGGATCATCTAATCAAACTAAAAAATGGTATGCTTCAAAAGTGAGTATGTTCATAAATTCAGAAGCGGAAAAACCAACTTGGCCCACAGGTATGTTTCTTAAATACAATTAAACTAGTTGCTTTTAGTTGGCTTAAATTGAGCCGCTCAATATAAATAGTCACATAAATAGATACAATATTTAAAGCCAACACAACTCATTGAATTTAGAAATCGATCAGTTATTTGTAAAACTTACAATTTCTATGGTTAAAATCCGGTACTTACCTTCGACATAATGAAGAAAGACTAAAGTATAATCTTAAACCTCTTAAAATAGTTGAAATACTTACTTTATTCTGAGAACTAAGTATTGGTACTTACATGAAATTGTAACCTTTACAAGGATGTGAAAAAAAACATACTTTTACTTAAGATGCCTCTAAGATAGACATCACAGGCGTTACGACCCATCGGTCATCGCTGTGAGAAAAGCGTTGTTAGTCGAGTAACCCACTGCTTCTACCTACAATTAAACAAACAGAACTAGTATATCAATTGCTTAGTACAAAAACTCAGTGTGTTATAGTGGAATAACCACTGACTTGTTGACTCCAATAATAACGTTTCATGTAGGTAATTATGACAGTTTTTTCTGGTGTATATAACGGGTGGCGCAAAAGTACTGGCACTAAAGAAAATACTTTTATTTTTTTTATATGACATTTTCTGTCATTCTGTTGTTGAAAATTGTGTAGTGAACAAATATAAAATACACTGAAAATAAACATGGACCGTTTTACTCCCCAAGAACGTGGAATAATTGTGTCAATGGACGTGAGGGACGCTTTTCCAGGCCGAGTTATCTCTCGTTTTGGCGATTTGCCTTGGCCTGCAAGATCACCCGATCTGACCAGTCCAGACTTCTTTCTTTGGGGTTTTTTGAAATCTCGGGTGTATGTGAACAAGCCACAGACTCTCGCAGCTCTAAAAGAAAACATTCGTCAAGAAATAACGAACATATCGCAGGAAGTGTTACGGCAAGTTATGCAAAATGTCATAAATAGGGCTCAAATGTGTATCAACTCTGGAGGTCACCATTTAAAAGACATCATCTTTAAATCCTAATGGTACGAAATTTAATGGCACAAATATACATTTAAAAAAACCTAAATCTAGTTTTCTAATTTAGAAAAAATGTTATAGCTGAACCAAATAGGGTCTTTACTTTTGCGCCACCCGTTACATTAGAATCTACATAGATATTAATTGTATAACTTTGTAGATGTAGACTAGGCAATATTAAGATGAATAAATAATGAAAAATATTAGAAAAAATCGACTCACCCGTAGCAACTCAGACGGGATTCGAACCCGCACCCTTAGGATTCCGGCCCAATGCACTACCAATTATGCTACTGAGCCCCTAGTGGATTTGGCGAAATTTTCTAATACTTTTTACGTTTCCGCTGAAGACCAGCGCCATCTCACCAATGTGAAGAGAATGTGAAATTGTCTAGCACCTGCAACGGGGGCTGCTTTCAATGTCGAAGTAATTCTCTTCACATTGGTGAGATGGCGCTGATCTTCAGCGGAAACGTAAAAAGTATTAGAAAATTTCGCCAAATCCACTAGGGGCTCAGTAGCATAATTGGTAGTGCATTGGGCCGGAATCCTAAGGGTGCGGGTTCGAATCCCGTCTGAGTTGCTACGGGTGAGTCGATTTTTTCTAATATTTTTCATTATTTATTCATCTTAATATAAAAATAGCATTGTGAATGCAAAAATCTAAAAGTTTAAAAATTATATGACTGTTTCACCTTAATTGATTGTCTAGCACCTGCAACGGGGGCTGCTTTCAATGTCGAAGTAATTCTCTTCACATTGGTGAGATGGCGCTGATCTTCAGCGGAAACGTAAAAAGTATTAGAAAATTTCGCCAAATCCACTAGGGGCTCAGTAGCATAATTGGTAGTGCATTGGGCCGGAATCCTAAGGGTGCGGGTTCGAATCCCGTCTGAGTTGCTACGGGTGAGTCGATTTTTTCTAATATTTTTCATTATTTATTCATCTTAATATAAAAATAGCATTGTGAATGCAAAAATCTAAAAGTTTAAAAATTATATGACTGTTTCACCTTAATTGATTGTCTAGCACCTGCAACGGGGGCTGCTTTCAATGTCGAAGTAATTCTCTTCACATTGGTGAGATGGCGCTGATCTTCAGCGGAAACGTAAAAAGTATTAGAAAATTTCGCCAAATCCACTAGGGGCTCAGTAGCATAATTGGTAGTGCATTGGGCCGGAATCCTAAGGGTGCGGGTTCGAATCCCGTCTGAGTTGCTACGGGTGAGTCGATTTTTTCTAATATTTTTCATTATTTATTCATCCTAATATAAAAATAGCATTGTGAATGCAAAAATCTAAAAGTTTAAAAATTATATGACTGTTTCACCTTAATTGATTGTCTAGCACCTGCAACGGGGGCTGCTTTCAATGTCGAAGTAATTCTCTTCACATTGGTGAGATGGCGCTGATCTTCAGCGGAAACGTAAAAAGTATTAGAAAATTTCGCCAAATCCACTAGGGGCTCAGTAGCATAATTGGTAGTGCATTGGGCCGGAATCCTAAGGGTGCGGGTTCGAATCCCGTCTGAGTTGCTACGGGTGAGTCGATTTTTTCTAATATTTTTCATTATTTATTCATCTTAATATAAAAATAGCATTGTGAATGCAAAAATCTAAAAGTTTAAAAATTATATGACTGTTTCACCTTAATTGATTGTCTAGCACCTGCAACGGGGGCTGCTTTCAATGTCGAAGTAATTCTCTTCACATTGGTGAGATGGCGCTGATCTTCAGCGGAAACGTAAAAAGTATTAGAAAATTTCGCCAAATCCACTAGGGGCTCAGTAGCATAATTGGTAGTGCATTGGGCCGGAATCCTAAGGGTGCGGGTTCGAATCCCGTCTGAGTTGCTACGGGTGAGTCGATTTTTTTCTAATATTTTTCATTATTTATTCATCTTAATATAAAAATAGCATTGTGAATGCAAAAATCTAAAAGTTTAGGCAATATTACTTTATTTATTTTTCATGTTTTGCACAGTACTTTAAAGTGCTACTTACTGCTAATAGTGTTTAATCTACAAGTTAGTACTAATATCAGCTCAGAATTTGAAAATATCCTCTCAAAAGTAATGAAAGTAATACCTATTAATGAAACTGACCTCTTAAGAAAGTAAGCTTAAGGTACCTATATTTATTATTAACAATACGAATAACTTATCTTGTGGAATTATTTTGAAAATATATTTTCACAAGTTCCGAATTACTAAAAAATTGTTAACTTTGTTATTTGGCGGGATACTATATACTTTCTTTTATTGCTTATCATTCTTACTTTTATTGGTTTTATTGTCTTTATTGTACAATACAATAGTACAAAAGGCAGGCTTAATGCTAATTGTATTCTTTACCAGTCACCCTTTCGGAATAGACCGAAATAAGTATTAGTTCTATTAATGGAAAATTATGCGAATTTCCGTTGATTTCATTAGCATGCTAGTTTTCATAATTGGTATGCTAATTGCTATTACTATGCTGATTGCTAATATGATTCTTAATGTGATTTTTAATGACTAATACAATTTTTAAATTATGTTTTTTAAATAATTATGATCGTGAATAGCTCTGATAAAAATCAGAAGAAAATTCAAAAGAAATGCGTGTGTTTTGTCACTACGCAAATTAGTGTTTGCCTTCACCAAAATGAATTGATGATAACGATAGTGATGATGATGATGAAGGTGATGATGAAGGTGATTATGTTGATGAAGGTGATGATGATGATGAAGGTGATGATGATGATGAAGATGATGATGAAGGTGATGATGATGATGAATGTGATGATGATGACGGTGATGATGATTATGACTGTGATGATGATGATGAAGGTGATGATGATGGTGAATGTGATGATGATGATGATGATGATGAAGGTGATGATGAAGGCGATGATGAAGACGATGACGAGTATGACGACCATGAAGGAGATGATGATGATGAAGGTGATGATGATGGTGAATGTGATGATGATGATGATGATAGTTAACGTGGTGATGAAGATGATGATGGTAATGTGATGATAAAAATGATAAAGATGCATTTCTAATCAAAATTAATCATAGAAACACAAGCATTTCCCTTTAAGCTCACAAATGTGTTCTCTTATCTCTCAGTCGATCGTATTCATTCGATAAATCATCATCGTCTGTCGTCAACTGTCGGAGATGAATCAGACAGTTCGCGTGCGATGCGAACCAACGTTGTCGTACTATTCCATATCGGAGACGAACTCATTCGCAATATACAAATAGCACTAGCAGATATTTCACGCCGCGTGCTAATTAGAGCGGTCGGTCGTATTATTTCATATGATAGCAACAGGATGCGAACGCAGACGATTTCGCGCAGTTCGATGATACATAGCATTCATTATTTTTGGCAACTATGATTAATTTAATGAATGCAAATGGACGATGAGCAATTAATTATTAATGATAATGCATATTATTCCGTTATTATTGAGTACTATTATCGTACAGCGCCTTTAGGCTTAAATAATAGACTACTAAAAAACACGTATTTAGTAAGAAGTGAAATATGCTACATAATGTAGTGATCCACTAGGTGAAATATGCTACCTAATGTAGTGATCACTCATTTATACAGGAAATATGCTACTGAATGTTGTAGTGATCCACTATTGAGAGTAACTTTGTTCGTTTAGGAAATATGCTACGTAATGTAGTGATCCACTAGGTGAAATATGCTACCTAATGTAGTGATCACTCATTTATACAGGAAATATGCTACTGAATGTTGTAGTGATCCACTTTTGAGAGTAACTTTGTTCATATAGGAAATATGCTACGTAATGTAGTGATCCACTAGGTGAAATATGCTACCTAATGTAGTGATCACTCATTTATACGAGAAATATGCTACTGAATGTTGTAGTGATCCCCTATTGAGAGTAACTTTGTTCATATAGGAAATATGCTACGTAATGTAGTGATCCACTAAGTGAAATATGCTACCTAATGTAGTGATCACTCCATTTATAAGGTTGTAAGTATTAATTGAATGCAACAATAAATGTTATTTTTATACTATTTAAATTAAACACTTTAAACATTGGTTTAAAATTGGTCAAAATCATAGCTTTGGGCTATCTGCTGCAGTTTAGAGTTTATATGTCTAAGTTTTAAACCTACATTACTATGCTTGAGTTTACCGTCTTGGCCTCGGTGTATCAAGCTTACATAATTATAGGCAAAACTATTGTCGATGTGTGTGCCTAGCGACCTGTAGCAGAGGTTTCTATTCTGAAACCTATTTCGGGCACCAGTCCCTCGCAAACATAGAAACTCTCTATGTTGTAGCTTAGTTGCCATTAGAATTAACTTCCATCAATTATGACGGGAAAATAAATAAACAATTTATTTCTATTATTTTATTATTGATACAGGATAAACGCTACTTAATAAAAATAAAAAAAAAATATTTCCGATTTACATCCATATAAGATTAGCAACGATAAAACACCTTATGAGCTATATAAACAATGTTCTCTTCTATTAAGTACGGAGCATCCGATGGTGGTTTTAGCAAGCTCAACAATCGATTAATGTAGCGATCCAACCAGTGAAATATGCTACTCAATGTAGCGATCACGCTGTTTATACAGGAAGTATTGATGTCTATGTAGTGATCCACTTAATTACGTGCAAAAAGAAATCCACTACTATAGTGTAGTGCTCATTCTCTTTATTGACAAACATACTACTTATTGTGTAGTGTTTCACATGTATTGTAAAATATAATACCATATGCAGCGATAAGTCTAGCAGAATACTATAAGTTTACACCTGGGTTATATTGAACAGAATATATGCATGTGTAGTAAGTTCAGTAAAAAAAAAGGGGTTTCAAGTTAGACATCGCAAGAAAGAAAACAATACATGAGAAAAAAGTTTTCAAAAGTTCTTATGCTGATTCTAAATAAGCACCTTTGTTTCTTTCTGACAGCTAAATGTCCTATTTAAGCGAAATCAAAATACACTCATATGATAAATTATTGTTTAAATCCTTTTACCTAATATATAAGTAAATGTTTAGATCGCATACTTGGGTACATAACACAGGGGTTATTGTTATCATAATATCAGCCGCACGACACCCACTGCTGGGTATAGGCTTTCCCCAGGGATCTCCACAACGATCGGTCCTGCGCTGCCCGCATCCAGCGGCTTCCCGCGACCTTCACCGGATCGTCGGTCCACCTTGTCGGGGGCCTACGCACGGAGTATTGTTCAGTGCGTGGTTCCGGAACCTTTCCGCCCCAATGGCCGTCACGTCGGTTCTTCTCGCTATGGGTCCGGCCCACTGCCACTTCGGCCGAGACATCCTTCGAGCGATGTCGGTTACTTGGTCATTGGTGTACGACACATAAATAAAATTTTTTGAATGTACCGTATAAATAAAAATATAAGAATAAGGGATTTATAATGATATAGTTAAAATACTAGAATATCCTTATGATCATCGTATTATCATAGATCCTTTATTTATCTGAATATGGTCAATACATTATGAAATTCTCCATATTTTACTGTTATTTCAGTGTAGTATTTAAATAAATTTAAAAAGTTGTATTGCCTACTTGTTTATCTCATTAAATTTCATAAAATTATAACTAACATCATAAATAAATCGTGATATACTTAGTCGACTCGTACTACAATAAAATATCATAATAATAATTTGGATCATAAAATTTCAAATTTGGTAGTTTCGGTATAAATAATAAAATTGATAATTTGAGAAATAATAAACCCGTATATCAGTTAGTACACTTTTATCCATTAGAACTCAACTGTTTCAGAAGGATGACCGAACGGCCGTACAAGCTGGACTTGGTAGTCAAACGTCAATGTGCATCTTTTGATCGGATCAGATCTTGTTACATAATATTGTTCCAAATATGGTTGTGGTAATGTATTTCATTTAAAACGTTACAAATCAGAGATGTTGCTTTCTTATAACTTCAATAACATTTTAATGATTTATCGTTATAGATCCTTAATTTATGTTAACCTTAAGAGCTACAAGAATGTGATATCGGCTTCTGTAAAGTAAAACAGCAAAAAAAAACAGTACAAAAAATATTTAATAAAATGCAGACTTATCATCATTTGGTAGTCCGCGGATAGACTGCATGCAATTAACTTATAATCTGTGACTGAGAAAAAATCAATGAATGACATCTCTCAATTAATTTTAACTGACGTCCCTTCAATGATGAATCTTTGAGATGCATTTTTATTAATTTTACTTCATCGAATCCAATATTTGGAAGTTGTTTTTTTAAACAGATGCCTAAATTAAATCCAATTAAGTTTTTTTTGTAAGTACAATTATCATGTTTTCGTCAGGTGCTGAGTGCAGGTAGCATCATATGCATGGAGTGGAGCATAGCGCTATTGACAAAATCTATTGTCTGTGGTAGTAACTATTCAGAAGCTATATTTAAGTTTTCCCTTAAAGTGCCTAGACCTACCATTTTATAATAATTGCTTTTACGAACACATATCAGGAACTATAAGTTCCTGAGGTTTTATATGATAATCAGAAACAACGTATTTTCTTCCTTTTGTTATGATAAGTTTGTAAGGGTTTCTGGCAACTTATTATAAATACGTATTGCCAACATAAAAAAAAAGATTATTAAATACAATGTCAACCTTTGAGGTGGTATACGCAACATTTTTATTTTCGCCTCGTATATTTGGCAATGTTATCTCAGCATTAAATATAACTTTATCTACATTTATTTTGTAGAAGTTGCCTATTCCTAAATACGTATACTGACATGGCAGAAGAAGAATACTAAGGTCCCAGTTCCAAGTAACCGGTAATTTAAAGGCCCTGTCCACATCAACAGTAACGTTATAAAAAAATCCATATCGGAGCAAAGAGCATCGGCAAAAAGAATACGTTGTTGCTCTGTTATGTCAGGAAAATTTATTTAATATAAATTAGAAAGAGTAAGAAAGAGGGCCTAATACATTTCCTTGTGGTACTCCTACATTATTTATACTGTACGCCAACAATAGTTTATTTCCCTATATATTTTAGATATTTTGCCGATTGCCCCTGATAACTTTTCTTATGCAGACTTTCCGTGATTTTCCTGAGAAGTTGAAAACAGGCCAATAATGTGTATCTATTCTCTCTGATTTTATAAAGTTGCTAGAATTAAGAAAATATATAACCTGTCTGCAAATACCATTTCAAAACTTCTGAAATCACTGATATTAGGGTAATCGTCTATAATTACTAACTCTTCCTTCGGTCTGCTGCTATGCAGTGGCTCGATGACCGAATGCTCTACTTGAGATGGGAAATAACCTTGACCAACAGATACGTTTTATAACTTGTACTCATGGTACGACTATAAACCTTACAACGTTTCTTTTGTAATTTGGTTAATTATACCATCATATCCCGCAGCTAGAGAATTCTCAAGACCCATTGTTATTTTATGTTGTAATCTTCTTTTTATTCGTCGGCCTAAGAAATAAAGATTTCTTTCGGTGAAAATGTAAATCAGTTATAGCATCGCCAAATTATTTTATTCGTCAATATTTATTAAATTCATTGCAAATGTCATTAGGACTACTTGAAAATTTATTATTTTATTAATTCAATGTAGTCCTTATCAGAATTTCAATGATTCAATAATTCAATAATTGACCTGGTTATATTTCCAATAATATCTACGATGCTGCTTTACATCATTGCTAGACTTTGCAATATAACGCATATTATTGTGCTTCTGTGACTGAGAGATATTTACTAAGTGTAAAAGAGTTTTAAATATTGTGTTTTAAGTATAGACAACAAGGTAAATTTGACGATGTGAGTCTACATATTAGATACTTTGGTCTTTTATTCGTGTAGCACCTTCAGATACCTTTAGTTCGCCATTTATTTTTAACTTATTTATTTATTTTTATTATGACTTATGGAAAATAAGAGAATAGTCTTACAGGAGTGACTGATGGCCATATCCGCAATTTGTCCTCCAAGTACAATAAATTTTTCGATAAGGCAAATGACATGTACTTCACCTACCTCTTTAGTAAGCTCACTTATAGTAACTGTAAATAAGTCTTCTTCACTTGCTATACTATGTTCTAACTAACAGAATACAATCGACGGTTTTTCTTATTTAAAAAAAAAGAAGACCCAGTTATTAGCATTTGTGATTTTAGAGTTAGACTATTGTTCTTTGTAGTTACTAAGCCTTACACAATTACTTTTATTTTAAGTGTTACACAATTTATTCTGGCAGCTACCCTTTCTGCTAAGCATTTACTTTACTTTATGCGATGCTAGGGAATTAGACGCCTACTGTAAATAATCAAGTTATATATTTATCAAAAAATCAAGTCACTTAAATATAAATTTCAATTGTTTACAAACTGTCATTGTTTGATTATAAAATATACAATTGTCATATTGTCGTACAATAATTTTATGTTGTAATTGCATAACTCTTTAAATATTTAAAATATGACCTTAAAATAATTACGCAATACCTAGTTGGAAGAAAAATAAGGTTCCTATCGTTTGCACTGAACCTAACGCTAATATTACAATGCCATTTGCACCCAATTAAGGTTCTAAACCATTGCAACTGTTCCAGATCTGACAACAGGATACATCTTGTTTAACTATAGTTATGATTCCACGCGGATCGTCATTCATAATATGTCTCCGAGAATTATATTATTAATATATATAGTCTTATATTAAGTTAGTTCCTTGATCTGGAATCTCAAAACTAAAGTATATTTCAATGAGTTTATTTCGTATGTACCTATGTAAAGTAATCTATACATGAGAACTGATATGATGCATTATTATTGTAATTTTCACCTTGAATGCGTAGCATAGTGGTATACATTATTGTAGTGTTTGTATAAGCAATAATAAATCTAGGAATGATCTTACCGTATAATATGTTCCATATTAACAGTTTTCTCAAAATGAAATCCAAAACATTGTAGTTTCCACTATTGATTTTATATTTTAAGTCATTATTTCATCATAAATATTACAGAATAATCAATGAAATTAATGATAATAATGATAAACAATGAAATCAATTTGGATTAATATGACTGTAATTTCTGTACGTTTAGCGAGCTAGAATAGGTGGTTTTAGTTGTGAATATAGTTGTTAGGTTTAGATCGTATAGACACATAATATTATTGTGGCTCCCTACTCAAATGGCCGGGTTGGAATAGGGACATTCCAAAACCAGGACGGCCGTCTGTTAGCGTAACCCGCTTAATCTGTATTTTATTTTCACAGATCATTTTTAAATTGGAAACTGTTTGTTAGATTTATTGACATTGACATATGGCAGTACGGGCGTATGGCAATATCGGGGCAGTCAACGAGAGGGTAGGACGACTAGCGGACGTGTGGCGGTCTGGCGAGTGATAAAACAAGATATGAAAATGGAAAGTGAATACTAGAAAAGAATGATCAAAACAGTTTGTTATCGGATCATCTAATCAAACTAAAAAATGGTATGCTTCAAAAGTGAGTATGTTCATAATTGCTATAAGTGAGAACCTGTAATTGGCTTTCTGTATAACATATTGTAGCTTATAATATTATTGTTGCTGTTGGTTTTCCAATAAAATAAATAAATAAATAAAAATAAATAATTTGATAGCTTTCATTTAAGTAGGTATATTGTATTAGAATCTACTATAATAAGAATATAACTTTATTATTTTAGATGGCATTGCCGGACTGTCTCGGACATATGAAAACTAAAGTTGAAGATCTTAAACAAACTCAAAATGATATTCTTTTGAAAATATCATCTCATACTACTGCAGCACGTACGTATTTTTTTTTAACTTTTGCGATTGCGATTTGTGACGTGTAAAGAAACCACCAAGAGAAAGTCAATATCTTTAAGAAAACAAAACTTTTTTGTAGGTTAATTAATTTGTCCCATCTCTCTAATTACTTAGTTGCTTTTACGTTCAAAAACGTCAATTATTGTTACTGATTATATATTTTTTTCAAAATTTCTTCTTAATTATTAGCTTTTATTGCCAGAATTGTCAATTGTTGATTTTGTCATCTCAATATAAACATGTGCCTTAGTAGCAAAAGTCGAAGGACTTAAAAATTTAAGAAATAATTTGTAAAAATTAATTTACTAAACCAGTATGACTCAACTTTACAATGTCAGGACCGTTACTGGTTGGTCAGTATCCGTGACTGTCCCTCAAAATACTTCAAAGAGTTTTTATGTTTTTTATTCTATTTTTTCACATAATTATTATAATTTTTAAACACAAATACAATTAAGTTAAGGTTGGTATTCTAATCATAGATCAATCACTAGTAGTTTTATTGATATACAGGGTAATTTTGGATAATGTAATAATACAGGGTAATTCTGCTGCCACCTTTGGGATGGCTCGGCAAAATATCAACTTGCTGCACTGGACTCGGTGGAACGCAGAGCCAAGAGATTAATAGGCGATGAAGAACTGGTAGCAGCTAAGCTTAACAGTTTAGCTCACCGCCGAAAAGTTGCTTGCCTATCGGTTTTTTATAGATTGTACTTCGGTGAGTGTGCTCAAGAACTGCATGAACTCATTCCACCTTCTCCTTTCTACCATCGGACATCCAGACGCACTGCAGGTTACCACCCGTTCTTAGTTGATATACCTTTTCTGCGTACCAAACGCTACTCATCATCTTTCATAATGCGCACGGCTATGGAATGGAATTCCCTGCCGGCGTCTGTGTTTCCGAGTGCATACAACCTGACTCTATTCAAGGCCAGAGTGAATAAGCACCTTCTGGGCAAGCTCGCTCCATCGTAGACCCTATGTCTTTGCTTTTCAGCAAGACTGGGGCTGTACCGGCTAACGAATCGATTATCGAAAAGTCTGCTGGGTTTCAAATTAAAAAAAGATAACTCAAATTAAGGAATATCGTTTTGTACTTTCTGTTGACGTAATTTGGAAGATATCGATGTTCGTGTGATATCATGAATTGGGGTTTGGCCCAATTGGGGCTTGATTTATCTGTTTGAATTTGAAACCCAGCAGACTTTTCGATAATCGATTCGTTAGCCGGTACCCCTGGGGTCAAGAGCAAACCCATTAAATATATATTATATAAAAAAATCGATAAGAAATTGTTTACACATAAACAATAAAACATTTGAACGTGCTATGAAAATAAGTCAATTTCATCGGAATTAGTGCCTATAGTCACAGTTTTAATACTACTTTATAATACTGTGCTGTAGTGTTTGAAGATTCGACGAATCAAAGACTTTATTAAGTTTGCACTGTTCTAGTGTTTTCGTCATAGTTTTAAGGTCTTATTTTTTAATACCTAAATGAAACATAATAAACTGTGCGCAAACTGTGTGATGTTGTGGCTGAAAACAAATTTATGTATAACACCGTATCCTCTAGTTTTATTTTAGTTTTGTAGATAAGTTCTAAATCTAAACTATTGTTAAAATATAGGAATGGTGGATGTTTCATGTTAGGGATACCGTGGATAGCGTAAAATGACGAGATTTTTATTTTACAAAGGACATCAGGCACATCAGACCCAAGTGTATAAAAATAATTCTGTTAAATTTAAGCAATATAATATTATCCTTAGTAATATTATAAATGCGAAAGTCTATTTGTTTGTTCGTTTATTTGTTTGTTTGACAGACTTATGTTTACTCTCTCTACGATTGAAAACTAAATGATGACACGGGTCTCTTACTGATGTCACATGACGTAAATATAATCTTAAAATTTTGACCGGAAGTGGAAGATTTTCTGCAGCTTCCGGCCAATTTTATTTGCGATAATCTTCTGATCCTCGCTCAGCACAACTTTTCCGACCGTGTGCCATGCATTTCATCGTGATGTCATATGACGTAGGCAATACTGTCGCGGGCTCACGGACAATGATGTCAAAAGCGGGTTCGTGCTACCGATTTCCATACAAGTTACTATTCGATCTCGATTCGAAGGCTGCTCGATACCTTATGTCAAAATGTTTCGTGCTTTGAAATCTTAGTTCCGTCAACGGACGTAGCGGCGCTGTACTAATTTTAATACAAAATTGTTATTATAGCTGTATTATTTTTCTTGATAGCTGTTCGTGCTAAGGGCACAGATTGCCGTTCGACATTTAATTTTGACTCGATCGAAGCTCGATCTCAATCATTTGAGTCAAATTTCAACCAAAAAATATCCCTGAATTGTATATTTTTTTTGTTTCAGATAGCTATTATTATAATAATAATAATAGGAATTTTTATAACTTACATTCGATATAAATTTGATAATTTAAATAGAAATATTCAAATTAATAACAGATTGCTACAAAATGAACTTATTGAAAATCGTCGCCATTTAAGGCGAATCGAGAGGTAAGTACTATTTGACTTCCAAATGTAGTTCTAACTTACATTACACAATACACTAGGTATTACATTGGTTATATTGCACACCAAAACTATTGTGTCCAAAACAAATACTCTTAAAAAGTTACATTTCTTTTATTATTATTTTTAATATAATACTAACAACAATAGTTACTTTCCATGTTTTCTTACAAATTTAATAAGGTATCATTGCATACCTAAATTGCCTAAATCAGATAATAAGTTACCGAGATAATCGACAAAATCTAAACCTAGGAGGCGCCACCCTTGTGACGTCGTAGGTACTTGTTCTACTACTTTAGCGAGTGACAAAAAGTGATTTGATAATCAGTAAACTACGCTGAATCCAACGATACTCTTTGTCGGTATAAACCTTTTCAGCCCTACGAACTTCGTAAATAAGCGACTTTTGACCACTTGGCCAGCCCACTAAAATTGAGTGAATGCAAGCAAAGCCGCGGGCAAAACTAACAATAGATATATATATTATATATATGTATATATATATATATATGAAATATGCTTATTATGCCCTTTCATTTGGTACCCAAGGCGGCATCATATTTTTTTTTTAGTTCATGACTTAAACTCCTCTAGAGCAGGGCTTTATAAAACGCGCGAGACTGAGGAGTATAATCTGCCACTTTGCTTGGCGTTCGTGGACTATGAGAAGCCTTTGATTCGATTGAAACCTGGGCGGTGCTGCAGTCTCTCCAAAGGTGCCAAGTAGACTATAGGTATATCGAGGTGTTGAGGTACTTATACAATAATGCCACCATGTCGATCCGAGTACAGAACCAGAACACAAATCCTATCCAACTGCAGCGTGGTGTGAGACAGGGAGACGTTATTTCTCCGAAACTGTTCACAGCTGCGTTGGAGAATATCTTTAAGCTCTTGGACTAGAAAGGACTCGGCATCAACATTAATGGCCAGTACCTAACACACCTTCGTTTTGCCGATGATATAGTCCTTATGGCTAAGACCATGGAAGACCTGAACACAATGCTCGAAGATCTCCGTAGTGCTTCCCAAAGAGTGGGTCTCAGGATGAACATGGATAAGACGAAAATTAGGTCAAATGCCCAAGTTGTACCCTCTCCAGTTCATGTTGGGAATACTACACAGTTGTTGACCATTACGTATACCAAGGACAGGCAGTCCAGTTAGGTAAGTCCAACTTTGAGAAAGAGATCTCTCGTCGAATCCAACTCGGGTGGGCAGCATTCGGGAAGCTTCGAAAAATCTTCGCGTCCGACTTACCTCAGTGTCTCAAGACGAAAGTCTATGAACAGTGTGTGTTGCCAGTGATGACTTACGGCAGTGAAACGTGGTCGCTAACTATGGGTCTCATAAGGAGGCTCAAGGTCACCCAGCGTGCAATGGAGAGAGCCATGCTCGGCGTTTCCTTGCGTGATCGAATCAGAAACGAGGAGATCCGCAGGAGAACTAAAGTAACCGACATCGCTCGAAGGATTGTTCAGCTGAAGCACAGAATATATAATAGGCTGAAGTGGCAATGGGCGGGACACATAGCGAGAAGAACCGATGGCTGTTGGGGCGGAAAGGTTCCGGAATGGCGACCGCGCACCGGATGACGCCTCGTGGGTAGGCCCCGACAAGGTGGACCGACGATCTGGTGAAGGTTGCGGGAAGCCACTGGATGCGGGCAGCGCAGGACCGATCGTCGTGGAGATCCTTAGGGGAGGCCTATACCCAGCAGTGGGTGTCGCGTGCGGCTGATGTGATGATGATGAAACCTTTGGTGTTGTTTTTAGCATAAGAATTATTTGTAAGAATAGGATAATCATTTTTATTAAGTATATTATTGTTATTATAAAAACAAACAAATAACTCACCCTTTTTCGAAACAACTGTACCATTATGTGTACCACTGTACCAATGTTTGACTATTTATATTTTTTACCCGACTATGACGAAGCCAAAACGGAGGGTATATGATTTTGACCTGTATGTATGTATGTATGTATGTATGTTTGTAAATTCATCTGTTCCCTCATAACTTCTAAACTGCCTGTTATAATTTGACAAATGAGGTATCGTCAGAAGCGTCTTAATCGTCCAATGAACATAGACTATATGACGTTACATTAAATTGAATGTGGCGCCCTCTAGAGGAGTTAAAGACATGAACTAAAAAAAACTTGTTTAATAATGCCGTGTTGGGTACCAAATGAAAGGGCTTAATGAGCACTTTTCAAAATATATAAATTGTTAGCTTTTGCCCGTAGCTTTGCTTGCTTTCACCCTATTGACAACTCCAAAATATTTAAAATAAAAAAGAAGTTTAAAAACTAAAACCCGACTACGGAAAAATCGTGCTCTAAAAAGTAAGAAACAAGAAAATATTCATAAAAAGGATAACCGTAGTCGCATGCCACCTCCAGACCGTTCCGTGCGTGTCTAGGATAAAGTGGCATGCGACTACGGTTATCCTTTTTATGAATATTTTCTTGTTTCTTACTTTTTAGAGCACGATTTTTCCGTAGTCGGGTTTCAGTTTTTAAACCTCTTTTTTTGCACAATTACACACGTTACAGTTTGTCAGGTTAGAATATAAAGTAAATTTTCGTTGTTTTTTTTTACAGAAATGTAGACCGATTGGCCTTTGAGGCCGAAATACACCAAATCATAAATGGTAAGTCAAGCTGTAAATTATTATCCCACCAAAAACATTTTCATGTAAATGTTGCTGCCAAGGCTCGCACTGTCAAAAAGTTATGAGACCTCATGTAGAGCCAAGCTTTAACTCTACGCGCCCTAACTCTACAAGTCTTTACTTTTGAAGTAAAATGTTTTTGGTGGGATTTCACTTCTTTTTGTAAGTAACTCTCCATATTCCGGAAAAGCAAGCTGGGGTCAGAATTTATCGTGGTCTAAAATCGTATAAAATTCGATCAACATCAACTAGCGTACTAGTACTATTATTTATTCTGTGGTAGAAATAATTCATTTATGCTGTGATATTATTTTACTCTTTAACGCAGAAAGTGACAGTGCAAGGAGCGAAATAGAGTCTGGGGGACTATTACGAAAAGTTTAATGCGGTACACGCAGCTGCGTCAGTGCTTCGTTTCGATTGTTTCCTATTACAAATCACTTTCGTATGCGATATTGCGAAGAGATTGCGTGAGTTTGACAGTTTCTCTCTAGCGTATCCGACATCGTTGGATTAGTAGCAGTCTATGGACTACGATAAATAACCAAATTCAAAATGTTTGTTATAACTACAACCAACGAACTGCGGACGACTATCGTGGCCACGTGACTGCGTTACGCAATTGCGTACGTAATTTTCGTAATAGGCCCCCGCGCGAGTATTGCGTCATGAAAGAAGTAGTTTTGAAATGAACACAATATCTTTTTTATGACTACTTTTTTCCATTGCTTTAACAGTGATTTACTAAGGCTTAAAAATAATTACTAAATATTTAAAGACTTTTAAGATTCATTACGTCAATTTTTTTCAGACCTCCAGCATCAAAATTTGTGGAAGTCTCATACAAACTTCCATACCCTAGTTTAAGGGGTTGGGGGGTAAAAGTTCCAAGTTTTATAATTTTTTTGCAGTTTGTGTACTAATACTAGATGACATACCAAATACGGGTACGGGTATACGGTTTCAGAGATTTCGACACTTTTAGAACAATCTCACACTGGTGTTACACTTCACACTTTGTGGTACATTAAAAAACATTCAAAACTATCAATAAATCAATTTTAATATTATTTATACGGGAGCTTAATGGTTTCGAGATGACTAGCGCCATATTGAATGTTTTTTTGTAAACACATGTGTATATGCAAATTAAAAAAACTTGGTTCTGCATCAGGTGGTATTCCAGATCTTCGATTTTTGTACATCAACAAAAAATGCTCATCAGGCTGAACAACTTTTGCTAGGTGTCATTTTTATATTTTGTATAGTTTAGCTGGACCATTATGGTTCTGCATCAGGTGTTCCAGATCTTTGATTTGTATACATCAACAGAAAATGCTCATCTGGCTGAATACCTTTTGCTAAGGTGTCATTTTTATATTTTCCAAAATAAATTATACCCTAAACTATGCCCAGGCTTAACAGCTATGTAACAAAAAAGTTTCATTCGAATCCGTTCAGTATTACCGGAGATTAGCGTGTTCAAACAGACAAACAGACAAACAAACAGACACACATTATTTTTCAAATTCTTACTCTATTACTATGTCTCCATCGCTCCAAATATTTATTTCTGAAATATATGTAATGTACAGACACACTTTTTACTGTTTTATTATATGTAAGGATAAGGATTATTAAAATGTTTCTTTGTTACAGAGCTAAGAGAACTCGCCTTATATTGAAGGTAAATATAATTAAAATACTAACCAGTAATAATAACCGAGGAGCTCGGTGGCGCAGTGGTTAAGCGCCTGGCCCAGCCATTGCGGAAGTTAAGCAACGTTCGCAAGGGTCGGTCATGGGATGGGTGACCAAAAATTTATTATCTCGAGCTCCTCCGTGCTTCGGAAGGCACGTTAAGCCGTTGGTCCCGGCTGCATTTGCGTCGTTACACCCACCAATCCGCACTGGGCCCGCGTGGTGGCTTATGGCCCATCCTCCTTACCACCCATAATGAAGGCCTGTGCCCCAGCAGTGGGGACATCAAAAATGGCTGATGGATGGAATAATAACCAGTTTGAACTGAGAATTTAGATAACAACATAATAAAAATATAAATATAATAATTTAATCTGTTTAAAGATTATTTACTTACATTAATTTAGTATCATCTTAGTGTAAACTGTTTATCCTAAAGATTTAATTGTTAAAATAAAACAGAAAAATTTCACAATGATCTGTTCAGTAGTTAGGACGTGAAGGCGTAACAAACAAACAAACGGACTTTCGCATTTATAATATTACTAGCGGCCGCCCGCGACTTCGTCTACGTGGAAAGGTCTTTGCTATCCCTCGGGAACAGTACATTTTTTCGGAATAAAAGGTACCCTATGTCCTTCTCTGTACCCCTGACAACGTGTGTGCAAAATTTCATGGTGATCGGTTCAGTAGTTAAGACGTGAAGGCGTAACAAACAAACAAACAAACGGACTTTCGCATTTATAATATTAGTGAGGACAAAGGATTATTACTCTACTTACAAAGAGTGTTTACATTAATTTGCAAATTCAAAGTAAGTTAGGTAATTACATAAGCTACTTACCTGAACAAAATTAAATAGCATTATGAATGCAAAAATTATATAATACTTTATTTTTCTTTTACAGCAGAAGATGAAGTTAACAACTGACGAAGTTATAGTAAAAACTACTGTCGGCTTAAGAACTTCCTCTTTTTTTTGAAGTCGGTTAAAATAGATAATAAAACTGTAAATTTTCAAAATTTTTAGTCGATTGTTACTAATTTCATGCACTTATACAAAACATTGTCAATTAAGTAATAGAATCCCTTTATGACCAGAAAGCCTAACTTGCAGAATCTCAAAACTTTGATTGTGAACACTTTATGTATTAAGAATTTTAGCGAAATGTCTCTTATTGTTATAGTATCGAAACGCGATATGATTTAGCGATTTATCGCTTCTAACTGTCAAAAGACAACAGATTTTGGCAGTTGAGTGTCGATAAAACGCTGTATCGCGCGATATACAGTGGCGGCCAGATAATTAGAGACACCAGTCGAATTTCATACAGACGAGGTAGCTTTGAAGCCTTGGTTCTCCGCCAGGGATTGACCTAGCTGTGATCTGATGATGGCCCTCCAGGGAGTGGATGGAGGAGATTCAGATCGCTATACACACCCAACTGACTGATCAACATTCTAAGAGATTCACAGAGATATTTTTTAAGTATATCTAAAAATGAAATGGCGATTTCAGACCACGTAAATGAACAACTTTTACTATGGGGCCAACCATGGAATCTCGAAAAAAAATCAGCAGTTCCATAGAAAATCGCTGCAATTTGTATGGGATGACATATTATGATACAATATGAACTGTCAAATGAATACGATTGACTCGCAATCACCTAGCAGTTGTGTGTTTAGCGAACTGAATCTCCCCCATTCACTTCCTGGATGGTCGTCATCTGATCACAGCTAGGTCAATTCCTGGCCGAGAACCAAGGCTTCAAAGTTACCTCGTTTGTATGAAAATCAACTGGTGTCCTAATTATCTGGCCAATACTGTATACAACGTGTTAATGAATTAACGCAAAATGAGAAAACCATTTCTTCGGACCATCAAACTGAACAACTTTTACTATGGCATCAACTCTGAAATCGCGAAAAAAATACAGCTGTTTCATACTAATAACGAAAATATGAAAATGTATGAAGCAGCTGATTATTCAGTTTGATGGTCCGAAGAAATGGTTTTTTCATTTTGCGTTAATTAACACGTTGTAATCGTTGTATAGTGTTTCCGTGGTCATGCTACAGGGGCTGATTTAACTCTAACAGACGACCTTCACACACAATTTTGTATATAAACATGTATGTATATTCCTAACTTTAAGGCTGCTTGCTAGCATTGATAATATTAAAGTATTTATTGCCTTAACAATTTTTTCATATTTAGATAAATATTGATGGTAAAATTCGGAATTTAGGCGAAGTAGGTTTTTATTTGTTTTCTTATTGTTATTATTATGCATCTTACGTTATAATAGCTTTATCGATACACCTCGATAAAGCTATTATAACGTAAGATGCCTTATTTTGTTATTTTTTTAAATATTTTTTTAAATTTAGTTAGCGTATTAATATTGATTTTGTCTAAAAATAAACCACTGTGAAAGTCAATGTTCTCAAAAGAAAATATGTTTGGTAGGTATAGGTATCTGTTTTTTTTTAATTTAAAAGTTGTTTGTTAAACACTAAGTTACATGTAAGCCTAACATTTTATTGGGTGACCGTACTCATAAGCAATGAATAAATTTGTGCATTTATGATTCAATATATTTTATTTTAAAAATTCTCGAGTTTATTATTTAATCTAATTGCTTACACATTCCCTTTTCTCTATTCACTATGTAATACAAATGACATACTAAAACATTTTTTTTTATGAAACTAAACTGCTGCTAAACTTTTGATTAAACCGAGAAGTTTATAGAATTTTATTATTGGCGAATAATGGCCCAAAAAAAACTGGAATAAAATGTAAGTGGAATAAAAATTAGGGTGGAAAATATAAGCTACAAAAATGCAGGGAATTTCAAGTGGCCCAAGAACAGTGCCCTTTTTATCAAAACTTCAGGTCTACAAGTACTTTATACAAGAAAAAAATACAAGTTCATGTAAATTATGTCTTTTTCCAAATAATTTATGCAAGACACTTGTAAAAACTGTCAGCCGGAATGAAGAGTCGCCGGATATCCTCAGAAATACGCAGGATTTTCCATTGTGTATTTTACAAGTTTTAAGTTTTTTTTACAAGTTTAGATTTTTTGGAACGAAATCATAATATAGGGTAAAAACATAATTAGTTCAATAAACAAAAACATTTGTAGCATTTAATTTAACGAGTTTTGATAAACGGATTTGTGGAATTATTATTTTCGTAAGGAAAACGCTTTTTTTTTAAAGTACAAGACTTGTAAGTTGCGATAAACAGAGCACAGACATTATTCTTATGTCACAGATCAGTCGTTCCCATACAAAAGACATCAACGCTCTTCGATTTTTCTCGAAAGTTCATAATTAAATAAGGATTTTATTTATATTCCGGCGGTCATGCTACCGGGTCCCTAATAGATTATTTAATAACTAGTGGCTCTGTGAGCTGTAGTCCTCGCGTTTTTTGGCATTTTTGACGATTATTCGAAATGGTTCAGCCATTTCGAAAAATCTTGACGTCATGTTTTTTTTCGAAAATTTCTAAAAACACTGCTCACTGTCCGCCGTCTGCTGTCCTCTTCCTCAACCGTAAAACGGTTGAGGTAGAGGACAGCAGACGGACAGCCGGACATACTAAAGCATTCTTATCGAGAACTTGACGAGTGTTGTACTTAATGTTAGGCTCAAAGACCGGAATCGGTCTTCTAATATAACCATTTTTAGTCGCAGAGTCGTAACCGTTACGACACCTTTGTGTTGACACTGAGTCCATAACTGGTTGCCGTTCCGTCTTTGTTACGTAACGACGACTGAAAATGGGGAAGAGTCGTCACAGTAACATTTGGTTTCTCAGTTACGTCGCCGTGTGGTAACATAAATACCAGATTGCAACCGGTTATCGCACGGATCATTCAATCAATACTCACTCATCATTCAATTATTCTTCAAAGTCGTTCGACATTGACATATTAATGAAGTCTTAAAATAAAAATTATGAACGCCATTATAGATGACATCCATTGCATAAGAACAATTTTTAAGTTTTAAGTGATTTATTATGGACTAGCTTCCGCCCGCGACTTCGTCTGCGTGGAAAGGTTTTTTGCTATCCCTCGGGAACTATACTTTTATTCGGGATGAAAGGTACCCTATGTCCTTCTCGGTACCCCTGACAACGTGTATGCAAAATTTCATGATGATCGGTTCAGTAGTTAGGACGTGAAAGCGTAACAAACAAACAAACAAACAAACGGACTATCGCATTTATAATACTAGCTTCCGCCCGCGACTTCGTCTGCGTGGACAGTTTTTTGGCTATCCCTCGGGAACTGCACGTTTTTTCTGGATGAAAGGTACCCTATGTCCTTTTCTGCACCCCTGACAACGTCTATGCAAAATTTCATGATGATCGGTTCAGTAGTTACGACGTGAAGGCGTAACAAACAAATAAACAAACAAACGGACTTTCGCATTTATAATATTAGTAAGGATTAGTAGGATTACATGTACAAATTTTAATGGGAAAAAAAATGTAACGTGTAATATCGTAGAATAGACCTTAATTCAACAACACGCCACCTTATTACCGTAATTTAACCATATTCCAGCAAAATGTTATCATTGTTTTAATGAAATAATTTTAAATAATGTAAGTATAAGAGCTTTTTTTGATAGAATAACGAATGTAATACTGAAATGACGTTGTTTTTGCAGGAATAAACCATAAAACAGTTAAATAATATACGAAAATGTTATATAATTAGGTTAAAAAAAGTAACACAACTGGTCACAAAGTTACGACACTGTTGCGACACTGTTACGTATTGTTTCGTAAAGTAGTCGCAAAGATACTAGATTTTCAAAATGGTTTCTTGCTATCAGTGTTTCTCAAAGTTATTTCGAAATCAGACAATATGCCATTTAGCATCGTTTTGACTAGGAGAAAAAGAAGGACAATTTATATCTATAGTCCCAGTTCAATGGGTTAAAGTCTTAGAATAATTATACCTAGAACGATAATTCCCTACAAAGTGCGCTGTCAAAAGTGAGGCAACAAAAACAGCCAAAATGGCGCCGTTTTCAGATTTTTACTGTTCATTATTAAATAATCATATGCCTAATAAGTACAAAACAGTTTCAATGTCCCTACATTAAAGAGATGATTTATTATATCTGAGGATATTAGTGACCTAGAAGTATTAAAATTAAAAAGGAATGTATACCAGGAGCAAGCTGAAATAAACTAAAATGCGTAGCGAAAGTTACTGGTATAAGTTTTCCGGCAAAAGAAATCAAGTTAGAAAAACTGTATTCAAAATTCAAGTTAGAAAAACTGTATTCAAAATTTGAATAATTTTTCAAACAACTTTCTCTATGAGTAAAAAGGTAAAATGGCAGCAAATCTGTGTCGATATATTTGAGAATGACTGGATTCAGTGATGATAATTTCTATAAGTTGGTCTCAAAATGTTCAGGAACATTTACGCAACTTTACGACGCACGTTACCACCCTGTTACAACACCTTGTTCCAAAATTTACACACAAGTTACAAACTAAACGGGAAGTTTCTACAATGTGTGAACACAAAATGTTCTGTAACAATGTCGACACAATTACAACACGGGGTTTCTTAAAATATTTTTAGTCACATTGTTACTAAGTGGTTACTGAACAGTTACAACACCTTTAAACAAAACCCGTGTCCTACATCTTGGCATGGACCACTTTGAAAACCGCAATTCTGACTACATGGAAAATTTCTCCCCAATTAGTCCTAACTAGTCCTACTTTTTCGGAATTAGTCCCAAAAAGGACTGAAAGCTATAAGAAGTACAGTCACGTACAAAAGCGTACAGTAAAAATTAATTAAGTACCTTCATAAAACTATTCCGTTCCGTAATGCGCAGTGTTCAGATTGTAAAACATTAAGCATCCGATCTTGCGGCTCTTTGTGAAAGCTGCAGCCTTTTCAACGAACTTTATCAGACCATCAAACTGGGCAAAAGTACAATGCGTAAGTACTCCATCGTAATGTATGAAACAGCAGATTTTTTTCGTGATTTTGAGGTCGGACCCATAATGAAAGTTGTTCAGTTTGATGGTCTGATCAACCCCACGAGAGGTTTTAAATGAATTACAAATAACCCTGTATAGGTACAAAGTTTCAAGTGAACCCATTGAAGGAAGAAAATCACCCTTCTCCAAATATGAATAATTTCGAAAGAAAGCAATATAATTTTAAAATTCAATACCATTTTATACTTCTTTTGAAATTATTTTGTCCGCGACTGTACATTATTTTAATATAGTCCAGGAGCCCTAGGATCAAAATATCTCTAAGAAAACATTTTTATTTTATGGCTTAAAAATTTAGATTTGAGTTTCGAAAATGCATAAATGTTACGTATTACTTTTCTATATACTTTTGTGTTACTAATTACACTTCGTTATTCTAACACAAATAGGCAAAAAAAAAACTAGTTACAAAACATCGTCACTGAATAGGAAGTCAGCTCCTGTACTATAAAAACCAAATTTTATTTCCGATTATCTCCTAAACCAAAGGGGGACTAATTTTGTGGCTTTGGGACTAATTGGGACTAATTTAGACGAATCGTTTCTAATATGCAGATTTTCTCTGGGTGACCTGGTTCAAAAGTCCTCGCCAAGATGTAGGTTGATTTTGGCATGGACCAAATCATTCCTTTATATTTTTTGAACGGCGCTTCATTTCGTTTTGATTCTAGGCGTTGCGAGATCCACAAAAAAGGGACTTTTTTTTTGAATAATCAGATCGTGGCTAGGTGTTGTGGTTCACTAGATATAGCCTATCCCTGCCAAAATGAAGGTTTGCTTTGGCATGGACCATTTAAATCGCTTATATCTTTCAGTCCTTTTTGGGACTAATTCCGAAAAAGTAGGACTAGTTAGGACTAATTGGGGAGAAATTTTCCATGTAGTCAGAATTGCGGTTTTCAAAGTGGTCCATGCCAAGATGTAGGACACACAAAACCCACACACAGTCGCAAATAGTCGCAATATGTCGTATCAGTTACGGAACTGCTGCGACTTGTTACAACTATTGAAAATCTGCGACCAGAAATGGCTATATAATAAATAATGATACCTAGTTTTATCTAAGTTTCATTAATAATTTTGCATAACATTCTTTTTTACTTAATTTTCTTCGGTTATAATAAGATTTTGATATCACTTATCATAATTTGCTAAGTATGCATACGAAACCATATATGTCCAAGGGGCAATGGTTCCTGAGAGGTACTTTTTGAAAAAAAAAAATCTATAATTAATTTTGAAGCTTTAAGTGAACCATTCCCTTAAAGTATTTTTTTTTATTCACTTATTTAATACTAGCGGCCGCCCGCGGTTTCACCCGCGTGGTTCCCGTTCCCATGGGAATATCGGGATAAAAAGTATTCTATGTTTTAATCCGGGCTATCTATTATCGGTGTGCCAAATTTCAACTAAATCCGTTCAGTAGTTTTTGCGTGATTGAGGAACAAACATGCAAACCCACAAATTTTCACATCTATACATACATACACCGTCATTTTGTAGTCGTTTTAATTAGCTTAAGGGTGAGTTGTACCAATGAAACTAAACATTTTTGCCCAAGAAACATGGGTCGAAAAACGACAAAAAATAACACTCCCTTAATTAAAATGACTACAAAATGACGGTGTATAATAAAGCTGTAGAAAAGTTGTGTCTGTACAAAGAAAATATTTTGAACAAAAGTGGTTGGGGTGTTTAATAATAACCAGTAGAACCCATCTATATAATTTTTGAAATTTTTGTCTGTTTGTCAGTTTATCTGTTTATCTGTATGTTTGTGCGCTAATAACTCAAAAACCACTAAACGGATTTTGATGGGATTTTCACAGTTTGGTAGCATGGCGTTCAACTTAAAATCTAAGCTATATTTCATTCAATTCGGGTGGGTATAACCTGGGAAACAGCTTGAACTCTCCGTTGTACTAGCTTTCATACACTAAGGAGATCATTTAAATTGGTCGCCTTATTGTTAAATCGCGGGCAGAAGGGATACTTACAAAAAAGTTTCCCGAGGCATAGCAAAAAACTTTGTGAAATGTTACCAACTGGTGTATCCACATCTGGCACAGTATAATCAATAATGGTCAATGGCTAAAAGTAAACAAAAACGTGTCGTGTTTTGGGTCTATTGTAATTTCTCAGAAACAAAATGCACGTGCATGCAGTAAAATTAAAGCCCGCATATATTATTTTCTATTCAGTCAGTTTGTACGGATACGGAGAATAAAACGGATAACGTGATACTTTATGTAGAATTGGCACCAAGTTCTGTCGATCTTCAAAAGGGTTTTAGTAGTACCATGACATGACGCTATAGTCGTAGTTTAAAGTTCGGTTACGCGTAAGCATTTGTCTGTCTTTTACTTTACGTGTAAAGAATATGGAGGGTAGCCTCACTTCTGTACTTTTTCTGTGTTTTTTTATCACCTTTATCACAATTATCTTTTTTTTTATATAAAGGTTAATGGAGCTACTTCACAGTATGTTAAAGTGTATTTTGATGTAGAATTCAGTACGTTTCCGCTATTATTTGCGCCAAAAATGTGAACCTACGCAAGCGCTTTTGATGATATCCTTATTTTTCTTGCAATTGTCTGTGAGGTTCATACGCAATTTGATACTTCTAGCTACTAGAAAATCTCTTTAGCTTGTCGTGTTTTCATTTTGTTTGTTTTTGTGGCTACATCTTTACGCTCTCTATATAAGGGTATGACCCCCGCAAACCATGTTTTCCTATGATGGACCCTTAAAGAGTTTTATTATAATTCAAGAAGTTAATTCTTATTCTATTAAGAGGCCGTTCACAAAAATTGCCGATTTCACTAATTAACGTGATTTCAGAGAAGTGATCTTACAGTTAAAAAACTGTGTCTACTTATCTTTATGAATAAAATAATACGAAAGATCTGGTGTACGAGCTACGTTTATTTTTTTATTTTTTCCATGGTGATACGCAGTATGTTTACTAGTAAAAGATTATAATTTTGATTTATGTGTTCCTAAATGAATGATTTAAGTTTACTTTGAAGCGCCTTCGGTTTACAAGGCTAGACGTGCCTTCGGTTTAAAAGGCTAAACGCGCCTTCGGTTTGAAAGGCTAGACGCGCCTTCGGTTTGAAAGGTTAGACGCGCCTTCGGTTTACAAGGCTAGATGCGCCTTCGGTTTACAAGGCTAGATGGGCCTTCGGTTTGAAAGGCTAGACGCGCCTTCGGTTTACAAGGCTAGATGCGCCTTCGGTTTAAAAGGCTAGACGCGCCTTCGGTTTGATAGGCTAGACGCGCCTATGGCTTAAAAGGCTAGACGTACCTTCAGTTTACAATGCTAAATGCGCCTTCGGTTTACAAGGCTAGACGTGCCTTCGGTTTACAAGGCTAGACGTGCTTTTAGTTTACAAGATAAGATTTATTTATGTTGTATTAATTAAGTACCTACATTAAAGATGTGCATAATATTTGTAAATACCGTCACTCCTAGTCACGATTTCTGATGCAGTTGATAAATTTATTGCGCCTGTCCTTTTTCTCAGCTAAAAAGGTCTTAAATTGAGTGATAAGAAATAAACGTTCAAAAGTACTTAGAAGTTAAGGTCATTAATCTTTATTTCATTAGTGTATCAGACTGTGCTACAACTTGGTTTACAAGGCCTACGCCCTTAGGTGGCTACGGTTTACAAGGTTAAACACGTCTTTGGCATAGGGATGGGTTCAGTGAAAATTTCAATGAAATTATATTTGAATTTCCTTACATGAAATTTATGAAATATTTCAAACTAAAATGAAACTTAGTCTAAATATTTCACCCAGCCCTATGTAATTATACTAGATATTTATATGAATAAAAATTTATTACAACATTGACTTTTGAGGCTAGATGCACATTCAGTTTGTAAGGCTAGGACAAGGCTAAACGCGCCTTCGACTTAAAGTAAGGTACCTGTATGAAGAGGTTTGAGAATTTATAAGGGTGAAGTTTATTAAGTTTAGATGTGCTTTTATTTTATAAGGTTAGGTAAGTTTTTATTTTACAAGGTGAGATGCGCCTTTTTTATTAACTGTTGGTTTTCTATTATAAAAAAAAATATTGATATGAATGAAAATGTAATAATAATAATAATAATAATAATAATTTATTTATTTCCAAAAAATACATTATTTGGTGTAACATTTACAAGTCTTCCACACTAGGCTATGCCTGTCCTGTGGAAGGTCTTTTTACAATATTAACTTAAAACGAGATTGCGGTAGGTACCAAAATTTAATAAAAACTTAATTAATATAGTTGATAATTAATCTAATTTCAATTAATAATAATAATATTCTAATTTCAATTATTACAATTTATATAAACATTAAAAGAATAAAAATAATAGAAATAATTAATACAAATAATGGGTTAACTAATAGATTTTAATAAATTCTCTGTATCCTGGTAAGTCCAATTCAATAATTCAGCCTCAAGTCTCATTCTGGCGTTTCGGTGATTTAATTTAGAGATGTCACACAAAGAATTAACTCTATTGTACACAAAGGGTTTTCTGTAATAGCCCAATCGTTTGGCGAGTGTCGTCTTTACAGAAGGCAATGGAAGATTAAAATTACGTTTACTTGAAAGCCTTTCGTACGCCTCGGAATTGAGCACTTCCTTATAAGTGTCAGTGGTTAATTTCAAGAGATAAAGCCTCCGCACGCTTAGTAACCTGGTCTCTTTGTGTAGCTGGTCTGTGGGATAACGCCTAGGCCTCCTCAAAATCGTTTTTAGGACAGCGCGTTGAGCTCTCTCTAGATTAATAAGATGAGAGGAAACGGAACCACCCCATACTGAAATACAATAGGAGAGGATGGACTGACATAGAGTGATGTAAATGGTTCTCAACAAATTCCAAGGTGCGACATCCCGTAATGACTTCATAAAATGGATGAACTTTCTCAACTTATTTGATACAGCAATTATGTGGTTTTTAAAAGAAAGATTAGAAGAAAGAAAGAAAGATGTACAACTTACTTTCAAAGTTAGGCACACGTTCAACGTGTAAGACTAAACGCGCCTTCGACTTATAATAAGGTATAACTCTTGATACTAGAATGATAAAAAAATTGAGATTTATATGAATGAAATTTTATAAGGTTTGATGTGCTTTCATTACGAGGTTAGATACGCCTTTATTTTACAAGGTTAGATGCGCCTTCATTTTATAGGATTAGATTCGCCTTCATTTTATAAGATTAGATGCACCTTCGTTTCACAATCACAAGGCTAGATGTGCCTTCATTTTATAAGTTTAGAGGTGCCTTCATTTTATAAGTTTAGATGTGCCTTCATTTCATAAGTTTAAATGCGCCTTCGTTTTATAAGTTTAGATGCGCCGTCATTTTATATAAGGTTGGATGCGCCAACATTTTATATGATTAGATAAGCCTGTGGTTTGGCTAGATGCGCCTGCGGCTTATAAGGCTAGATGCGCCTTCAGTTTGGCTAGATGCGCCTTCAGTTTGGCTAGATGCGCCATCAGTTTGGCTAGATGTGCCTTTGTTTTGGCTAGATGCGCCCTCGGTTTGGCAAGATGCGCCTTCAGTTTGGCTAGATGCGCCTTCATTTTATAGGGTTAGATGCGCCTACATTTTATAAGGTTTAATGCGACTTTATTTTATAAGATTAGATGCGCCTTCGTTTCACAATCACAAGGCTAGTGCCTTCATTTCATAAATTTAAATGCGCCTTCATTTTATAAGTTTAGATGCGCCTTCATTTTATAAGTTTAGATGCGCCTTCATTTTATAAGTTTAGATGCACTGTAATTTTATATAACGTTGGATGCGCCAACATTTTATATGATTAGATAAGCCTGCGGTTTGGCTAGATGCGCCTGCGGCTTATAAGGCTAGATGCGCCTTCAGTTTGGCTAGATGCGCCTTCAGTTTGGCTAGATGCGCCATCAGATAGGCTAGACGTGCCTTTGTTTTGGCTAGATGCGCCTTCGGTTTGGCAAGATGCGCCTTCAGTTTGACTAGATGTGCCTTCGGTTGACTTGATGCGCCATCAGGTTACAGGGCTAGATTCGCCTATGGTTTGGCAAGTCGTAATTAATATCTTATTGCTTTAATTTAAATTAACATTGTACTGGCAGGCAATTATTATAATTATTAATGTCATATATCATATTTGACATTAAGGTTTAACATTTATTTTATGGGGATTTTAAATTATTTATTGGAATGATGGGTAATGATAAGTAGTTGTAAAAATTAATGATTATCGATTTTCAAATTTAAATTTTATAATCACCTAGCTACTGACAGATTTCTACGCCTAACAAAGGCAGGATAATTATACAGATTTTGTTATATTATAATGTCATCAATGTATACTACCATATTCTGGGAAATAAATGATTTGTTTATTATTTAGATGCAAATCCAGTTTAGCTAGATGTGCCATCAGTTTACAGGGCTAGATGCGCCTATGATTTGGTTAGATGTGCCATCAGTTTGGCTAGATGCGCCTATGGTTTGGCTAGATGCGCCTATGGTTTGGCTAGATGCGCCTATGGTTTGGCTAGATGCGCCTATGGTTTGGCTAGATGCGCCTATGTTTTGGCTAGATGCGCCTTTAATTTGGCTAGATGCGCCTGAGATTTGGCTAGATGCGCCTGCGGTTTGGATAGAAGCGCTAGCGGTTTACAAGGCTAGGTTGTTATATGCTTATATTACATGTTTATGTGACTACATAATGCGATTTCAATTTCATATTTGAATCGTCATCTGCAAACGATTATTTAAGTTGTTGTTGTTTAGCTTAGTGCACAGGCCCTTGAATATTGGAGTACTTTCACAAACAATCAGAAGTCAATTACGAACGAAGATCTATCAAAAAAATAAGTTGACTTTAGTCCGCGTTCTTCTTTAAGACACAACTTCATTTTACTTGGTTATCTCTTGGTTTATAATATATTATTGCAATTGGATGCTAATGTAGTTATGGTTAATTTGAATAAATTATATTTATGTTTGAGAAAATAAGTCTCACAATATTAGGTACCTAGCAGTGCGTAAGCTACTATTATATGAACCATTTGTCCTTAAGTGTGGTGTTTAGGCGACTAGGTATGTTGCGTCTATGGGCCAAGTGTGTTCTTAAGTGTGGTACTTAGTAAGCGGCAAGTGTATCGCATCTATGGGCCAGACTAGGTATGTTGCGTCTATGGGCCAAGTGTCCTTACGTGTGGTACTAGTACTAAGTAAGCGGCCAAGTGTGTCGCCTCTATGGGCCATATCTGTCCTCAGTTATAGCTTTGGTTTGAATATAACGTCTTAACAGGCCGTGTCCACATAGTGGCAAACGGTGGCCCCGCGAGTAATGACATTCATATTCATAATTATTTATTGCATCTACTAATTACATTAGCAATTACTAAAACTGAGCGCATTACACATAGACTTATTATATTGACATTACATAATAAAATGCAAGGGAACCACAAATTGTGGAATAAAATGAATAAATTGTCATGATAAATTAATATGTTTAATAACTATGCAGCTAGATATGATTATATATATAAGTATGTGAATGTGTAATGTCACATAATATTTTTCTTTTCTCATAAAGAAACAGTTCTCATGAATAGATTCAAATATATTTCCTTTTGACTCTGATGTTTTATTTTGTTGACGTTTGTCCTATGATTTAGGGACGGTTACTGTCGTTTATGTTTTATATATTTCAGAAACATATTGCATCTGACAAGATGCCGATGCGTTATATGTCGCTAAGGTGACGATGGCGCGATGTACGACACGTGACTGGATGGTAGAAACGACTGTTGCGTTATTGGTCGATCCTAGTTTTTGTGACACGATGACAACAGGCTGCGACGGCTAATAGGTTTCAGCTGCAATTATCTGGTTGAACATAGAAACGGACCCAAATTCCTATGCATTGATTTATCAAATATATTTAAATCTTATTCAGAACCTGTTAAAATAGGTAGTTCTAGTCTAGCTAAATTAAATATTATAAGTACCTAGCTCATGGTGTGAATTGTGAAATAAATAAAAATAATACATTATCATAATGATTGTTGCAACGCAACTTTAATAATTAAACGATTACCTTGCGTTTTACATAGCTAGCAGGTGTAGTAAATTGAAATTGTATACCTATTGTGGGTTTAATAAGTTGATATCATTGATAATTTCAGTTAGGTAGTCGGCAGCACGTCACGTTATCTGTCAAAAGTCGACAATTTGTAATTGAATTTGTTTACCCTTTCATGGTAAAGAGGCTGTCGACTGTTATATTTACTATTTGTACTTTTCTCTTATTAAATATTTTAATAAAATTTATAATTTAGTAGAAAGAACTAATAAGAAATGTTGTACTTTCATAAATAATTTGATTGCTTATTGTGGTAAAAAAATTGTAATAATTTTAAGATGTTTAAGAGTTAATATTTGTGTCACAATCTTACTGGCTTTTAAAAATGTTATATAGCTTTATGATCTGATGATCATACTAGGCGCGATAAGTTACAACAGTTAGTTCCTCTTGTAAATAAATTATTAAATATAAAAGACGGTGGTCGACAACCCTCTCCAAGTTTTCTTTCGCCATTTCTTTCTTGGAGGGGCCTCCCATTTTTGAAATGGTGGCAGATTCAGTAGATTCTCTTTTTAGCATTCATTAATCAGGTATTAGTTAACATACAACCGGCCGAATGTGACGATATTATTATGAAAGTATTGAGTTGACAATTATAACCTATAATATTGTTGAGTTGACCGTGCACGAGGACATGCACGAGGTCAGGATGGACGAATGTGACGTTTTGTCGTTTGATAGTAATTAATCCATTTTATTGTTATGATTTTGAATCAAATTGAAAGGATAATAGTAGTATTTTAGTTTAATAGACTGGCAACACCGCCGCTTAGCTCCGCCGTTTCCCGCCATATTTTCCCGCCATTTGTAGTGGAATGGGGAGGTAAGCGGTGGGGATAGGCGGCAGAACGGTCGACGAAAGTCAGTTGCGGACTCAGTCACTGTTCAACCGTCGAGAAGCGAAGTAGTTAGGGAAAACTGCTAACGTATCGTTGCTATAGCCTAGTTAATAATATTCATGGTGTATTCCAGTGAAGAAAGTAAAAGTGGTTTACCTTTATTACTGTAGTTTCATTATAATCCGTTCTTAAAAATTCGGATTTTGAAATATATACGGATTTGCATTCCCTAATCAGGACATTGACTGTGCGGCCAATGTATTGGGAAAAACGGCCAATATCCACATGAAAATACAGGGATTTACAAAAACTATGTTTAATCATACTATTCCTAAACAGAGAAATGACACGAAACGAAACGAACTTCACAGAGAATACTTGGAGATGCAACTGATGCACTTATTGAAACAGATGAAGAAGATAATGATGATAAACATGAGGAAGAAGTTACACAATAGGTTCTTACTAGGAACTATGTATTAGCCATTTGCAACAATCTACTGTTGTTTACTACAACTTTACGATTTCTTGCAAATTGTACCCTTTCGTAGTGTTAATGTCGTAAAATGTATTATTTACATAAGATTGTTTCTTACGACAAATATTCCTGATTATTAGCATGGTTTCCATTTTGATATATAATGTGGTAAAGGTTATAGTATAAAATCATATGTCTGATACAACATGTGTGTGTTTTCTTATTTGGTTTTGATGAAAAAAAATGTTGTATAAGCAAAGTTAAAACAAAGTCTTCGTTTACGACAGTCGATCAACATCTAGAATGTCAGATGCGACAATAAATAAAAAATATCTGGATTTGGTTGCTAAAAAATCTGAGTAGTAAAAGACATTTATATTAAGATAACAAAATTTTAAATATACAGATCGATAGAGCTCGTGAAACTATATCACATAGCATTTAAAGTCGATTTTCGACCAAGTGGCTTTTACTACATTTGAAACTCGAAGGGTCGTATTATATGCAGAAGCGGTGATGTGACGGGTACAGTACATGTTGGAATATACATAAATAAATTACGTCCCTTTCTAACACAGTTAACTTCCTTCTTTCACACAATTTGTTTATATTAAACTCAAAGTCAAATAAGCTTTATTCAAATAAACTTAATTATTAAGTACTTTTGAATCGTCTATATTTTCCTACCACCCGTTCCAGACTTTTTTAGCTGACAAGAAGAACGGGCGCAAGAAACTTATCAGCTGTAACAGCCAAAGTAACGATATTTACAAACTTTAATATATCGTTATGAACTTTATGAAACAACGACTCTTTGTTACTTGGCCGAGAACATGTCGTCTCTGATTTTTATTAGTATAAGTTCTGTTGTGGCTGTTGTTTTCTCGCCTAGACCACATAAGTAGTATAGATTTTTTTCGTCACGTATCACCGGCCAGGGAGGTTCCCTATTTTGAATCCAGCCCTAGCCAAAGTAACATTTGCAATCGTTATCGCTTCGCTTTCGAAACATGTATGGATTTGACGTTTAAAATTCGATTGTTAACGAAACCTTGTGTCAATCCCATGCATGTCTTGAAAGCGAAGCGATAACGAAGATTTGGCAATGTTAGGTACTTTGGCGGCCCTCTGTACCTTAGCACGAACAGCTACCGAGAAATCTTACGCGCGTAATAAAATACTACTCGATAACGTACTCGATACGAAAGCTAGCAAAATCGGCAGCACGAATTTTAAAGAGCTAGCTAACTTCAACTCGATATTAGCGATAAATAAAGCTAACGTGACACAAACCAATTATCAATCCATTGGGGGGGATGTCACAAAATGTACCCCGCTTGGTGGCGCTACTGCTTCTGGAGACCTTTGTACGGGCATTTATCCCCGATTGTCCCATTTATTTTAAATTTCTTAATTAAATGGTTGGTACTAATGAATAGTTATTATGGAAGTCGGACAGTAAACGAATTAAAGATTTAAGAAAACCAAAATGTGTTGGAAGAAAATTTTATATTTATGAAAATCGCTTCGAACATCCAAAAATTGATAGCAAACACATAGAAAACAACGAAATGCCAGGTCTACATCTACACTAGCGCCAAGTTAGTGGTAGTGCGCCGACTGGTGGATGATTTGTGAATCAGCAAAATGATCCTGCCAATCAAAAACCATGATAAAATATCTATTAAAATCATAAATATGTAAATTATAATTCAATCAAGGTATAAATATCATCATAATTTTACATTTATTATTTTTATTTTTAAAAATAAATTTGTTAACAATATTTACCTAATTTAATAACTTTAATTAATTCGCAAAATATTATAATAGTTAACTTGTGCATGATTTTGTCCATAGTTTTGAACGGTCATGATGGCACCTTGCCCGTGATTGGTTTGAAAAAGAAGAGTGATTCTTCCTCTCTTTCTTTCTCATCCTGTGATTTCATGAAAAATATTACCTAAAATAGAACTCGTAAAGCCATTTCTTTATTTTGTTTTTGTCTAAAATTTATTACCTATGTCGGCTAACAAATATAGGTAATACAATCGCGAGGAAATAATATTATGACCTAGGAGTAAACTACAATGTGTTATAATTTCATCAAATTGTTCTAATTAAAGATTTTTTATGAACTTGAAGAATAACAATGGATTATCGTCAATTATACTACGGTGAGTGTGCTCAAGAACTGCATGAACTCATTCCACCTTCTCCTTTCTACCATCGGACATCCAGACCCACTGCAGGTTACCACCCGTTCTTAGTTGATAATAATAATAATAATAATAATAATTTATTGGCAACAAAAATTACAATTTTATATTACATGTTACTTATTAAACTATACATCATAGTACTATAAAATGACATCTGCACCCAAACTAGTGAAAACTGTATCTCAGGTGCAGCGCTCTAAATTGGAACCATGTTAATGCAATAGTTCAACGCAAAACTATAATAATGAAATTTTGCCAAAATTACAAGTAAGTGTTAAGTGAATCCTCTCATGGTGTGTGAAGTGAAAGTGAGTGAGTGTGTGTAGAGAGGGTGTGTTTGTATAAAATTAACATAAATGGAATTAAAATTACAAAGACTTCAATAGTAATTCAGTGTCGTCATAACATAAAGATTTTAACCATTCAACCACTGAGTTTTTAAGTTCATGTACATTTAGATTATATATATTTTGAATTTTATTTACTTTATTATAAAGAAAAGGTCCTAGAAAATTGAAAAATTTATGCGCAAAGGAGTGCCTGGTAACATAGGTTGAGCACACTTGATAGTTTCGACGTCTAGCTGTAACATCCTTATTATATTGTAAGAGTGAATGCTGTTTCATAATCACCTGTAATATAAATAATTGTCTTACTGATAACACATTGCAATTCCTGTACAACTGAGAAGTAGGATAGTAAATTGGGCGGAATGTAAGAACCTTCAAAATGAATCTTTGAGCTATTTCCAAGTTCATAAGAGTAGTTTTGGCAGAACCTCCCCAAGCGATAATGCCATAGGTTAAGACAGACTGACATAATGAAACATAAACTTTCCTAAGGAGATTAAAGTCCGCAACGTGTCTTAAGTTTTTAAATACATATATCAATTTGTGGACTCTGCCAACAAGAAGTCTGATGTGTTCTTTAAAAGATAGGGAATAGTCAATTAATAAACCAAGATATTTGATGCTAACAGTTTTTTCCAAAATAATACATGAACACGTCTGCGAACTGAAATTACCACAGCGATGTGCCTTTAGTGCAAATTCTTCAGATGGAAGACCAGTAGCTCTCATAGCGAAAGTTATGTATTTGGTTTTTTCCGGATTCAAAGTCAAAATGTTTTGGCGAAGCCACATTGACACCTCATTAAAACCTTTTTGAGCAACGTCAAAGACATCCGACCATGTTTTTGCAGAAAAAAGGAGCGCGGTATCATCGGCGTAACATATTAGCTTTCCCTGGGCAAGGTTTAATTCGAGAAGGTCATTTATATAAACTAAAAATAAAATAGGGCCAAGGACACTGCCCTGAGGCACACCATATTCCACACTGACAAAATTACTAACTTCTGCACCGATACCGACACATTGCATTCGGTTCGTCAAATAATCTCGAAAAAGTTGCAATTGTAGACCTCGGATACCCATGTTCTCAAGCTTACCTAGAAGGAGGGGGATAGACACTGTATCGAAGGCCTTAGCTAGATCTAGAAAGATACCTATGCATTTACTGCCCTGATCCATATTGGAAGCAATAAAGCTGGTAACCTCCAATATTGCATCATTAGTTGACTTGCCAGATCTAAAACCAAACTGAGAGTTTGATAACAAGTCATATTTGTTAAGGTAATTTACCAAACGATTGTAAATGAGGCGTTCCAATATTTTAGATAATGCTGGTAAAATAGAGATTGGCCTATAGTTATTAATACAGCGTCTATCCCCGGCCTTGTGGACTGGGTGAATGCGCGATTTCATTAAAGCAGATGGAAATACTCCTTCCTCAAAACAACAATTGAATATATGAACCAGGACAGGGGTCAAAGCATGCCTGCAAAGCTTAATTATACTATTGGGGATACCATCACAACCAGTAGCACTATTATTTTTAAGATTTTTTATGATATTATCGACCTCAAATACATCACATGGTAGAAGAACAAATGAATTTCGATTAATAGACCTAGAGGCTTGGTTTATTGGAGATGAAGGTTGAGCAGTTGATCCACTCACCAATTCGTCAGCCAGACTCTTTCCCACATTAGCAAAAAACTCATTGTACATGTTAATTTCGGTAACACTTTTTTCATTGCAGCTTGACGATAATAATTCACTAGGTGATGACTTTTTTTTAAAAGTGCTCGTAATTTTTTTGATAACTTCCCATAACTTTTTATTGTCTTTATTTGCCTTTATAATTTCATTACGCTCATGAATATATCATATACCTTTTCTGCGTACCAAACGCTCCTCATCATCGTTCATAATGCGCACGGCTATGGAATGGAATTCCCTGCCGGCGTCTGTGTTTCCGAGTGCATACAACCTGACTCTATTCAAGGCCAGAGTGAATAAGCACCTTCTGGGCAAGCTCGCTCCATCGTAGACCCTATGTCTTTGCTTTTCAGCAAGACTGGGGCTGTACCGGCTAACGAATCGATTATCGAAAAGTCTGCTGGGTTTCAAATTAAAAAAAGATAACTCAAATTAAGGAATATCGTTTTGTACTTTCTGTTGACGTAATTTGGAAGATATCGATGTTCGTGTGATATCATGAATTGGGGTTTGGCCCAATTGGGGCTCAATTTATCTGTTTGAATTTGAAACCCAGCAGACTTTTCGATAATCGATTCGTTAGCCGGTACCCCTGGGGTCAAGAGCAAACCCATTAAATATATATTATATAAAAAAATCGATAAGAAATGGTTTACACATAAACAATAAAACATTTGAACGTGCTATGAAAATAAGTAAATTTCATCGGAATTAGTGCCTATAGTCACAGTTTTAATACTACTTTATAATACTGTGCTGTAGTGTTTGAAGATTCGACGAATCAAAGACTTTATTAAGTTTGCACTGTTCTAGTGTTTTCGTCATAGTTTTAAGGTCTTATTTTTTAATACCTAAATGAAACATAATAAACTGTGCGCAAACTGTGTGATGTTGTGGCTGAAAACAAATTTATGTATAACACCGTATCCTCTAGTTTTATTTTAGTTTTGTAGATAAGTTCTAAATCTAAACTATTGTTAAAATATAGGAATGGTGGATGTTTCATGTTAGGGATACCGTGGATAGCGTAAAATGACGAGATTTTTATTTTACAAAGGACATCAGGCACATCAGACCCAAGTGTATAAAAATAATTCTGTTAAATTTAAGCAATATAATATTATCCTTAGTAATATTATAAATGCGAAAGTCTATTTGTTTGTTTGTTTATTTGTTTGTTTGTTACGCCTTCACGTCTTAACTACTGAACCGATCATCGTGAAATTTTGCATACACATTGTCAGGAGTACAGAAAAGGACATAGGGTACCTTTCATCCCGAAAAAAGGGAACTGTTCCCGAGGGATAGACAAAACATTAAACACGCGGACGAAGTCGCGGGCGGTCGCTAGTTGGAACTATAAAACAACTTTATTTTTAAACTCCTTCATTTCACTTAAATTTATTATTAAAAAATCAGAAGTATTCGATTAAAATGACATCTTTGTCATTGATACTCTGTGGCTTCGGAAATACGCGTGTCATCAATGTCATCTCGAATTACTGACATTGACAATCAATTGTCAGAACACGAAGAAAACGCGAGAGCCAATTGGTCGGCCTGTGGCGGTCTGTCACTTTTACTGTCAGTCAACTGTCACTGTCAATCAACTATCAAACTGCGTTTTGTTACGGCATTATGCACACTTTTTCAGTTTTGGTTCTAAACTAAAAAAACGTGGCTGTGTGTTGATTGATAGAACTGTCGCTGGAGACTCGACTTTGTGCTTTTTAGTACATTTCGGTATTTCGGTAGAACACCCATTAATCACTAGCGCAGTTAACGAAACGTTTTGGTCGTAAAAATGGTGTTGTTGTAATAGTGTCGGGGTTACCAAAAAAATAAGTTTCAAACATAAACAACTCTCGAAATATAAAGCTTTGTTAAAATCAGAGTATTTTCTATGACTTACTAATTAAAAGTCTTAATTTTGGAAAAAACAAAAATGCTATACATACTTGGGTTTTTGTCAAAAGCCTGCACGCGTAGCATGAGCAAACGGGACTCTTGTCTACGAAGACTTGTCGTCTCGACCCTCTAGATTGCTGAGCACAGTGGTGGGACTCGCTCTCAGAATTTTACAACCTTTTTATGTCTTTTAATACAAATATGAGTTTTAAAATATAATATTTTTATTTCAACATCAATAAACGTCGAAATTATCTGAAATGATTCGAAATGATTTAGTTTAAACATGATACTTATTTTTTAATAAGTTCTAAGATAAAGAGACACTCACAAAAGCTTTCACTTCCGTAGACAAAGCTCTCTCGAGCTCGAGAAGAATAATGTTGCCACTAGTAAATATTTATAATTATTTGCGTTCCTTTCTATACGTTTCACGACGCAAAACTCTTAAAACCGAGTTAAATATAGCCGTATGGATATAGTTCGTTTGCCTTCCTTTTATTGAGAGATTTTTGAAAAGATGACACAGACCAACGCACTTGTTAATTTAGTAATAAATTTTGAAATCAATGTATGAAAATAATTTTAATTTACGTTTTTGAGTAAATAAATTAAAATTAAGTAAAATAAAAGTAAAAAAAATACTGATGGGAAAAAAGTGTAATATTAGGAAACAATATTATTGAATAGGTAGGTACCTTTTTACAATAAATTATTTATTGTATTATTTTATTTTATAAAATTTATGAAAAAATTTAAGAATAAAAAATACTTATTCGTTATTTACTACTAGTAAATATTTATTATATTTCTTTTTTTATAAAATTTATAATAAAAAAGAATTACTAAAATAAAATGTTTCATTTTATTTCTTTCCAGACAGCTGTTTTTGTCGTTTGTGCTGTAACTTCTCTTCTTACCTTAATAAAATATAAACACGGACAACTTAGATTTATTTTTATTGCGAAATTAAAAACTCAAAAAAAAAAATAAGTCGACAAACCTTTCTCGACCACTCGAAGGGTGGTAGACAAATTTCTCCCACTCAACTGTCAAATTAATGTCAGTTGAAGACAAAAGCTCGTGTTTGTCGACTTTTGACATTAGGCCACGACAAAGAACAATGCGAGTCTACGGTTGTAAAATGCGAGCATGAGTATCTCGATCTCAACCCGACAAAAAGTGACATTTCGGTGTAGACAAGCCATTGTTCTGTGAGTCGAATCTTATCTCGATGTTGGTCATGCTACGCGTGCTGATGTCCTTTCTTTGTATAGTAAAAACAATTTAAGTAATATTGCCTGAGGATAATTTAGCGGCCATGTCTTAGTTCTCAAATTGAATTTTTGTTACTTCATACATGCTTTAAAAAAATTATCCTACTAATATTATAAATGTAAAAGTTTGTGGGTTTGGTTGTTTAGATGTTTGAATGTTTGTTCCTCAATCACGCAAAAACTCTGTACGGATTTGGTTGAAATTTGGCACACAGATAGTAGATAGCCTAGATTAAAACAAAAAATACTTTTTATCCCGATATTCCCACGGGAACGGGAACCACGCGGGTGAAACCGCGAGCGGCCGCTAGTAATAAATAATACAAAGTCGCTCGAAATGTCTCTCACTGAGAAAATGTCAGTAAGTAAGTTGTCAATAGCCAGCTTGCGAGTGTCTCGATACCGTAATAGTCCGTGAGCCCGCGACAGTATTGCCTGCGTCATATGAGATCACGATGAAATGCAAGGCACACGGTCGGAAAAGTTGTGCTGGCAAGGATCAGAAGATTATCGCAAATAAAATTGGCCGGAAGCTTGAGAAAATCTTCCACTTCCGGTCAAAATTTTAAGATTATATTAACGTCATGTGACATCAGTAAGGGGTATGCATTACAATTTCGAAGTAGAAAAGACCGAATTTTACAAGACCTATGGACGAAAGACCGAAAATTAAAAGGCCGAATGGTTGTATGGCCGAACGTTTAAAATCCCGAAAGGACATTTTACCTAAAAGACTAAATCCCGAAGCTTAAAAAACCGAGAGTTAATATACCTACGTTCTGTACCCCGAACTACTTAATAGCGAATTAAAGAATTAGTCAAAAATAACAAGCTATCAGAATTATAAAAGGATTTGGATTTTGCCTGAAATGCTTTATAGCAAATTTAGCTGTTGGAAATGAGTCTAAATTAGTCTACTGGGACTTAGAAACCGTAGACCGTAGGTCACGACATAGGTGCGAGGAGCGTAGCGACGAGCATGTTAGGTTGACATGAACCCAGCGCGCGAGCCGAGCGAGCGAAGCGAGCGTGCCGCGGCAGCGGCCGGCGAAGCGCTAGAAAAAACTATTCCTAACTCGATTGGTGGATTTTGTCAAAATAATGACCATTTTGCAAGCATTTTTGAGTAAAACAACTTAACCGCAACGCCTACTTTTATAAATGTACTCTTATGTGTTTGTGTAGGTAGAGTAAGTTAAGTATCGACATTTTAACTATCGGGGTTTTAAACTTTCGGGATTTCGAACTTTCGGGATTTCGAACTTTCGGTCATTTGATAATCGATCTTTCAAGTTTCGGTCTATCGGATATCGACATTTAGGATGTTCGGTATTTTGAAAATCGGCGTTTTTTAGTCTGTCAGTTCTGAAATGGCCGGAATACCTTAAACTTAAAATTGTTGTTATTTACTCATTTCAAAACTGACAGACTTATGTTTACTCTCTCTACGATTGAAAACTAAATGATGACACGGGTCTCTTACTGATGTCACATGACGTAAATATAATCTTAAAATTTTGACCTGAAGTGGAAGATTTTCTGCAGCTTCCGGCCAATTTTATTTGCGATAATCTTCTGATCCTCGCTCAGCACAACTTTTCCGACCGTGTGCCATGCATTTCATCGTGATGTCATATGACGTAGGCAATACTGTCGCGGGCTCACGGACGATAATGTCAAAAGCGGGTTCGTGCTACCGATTTCCATACAAGTTACTATTCGATCTCGATTCGAAGGCTGCTCGATACCTTATGTCAAAATGTTTCGTGCTTTGAAATCTTAGTTCCGTCAACGGACGTAGCGGCGCTGTACTAATTTCCATACAAAATTGTGAGATTCGAGTAATTTTACGCGCGTTATTTTTCTTGATAGCTGTTCGTGCTAAGGGCACAGATTGCCGTTCGACATTTAATTTTGAATCGATCGAAGCTCGATCTCAATCATTTGAGTCAAATGTCAACCAAAAAATATCCCTGAATTGTATAATTTTTTTGTTTCAGATAGTTATATTTATAATATCGTTATTTGCAATTTTTTTTTATTACATTTTTATAAAATTAAATAATATACTACTAAATTTAAGAATTCTCCAAGGGGAGATTTACGAAAATCGTCGCCATTTAAGGCGTATCGAGAGGTAAGTACCATATAACTTCCAAATGTAGTTCTAACTTACATTACACAATACACTAGGTATTACATTGGCTATATTGCACAACAAAACTATTGTGTCCAAAACAAATACTCTTAAAAAGTTACATTTCTTTTATTATTATTTTTAATATAATACTAACAACAATAGTTACTTTCCATGTTTTCTTACAAATTTAATTAGGTATCATTGCATACCTAAATTGCCTAAATCAGATAATAAGTTACCGAGATAATCGACAAAATCTAAACCTAGGAGGCGCCACCCTTGTGACGTCGTAGGTACTTGTTCCACTACTTTAGCGAGTGACAAAAAGTGATTTGATAATCAGTAAACTACGTTGAATCCAACGATAGGTACTATTTGTCGGTATAAACCTTTTCAGTCCTACGAACTTCGTAAATAAGACACTTTTGACCACTTGGCCAGCCCACTAAAATTGGGTGAATGCAAGCAAAGCCGCGGGCAAAACTAACAATAGATATATATATTATATATATGTATATATATATGTATATATCATATATATATATATTATATATATATATATATATATATGAAATATGCTTATTATGCCCTTTCATTTGGTACCCAAGGCGGCATCATAAATTTTTTTTAGTTCATGACTTAAACTCCTCTAGAGCAGGGCTTTATAAAAAGCGCGAGACTGAGGAGTATAATCTGCCACTTTGCTTGGCGTTCGTGGACTATGAGAAGCCTTTGATTCGATTGAAACCTGGGCGGTGCTGCAGTCTCTCCAAAGGTGCCAAGTAGACTATAGGTATATCGAGGTGTTGAGGTACTTATACAATAATGCCACCATGTCGATCCGAGTACAGAACCAGAACACAAATCCTATCCAACTGCAGCGTGGTGTGAGACAGGGAGACGTTATTTCTCCGAAACTGTTCACAGCTGCGTTGGAGAATATCTTTAAGCTCTTGGACTGGAAAGGACTCGGCATCAACATTAATGGCCAGTACCTAACACACCTTCGTTTTGCCGATGATATAGTCCTTATGGCTAAGACCATGGAAGACCTGAACACAATGCTCGAAGATCTCCGTAGTGCTTCCCAAAGAGTGGGTCTCAGGATGAACATGGATAAGACGAAAATTAGGTCAAATGCCCAAGTTGTACCCTCTCCAGTTCATGTTGGGAACACTACACAGTTGTTGACCATTACGTATACCAAGGACAGGCAGTCCAGTTAGGTAAGTCCAACTTTGAGAAAGAGATCTCTCGTCGAATCCAACTCGGGTGGGCAGCATTCGGGAAGCTTCGAAAAATCTTCGCGTCCGACTTACCTCAGTGTCTCAAGACGAAAGTCTATGAACAGTGTGTGTTGCCAGTGATGACTTACGGCAGTGAAACGTGGTCGCTAACTATGGGTCTCATAAGGAGGCTCAAGGTCACCCAGCGTGCAATGGAGAGAGCCATGCTCGGCGTTTCCTTGCGTGATCGAATCAGAAACGAGGAGATCCGCAGGAGAACTAAAGTAACCGACATCGCTCGAAGGATTGTTCAGCTGAAGCACAGAATATATAATAGGCTGAAGTGGCAATGGGCGGGACACATAGCGAGAAGAACCGATGGCTGTTAGGGCGGAAAGGTTCCGGAATGGCGACCGTGCACCGGACGACGCCTCGTGGGTAGGCCCCGACAAGGTGGACCGACGATCTGGTGTAGGTTGCGGGAAGCCACTGGATGCGGGCAGCGCAGGACCGATCGTCGTGGAGATCCTTAGGGGAGGCCTATACCCAGCAGTGGGTGTCGCGTGCGGCTGATGTGATGATGATGAAACCTTTGGTGTTGTTTTTAGCATAAGAATTATTGTTAGTGTAGGATAGTCATTTTTATTATATTATTGTTATTATAAAAACTAACAAATAACTCACCCTTTTTCGAAACAACTGTACCATTATGTGTACCACTGTACCAATGTTTGACTATTTATATTTTGCACAATTACACACGTTACAGTTTGTCAGGTTAGAATATAAAGTAAATTTTCGTTGTTTTTTTTTTACAGAAATGTAGACCGATTGGCCGATGAGGCCGAAATACGCCAAATCATAAATGGTAAGTCAAGCTGTAAATTATTATCCCACCAAAAACATTTTCATGTAAATGTTGCTGCCAAGGCTCGCACTGTCAAAAAGTTATGAGACCTCATGTAGAGCCAAGCTTTAACTCTACGCGCCCTAACTCTACAAGTCTTTACTTTTGAAGTAAAATGTTTTTGGTGGGATTTCACTTCTTTTTGTAAGTAACTCTCCATATTCCGGAAAAGCAAGCTGGGGTCAGAATTTATCGTGGTCTAAAATCGTATAAAATTCGATCAACATCAACTAGCGTACTAGTACTATTATTTATTCTGTGGTAGAAATAATTAATTTATGCTGTGATATTATTTTACTCTTTAACGCAGAAAGTGACAGTGCAAAGAGCGAAATAGACACGCAGCTGCGTCCGTGCTTCGTTTTGATTGTTTCCTATTACAAACCACTTTCGTATGCGATATTGCGAAGAGATTGCGTGAGTTTGACAGTTTCTCTCTAGCGTATCCGACATCGTTGGATTAGTAGCAGTCTATGGACTACGATAAATAACCAAATTCAAAATGTTTGTTATAACTACAACCAACGAACTGCGGACGACTATCGTGGCCACGTGACTGCGTTACGCAATTGCGTACGTAATTTTCGTAATAGGCCCCCGCGCGAGTTTTGCGTCATGAAAGAAATGACTACTTTTTTCCATTGCTTTAACAGTGATTTACAGAGGCTTAAAAATAATTACTAAATATTTAAAGACTTTTCAGATTCATTACGTCAATTTTTTTCAGACCTCCAGCATCAAAATTTGCGGAAGTCTTATACAAACTTCCATACCCTAGTTTAAGGGGTTGGGGGGTAAAAGTTCCAAGTTTTATAATTTTTTTGCAGTTTGTGTACTAATACTAGCTTACATACCAAATACGGGTACGGGTATACGGTTTCAGAGTTTTCGACACTTTAAGAACAATCTCACACTAGTGTTACACTTCACACTTTGTGGTACATTAAAAACATTCAAAACTATCAATAAATCAATTTTAATATTATTTATACGGGAGCTTAATGGTTTCGAGATGACTAGCGCCATATTGAATGTTTTTTTGTAAACACATGTGTATATGCAAATTAAAAAAACTTGGTTCTGCATCAGGTGGTATTCCAGATCTTCGATTTTTGTACATCAACAAAAAATGCTCATCAGGCTGAACAACTTTTGCTAGGTGTCATTTTTATATTTTGTATAGTTTAGCTGGACCATTATGGTTCTGCATCAGGTGTTCCAGATCTTTGATTTGTATACATCAACAGAAAATGCTCATCTGGCTGAATACCTTTTGCTAAGGTGTCATTTTTATATTTTCCAAAATAAATTATACCCTAAACTATGCCCAGGCTTAACAGCTATGTAACAAAAAAGTTTCATTCGAATCCGTTCAGTATTACCGGAGATTAGCGTGTTCAAACAGACAAACAAACAGACACACATTATTTTTCAAATTCTTACTCTATTACTATGTCTCCATCGCTCCAAATATTTATTTCTGAAATATATGTAATGTACAGACACACTTTTTACTGTTTTATTATATGTAAGGATAAGGATTATTAAAATGTTTCTTTGTTACAGGGCTAAGAGAACTCGCCTTATATTGAAGGTAAATATAATTAAAATACTAACCAGTAATAATAACCGAGGAGCTCGGTGGCGCAGTGGTTAAGCGCCTGGCCCAGCCATTGCGGAAGTTAAGCAACGTTCGCAAGGGTCGGTCATGGGATGGGTGACCAAAAATTTATTATCTCGAGCTCCTCCGTGCTTCGGAAGGCACGTTAAGCCGTTGGTCCCGGCTGCATTTGCAGTCGTTACACCCACCAATCCGCACTGGGCCCGCGTGGTGGCTTATGGCCCATCCTCCTTACCACCCATAATGAAGGCCTGTGCCCCAGCAGTGGGGACATCAAAAATGGCTGATGGATGGAATAATAACCAGTTTGAACTGAGAATTTAGATAACAACATAATAAAAATATAAATATAATAATTTAATCTGTTTAAAGATTATTTACTTACATTAATTTAGTATCATCTTAGTGTAAACTGTTTATCCTAAAGATTTAATTGTTAAAATAAAACAGAAAAATTTCACAATGATCTGTTCAGTAGTTAGGACGTGAAGGCGTAACAAACAAACAAACGGACTTTCGCATTTATAATATTACTAGCGGCCGCCCGCGACTTCGTCTACGTGGAAAGGTCTTTGCTATCCCTCGGGAACAGTACATTTTTTCGGAATAAAAGGTACCCTATGTCCTTCTCTGTACCCCTGACAACGTGTGTGCAAAATTTCATGGTGATCGGTTCAGTAGTTAAGACGTGAAGGCGTAACAAACAAACAAACAAACGGACTTTCGCATTTATAATATTAGTGAGGACAAAGGATTATTACTCTACTTACAAAGAGTGTTTACATTAATTTGCAAATTCAAAGTAAGTTAGGTAATTACATAAGCTACTTACCTGAACAAAATTAAATAGCATTATGAATGCAAAAATTATATAATACTTTATTTTTCTTTTACAGCAGAAGATGAAGTTAACAACTGACGAAGTTATAGTAAAAACTACTGTCGGCTTAAGAACTTCCTCTTTTTTTTGAAGTCGGTTAAAATAGATAATAAAACTGTAAATTTTCAAAATTTTTTGTCGATTGTTACTAATTTCATGCACTTATACAAAACATTGTCAATTAAGTAATAGAATCCCTTTATGACCAGAAAGCCTAACTTGCAGAATCTCAAAACTTTGATTGTGAACACTTTATGTATTAAGAATTTTAGCGAAATGTCTCTTATTGTTATAGTATCGAAACGCGATATGATTTAGCGATTTATCGCTTCTAACTGTCAAAAGACAACAGATTTTGGCAGTTGAGTGTCGATAAAACGCTGTATCGCGCGATATACAGTGGCGGCCAGATAATTAGAGACACCAGTCGAATTTCATACAGACGAGGTAGCTTTGAAGCCTTGGTTCTCCGCCAGGGATTGACCTAGCTGTGATCTGATGATGGCCCTCCAGGGAGTGGATGGAGGAGATTCAGATCGCTATACACACCCAACTGACTGATCAACATTCTAAGAGATTCACAGAGATATTTTTTAAGTATATCTAAAAATGAAATGGCGATTTCAGACCACGTAAATGAACAACTTTTACTATGGGGCCAACCATGGAATCTCGAAAAAAAATCAGCAGTTCCATAGAAAATCGCTGCAATTTGTATGGGATGACATATTATGATACAATATGAACTGTCAAATGAATACGATTGACTCGCAATCACCTAGCAGTTGTGTGTTTAGCGAACTGAATCTCCCCCATTCACTTCCTGGATGGTCGTCATCTGATCACAGCTAGGTCAATTCCTGGCCGAGAACCAAGGCTTCAAAGTTACCTCGTTTGTATGAAAATCAACTGGTGTCCTAATTATCTGGCCAATACTGTATACAACGTGTTAATGAATTAACGCAAAATGAGAAAACCATTTCTTCGGACCATCAAACTGAACAACTTTTACTATGGCATCAACTCTGAAATCGCGAAAAAAATACAGCTGTTTCATACTAATAACGAAAATATGAAAATGTATGAAGCAGCTGATTATTCAGTTTGATGGTCCGAAGAAATGGTTTTTTCATTTTGCGTTAATTAACACGTTGTAATCGTTGTATAGTGTTTCCGTGGTCATGCTACAGGGGCTGATTTAACTCTAACAGACGACCTTCACACACAATTTTGTATATAAACATGTATGTATATTCCTAACTTTAAGGCTGCTTGCTAGCATTGATAATATTAAAGTATTTATTGCCTTAACAATTTTTTCATATTTAGATAAATATTGATGGTAAAATTCGGAATTTAGGCGAAGTAGGTTTTTATTTGTTTTCTTATTATGCATCTTACGTTATAATAGCTTTATCGATACACCTCGATAAAGCTATTATAACGTAAGATGCCTTATTTTGTTATTTTTTTAAATATTTTTTTAAATTTAGTTAGCGTATTAATATTGATTTTGTCTAAAAATAAACCACTGTGAAAGTCAATGTTCTCAAAAGAAAATATGTTTGGTAGGTATAGGTATCTGTTTTTTTTTAATTTAAAAGTTGTTTGTTAAACACTAAGTTACATGTAAGCCTAACATTTTATTGGGTGACCGTACTCATAAGCAATGAATAAATTTGTGCATTTATGATTCAATATATTTTATTTTAAAAATTCTCGAGTTTATTATTTAATCTAATTGCTTACACATTCCCTTTTCTCTATTCACTATGTAATACAAATGACATACTAAAACATTTTTTTTTATGAAACTAAACTGCTGCTAAACTTTTGATTGAACCGAGAAGTTTATAGAATTTTATTATTGGCGAATAATGGCCCAAAAAAAACTGGAATAAAATGTAAGTGGAATAAAAATTAGGGTGGAAAATATAAGCTACAAAAATGCAGGGAATTTCAAGTGGCCCAAGAACAGTGCCCTTTTTATCAAAACTTCAGGTCTACAAGTACTTTATACAAGAAAAAAATACAAGTTCATGTAAATTATGTCTTTTTCCAAATAATTTATGCAAGACACTTGTAAAAACTGTCAGCCGGAATGAAGAGTCGCCGGATATCCTCAGAAATACGCAGGATTTTCCATTGTGTATTTTACAAGTTTTAAGTTTTTTTTACAAGTTTAGATTTTTTGGAACGAAATCATAATATAGGGTAAAAACATAATTAGTTCAATAAACAAAAACATTTGTAGCATTTAATTTAACGAGTTTTGATAAACGGATTTGTGGAATTATTATTTTCGTAAGGAAAACGCTTTTTTTTAAAAGTACAAGACTTGTAAGTTGCGATAAACAGAGCACAGACATTATTCTTATGTCACAGATCAGTCGTTCCCATACAAAAGACATCAACGCTCTTCGATTTTTCTCGAAAGTTCATAATTAAATAAGGATTTTATTTATATTCCGGCGGTCATGCTACCGGGTCCCTAATAGATGATTTAATAACTAGTGGCTCTGTGAGCTGTAGTCCTCGCGTTTTTTGGCATTTTTGACGATTATTCGAAATGGTTCAGCCATTTCGAAAAATCTTGACGTCATGTTTTTTTTCGAAAATTTCTAAAAACACTGCTCACTGTCCGCCGTCTGCTGTCCTCTTCCTCAACCGTAAAACGGTTGAGGTAGAGGACAGCAGACGGACAGCCGGACATACTAAAGCATTCTTATCGAGAACTTGACGAGTGTTGTACTTAATGTTAGGCTCAAAGACCGGAATCGGTCTTCTAATATAACCATTTTTAGTCGCAGAGTCGTAACCGTTACGACACCTTTGTGTTGACACTGAGTCCATAACTGGTTGCCGTTCCGTCTTTGTTACGTAACGACGACTGAAAATGGGGAAGAGTCGTCACAGTAACATTTGGTTTCTCAGTTACGTCGCCGTGTGGTAACATAAATACCAGATTGCAACCGGTTATCGCACGGATCATTCAATCAATACTCACTCATCATTCAATTATTCTTCAAAGTCGTTCGACATTGACATATTAATGAAGTCTTAAAATAAAAATTATGAACGCCATTATAGATGACATCCATTGCATAAGAACAATTTTTAAGTTTTAAGTGATTTATTATGGACTAGCTTCCGCCCGCGACTTCGTCTGCGTGGAAAGGTTTTTTGCTATCCCTCGGGAACTATACTTTTATTCGGGATGAAAGGTACCCTATGTCCTTCTCGGTACCCCTGACAACGTGTATGCAAAATTTCATGATGATCGGTTCAGTAGTTAGGACGTGAAAGCGTAACAAACAAACAAACAAACAAACGGACTATCGCATTTATAATACTAGCTTCCGCCCGCGACTTCGTCTGCGTGGACAGTTTTTTGGCTATCCCTCGGGAACTGCACGTTTTTTCTGGATGAAAGGTACCCTATGTCCTTTTCTGCACCCCTGACAACGTCTATGCAAAATTTCATGATGATCGGTTCAGTAGTTACGACGTGAAGGCGTAACAAACAAATAAACAAACAAACGGACTTTCGCATTTATAATATTAGTAAGGATTAGTAGGATTACATGTACAAATTTTAATGGGAAAAAAAATGTAACGTGTAATATCGTAGAATAGACCTTAATTCAACAACACGCCACCTTATTACCGTAATTTAACCATATTCCAGCAAAATGTTATCATTGTTTTAATGAAATAATTTTAAATAATGTAAGTATAAGAGCTTTTTTTGATAGAATAACGAATGTAATACTGAAATGACGTTGTTTTTGCAGGAATAAACCATAAAACAGTTAAATAATATACGAAAATGTTATATAATTAGGTTAAAAAAAGTAACACAACTGGTCACAAAGTTACGACACTGTTGCGACACTGTTACGTATTGTTTCGTAAAGTAGTCGCAAAGATACTAGATTTTCAAAATGGTTTCTTGCTATCAGTGTTTCTCAAAGTTATTTCGAAATCAGACAATATGCCATTTAGCATCGTTTTGACTAGGAGAAAAAGAAGGACAATTTATATCTATAGTCCCAGTTCAATGGGTTAAAGTCTTAGAATAATTATACCTAGAACGATAATTCCCTACAAAGTGCGCTGTCAAAAGTGAGGCAACAAAAACAGCCAAAATGGCGCCGTTTTCAGATTTTTACTGTTCATTATTAAATAATCATATGCCTAATAAGTACAAAACAGTTTCAATGTCCCTACATTAAAGAGATGATTTATTATATCTGAGGATATTAGTGACCTAGAAGTATTAAAATTAAAAAGGAATGTATACCAGGAGCAAGCTGAAATAAACTAAAATGCGTAGCGAAAGTTACTGGTATAAGTTTTCCGGCAAAAGAAATCAAGTTAGAAAAACTGTATTCAAAATTCAAGTTAGAAAAACTGTATTCAAAATTTGAATAATTTTTCAAACAACTTTCTCTATGAGTAAAAAGGTAAAATGGCAGCAAATCTGTGTCGATATATTTGAGAATGACTGGATTCAGTGATGATAATTTCTATAAGTTGGTCTCAAAATGTTCAGGAACATTTACGCAACTTTACGACGCACGTTACCACCCTGTTACAACACCTTGTTCCAAAATTTACACACAAGTTACAAACTAAACGGGAAGTTTCTACAATGTGTGAACACAAAATGTTCTGTAACAATGTCGACACAATTACAACACGGGGTTTCTTAAAATATTTTTAGTCACATTGTTACTAAGTGGTTACTGAACAGTTACAACACCTTTAAACAAAACCCGTGTCCTACATCTTGGCATGGACCACTTTGAAAACCGCAATTCTGACTACATGGAAAATTTCTCCCCAATTAGTCCTAACTAGTCCTACTTTTTCGGAATTAGTCCCAAAAAGGACTGAAAGCTATAAGCGATTTAAATGGTCCATGCCAAAGCAAACCTTCATTTTGGCAGGGACAGGTTATATCTAGTGAACCACAACACCTAGCCAGGATCTGATTATTCAAAAAAAAAGTCCCTTTTTTATGGATCTCGCAACGCCTAGAATCAAAACGAAATGAAGCGCCGTTCAAAAAATATAAAGGAATGATTTGGTCCATGCCAAAATCAACCTACATCTTGGCGAGGACTTTTGAACCAGGTCACCCAGAGAAAATCTGCTTATTGGAAACGATTCGTGTAAATTAGTCCCAAAGCCACAAAATTAGTCCCCCTTTGGTTTAGGAGAAATTCTGTTTTTTTGTATAAGTACAGTCACGTACAAAAGCGTACAGTAAAAATTAATTAAGTACCTTCATAAAACTATTCCGTTCCGTAATGCGCAGTGTTCAGATTGTAAAACATTAAGCATCCGATCTTGCGGCTCTTTGTGAAAGCTGCAGCCTTTTCAACGAACTTTATCAGACCATCAAACTGGGCAAAAGTACAATGCGTAAGTACTCCATCGTAATGTATGAAACAGCAGATTTTTTTCGTGATTTTGAGGTCGGACCCATAATGAAAGTTGTTCAGTTTGATGGTCTGATCAACCCCACGAGAGGTTTTAAATGAATTACAAATAACCCTGTATAGGTACAAAGTTTTAAGTGAACCCATTGAAGGAAGAAAATCACCCTTCTCCAAATATGAATAATTTCGAAAGAAAGCAATATAATTTTAAAATTCAATACCATTTTATACTTCTTTTGAAATTATTTTGTCCGCGACTGTACATTATTTTAATATAGTCCAGGAGCCCTAGGATCAAAATATCTCTAAGAAAACATTTTTATTTTATGGCTTAAAAATTTAGATTTGAGTTTCGAAAATGCATAAATGTTACGTATTACTTTTCTATATACTTTTGTGTTACTAATTACACTTCGTTATTCTAACACAAATAGGCAAAAAAAAAACTAGTTACAAAACATCGTCACTGAATAGGAAGTCAGCTCCTGTACTATAAAAACCAAATTTTATTTCCGATTATCTCCTAAACCAAAGGGGGACTAATTTTGTGGCTTTGGAACTAATTGGGACTAATTTAGACGAATCGTTTCTAATATGCAGATTTTCTCTGGGTGACCTGGTTCAAAAGTCCTCGCCAAGATGTAGGTTGATTTTGGCATGGACCAAATCATTCCTTTATATTTTTTGAACGGCGCTTCATTTCGTTTTGATTCTAGGCGTTGCGAGATCCACAAAAAAGGGACTTTTTTTTTGAATAATCAGATCGTGGCTAGGTGTTGTGGTTCACTAGATATAGCCTATCCCTGCCAAAATGAAGGTTTGCTTTGGCATGGACCATTTAAATCGCTTATATCTTTCAGTCCTTTTTGGGACTAATTCCGAAAAAGTAGGACTAGTTAGGACTAATTGGGGAGAAATTTTCCATGTAGTCAGAATTGCGGTTTTCAAAGTGGTCCATGCCAAGATGTAGGACACACAAAACCCACACACAGTCGCAAATAGTCGCAATATGTCGTATCAGTTACGGAACTGCTGCGACTTGTTACAACTATTGAAAATCTGCGACCAGAAATGGCTATATAATAAATAATGATACCTAGTTTTATCTAAGTTTCATTAATAATTTTGCATAACATTCTTTTTTACTTAATTTTCTTCGGTTATAATAAGATTTTGATATCACTTATCATAATTTGCTAAGTATGCATACGAAACCATATATGTCCAAGGGGCAATGGTTCCTGAGAGGTACTTTTTGAAAAAAAAAAATCTATAATTAATTTTGAAGCTTTAAGTGAACCATTCCCTTAAAGTATTTTTTTTTATTCACTTATTTAATACTAGCGGCCGCCCGCGGTTTCACCCGCGTGGTTCCCGTTCCCATGGGAATATCGGGATAAAAAGTATTCTATGTTTTAATCCGGGCTATCTATTATCGGTGTGCCAAATTTCAACTAAATCCGTTCAGTAGTTTTTGCGTGATTGAGGAACAAACATGCAAACCCACAAATTTTCACATCTATACATACATACACCGTCATTTTGTAGTCGTTTTAATTAGCTTAAGGGTGAGTTGTACCAATGAAACTAAACATTTTTGCCCAAGAAACATGGGTCGAAAAACGACAAAAAATAACACTCCCTTAATTAAAATGACTACAAAATGACGGTGTATAATAAAGCTGTAGAAAAGTTGTGTCTGTACAAAGAAAATATTTTGAACAAAAGTGGTTGGGGTGTTTAATAATAACCAGTAGAACCCATCTATATAATTTTTGAAATTTTTGTCTGTTTGTCAGTTTATCTGTTTATCTGTATGTTTGTGCGCTAATAACTCAAAAACCACTAAACTGATTTTGATGGGATTTTCACAGTTTGGTAGCATGGCGTTCAACTTAAAATCTAAGCTATATTTCATTCAATTCGGGTGGGTATAACCTGGGAAACAGCTTGAACTCTCCGTTGTACTAGCTTTCATACACTAAGGAGATCATTTAAATTGGTCGCCTTATTGTTAAATCGCGGGCAGAAGGGATACTTACAAAAAAGTTTCCCGAGGCATAGCAAAAAACTTTGTGAAATGTTACCAACTGGTGTATCCACATCTGGCACAGTATAATCAATAATGGTCAATGGCTAAAAGTAAACAAAAACGTGTCGTGTTTTGGGTCTATTGTAATTTCTCAGAAACAAAATGCACGTGCATGCAGTAAAATTAAAGCCCGCATATATTATTTTCTATTCAGTCAGTTTGTACGGATACGGAGAATAAAACGGATAACGTGATACTTTATGTAGAATTGGCACCAAGTTCTGTCGATCTTCAAAAGGGTTTTAGTAGTACCATGACATGACGCTATAGTCGTAGTTTAAAGTTCGGTTACGCGTAAGCATTTGTCTGTCTTTTACTTTACGTGTAAAGAATATGGAGGGTAGCCTCACTTCTGTACTTTTTCTGTGTTTTTTTATCACCTTTATCACAATTATCTTTTTTTTTATATAAAGGTTAATGGAGCTACTTCACAGTATGTTAAAGTGTATTTTGATGTAGAATTCAGTACGTTTCCGCTATTATTTGCGCCAAAAATGTGAACCTACGCAAGCGCTTTTGATGATATCCTTATTTTTCTTGCAATTGTCTGTGAGGTTCATACGCAATTTGATACTTCTAGCTACTAGAAAATCTCTTTAGCTTGTCGTGTTTTCATTTTGTTTGTTTTTGTGGCTACATCTTTACGCTCTCTATATAAGGGTATGACCCCCGCAAACCATGTTTTCCTATGATGGACCCTTAAAGAGTTTTATTATAATTCAAGAAGTTAATTCTTATTCTATTAAGAGGCCGTTCACAAAAATTGCCGATTTCACTAATTAACGTGATTTCAGAGAAGTGATCTTACAGTTAAAAAACTGTGTCTACTTATCTTTATGAATAAAATAATACGAAAGATCTGGTGTACGAGCTACGTTTATTTTTTTATTTTTTCCATGGTGATACGCAGTATGTTTACTAGTAAAAGATTATAATTTTGATTTATGTGTTCCTAAATGAATGATTTAAGTTTACTTTGAAGCGCCTTCGGTTTACAAGGCTAGACGTGCCTTCGGTTTAAAAGGCTAAACGCGCCTTCGGTTTGAAAGGCTAGACGCGCCTTCGGTTTGAAAGGTTAGACGCGCCTTCGGTTTACAAGGCCAGATGCGCCTTCGGTTTACAAGGCTAGATGGGCCTTCGGTTTGAAAGGCTAGACGCGCCTTCGGTTTACAAGGCTAGATGCGCCTTCGGTTTAAAAGGCTAGACGCGCCTTCGGTTTGATAGGCTAGACGCGCCTATGGCTTAAAAGGCTAGACGTACCTTCAGTTTACAATGCTAAATGCGCCTTCGGTTTACAAGGCTAGACGTGCCTTCGGTTTACAAGGCTAGACGTGCTTTTAGTTTACAAGATAAGATTTATTTATGTTGTATTAATTAAGTACCTACATTAAAGATGTGCATAATATTTGTAAATACCGTCACTCCTAGTCACGATTTCTGATGCAGTTGATAAATTTATTGCGCCTGTCCTTTTTCTCAGCTAAAAAGGTCTTAAATGAGTGATAAGAAATAAACGTTCAAAAGTACTTAGAAGTTAAGGTCATTAATCTTTATTTCATTAGTGTATCAGACTGTGCTACAACTTGGTTTACAAGGCCTACGCCCTTAGGTGGCTACGGTTTACAAGGTTAAACACGTCTTTGGCATAGGGATGGGTTCAGTGAAAATTTCAATGAAATTATATTTGAATTTCCTTACATGAAATTTATGAAATATTTCAAACTAAAATGAAACTTAGTCTAAATATTTCACCCAGCCCTATGTAATTATACTAGATATTTATATGAATAAAAATTTATTACAACATTGACTTTTGAGGCTAGATGCACATTCAGTTTGTAAGGCTAGGACAAGGCTAAACGCGCCTTCGACTTAAAGTAAGGTACCTGTATGAAGAGGTTTGAGAATTTATAAGGGTGAAGTTTATTAAGTTTAGATGTGCTTTTATTTTATAAGGTTAGGTAAGTTTTTATTTTACAAGGTGAGATGCGCCTTTTTTATTAACTGTTGGTTTTCTATTATAAAAAAAAATATTGATATGAATGAAAATGTAATAATAATAATAATAATAATAATAATTTATTTATTTCCAAAAAATACATTATTTGGTGTAACATTTACAAGTCTTCCACACTAGGCTATGCCTGTCCTGTGGAAGGTCTTTTTACAATATTAACTTAAAACGAGATTGCGGTAGGTACCAAAATTTAATAAAAACTTAATTAATATAGTTGATAATTAATCTAATTTCAATTAATAATAATAATATTCTAATTTCAATTATTACAATTTATATAAACATTAAAAGAATAAAAATAATAGAAATAATTAATACAAATAATGGGTTAACTAATAGATTTTAATAAATTCTCTGTATCCTGGTAAGTCCAATTCAATAATTCAGCCTCAAGTCTCATTCTGGCGTTTCGGTGATTTAATTTAGAGATGTCACACAAAGAATTAACTCTATTGTACACAAAGGGTTTTCTGTAATAGCCCAATCGTTTGGCGAGTGTCGTCTTTACAGAAGGCAATGGAAGATTAAAATTACGTTTACTTGAAAGCCTTTCGTACGCCTCGGAATTGAGCACTTCCTTATAAGTGTCAGTGGTTAATTTCAAGAGATAAAGCCTCCGCACGCTTAGTAACCTGGTCTCTTTGTGTAGCTGGTCTGTGGGATAACGCCTAGGCCTCCTCAAAATCGTTTTTAGGACAGCGCGTTGAGCTCTCTCTAGATTAATAAGATGAGAGGAAACGGAACCACCCCATACTGAAATACAATAGGAGAGGATGGACTGACATAGAGTGATGTAAATGGTTCTCAACAAATTCCAAGGTGCGACATCCCGTAATGACTTCATAAAATGGATGAACTTTCTCAACTTATTTGATACAGCAATTATGTGGTTTTTAAAAGAAAGATTAGAAGAAAGAAAGAAAGATGTACAACTTACTTTCAAAGTTAGGCACACGTTCAACGTGTAAGACTAAACGCGCCTTCGACTTATAATAAGGTATAACTCTTGATACTAGAATGATAAAAAAATTGAGATTTATATGAATGAAATTTTATAAGGTTTGATGTGCTTTCATTACGAGGTTAGATACGCCTTTATTTTACAAGGTTAGATGCGCCTTCATTTTATAGGATTAGATTCGCCTTCATTTTATAAGATTAGATGCACCTTCGTTTCACAATCACAAGGCTAGATGTGCCTTCATTTTATAAGTTTAGAGGTGCCTTCATTTTATAAGTTTAGATGTGCCTTCATTTCATAAGTTTAAATGCGCCTTCGTTTTATAAGTTTAGATGCGCCGTCATTTTATATAAGGTTGGATGCGCCAACATTTTATATGATTAGATAAGCCTGTGGTTTGGCTAGATGCGCCTGCGGCTTATAAGGCTAGATGCGCCTTCAGTTTGGCTAGATGCGCCTTCAGTTTGGCTAGATGCGCCATCAGTTTGGCTAGATGTGCCTTTGTTTTGGCTAGATGCGCCCTCGGTTTGGCAAGATGCGCCTTCAGTTTGGCTAGATGCGCCTTCATTTTATAGGGTTAGATGCGCCTACATTTTATAAGGTTTAATGCGACTTTATTTTATAAGATTAGATGCGCCTTCGTTTCACAATCACAAGGCTAGTGCCTTCATTTCATAAATTTAAATGCGCCTTCATTTTATAAGTTTAGATGCGCCTTCATTTTATAAGTTTAGATGCGCCTTCATTTTATAAGTTTAGATGCACTGTAATTTTATATAACGTTGGATGCGCCAACATTTTATATGATTAGATAAGCCTGCGGTTTGGCTAGATGCGCCTGCGGCTTATAAGGCTAGATGCGCCTTCAGTTTGGCTAGATGCGCCTTCAGTTTGGCTAGATGCGCCATCAGATAGGCTAGACGTGCCTTTGTTTTGGCTAGATGCGCCTTCGGTTTGGCAAGATGCGCCTTCAGTTTGACTAGATGTGCCTTCGGTTGACTTGATGCGCCATCAGGTTACAGGGCTAGATTCGCCTATGGTTTGGCAAGTCGTAATTAATATCTTATTGCTTTAATTTAAATTAACATTGTACTGGCAGGCAATTATTATAATTATTAATGTCATATATCATATTTGACATTAAGGTTTAACATTTATTTTATGGGGATTTTAAATTATTTATTGGAATGATGGGTAATGATAAGTAGTTGTAAAAATTAATGATTATCGATTTTCAAATTTAAATTTTATAATCACCTAGCTACTGACAGATTTCTACGCCTAACAAAGGCAGGATAATTATACAGATTTTGTTATATTATAATGTCATCAATGTATACTACCATATTCTGGGAAATAAATGATTTGTTTATTATTTAGATGCAAATCCAGTTTAGCTAGATGTGCCATCAGTTTACAGGGCTAGATGCGCCTATGATTTGGTTAGATGTGCCATCAGTTTGGCTAGATGCGCCTATGGTTTGGCTAGATGCGCCTATGGTTTGGCTAGATGCGCCTATGGTTTGGCTAGATGCGCCTATGGTTTGGCTAGATGCGCCTATGTTTTGGCTAGATGCGCCTTTAATTTGGCTAGATGCGCCTGAGATTTGGCTAGATGCGCCTGCGGTTTGGATAGAAGCGCTAGCGGTTTACAAGGCTAGGTTGTTATATGCTTATATTACATGTTTATGTGACTACATAATGCGATTTCAATTTCATATTTGAATCGTCATCTGCAAACGATTATTTAAGTTGTTGTTGTTTAGCTTAGTGCACAGGCCCTTGAATATTGGAGTACTTTCACAAACAATCAGAAGTCAATTACGAACGAAGATCTATCAAAAAAATAAGTTGACTTTAGTCCGCGTTCTTCTTTAAGACACAACTTCATTTTACTTGGTTATCTCTTGGTTTATAATATATTATTGCAATTGGATGCTAATGTAGTTATGGTTAATTTGAATAAATTATATTTATGTTTGAGAAAATAAGTCTCACAATATTAGGTACCTAGCAGTGCGTAAGCTACTATTATATGAACCATTTGTCCTTAAGTGTGGTGTTTAGGCGACTAGGTATGTTGCGTCTATGGGCCAAGTGTGTTCTTAAGTGTGGTACTTAGTAAGCGGCAAGTGTATCGCATCTATGGGCCAGACTAGGTATGTTGCGTCTATGGGCCAAGTGTCCTTACGTGTGGTACTAGTACTAAGTAAGCGGCCAAGTGTGTCGCCTCTATGGGCCATATCTGTCCTCAGTTATAGCTTTGGTTTGAATATAACGTCTTAACAGGCCGTGTCCACATAGTGGCAAACGGTGGCCCCGCGAGTAATGACATTCATATTCATAATTATTTATTGCATCTACTAATTACATTAGCAATTACTAAAACTGAGCGCATTACACATAGACTTATTATATTGACATTACATAATAAAATGCAAGGGAACCACAAATTGTGGAATAAAATGAATAAATTGTCATGATAAATTAATATGTTTAATAACTATGCAGCTAGATATGATTATATATATAAGTATGTGAATGTGTAATGTCACATAATATTTTTCTTTTCTCATAAAGAAACAGTTCTCATGAATAGATTCAAATATATTTCCTTTTGACTCTGATGTTTTATTTTGTTGACGTTTGTCCTATGATTTAGGGACGGTTACTGTCGTTTATGTTTTATATATTTCAGAAACATATTGCATCTGACAAGATGCCGATGCGTTATATGTCGCTAAGGTGACGATGGCGCGATGTACGACACGTGACTGGATGGTAGAAACGACTGTTGCGTTATTGGTCGATCCTAGTTTTTGTGACACGATGACAACAGGCTGCGACGGCTAATAGGTTTCAGCTGCAATTATCTGGTTGAACATAGAAACGGACCCAAATTCCTATGCATTGATTTATCAAATATATTTAAATCTTATTCAGAACCTGTTAAAATAGGTAGTTCTAGTCTAGCTAAATTAAATATTATAAGTACCTAGCTCATGGTGTGAATTGTGAAATAAATAAAAATAATACATTATCATAATGATTGTTGCAACGCAACTTTAATAATTAAACGATTACCTTGCGTTTTACATAGCTAGCAGGTGTAGTAAATTGAAATTGTATACCTATTGTGGGTTTAATAAGTTGATATCATTGATAATTTCAGTTAGGTAGTCGGCAGCACGTCACGTTATCTGTCAAAAGTCGACAATTTGTAATTGAATTTGTTTACCCTTTCATGGTAAAGAGGCTGTCGACTGTTATATTTACTATTTGTACTTTTCTCTTATTAAATATTTTAATAAAATTTATAATTTAGTAGAAAGAACTAATAAGAAATGTTGTACTTTCATAAATAATTTGATTGCTTATTGTGGTAAAAAAATTGTAATAATTTTAAGATGTTTAAGAGTTAATATTTGTGTCACAATCTTACTGGCTTTTAAAAATGTTATATAGCTTTATGATCTGATGATCATACTAGGCGCGATAAGTTACAACAGTTAGTTCCTCTTGTAAATAAATTATTAAATATAAAAGACGGTGGTCGACAACCCTCTCCAAGTTTTCTTTCGCCATTTCTTTCTTGGAGGGGCCTCCCATTTTTGAAATGGTGGCAGATTCAGTAGATTCTCTTTTTAGCATTCATTAATCAGGTATTAGTTAACATACAACCGGCCGAATGTGACGATATTATTATGAAAGTATTGAGTTGACAATTATAACCTATAATATTGTTGAGTTGACCGTGCACGAGGACATGCACGAGGTCAGGATGGACGAATGTGACGTTTTGTCGTTTGATAGTAATTAATCCATTTTATTGTTATGATTTTGAATCAAATTGAAAGGATAATAGTAGTATTTTAGTTTAATAGACTGGCAACACCGCCGCTTAGCTCCGCCGTTTCCCGCCATATTTTCCCGCCATTTGTAGTGGAATGGGGAGGTAAGCGGTGGGGATAGGCGGCAGAACGGTCGACGAAAGTCAGTTGCGGACTCAGTCACTGTTCAACCGTCGAGAAGCGAAGTAGTTAGGGAAAACTGCTAACGTATCGTTGCTATAGCCTAGTTAATAATATTCATGGTGTATTCCAGTGAAGAAAGTAAAAGTGGTTTACCTTTATTACTGTAGTTTCATTATAATCCGTTCTTAAAAATTCGGATTTTGAAATATATACGGATTTGCATTCCCTAATCAGGACATTGACTGTGCGGCCAATGTATTGGGAAAAACGGCCAATATCCACATGAAAATACAGGGATTTACAAAAACTATGTTTAATCATACTATTCCTAAACAGAGAAATGACACGAAACGAAACGAACTTCACAGAGAATACTTGGAGATGCAACTGATGCACTTATTGAAACAGATGAAGAAGATAATGATGATAAACATGAGGAAGAAGTTACACAATAGGTTCTTACTAGGAACTATGTATTAGCCATTTGCAACAATCTACTGTTGTTTACTACAACTTTACGATTTCTTGCAAATTGTACCCTTTCGTAGTGTTAATGTCGTAAAATGTATTATTTACATAAGATTGTTTCTTACGACAAATATTCCTGATTATTAGCATGGTTTCCATTTTGATATATAATGTGGTAAAGGTTATAGTATAAAATCATATGTCTGATACAACATGTGTGTGTTTTCTTATTTGGTTTTGATGAAAAAAAATGTTGTATAAGCAAAGTTAAAACAAAGTCTTCGTTTACGACAGTCGATCAACATCTAGAATGTCAGATGCGACAATAAATAAAAAATATCTGGATTTGGTTGCTAAAAAATCTGAGTAGTAAAAGACATTTATATTAAGATAACAAAATTTTAAATATACAGATCGATAGAGCTCGTGAAACTATATCACATAGCATTTAAAGTCGATTTTCGACCAAGTGGCTTTTACTACATTTGAAACTCGAAGGGTCGTATTATATGCAGAAGCGGTGATGTGACGGGTACAGTACATGTTGGAATATACATAAATAAATTACGTCCCTTTCTAACACAGTTAACTTCCTTCTTTCACACAATTTGTTTATATTAAACTCAAAGTCAAATAAGCTTTATTCAAATAAACTTAATTATTAAGTACTTTTGAATCGTCTATATTTTCCTACCACCCGTTCCAGACTTTTTTAGCTGACAAGAAGAACGGGCGCAAGAAACTTATCAGCTGTAACAGCCAAAGTAACGATATTTACAAACTTTAATATATCGTTATGAACTTTATGAAACAACGACTCTTTGTTACTTGGCCGAGAACATGTCGTCTCTGATTTTTATTAGTATAAGTTCTGTTGTGGCTGTTGTTTTCTCGCCTAGACCACATAAGTAGTATAGATTTTTTTCGTCACGTATCACCGGCCAGGGAGGTTCCCTATTTTGAATCCAGCCCTAGCCAAAGTAACATTTGCAATCGTTATCGCTTCGCTTTCGAAACATGTATGGATTTGACGTTTAAAATTCGATTGTTAACGAAACCTTGTGTCAATCCCATGCATGTCTTGAAAGCGAAGCGATAACGAAGATTTGGCAATGTTAGGTACTTTGGCGGCCCTCTGTACCTTAGCACGAACAGCTACCGAGAAATCTTACGCGCGTAATAAAATACTACTCGATAACGTACTCGATACGAAAGCTAGCAAAATCGGCAGCACGAATTTTAAAGAGCTAGCTAACTTCAACTCGATATTAGCGATAAATAAAGCTAACGTGACACAAACCAATTATCAATCCATTGGGGGGGATGTCACAAAATGTACCCCGCTTGGTGGCGCTACTGCTTCTGGAGACCTTTGTACGGGCATTTATCCCCGATTGTCCCATTTATTTTAAATTTCTTAATTAAATGGTTGGTACTAATGAATAGTTATTATGGAAGTCGGACAGTAAACGAATTAAAGATTTAAGAAAACCAAAATGTGTTGGAAGAAAATTTTATATTTATGAAATGGTTTGAGTCCCGAGTGAGAGTGCATAATTTAAAAAAAAAACTTTAAAGCATCACATGTTCTAAGCACACGCATACGCAGTAAGTAAAGTCAACAAAGTTGTGACTTTAACAGTTTAAAATAAATCGCTTGAAAGGAAGAGATGACTGAAAGTTCATCTTTACCTTCACCCATTGTCTTTATACAAAAGATGTTTTTGTGACTTTTGGGTAAATGCAAGACAATACAGACTACCTACTACATACCTAACCTACTAAAATGCTATGCTATACTAATGACTAGAATTGTTTTCAATTATGAATAAATAAAATTATGAATAAGACATTAACAAGAACTTGATTAAGTAAATGTATAGGTATAAATAAATAATAGGTCAAGTTACATAAAAATTTGATAAAAGACTAAATATTAATTTATGTAGATTAGTAATTATTATAAAATTGACAATACAGCAGTTGTAAGTTAAGTGGGTATTATAATTCTCAGTTAGTTTCCTATGACAATTCCAGCCGCACGAGAGCCGGGACAATATTATGACAGTCCGTCCGTTCGCAAACAACGAGTGGTTAGTGCAGTTCCTGAGGCAGATTGCGTCTTCATCTTGAAGACAGATAAGTACAATTTGCATGCATGAGAATTATTATTATTAAAGTATCACGAACTAGTCCATTCAATGGAATGTCTGTTATGAAATTTTCATACGAGTCGATTAAACAGTTTAGAAATTCAAAATCTTGAACTCCAAATAATGGTTGTAATTACCATTCTTTAAATTATAAAACTTTGAATTAAACTTAATAATATAAAATCGTAATGATTTATGTATGAATAATGATACAAATACTTATTCATATATTTTGAGAGAACACAAACATAGTGTTTCGTTACCATTGACCCATTTTGCAGCAAATTACAACTTTTCTTTAAATTCTAGACTTTTAAACCTCTTGAACTTATCTGAGTAAATATGAAATCACTATTTATGCCTAAGCGATGATAGAAATATCAATATGTTATGAGAGATTACAAACATAGTGTTTTATCATAATTGATCTATTTGGGGTATTTTACAAATATCGTTCTACGAGTGTTGACATTGCTTGTCTAAATTTTCTTAAGTGAAATATAAACGTGATATTATACCATTAACTAAGGAACAAATATATATATATATATATATATAGATATATATATACATTTTAGTGAAATGAGAAAAAAAAATCCAGTTAAGTCTATAAATTAATGTGAAATTATAATAGGGAGTAGGACATAAAAAAGGGTCAAACCCTCATTACACAATTATGAATAAGTACAATAGAAACACTGGCATAGATCTTAAGGGTATCTAAACCTAACAATGAATCTTGCAAACAAAGGAAAAGTATATAATACGTTTATTAAGACATTTTGTTTTTGTTATTTTATTTTATTGAGATTAGAAGATATATGAAAACAAAACTAGAAGTTTAAAATTACAATCATCAAAACTTCTAAAATAACGATATAATAATTACTGAAAGATAGAACTTTACTTAAGAAACTTTGCATCATCTAATTTATGACCTTGACACAACAAAACGCTGTGTTTCAGGTGCTAACGACACCTTTGTTTACAATATCAAATGACAATATAAACTACTTTGCTGAGAGAGTAATATGACTTATCGACAATCACAGGTAGGAATTGTTGTCACAAATAATTTTCGATTTCATATTTTAAAATATCAAAAGGTTCATGATACATTCAATGCGTTAGTAGACGCAATAATAATAATTATGAATAACTAATTACGGTAGACTTTACAAAATGCAATGAGATAACATTTTATAATTTGCGATATCTGCAAAACTTGCTCGATTAATAAGGGAAATAAGATAGAAAAAAGTAACACACTATAAATCAAAAATCTATTATTCGCCCATACTTAGTCAAAAATAATATTCTAAGCAGAGTAAATGCTATCCGTGACTTCGGTATCATTATGGATAAGGAATTTTCATTTAATAACCAATCATGACAAGGTAGTTGAAAGGTTATTACAACTACAAGATTTTATTAAGAGAGTTGGAAAATAATTCAGGAACTCAATCACATTAAAAATACTATACGAGTACATTACTTTATCTGAGTCCATACTTGGCTTTATATGCACAACTTGGAGCCCCACATTTGATGTTTAGTAAATCAAATATATAGTTTTGTAACGACTGACATTTATTTCAAAAGACTTCTTTTACATGGCACAGATGGCGCTAGTAGTTACTTACTAAAATTTATTTTGCTATGCACATACCTATAAATGGCATCTTCCCTTAACAAAATAATCAAAAAATGCAAAACCAATTAAACTTAAATTTCAGAGATGACCATCAACCTAAGAAATTTATACTGTTTATTTAGCACAAAGACTTTGTTAATAAGTCTATAGGCATATCAGAAGTTGGTACACATTAAAGTTTTACATGATTGATTGCTACAAATTCGCTGACAAAATGAGACGAACATCTATATGTTTTGTTTTCTTTTGTGAAATAATGGGTTTGCAGATAATTTTTAAGAACGTTGTTAGCTTTAGACCCATTACTTATTACACACACAAAAAAAAAGTTGTAACCTATATATGAACTAGATGTTGATGGTGATGATGATGAGATGATGATTTAGTTCCATAGTACATGCCGCCCTATCGGTATCAACACAACCATGCCAATTACAATCACTTTTATAATAAACAAGACCATATATTTTTTGTTTTGTAGGTATTTTAACAATCTTTTAGGTATATCCAATGAGTTGCACTAAGAGTAGTCAGTATAATACATTTAAATGTATTATAGTGACTCAAATAACTAACGCTAGAAGAAATACCTGTTTGGTCAATATAGAAAAATACATTAAACTGCCTATTAATTGCTAATAAGGAAAAGTTTCATTACTTTGATAATTTAAACTTCTTTCCGATTTTAAATTAGTTTCCATAGGAGTATGTGAAGTTTTACATTGACTAATATCAAATCTTGCCAAAATATTGTTTACAAATTGCTTTTGGTCAATACTTCAATAGTAATAAAATTTTATTAACTTTTGCATTCATATCGAGGCATTGGGATGAATGACCTAAACATTTTATTTTAGTTAGAAGTAGTAGTACCTACGTGAATATCACTGTATGAATATGCCTAATATTTGATCCAATATTATAGATACAGTTCTGAAAATAATAGGCAGTGGCTTGTGTTTTTTTTATAAAAAAAATAATTATCGTTAACTATATTTTTGACAAGTTAATAATTATCTGTAAAGTATTTTGGAGATATAACAAATGATTTGAGAAGCAAAATGAGAATAGTCTGATAAAGTTACGAATTCGTAATATAGAAAGGTTATCTATTGGGAAGATGTATATTTTTAATAATTACAAACACTAATACCTTTATTATTATTAAATCAAGGACAGATTTATCGTGTGATAATTGATATTGTTATAATCTTCAGTAACAATTTATTCAGTGAAATATACTTTACTGGAGAACCACATGGTAAATTAAACGTTTTAACTATAAAAAGAGGAGTAATACTTATTGTAAAATAATTTTGTTAAATATTTACAACCACCGTTGTAATTGTATAACAAGACAATAATTTTAACTTATGTTAAATCATAATCAAAAGAATAATAAAATTGCAAATCTGTTGAGATTGTATTTTACATAAAATATATTGAATATAGTGATTAGCACTCCGATATTCATACAACTATAACCATTGATTGATTCTACTAATAAATCTATAATAATGCCATTATTAAAAATACTTTTTAAAGAAAGGATGATTAAAATTACTACTTATAAGATACGTACCAGAAAAAATTGCATAGCGTTCGACAGCAAAACACAGTTTGAGAACGAACAACGCCGCCTACTTGATTAGTAACAAAACAAGCATAACACGCTTGTACAGCAATTTCTTAGCAAAACAGCACTCCCTTTACCGAATGCTTTTACCTAATCTTACCTCTTTATTGATGGAAAGATGCATCAACAGATAATAAACATAAACATATATTATTTCATCAAACATTGCAATTAAAAGAATTCAGAGCCATAAAAAAAATGAGTCTATAGGTTTTACTGATTTGCAATTTTAATTAAGATTACAAACGTATTTAAGAGAATGAGACGAGGGAGTAGGATTAATAAACTTTACCTGCCTAGACGAGTCCTATTGTGAAAATCAATCGCTTCATCCTTACGCGTCTAATTTTCAGAGGGGGGAATGTGACGCCATGAAGGAAATATAATGAAAATATTTCAACTTTGCCTTACTGAATAACTTACCTTTTACTATACACATACTGTACATTACCTTGACTATGGTTCAGACCAGCAAAACATTCTATGGGATACATAAATTATTAAACATTGACACCACTTGTAAACTTATGCTGAAAATATTGGAAAGTGGTAATAAAAAAGTTAATAAATAAAAACATTTTTGACACAAATGGCTCTCCTAAATATTTAAGTAACAAGAACTCTTATACCAGAGGGGATTTTATCTGAATGACCAAATTTAACAAGTGCAAACTTAAGATTCAAATATCTTTGAATTCGTGGAAAAGACTGCGTGGGAACAATAACGGAAAGTAGGTAATGTGGTAGGGATAGGGATGCAGAAGCGAGGCCGAGGGCGAGAGTTCAAGATTCGAGGCGGGACGGCCGAGAGGGACGGAAGGTTTTAAAATTATGTGCAGACTTGTAATTTAAGACGAAAGTGTTGAGCATAATTCTAAATAGATACCTAATAATATTTAATCCTGAGTCAGTTATTAGTGTTGATGGAGTTAGTGGTAACTATGAATTTCCATTCGGTAAGTGTCATTTGATTATTTAATCTACTTTAATGACCTGCCTGTTGTCAATACTGGTATTGAGATGTGTCAACTAGACTAGTAATTTCTCAGCCTAGGATTATCATAGGGTAAACGACCTGTGGTCGGCTCTTTCATTCGAAGTATAGGGGAACAATATAAATTGTTCATTTAGGGCCATACCTAGGTACACCGCACAATAACACTATGTTTGAAAACAAACGCTTTTGCATTCACCATACGAACTAAACACAGACACTCTTGATGTTGGATTGACAATAAGAGAGTTCATTATGGTAGTAGTCCCGTTGAAATTCCTCTTTTAGTCAAATTAATTTTGTTAATATTCTTTTAATTGTATTATGCCAGCTGGAGATTTGTCCAGTCAGGAGTCGAGAATCACAATACGACGCGGAATCTAAAATTCTAGATGATCTAGAATTTTAGTTGGAGGGGCGTCGTTTCTCCCCCCCATTTTTCACATTTCACAAGGGGGGAGGCTGGTTATAATACAGAAAATAGTCTAAAAATCTTAAACAACAACGATTTCGAACCTTAGAGTAAAAATGAACAGTTACACCATCAAGGGCTGCAATGCTGACCGCGCTGTGACGGCCTAGACCTGCGCTAAGCTACGGTATCGGCCATCATCATCGCGCTGCCAGCAATGCAGTCATTATTGAGCGCGTCAGTAATGTACTATTATGCAATATTTCAGCTTAATGTTGTCCAGAGGGCAAAAACTAGTTAAACTAGTGTCTAAACTAGAGCGTGTAAAAGAAACCAAGATACGAAGACAACTGGTAATCCTCATATTTTAAAACAAGAAAGGTTAGTGCTGAACCCTATCAATGGCATTTTTTAATTTGAGCTTTATAATAACGAAAGTGATATTATTGATACCACAAATTATACAGTATATTGGAGGAAAGAACTGGATCGTTTGTGAAGAGTACCGAACATGACACGAATTCAGTTGGAATTTTTGATTTTGAATCTGCTAGCTCATATGACTCATATCATCCTGCTTTGATGATAATTCCTGTGATGTCTATCAAAGTTTTATTAAATTAGATGAAAGTTCTGGGCTGACAAGACAACTACAAACAAAAGAAAGAAAGGGCAAGGAAAACCAGTCTTTTTTTTATGTAACCAAAAAAGCTAGACAAGAAAGAAAACAATACTAAAGTATGAAAAAAGTCAAAAAAAAAGTGGTAGGTAAAGAATAAGAAGTAAAAGAGTACTCAAACCACCATACAACTCAAGTATATAGAATCCTTCTTAAATAGTGCACGAAATTTGAAGGGGTCAATGTACTTATCATGCATACAAACAACTTTTCTATAGTTCCAACATTGAAATCGCGAAAAAAAATCAGCTGTTCCATACATTTTGATCTATACGATTTTAAATTTTCTATGGCACAGCAGTTTTTTTTTCGCTATTTCAAAGTTGGTACCATAGTAAAAGTTGTTCGTATGCATGAGTACATTGACCTCTTAAAGTTTCGTGCACTATTTAAGAATGACCTTGATATGTGTTAACAGTAAGTATTATAAATGTAATGAAAGCACTGATAAATCAGAGAAAAGATATATTTGCTAGTTTATTATCCGACGTGACGTCAGACGCGTCGTTCCGCGGCTACGTTGCCGTGGCGTTGATAAAACAGTAGATAAATGGAAAAAAGTAAGTAACGTTCAAGAAAAATCTATTTGCAATCTCATTGAATTAAACTTACAACATTCTTCAGGTCTGGGCGGACGAGAAAACAAAACGAAAAAAAACATCTCACGATACGTCTTTCACTGGTAGGCCAAGCAGCAGGCTCACCCTCACTGCCTCGGACGAGAGAGAAAGGGTTAACGCACCCAGTGTTGGGTGCGTCTGCTGTTATGGGGCAAGCAGGCGTTGAGGAGCAGGGACTTGATAAGTAATTTTTTCCGTAAAAGAACTTGTGAACTTAATTAGAAAAAAAAATGTGTTGACTCCGCGCCACTCGTTTCAGCGGGAGCGGTGAAATCGCGGCGAAACGCCGTTCGACCGGGCGGCGGCTGCATTCGTCACTATGGAGTACCGCCGCCTTCAGCTGGAGGTGGCGAAAGAACAGCGCTTCCTTCGACTGGAGGGCGCGCGCCTACGCCAGGAGGAGGCGCGTGATCAGCGCGAACATGAATTGGCTTTGGAGAGGCTCCGCCTCAAAGCCGATACACGGGCGGTCGAGATAGTGCCAACTGCAGCCGTCGACACTCGTCGGCGGCAGTCGTCGACACACCCACGACAGGTGTCGACAGTTTGATGTGATGTAGATGATGGAATTATAATTGGAGAAAGTGAAGATGAAATAGACAAGCTGCTAGAAAGATTGGCAAAAGATTTAAAACAACTAAAGACAAGGATGCAAAGATCGCCTTTAGCTGTAGGAGGCGCGTGACCAGCGTTTCCTTCGGCTGGAGGAGGAGCGCCTTCGCCAGGAGAAGGTGCGTGAGTAGCGCCTGTATGAAATGGCGTTAGGTTCCGCCTCGAAGCCGACAGGATCGCAACAGAGAGGGAAAGAAACGTTCTGCTGCGACATCTCGGCGAGGTAGTGGAAAAAGCTCTCGAAATGCAGGGACGGAACGTAACACTTCAGTCCACTGGTTTTTTTTTGTGAGACTTCATAGTATTGTTTGTGAATACGGGTGTGAGGCACAAAATTAAATGATCAGGTGACAGGATTCTCAGTAAATATTATTATGTGGTGACTGACTTACTGACTAAAGTTGAATGATCTGACCTCAATTAAATTATGTACGTCATTGCATAAGTAGTTATAATGCAATAGACAATTACATGACGCCGCAATGTCTCGGCATTATCGTATATGAAATGATGAAACACCCTGATGTGGTCAGGCAGCCCACAAAAAGGCAATGTTCTTCACAAGCTGCAGAAATTCCATCAAGTCTAGTGCCATCGAAATTAAAAAATACATAAGTGTGACTGTTATAATAGCCAAAACAAGAGATAGACAGTCAATGGCGAAGATTGCCTATTGCAAAAGTATATTATGTATAGGTATGCGTGTTCAGTTATCCCTCTGCCGGCACTACAAGAATAATTATCGTAAAAAATATCTTAGAAGGCGGTATTAAACGTGTTGATTGCAATCGCCTGGCTATCAATTGTAAAAATTCATCTGATGCTAACCAATTTCTAAATAGCAGCTTCTTACATCTGACACTTATAAAGTTAACATCCCGACATTTAATATTTATAAAATGGGTATAGCCAAAGGCATTCCAATGGAACGGTCACATGATAAGATTGTAGAACCCTCCCGCGTTGTTCGGCAGATTCGCGATACGGCAGAAACTAATACTCGAATTCCAGATGACTTGGGACCAATTATTCGATCTCGTCGTCTACGTACACGCCGAAACCAGGTCTCGTTCTATTTTGTTGGGGTATGTGGAAAGAAAAATAAAGCAAACATTACTAAAGAAAAAAGATCAGGCCCGAAGTAATCCCCTATAGCTAACTGAGGAAGAATTTATAGCAAATTTCAGACTCGCCAAAGCTGAATTTAAGGATTAAGTACAAGAATTAACCCCACTTCTTGCCTCGAGACGTCGAGTTACGGCTGTTCGAAATAAATTAAAAGTAAGTTTGCATAAGTACCCATATTAATTTAGTGATAAGTACCTAGGTATTTTGATTCTTAAACATTGTGGTTATATCATTTGATTACAATATGCAGGTCGTAGCAGCCCTATAATTTTTTGCACAGGGATCATATCAAAACAGTCTTTGCTCTTCATTCCTGCACAGCATGTCACAACCTACATACTATCATTATGTCTAAATAAAGTGACAAATTCATTAAATGCACCAGAAATACTCAACAAATATATCAAAGAAGATCGGCGAACTTCTATGTAATTTCAGACCTCTACTTAAGGGTCCCGTTCATAAAAAGAACTGACTGATATTTATAGACCTACACTAGACTAACAAAAAAGTTAATCGTTTTAGCTATTTCAAAGCTGGGATAAAAAAGATATTAAATACGCACGATGATACGAAAACGAACACAGAAATTCAAACGTGCGTGAGTGTTGGCTTGCCAGTAGTCGTTTCCAAAAAAGTACGCCCAGGCTCCTAGAATAGTACGGAAATGGAAAAAGGGCACGCAAACCAATAAATCAAGGTACAAAATTAAGTTTTTTTACTGTGTTTTGGAAAACATACGGCTATTTTTACATTTTGGGGTTCAATCGTTAAAAAGTATTAAATACTGTGATGTGAACCATAGTACGACACACGCTCAAATCCTTACTAATATTATAAATGCGAAAGTCCGTTTGTTTGTTTATTTGTTTGTTTGTTTGTTACGCCTTCACGTCCTGACTACTGAACCGATCATCGTGAAATTTTGCATACACGTTGTCAGGGCTACAGAAAAGGACATAGGGTACCTTTCATCCAGAAAAAAACGTACAGTTCCCGAGGGATAGCGAAAAAACTGTCCACGCAGACGAAGTCGCGGGCGGCCGCTAGTAATACATAAATCGTACCAAAAGGTACGATCTGGCAACCCCGAACGTCAATGTCAGTGATGTATTTGACATTGACTGACATTGTTGACACTGCACATTTTTATTAATGGGAAGGCAATGAAGTCTATGTTCATACAGCCATATTCTTCAGTATTTTTTTTTCTCTTTGCAGTAGAATACATTCAAAATACAGGTGTATCGCTTTCTAATGTCTCTTAGAGTATTGCTTGATGTTTAATAGATCAAAACATTTTAAATATACCTTAACATTATGCATATTGAAAATGGAATTGATTACTTTGGTATTAAAATTTCTGCGTTGATTGGAACATACTCTTACAAGAAAAAGTCGTTTAGTTTAGGAAGTGTCTATTCATCGGGGCGCCTCGACGAATAGTATTTTTCTCTATCTAGCGGTGCGCACCGCTGAATAGCGCTTTCTCTAGGGATTGACTTTATGTCGGTGCCTCCTTTTTAGTCGACGTAATCGTAAGTTAAACTATTCAAATATTCTTTGGTCTAGTGGTTAGAGCGTTGGTCCCTCGTCTCGATCCAGAGGTCGTGGGTTCGATGCCCGCGGGAAGCAACACCTTTAGTTTCTAGTTTGGTTAGGAAATTGCAGGCTGATCACCTGGTTGCCTGATAAGAAAGATGATCCGTGCTTCGCAAGGCACGTTAAGCTCTAGGTCCTGCGCCTGACCTCTCTCCGGTCGGCATTTAAGCAAAATCTAACTCCTGAGTTTTGATAGTTATCACTGATTGGTCAAAAAAACTAGGTACCTACTTAGTTAGATTTTGCGCGCAACATCTAACTACCGTACCGAGTTTTTTTGACCAACCTGTCTTTTAGTTCTTTTGTGTCTTTGAGGATGTAGGTATTATTGAAGCGTACCTATTAAATTTATTTCCTTCTTTTATTTCATGATTAGTTGATAAGTTCGCATATAAAAGGACCTATTTTTTTTATTTAATCCTATTTTTTACCTATACCACAGCCCTCCTAATTATTTAATTTGGCAGGAAACGTAACTTCTGCCTTCATCTCGGTTTTCTGGGTAGTAGTTACAAACCCTTAGAAGATTTTCAATTTTCCAAAAATTAAATAAAACGTAACACGTTTGCGCGCAAACTCTAACTACTGAGTGCATGACCTTCAATAACAGCTCTTTGACATTCAGTTATCAATGTGTGATAACGTTTTTTACTGTTGGAAAAATTAAAATCTTCCAAGTTTTTGAGACTAGTTGACTACCTACTATCCAAAATACCCAAATCTGAACGCAGAAGTTACGTTTTCTGACTACGTTTTCAACCAAACTAGAAACAACAACTCAAAGATGTTGCTTCCCACGGGGATCGAACCCACGACCTCTGGGTCGAGAGACCACTAGAGTTTGGTCAACGAAAGATGGGACTCGCTTGGAAATGGAATTAATTTTGCCCCTTATTTTAAGGTTCAGTTTCCAATAACTTAACTTCTAATCGTTAATTTAACAGGGAAAGTGGGGCCTCCATTTCCGGTTCATCTTTCGTTGACCAGACTCTTGCTCTAACGACTAGACCACAGAGACAGTAACATAATTACTACAACATTATTTGAACATTTTTAACCGACTTCATACATAACATAACTCATTTTATTTATTAGTCGTCGTAATAAGTAAGGAGGCACCGACATAAAGCCAATCCCTAGAGAAAGCGCTATTCAGCGGTACGCACCGCTAGATAGAGAAAAAAACTATTCGTCGAGGCGCCCCGCTGAATAGACACTTCCTTTAGTTTATGCATTATAGAAACGTTTTGTTATAATATAATTGAAAGTTATTTATCTTTTGACTCCCTTCTTTAAAAATCATGATTTTGTGGAATTAAATTCTACGAATTTAACTCTATTTATTTAACATGTTTCCGATTGTGAACGTCCTTGTAAAATATGAAGTCGAGTTTCGCCGGTCTTCTTTCCAATGAACCAACAGTCAAGAGAAGCCGTCATGATTAGAGGTGGAAAAAACGACTTAAAATTTTTAAACGTTGAAACGTTGTACTTTTTTTAATAAGCACGCTTATAAAAGTGCTTTTTTGCTTAAATGCTTTTTTCGTTTGTACGCTGTGTTGAAACCGTTGAAGTAAAAAGCTTCCAACGTTGTGTTGCCAATAACAAACTACGCGGATAACGCGGAGAGCTTTTTAAACGGAAGGAAATTATTGTGATATAAACAAAATCCTTACTAATATTATAAATGCGAAAGTCCGTTTGTTTGTTTGTTTGTTACGCCTTCACGTCGTAACTACTGAACCGATCATCTTGAAATTTTGCATAAACGTTGTCAGGGGTGCAAAAAAGGACAAAGTGTACCTTTCATCCAGAAAAAACTTATAGTTCCCGAGGGATAGCAAAAAAACTGCCCACGCTGACGAAGTCGCGGGCGGCCGCTAGTATTGAATAAAACCCATATAAAACCTTATTACTTTTTTTATATTTAAATTAACTTACAAATATTGCATTCTGCAAATTTTTCCTGAACTCTCGACATTTTATTTGTTTACAACTTTAAAACTAATGCAGTTCAAATAATAGTGTTTACAAAATTTTATTTACTCATATCACCACCTCATACAATAAAACGTATTTACAATGTTTATTAACAACAATAAATCACGTTAGCAATTAAGCATACAACGCAAATTACGCAACAAACTGAACGAAAACGTGACACGTGCTAACTTCAAGACAGCAAAAAGCGTAGTGCTTACTGCTTTTTTACTTTTCGTTTAAAAAATTCGAACCAACCAAATAAAGTTGTACAGATGGCGGGACTATTACAATAAGTAGAAAGCACACTTTGCTTAAAATTGAAAGCGCGCTTTTGCACTTATTTAAATAAGCACGCTTATCTAAGTGCTTTTCGTTTAAACGAAATTCTGTATTATGCCCGATTTACATTGGCCAAGGACAGTGATGTCAAAAAAGTGTTTGCTCTTCATTTCTGCACAGAATGTCACAACAAAAATTTTCCACATGTCTAAATGAAGTGCCAAATGCATTAAATGCACCAGAAATACTCAACAAATATATCGAATTTCCAATGAACCAACACAACAGTCGAGAGAAGCCATCATGAGAAAGTAAGTACCTAATTCTGTATTATGCCCGATTTACATTGGCCAAGGACAGTGATGTCAAAAAAGTGTTTGCTCTTCATTTCTGCACAGAATGTCACAACAAAAAATTTCCACGTCTAAATGAAGTGCCAAATGCATTAAATGCATCAGAAATACTCAACAAATATATCTAATTTCCAATGAAGCAACAGTCGAGAGAAGCCATCATGAGAAAGTAAGTACCTAATTCTGTATTATGCCCGATTTACATTGGCCAAGGACAGTGATGTCAAATAAGTGTTTGCTCTTCATTTCTGCACAGAATGTCACAACAAAAATTTTTCACGTCTAAATGAAGTGCCAAATGCATTAAATGCATCAGAAATACTCAACAAATATATCTAATTTCCAATGAAGCAACAGTCGAGAGAAGCCATCATGAGAAAGTAAGTACCTAATTCTGTATTATGCCCGATTTACATTGGCCAAGGACAGTGATGTCAAATAAGTGTTTGCTCTTCATTTCTGCACAGAATGTCACAACAAAAATTTTGCACGTCTAAATGAAGTGCCAAATGCATTAAATGCATCAGAAATACTCAACAAATATATCTAATTTCCAATGAAGCAACAGTCGAGAGAAGCCTTCATGAGAAAGAAAGTCACTACCTAATTCTGTATTAAGCCCGAATTACATTGGCCAAGGACAGTGATATCAAAAAAGTGTTTGCTCTTTATTTCTGCACAGAATGTCACAACGAAAATTTTTCACATGTCTAAATAAAGTGACAAATGCATTAAATGCACCGGAAATACTCAACAAATATATCAAATTTCCAATGAACCAACAGTCGAGAGAAGCCATCATGAGAAAGTAAGTACCTAATTCTGTATTAAGCCCGATTTACATTGGCCAAGGACAGTGATGTCAAAAAAGTGTTTGCTCTTTATTTCTGCACAGAATGTCACAACAAAAATTTTTCACGTCTAGATGAAGTGCCAAATGCATTAAATGCATCAGAAATACTCAACAAATATATCTAATTTCCAATGAAGCAACAGTCGAGAGAAGCCATCATGAGAAAGTAAGTACCTAATTCTGTATTATGCCCGATTTACATTGGCCAAAGACAGTGACGTCAAATAAGTGTTTGCTCTTCATTTCTGCACAGAATGTCACAACAAAAATTTTCCACGTCTAAATGAAGTGCCAAATGCATTAAATGCATCAGAAATACTCAACAAATATATCTAATTTTCAATGAAGCAACAGTCGAGAGAAGCCATCATGAGAAAGTAAGTACCTAATTCTGTATTATGCCCGATTTACATTGGCCAAGGACAGTGATGTCAAATAAGTGTTTGCTCTTCATTTCTGCACAGAATGTCACAACAAAATTTTTCCACCTCTAAATGAAGTGCCAAATGCATTAAATGCATCAGAAATACTCAACAAATATATCTAATTTCCAATGAAGCAACAGTCGAGAGAAGCCTTCATGAGAAAGAAAGTCACTACCTGATGTGGGGATTCACCCACACTATCTTACATACCTATTATATAACTATTTTGTAATTCACAAAATATTATATAATATATATTCACAAACAATTTATATTTAATATAAAACCTTAAATATATTTATTTACATATGTACAAAATATTATTTACATAACTATTATATTTATTACATTAATCACAAGCACAATACATTCACAAATATTTATTCTACACAAAACCAAAATAAAGTCATACGTCATTTATCCGTTACGTATCGGCTGGCCGCCCGGTAGAATGGAAACGTGTAATCGAGTAGCGGGCTATTGTTCTCGAACCAGTATGTGCACGCGCAGCCAGCGTGCCGCCGGCCGCGCTTTGTTCCCACACCAGTCGGAACCTATGCTTGACGCGAGACGCACGACAAATTTGCTCCGCCCTTTGTTTACGATCGCGCTAATACCTAGCCTATTATTTATGTTTGCTTTGGCTATACCTTCCTGTGCTTGTTATCTTCTCTGCTGTGCTCTGTTCTCCTTCTATTTCTTCTGTGCTTGTGTATTCAATAAAAACTGTGAACCTGTATGCTGTTGGACTTATTACGCCGGCTACCTACTACAGTTAAGTTAGGGTTGCCAGATTGGCTGGACTTGGCTGGATTGTCCAGCTATTTCACACGTTGTCCAGTGTCCCGGTTTTAGGCAAAATGTCCAGCTAAAATGAAGCTGAAAATTAAAAACCACCAGTATTACTGGTTTTTCTACCGAGTTGGCAACACTGGCTCCGAGTTGGTCTCTCGCTATCTATGCCCGGGACTTTCCCGTCCATCCGACCTGCCCATCACCCACCTCCCTGATAAATGATAAATTATGAGCTCATATTTTCAAAAACTGTAACGAAGATTTGACAAATTTGAAAAAACTGATTTGTTTTGTGCTGTCCATACCAATAAGCAATGCTTATTGCGAAAGAGTCTTTAGCCTTTTGAACAATTTGTACACTAAAGATAGAAATCGCATGTCATTTGATTTAATCAAATTAGAGTTAATAATTCGATTGAACTTTGACGAAAATTGTACTAAATTTAAATCTTTTCTAAATACAGATAAAGGTTCTAAAATGAAAAATGCGGCTAAAGGAAATGATAAATGCGGCTAAAGGAAATGCTAAATATACAGGGTCATTTTTGGACCCCTTTTCAAATTTTGTCAGGTCATTCTATAACAGGAGTACAATCAATTAACGAAGTAAAAACATTTTTTTTTTTTACATTTTTACCCCAAACTTTTCCCTACACAAATTGAAAATGTTGTCACTGTTTGCGCATCGCACGGTCGACCCGTGCGAGCCCCCCTCCCGCCACCCGCCCTCCCCCGCTCGCGTCCCGCGCGCGAGGGTGAGCGGGCGCGCCTAGATTTTTAGGATATAAAAAGTGGCTGAAAACTGAGAATTTAAAAAGAAATTATTCATAATTATTTCACCAAATTTTTTTTTATTACTTCCTTGAACTTATATTTGATTTTGTAAAGGGGTCGAAAAATTACCCTGTATGTGGCAGAAAAAGTGATTTCATATTAATTTTGTTTGATTAAGGTTCATCTGTTTTGTAATAGTAAAAAAAATGTATGATAATGCTGATTAATGTATGTGGCAAAAAAGTTATTTCATGTAAAAAAAATATTGTTTAATTAAGGTTCCTCTGTTTTATAATAATAAGAAATTTTTATAGTTATGCTGATTTTTTTTGTCCAGCCAAAAATCCTAATGTCCAGATATTTTATAATATTGTCCAGAAATTTTGATTTCTCAATCTGGCAACCCTAAGTTAAGTACCAGTGCAGAATATTTACATCGGCGGAATATTTGCATCCACACCACCACCGCCAAACTAGACGGAGTAACAAACTTAGTGGATAAATCAAGTATCTACCTACCATGACTTCTCGCGTGATTTCAGTATTGGGATTGAGCCAATCGGAGGTAAGAGATCTCCTAGCTGTTTTTGTGGAACCTGATGAACTCCTTAAGGAAGTTTTCAGTCTAACACTGACTGACGCCCAATGGAACGCAGTCCCAGAAACACAAAATGCCGTGGCATACCAGGGCTTTGACCCCTTGAAGATAGTGGCAGAATTTATGAGAAGGAGCAAAGTTCCAGGAGAACAAGTGTTCTCAACTGTGACTGTGGGAGGTGCAACCGTACAGGTGTGCAGTGGCCCTGAGCCAAAGACTGATCTGGTGTTTCTGGTGGTGCTGTTCTTGACAAGAGGCAATAATGTTGCGAAGATCTTGTTGAAGTGTGACAGTGCAATCCGTGACATCATATCACGAAAATGCAGCCAGTACGGGATTAGCACTGCCCCTAAGGTTGGGAACGCACCACTTGGGCCTTCTGTGATGACGCTGGCTAGAATATCTCAAGCGTTTGCACCAGCCACTGCCTCTGTGATTGTGGGTCACTCCATCGTAGGGAACTTGAAACCGAGACTATTCCCTGGAACGGTGATTCCAATCGTGATGACGCACACCATCTTCCCTGCCATCTTGAGGGACGATGATGAGGAATTGATTCTGGTTGCAAAGTACCTGAACGTGGAAACGTCTGTGATGCTAAGCTCACCAAAGGACAAGAGGAAGATGATGACAATGACGTTGTCAGAGTTGCTTGAACAATCAGAGCAATTCGTCATGGCTGCAGTAAATGGCTCCATTACTGCTTCTTCAGTGAAAAGGAGGGCTTTGATCAAGTCCAACATCATAACTGAGACTGGAGAGCTCACCACTTCTGCCAGTGCAATGGTAGGGATCTGTCAACACCTCTCCTGCTGGGCAACTATGCGCTAAGACAACTTGGAAAACCAAGTGTGTAGAAGGCTTTTTTGGAGTACAAGACATCACTTATTTGATAGAAAAACATCACATATCAGATAATGAGTGTCTAAATTCCTATATGGAATTCATCAAGTCAGGTACTGATGAAGAGCCACATTTCCCTCCGGCCTCCTGCTCATGGATGGCCGAGAATTCAAAATCCTCCACATTTATCACTTTAAAATCTCATTCCGTTCAGAAAGACCCTTATCAGAATGTCTTTATAGACATCATCTTCCCAGGACATTCATGTGACAATGTTATCTGTCCCACATACTATGACAATGTTAAATGGGTTACAGGAGTTCCTAAAGATTCTGGATGTGCAATTTGGAACACAGTTAGTGGAACATTATATGTTGATCCCTTTAACAATCCTGAATGGTCATATATAGAAACAGAGTTCATTCCCAAAACATCTCTAACAAAAATCTGTTACGGTACATTGTATTGCGGACTCAAGGGATTTGTGACAGATGGAGGCCAATTCTTCACTCCATACACCAACAATAGTGTCTCTCACCTAGACATGATAAGATCTCTATCCAAAACCTGTTCAACAGAAACTCGTGTCTCAGTTAATCCACTGGCATCAACCATTGCTACAACAGAGCTGGAAGTGGTGGAAATCCTGTTCAATATGAAATGCAACGACATTGTGTCGAAAATCAAGAATGGAGGGAACATTAGCACCTATGAACTTGGTTTCTTAAACCCCTCTTTCCCTGGATTGGGTGCAACTTTCATAAATATTGATGGAAGATTAATGAGCTCAAAGGCAAGATTCGATACAATCACTGACTACACAATTGAATTCTCAGACGAGCCAATAATCAAATACCGAGGGAAAAACTCCAATTTTGAAAGCTTACATATCAAAAACTGTACATGGTATCATCTCATAAATGGATCAAACATTTGTCGATGGTATAATGGATTTTTAATCACAGAAAATTCTCTTATCCCCTCTTATTCGACACGGATGGAGTCCAGTATAGAAACAGGGTTATATGACTCCATAATTCCAATATTCGATAAACACATTGTTCTACCCGACACTAATCAGACAATAGAGACTACAGATTAAATAACCAGTCCAGATTACAAATCCTTTGATTTGATAGGGTCTGTCAAAGCTTGGTTTTTGAGATGGTTTCATTATTTAGGACTTGCTATAACGATTATTGTAGTTCTATATTCCTTCTATAAATGTCTACCTTATCTGATTAAGATCTGTAAATGTTGTTGTTTTAGAGGGGATGACAAATACTCTGACATTCCTGTAAGATATATTAAAAATAAAGAGAAAGCCGTTATCAATACTAAGAGAACAAAGACAGAAAATGATCTGAATTTTGCCTTTTAAGTTACGATTAATTTTGAGATTCTATTGAACAAATCTGATTTAAGTTTAGAATTAAGGTTAAATAATAGCTAAATAGATTGTGCTAACAATCTGATTTATAGGTGTAATCATATTAAGTTATAAGATTTTAATGAAGTATAACTTGACATACTCTGCAGCTTCTAAAAGGATAGTAGAGGTGCTTGCTGCCAAGCAGGCTGCAGCAACAACCGCAGGGCCATCCATCTCCGCCAAACTGGTGACCCCGTTGAACATTCATAATGAGCGACAGCAGTGATTCGGCGAAAACCGTTCAGTCGAACAAAGGCGCAAACGAGAACGTCACTACCCGTCGCAAAACAAAAAAGTGCGTTTCCACTGCCTCACGTCACGAGTCATGCGACTTTAAACCGTGCACCATGAAGGTTCCGTCATTTTCACCGGACGACCCAGAGATTTGGTTCGCGCTTTTGGAGGGCCAATTTGACAGTTTTGGCATTACAGAGGATGCTGCCAAATTTACCAACGTCATCACAAACCTCGATATGACCCACGCGAAGGCAGTGAAGGACATCATTATGAACCCTCCGTCACAAAATCGCTACCAGACGATCAAGAGCGAGCTGATTAAGCGTCTCACTGCATCCCACGAAAAGAAGGTCAAGCAGTTGCTAACCCATGAAGAGCTGGGAGACCGCAAGGCGTCGCAGTTTCTTCGACACCTGCAAGATCTGGCTGGGCCAAACGTCCCTAAGGAATTTATTCAGTCCATCTGGACCAGTCGCCTGCCACAGAATATCCAGACGGTTACAGCTTCTCAGCCCTCACATTCCCTGCAGCAGCTGGCAGACCTGGCCGACCGCATCCAGGAGATAACAGCACCTGGACAAGTCGCAGCTACTTCTTCACCTGGCATAGCACCTGCCGGCCACAGCACGTCGAGCGAGATGAGCGAGCTCCGTCGGATGGTGGAGAGCCTCTCCATGAAACTCGACCAGTACACACGATCGTCGCGCAGTCCCAATCGTTCGAGACCTCTTCAGCGACGTCGTGAATCATCGCGCTCTCGGTCGAGATCGGCCTCCAGCTACCGACGACACCCTCTCTGCTGGTACCATTTCAAGTTTGGCTCGAACGCGAAGAGATGCCAAACTCCATGCGATTTTAAGGCGGGAAACGCCGCAGGCAGTCGGTAATGGCGACAGACGATTGCCTCACCTCTCCAGGTCGCCTCTTTGTAACCGACCGCACCACGAAGACTCAGTTTTTGGTCGACACTGGCAGCGACCTCTGTGTCTTCCCTCGCAGCCAACTTCGAGAGCGCCACGCAGCAACGGACTACCAACTCTCCGCAGCCAATGGGACTTCCATCTCCACCTATGGCTACGCGCATTTCAACCTGGACCTAGGCCTACGCCGTACTTATCCATGGCGTTTCGTAGTGGCAGACGTCACTAAACCAATTATTGGTGTAGATTTTTTGTGTTTTTACAATTTAATAGTAGACTGTAAGAATAAGAAACTTACTGATAACTTAACAACTGTTTCCGTTCCAGCTTCACTGGCTTTTAATTGTAATAATGTGCTTTCAGTTAAGGTTCTGACTGGTGAGTCGCGTTATCATCATTTACTGTCACGTGAGTTTCCTGAAATCACGCGACCAGCTGGTACTCAACGCACTATACCACACAACACACAGCACCACATACGCACTACACCAGGTCCCCCAGTTTCGTCTGCACCTAGGCGTTTAGCTCCTGACAAACTCAAAATAGCGAAGGCCGAGTTCGATGCTATGCTTGCAAATGGCACAGCTAGGCCTTCTGAAAGCTCCTGGTCCTCTCCGCTACACCTGGCGCCGAAGAAGGACAACGGTTGGCGCCCCTGTGGCGATTACAGGCAGCTCAATGCACGGACCATCCCAGACAGGTTTCCAATACGTCATATCCATGACTTTACCCACAGCATCTCGGGTTGCAAGGTCTTTAGCACCATCGACCTTGAAAAGGCGTACCAACAGATACCTGTCTGCGCGGAGGACATACCGAAGACCGCCATTACCACCCCCTTCGGTATGTTCGAATTTCCTTACATGACGTTTGGTCTGCGTAATGCTGGCCAAACTTTTCAGCGTTTTGTCGACGAGGTAACGCGCGGGCTGGACTTCGTGTTCACTTACTTGGATGATTTTTTAATATTCAGCAGGAACCACCAGGAACACGAAGACCACCTGAGGCAAATTTTCACCAGGCTTCGGGACTACGGCATGGTTGTCAACGTGTCCAAGTGTGTTTTCGGGGCTCCCGAGGTAACCTTTTTGGGTTATCGTATTTCGGAGAGCGGAACCAAACCACTGGACCTAAAAGTCCAAGCCATCCGCGATTTCCCCCCTCCAAAGGACGTCAGGTCGCTCAGACGATTTTTGGGCATGGCCAATTTTTATAGGCGATTCTTGCCTAACGCCGCCCAAACCCAAGCGCCTTTAAACGCCTTACTCATGGGGGCAGTAAAAGGGTCCACACCTATCACCCTAGCCGGCGATGCTCTGAAGGCTTTCTCAGAGACCAAAGAAAGCCTCTCTAACGCAGCTCTTTTGGCACATCCAGATTGCCGAGCCAAGCTAGCGTTGGTTACAGATGCATCAGACCTGGCTCTTGGGGCCGTCCTGCAGCAGTTAAAGGACGACGTGTGGGAACCCCTAGCGTTTTTCTCCCGCAAACTCAGCCCGTCGCAACAAAAGTACTCACCGTACGATCGCGAGCTTCTCGCGATCTACGAGTCCATAAAGTACTTTCGACACATGCTTGAGGCGAGGCACTTTACGGTCTACACGGACCACAAGCCGATCAGTTATGCCTTCCACGAACGGAAGCATAACTGCTCGCCAAGGCAGTTCCGACATCTGGACTACATATCTCAGTTCACGACCGACATAAGGCATATCTCCGGCAAGAACAACGTCGTGGCCGACACCTTATCTCGCGTCGATGAACTGAGTGCTCCAGCTTGTCTCATCCACCTCGCTCAAGCTCAAGAGTCGGATACAGAACTAGCCCAGTATCTGTCTGAGGGCTCATCTCTCCGGCTTAAAAAAATCGAATACCCTGGAAGTCCGTCACCCTTGTACTGCGATGTCAGCACACTGACTCCCAGGCCATTCGTCACAAAGGACTTGCGTAAACAGGTATTTCAAAGCCTCCATTCGCTTAGCCACCCCGGTGCCACAGCTACCGCACAACTCGTTGCTGAGCGGTTTGTTTGGCCCGGAGTCAGGAAGGATTGCCGTGAATGGGCTCGAACTTGCATACCGTGCCAACGCACAAAGGTAAGCCGACATGTATCCGCACCTTTAGGTACTTTCGACTTGCCTCGTGCGCGATTTAAGTGCGTCCATATCGACCTTATTGGGGCCTTACCTGTTAGCCAAGGCTACAAATATTGCCTGACAGCCATAGACCGGTTTACACGGTGGCCGGAAGTCATACCGCTGCCCGATATAACCGCCGAAACGGTGGCAAAGGCATTAATTTCTGGTTGGATCTCTCGTTACGGTTGCCCATCAGATATTGTTACAGATCGCGGCGCACAGTTTGAGTCCGCACTGTTTCAATATCTCGCAAAAACCATCGGCTTCAACCACAAACGCACAACCGCCTACCACCCGGCGTGTAACGGTCTAGTGGAGCGCTTTCATCGACAGCTCAAAGCCTCCATCACCTGTCATGCGCAACAGAATTGGATAGAGGTGTTACCTTTTGTGCTGCTTGGCATCCGCAGCGCTTTCAAAGAAGACCTGCAGTCTTCTTCGGCAGAATTGCTGTACGGCGAGCCCTTAAGGCTCCCCGGCGAATTTTTCCATCCGAGCACACCCTGTACATCTGACTTGTCAGACTTCACAGAGCGCTTACGCTCGTTCGCCGAGAAACTTAAGCCAGTTCCAGCTTCTCGCCATAGTAAACACAAGGTGTTTGTATTTAAAGAGTTAGCCACAACCGAACTCGTCTTCCTCCGCGAAGACGCTTCGCACGTGACCTTTCAGCCATCCTATTCTGGACCTTACAAGGTGTTAGACAGAAGTGACAAGGTCTTTAAAATCCTGGTCAAGGGCAAACCTGTCACGGTTAGTATCGACCGCCTAAAACCTGCATTCGTGCTCACAGACGAGGAAGACCTGCTACATCACACACACACTCACACATCTCCAAACACCACTGACACACACACTAGCACACCTCCAAACACAACTGACACACCTGCATCACTTCATCCTCATAAAACCACACGCTCCGGGAGACACGTCCGGTTCCCGGATTATTATCGACCCTAACCAGGTCTCTGGGGGGGAGTGATGTGGGGATTCACCCACACTATCTTACATACCTATTATATAACTATTTTGTAATTCACAAAATATTATATAATATATATTCACAAACAATTTATATTTAATATAAAACCTTAAATATATTTATTTACATAATGTACAAAATATTATTTACATAACTATTATATTTATTACATTAATCACAAGCACAATACATTCACAAATATTTATTCTACACAAAACCAAAATAAAGTCATACGTCATTTATCCGTTACGTATCGGCTGGCCGCCCGGTAGAATGGAAACGTGTAATCGAGTAGCGGGCTATTGTTCTCGAACTAGTATGTGCACGCGCAGCCAGCGTGCCGCCGGCCGCGCTTTGTTCCCACACCAGTCGGAACCTATGCTTGACGCGAGACGCACGACAAATTTGCTCCGCCCTTTGTTTACGATCGCGCTAATACCTAGCCTATTATTTATGTTTGCTTTGGCTATACCTTCCTGTGCTTGTTATCTTCTCTGCTGGGCTCTGTTCTCCTTCTATTTCTTCTGTGCTTGTGTATTCAATAAAAACTGTGAACCTGTATGCTGTTGGACTTATTACGCCGGCTACCTACTACAGTTAAGTACCAGTGCAGAATATTTACATCGGCGGAATATTTGCATCCACACCACCACCGCCAAACCTAATTCTGTATTAAGCCCGATTTACATTGGCCAAGGACAGTGATATCAAAAAAGTGTTTGCTCTTTATTTCTGCACAGAATGTCACAACGAAAATTTTCCACATGTCTAAATAAAGTGACAAATGCATTAAATGCACCGGAAATACTCAACAAATATATCAAATTTTCAATGAACCAACAGTCGAGAGAAGCCATCATGAGAAAGTAAGTACCTAATTCTGTATTATGCCCGATTTACATTGACCAAGGACAGTGGCAAGTGAGGTACAGTGGCGAGTGGCTAGCGCCTGGACAGTGACTGTCTACAGCCAGTCAAGTGGAAATTCTCCGTTGCGATGGACGAGCAACGTCGACAAACTCGGACTCGGAACTCGGAATTCCCTCCATTATTATCATATTCATTGACAGACTGGTTGTGGTCTTCGACTATTAAGCAGTCATTTTATTTATAGTGTCACAAGAAAACAGTACACGTACTTCGCCTTTTTACCGGCCACTAATACACTGTATTGTACTAAAACCGACTGTTTATACTACTCCAAATGGCAAGTCAAGTACCGCGCGGGGGACTGAGTGAGTGCAAGCTTTTCAAGCCAAGTTAATTATTTTTATAGCCAAGTCATTATATTTTGTCCACAACATAATGGGACTCATGACCAAGTATATCAATATCATACAAAGTAATTATGTAATAACGGAAATGTACAAGATCTTCGAAAACTTACGAAGTGAAATCGCCACCAGAAAGGAAAAACGATTCTACGGATACAGCCCCCCTAGCCAAAGTAACATTTGCAAATTTTCGCTATCGCTTCGCTTCGAAACATGTATGGATTTGACGTTTTAAAATTCGATTGTTAACGAAACCTTATGTCAATCCCATACATGTTTCGAAAGCGAAGCGATAACGAAGATTAGTGAATGTTACTTTGGCTAGGCCCTCTGGACACAACAATCACTGTCGATACGGTTCCGGGCCGGAGCCCGGACATAGCATAAAGTTTGTAGATGAAACGCAGAATGTATATGCCCGAATATTACAATATTTAACGAAATGGTTTGATTTCAGCGACACATCTTTTTATAAACTGTGTACTCCATTCAATTTCAATTTGAACGATTAGCTGGAATTCACGGACGTAGTTTGACTTTTCGTCCATTTGACTGAGCTGCTACATTCACGTGCGTAAAACTTGAATTTGAATACAAACCTACCTTCCCGCGCAAGTTTGGACTTGTTGCGATCCATAATGTCTAAGCAACAGTACTACCAACATGAAAATTTGATTTGACAAGAAGCGACTTAAAAAAAAAACGTCAGTGGCCGCTTCGCATCCGTGCCTTGCAGATGTCATCGCGCAAGAGAAAAAAAAGTGCCGACAGGAAAAGTTCATGGTAAGTTTAATTACTGTTTTAGCTAGTTAACGTAATGTTTTTGGTACGTATGTTCATTTATAAGCATAGTAAACGCAATTATAAAGTGTTTATTATATTTTTTTATAATACTCTTCTGTAAAAAAACAGGAACTTTTAGATTCTGTCCAAAAAGTTCTACAAGATTCGTCGATTCCTAATAAATTTAAAGACTGTAGACCTAGAAGGGGTCCAGGGGTTACCGTAACTTATATCAAGTTAAACAGGGGAACAAAAAAGACAACTTAACAGTCCTTGTAACCTTCAATGCTAATGGAGATGTCAGTCCACCATGCGTGGTATTTCCGTATGTGAAACCACCACAGGCAGTGGTTAAGAGCATGCCACCTGATTGGTTTTTGGGTAGGTCTTAGTCAGGATGGATGGGGGGAGACGTATTTTTTGAATACGTCACCAATGACTTCAATAACTGGCTTGAACGGAATAATATCCAAAAACCGGTCCTCTTGCTGGTTGACGGACACAAATCTCACATGTCTCTGATGCTAAGCACAGTATGTGAACAGATGGATATAATATTATATGCCCTACCGCCCAACACGACGCACATCCTCCAGCCTGCTGACGTAAGTGTATTTGCGCCACTCAAAGCAAGTTGGAAGAATACAGTCCGAAGATTTTTAGCAAAGCCAGAAAATATCAATACATCGGTTACTAAAACAAACTTCTGCAAATAGTTTGCAGAGACCTTGCAAGAAACAAATCTTGCAACCTGAATTAAAAATGGGTTTAAACGATGTGGGCTTTACCCCTTTGACCCTAATGCGCCTGATTACACTAAATGTGTCCTCGATACATTGCAAAATTTAAACTCTAGACAGACTACTCCCGGAACAGCCATAAGTAGAGCAGACGTAGCTACTACCAAAAAAGTACTAAAGCAATTAAAAACTGCGCTGCTAAACAAGAACGTAAACTACAGAGTACTAATGAAAGAACTTAACCTGTTTAAAAAAACACTGCCTGTTGAACTAATGTTTCTGTATTATCATTAGACACTGAATCCGACAGATATCTTGTTCAGCATGTGATGATGATTTAGTTTCGGATGTAGAAGAAAATGAAGATAAAAATATTGGATGTGATGCCTGTCCTCGGTGGTACCACATTAAGTGCACATTATTTCAAGGGCAGTCATATGATGATGTAAAGGATAAACCCTACAAATGTAACCATTGTGATTATTAATGCCAAATAATAAGTAAGGCATAGTTTATTTTTGTAGCTAAAACTTATTATTATGGTTGTGTTTAATATAGTGCGTTTCATTTGATAGACCAAGTATTAAAATGAAAACTTTTGTTGTTAGAATGAATAATTCATTTTTTCGATTCGTTACTTGGTCCTATCATTAATATTTTATTAATTTACGTTGTAAGTTACGCAATACTTTATTTATTTTGAATGATTAAACAGTCATCACTAACATATATAAGACTGCTAGATAGATCTAGTGTTGACTAGTTACAGTTGATTATTAGTAAAACTAAACCTATAAGGTAGTGAGAAATTAACAATAAGACTAAGAAGCTACTATTAAATAGTAGACTATATATATATATTTTTTTTTTTGACAACGTCACATACATTGCTCTAATTCCAAAGTAAGTAGCTATAGCACTTGTGTTATGGAAATCAGAAACAACGGTGGTATGACAAACACCCATATATTGATTATTCACAATATTGATTAAATAAAAAAAGTATATATTCACCTGTAATTTGTTTTTAACTTAATAGTTGACCTACCCTCCTTTTTTTACATAGTGGTCGAAAACTAGCTTCCAATAGGACGAAAACCAGATTTTTGGACGAAAACTAGCAAAAACCCTACTTTTGCAAAAAATAATATAAATTAAAAGATTCGTCAAAATGATTTATTTTCTCGTAATATTAACCTAAAGATGACTATATAAGCACTAAAAATAAATATGATATATTTAAGGAAGGGTGCTCCGAAACATTTATTTCGCATCACAAAGCTGGCAACTCCGATAATTGGACGAAAACCTGCGCAATGACCCTACGTATCTATAGATTCTATAAATCCGAGCCAAAGCTTGCTTGCTAAAGAAGTTAGCCGCAAGTGGGTACGATGACCGGTCGCCCGGCCCGGCCCGAGTTGGCACGACAGCGCATTATCGTCATGTCGCCTCGGGCCGGGCTGCAGCACACGACGGCCAATGCCGCCGCGGAAACAGCAGCCAACAGCTCACGATTCGGGCCAATCCCTGCGCGGATTGTGTGCAATCCGGCCAATGGGTGCGTAGCGCATACAAACGGGCTAATCAGGTGCGATATCTAGTTTGGCGCGCGGCTCGTATTCACCTTTGTGAAGTAGTAACTAACTTTTAACAGATGTTATGTCAGTTTGAGCGAATGTTTGTTTGATAAAGGTGTCTGTTTTGCATAAATTAGTGTTTTTCGTTGTACAAAAAAGATGTCAGAGTTCAGATCGACGGCTGATGTTGTTCCTTGTGATTGTGAAGGATTAAAATGTGTAAAAGTTTTGATCGGCGCGGCGAGGGAAAGGTAAATTCATTGAAGTTTGCCGAAAAAAAGCAGCTCGTATTTTCAGACAGACCTACTCCAGATTTGTGTATTTTGCAAACTAATAAGACTCACAAAAGGCAATTTCAATAAAAATGTGTACAAAACTCGTTGGATTGTTTGCTCTCATTTCAATAAATTATATTGTTGGTATGGCATCTTTTTTTCGAACGACAAGAACGTTTGGAATACCTTGGGTTATGACGATTTAAATAATTTAACTGGTGCGATTAAAAGGCACCAAAATTCTCAAAAACATTTGAACGCTGTTATTTCTTTACATAATTTCAGTAGAAACTTCTTTATCTGGTCAATTGTGATGAGATCTCAAAACACAATATGCGAGTTGACCACAACCGCAGTGTTTTTCAAAGATAAGTCGATATTGTTTGTCACTAGAGATGCGCCGAATGTAGGTTCAACCGGATACGAATGTTCGGCTGAATATTCGGTCCAAAATGTTCCGAACCGAATATTCGGCCGAATTACTCGGTTTCATTCCGCGCGGCAAGAGCCGAGCAGCGTTTGCCACCGACCTCTGTCTGCCCCGCGCGCATCTCGCGGCCCCTCGTGCTAGCACGACTCGTTCAGTCAACGTACCGCTCTATTTCAATTTAAATTTGATTAAAATGATTCTTAAAGTTTCCTCAATTTTTTTTTATTTGTGAATTAATATTTGTTACTATTTTTTATTGGTGATTTAATTTCAAATAATTGTATCTGACTTACATTGAGATTCACTTGAAAAACGTAAATACATTAAAACTACGAATAGTTATGTCAATTTCTAGTTTTTTAATGTTGCAAATTAATATTTGTTACTCAAGGTTTTTTTATTGTTGATTTCATAAAATTTACTTAGCATACATTGACATTTATTTAAAAACTACCTTAATTTGATTATACATTTTCATACTTGTGTTGGTTCCTATAGACATTTTTCAGAATATAAAGTAGTTTTTATATGATGAAAAAAATACTTTTCTGAAAAAAATGTTACTCAAAGCAGTATTCTTAAAATGGTTAATTTCATAGAAATTTAGTTTAGTTTATTCATTTGTAAAAAAAGCATAAGTTTATTTGAATTAATTTTAATTCATTGTTACAGTTAATATTTTTTTAACTATATGTAATTGGTACACAAAGTAGTGCTTCTTTCATTTACAAAAACTATGTAGAAATCAGAATAAACCTCATCTATTTAGTAATTAGTTAGCCGTTAGTGTTTAATGAAATGTTTTTAAGGTAAGTATTAACAATAACTTAAATATTCGCTAATTATTCGCAAATCAACCGAACATTCGGCCGAATACGAACATGAAAAAATATGCGAATGTGCAGAATACGAATATTTGGCCGAACATTCGGGCATCTCTATTTGTCACTTAGCACAACAAGAATTATCTTTTAGAGGTCATGATGAATCAAATAGTTCTTTAAATAAAGGTGACTTTTTAGAACTCGTATCCTTGCTATCAAAGTACGATCTTGTCTTAAAAAACATTTGCAACAACAACAAAGCGACAAACCGGGGCCTAGTTATTTATCAAATAAGATTCAAAATGACATAATTCATTCTATAGCCGATGCTGTTCGATCTTGAATAGAATTTGAGCTTAAAATCACTAAATTTGTATCCGACATTATTGACGAAACTCCTGACGTTTGTTTCATGAATCGGGGCCTAGTTATTTATCTAATCATCATATCAGCCGCACGACACCCACTGCTGGGTATAGGCCTCCCCTAAGGATCTCCACGACGATCGGTCCTGCGCTGCCTGCATCCACTGGCTTCCCGCGACCTTCACCAGATCGTCGGTCCACCTTGTCGGGGGCCTACCCATTTATCTAATAAGATTCAAAATTACATAATTCATTCTATAGCCGATGTTGTTCGATCTCGAATAGAATTTGAGCATAAAATCACTAATTTTGTATCTGACATTATTGACGAAACTCCTGACGTTTGTTTCATGAATATTCATACATTCGCACAAGCAAAAAACGGCTTTTTTCAAAGCCTCTGAAAGCATGACATTACTGACGTGTTTCTAAATTACCGTCTAGTATTGTGCATGCTAATAGTGTGCTTTTATTGAACTCGTCTAGTCAAGAAACGAAGAATGTACAAGTTTTGAAGCTTGTGTCTTTTTTTTCGAGCTTTTGGCCTTTGGGCTTGCCCTGATCTCAGACCTGAGGCAGCCACTGCACAGTACGATACCACTGATCCCGTACTCGCGCGGTGGATCGCTACAGGCTGTACTGGCAGCAACAAACAGAGTACGTGGAAGGAGAAGCGCAGGTCGGAGAGTCGGCTTTCAGCTCGTGGGATACAAGATAGCTGGCTGCAACAACTTATACAAGCTGAGGCAGCCAGGAGATCTGCGGTTGCCGTGCTGTGGGCGTCACTAGAAGGTCACGTAGGGGTCACTGCAGATAATGAAGAGGTTTTTAGTACAACTGCAGTGATACATTTGTGTGTGAGTAGAGATCAAACGTGAGTACTTTGATATTTGTTCATCATTACTTTAATAAGTTAAAATTTTGGAGCATGATTTTGTGATATCCAAAGCGTTGGATAATATAAAACCAAGCTAATAAGGGTGTTGTTATTTTTTTAAGATCTGACCTTACACCAAAACCTAACAAGAAATTAGGGTTCATCATGGGTAAACCAACTCGAGTTCGTCGTGCACCCAAGCGATATGAATCATTTGACCTCTTTAAGGCGCTGTAGGTAGTAAATGTGGCGCCCCCACTACATTTATTTTTATTACTCGTAAACCAAGTCAATATTTAAAAAAAGCACAATTAATAATCTCTTAAATTGTGTCTAATAATTTTTGAATAACTCTTCAACAGTTATCATTCATTCTGTGAGTTTTAAAATCCATAATTGCCAAAAGTGGCCACTTTGAGCTAAAATGGATTTTAAAACTTACAGAAAGAATGAAAACTGTTGAAGAGTTATTCAAAAAATACTAGACACAATTTAAGAGATTTATACTTGTGCTTTTTTTTAAATATTGACTTGGTTTACGAGTAATAAAAATAAATGTAGTGGGGGCGCCACATTCACTACCACCGCGCCTTAACTGGACTGCCTGTCCTAGGTATACGTAATGGTCAACAACTTCAAGTGTAGTGTTCCCAACATGAACTGGAGAGGGTACAACATGGGCGTTTGACATAATTTTCGTCTTATCCATGTTCATCCTAAGACCCACTCTTTGGGAAGCACTACGGAGATCTTCGAGCATTGTGTTCAGGTCTTCCATGGTCTCAGCCATAAGGACTATATCATCGGCAAAACGAAGGTGTGTTAGGTACTGGCCATTAATGTCCGGTCAACCGGTCCCTTCAGTTACTTGAAATGGTAACGTAGGAGACCTTCTGGTAACTTGGTAGACATTTAATCCTTGGGCTGTTCGAAGTTTAAAAAAATAGATCTTTCGGGAAAAATCTTTACGTAGCACTTTATTGGTTTTTTAATTTTTCATTGCGAATATTATTTTTAGGGTTCCGTACCCAAAGGGTAAAAACGGGACCCTATTACTAAGACTCCGCTGTCCGTCTGTCTGTCTGTCTGTCACCAGGCTGTATCTCATGAACCGTGATAGCTAGACAGTTGAAATTTTCACAGATTATGTATTTCTGTTGCCGCTATAGCAACAAATACTAAAAACAAAATAAAATAAATATTTAAGGGGGCTCCCATACAACAAACGTGATTTTTTGCTGTTTTTTGGTACGGAACCCTTCGTGCGCGAGTCCGACTCGCACTTGGCCGGTTTTTTAATGATAAATAAGTTTTAAGTTTGTATGGAATATAAGGGGTAATCTCCGAAACGACTCATCCAATTTAATTTTTTTATTAATTATTTGTAAGGTAAATAAACAGGTACATTATTTCTGACTGACATAGGCTATTGTGCAAATTAGCTGAAGTTATTATGTATTCGTCAATTAGGTGGCATAGGTCTGGAAAAATGTGCTTTATGGATTTTTATACTTTGTCTACCTACCCGGCCGAAACTGGGACTTGTCACTAGTAATAAACAAAATTGTTCTTGTTACAGACAAAAGATAAACATGGCTTACACCGGCTGAAAACAAAAAAGATACAGGGAAAAATTAAAGAAAGATCCGCGAAAATATGAAGAAACTAAAAAAAAGCAAAGAACACACTATCACAAAAACAAAAGACTAATTATAGATGTATCTGCTAATAAGAAAATTAATGCACGAGTCATTTGGAAGCTTCGAAAACGTGAACAACGACAATGCAAAAGTGCGCTTGAAAATATAATTAATGATACACCTCCCGGATCTCCTGCACCGCAGCAATTTGACAATTCACGAATACGACTCCGAAACCAAGAAACAGCATCACCTGTTGTGAGTTTCTCCAGTTCAATAAACAGCCCAAGTACCAGCACAAATTTGGGCACATTGGCATCCTATCTTACGAAATATCAAATTGAGGTTCCCTGAAGTAAAAACTCTAAATTTTTTTAGTGATGGGCCATTTACACAATATAGACAAAAACAAAACTTCTATTTAGCTTTTACAAAACCCTTGGAATATGACTTTGAAGCAGTGACGTGGTCATTTTTTGAAGCCGGTCACTGCAAAGGACCTGCTGACGGCATTGGTGGATTTTTAAAACGAACAGCAGACAATATTGTTGCCAAAGGAAAGGACATTTCGAATATTGAACAATTTGTTGATGCTTTGCAGGAAACCAGCAAGATTAAACTGGTAATAATAACCAAAGAAGATATCGAAAAGATTTCAAAAGAACTACCAACAAATATTAAAAGATTGCAAGGTACATTGCACGTGCACCAAGTGTTCACTTCCAAATACGGTGATTTTGCAGGTGCTTAGAACCTAAAATTTACTATCCTATTACTCTGGCATCAACAATAGCCGCTAACGCATCGTTCGACAATAATGCTGCGATGATGATTCATTCATCTTCTCCTACAATTTCCGCAGATGCTGGTGTTGCACGTGACGCTAATATCGTAAATACTTGTTTATCTCCTAAGTCTTCTGATGACGATCTAGCTCTTAAAATAATCAAATCAAGGTGTTCCGGAGCTACAGAAACTACTGCCAGTAAATTACTGCCAGTAATAAATTACACAGACTTAGCCAAGGACGTGGGTAAACGAGGAGCTTTTTACGATATGGTTTACGGCTCCATAGACGCATCCGATGAAGAAAATCAGCCGTCGTCTTCTGGGAATAGTAAAATGCTGCGAAGTAACGGAGATTTCCTTTTGCTAAAAGTTCACGCTGGTAAGAATAAAACTTATACTTACGCAAGCCTTGCACAAAGCGATCTTGAAGATGATGGTGAGATAAAAGTGATATTTCTCCGGGCTTTCAAGGGTGCAACTAAGTTCAAATAGACGAAAAAGATATAGGGTTTGTTGAATTGAATGATATTATAAAAAACCAAAACGGGTATTTAAGAATGGAAAAGTTTATTACGATTTTTTTAGAACCACAAGACATTTTTGAAAAATATTTTTGTATGCGTTGTTATGAATTATAATCTTAAATAACTTGTATTGACTTTTAGGTTGATTAGGAATTTATTTATGTTTTTTGGGTTTTATAAGAAAGGTGTTAAACTATTAAAAACTTTACGTTGATCTCGTTACTATAAGAAAGAATATTAAAGATGTTTAAATAGTACAAAGATTAAGAAGTAAGTAAAAATTACTTGATATTGTTACTTAAGCGGGTCGAATTCATTATTTTATAGGATAATAGTTTTTGTTTTCTTATTTTTTATTATTATGGTTTAAAAAGCTCATTAAGTCTGTAAGGGATCTATGTTACTGTTTGTGGTAAATAAATCAATTTGAGGATATATGTCTTCAACGTTACCGAAATGTCTCTTAAGTTACTGATTTGGCTTCAAAATTTTAAAAGGTTGATTACAATGGAATTATATGAAAAAGTGTCATTTTACATCAAAATTAATATTTAAAAGAACTGGCAAAGTAATGACTACACACACCTTTAAAAGCTAGTTTATTACATAAGTGATTTTAGATTTATATTAAAAAAAAACACTTAACAAATGTTCAAAAGTAACTTAAGAGAATCAATAAGATTGTTTAAATTTGTTATTATCTTAAGTCATCTTCCTTTAACTAACTTGTTGTTGAGTGTATATTTCTTAGCACTACATAATAAACTGATTTTCTCACAAAATTTAATTGTTTTACTTAAATGAAAACGATTTATCAGCAAGTAACACGGGGGACGTGAAACGTGAAATTAAAACATTTGAAATGAAAAAAAAATGCTTTATATTTAAAACTTTCATTGCTGATGCCTTGCTTTTAATTTTCAATATACTTGCTATTAATTACTTAGGTTTATTACTTAGGTAATTTTAGAAAAATCTTGTATTTTATTCAAAAAATTGCAATCAGAATTAAAAAAAAATTAATGTAAATGCCAAATTTAGAGGTGTCACCTAGTGATGTGCCACCCATGATTCTTACATATGGTCAGTGAGTCAGATGGAATCATTCATGCGTAAATAATAATTTATGTGACTGCAATCTACTAACGTCCTGTACGAGGCGCCAAAAGTATATCACGAAAGATACTTCACCACTTGAATCATTTCTTGTAGTGTGTACAGACAAGAAATTGAAAGCTTTCAGATAAAAAGAACATAAAGGCTTACGCCCATCTTTAAAATACCGTGTACACACTTTCGATAAAATTTAAAAATCATTATTTAATTTAATATGAATAATGCAATTGGAATTATTATGTAATAAAGTCGCCATCACCAAAACCATTTTAATAACAATTCAAAGATTTTTATCCGAGTGACGTTACTCTAGGTACGGAAAAATCTCATAAACAATCGATTCGATATAAAAATCGATACCAACTAAATATATTATTAATTACTAACATTAATTTTGTAACCGCAATTCTTGTTTGACTGAGTATAACTTCAAAAAATATAGTTTTTATTAAAACCAGTAATATCATAAAATATTATAGATTATAACAGTATTGAATTATTTATTATATATAATATTATAGATTATAACAGTATTAAATTGATGTTTAAACAGTCTTTCTTGGTCAGATGTATACTCTGAACGAGATCTAAATAAAGCGTTTTCGAGATTCCATGAAATGCTTTGCCTGTTATATAACCTATGTTTTCCAACCATTAAAATAAAAATAAATAACGTAGATAAAAACAAACAAAGGTGGATTAGCAAAGGTCTAAAACACAGCTGCAGAACAAAAAGATATCTGCGCCTTCACTACTATAAAACGAAATCACTAATAAATAAAAATAAATATCTAAAATATTCAAAAGTGTTAAAAAAATGCATCTACCAATCCAAAAAACATTCAAATATAAAGTTTATTAGAAATAGTAAAAACAAATGCAAAGCAACTTGGTCGGTAATCCAAAATGAAATTTGTAACGATAAATCTGTGAATACCGTAACAGAGCTTAATATTGACGATAAAAATCTGACAAATCCTTCGGACATAGCCACTGCTTTTAATAAACATTTTATAGAATTGACAAATAATTATACCCTGACAAATGACAATACACAATATCCAATTCATCCGAACACAATGTTTCTATGCCCTGTAACAGAAGCAGAGGTAAAGAAAATAATGACTTCATTAAATAACACAGCTTCTGTGGGACATGACGGTATTTGTACAAAAGTAATCAAGACATGTGTTTCTGAGTTAGCACCCATTCTAACGTACCTAATCAATTTATCATTTTCATCTGGAACTTTTCCAGAGGTGCTGAAGTTATCTATTGTCAAACCTCTTTATAAAAAGGGAGACAAAAGCGATGTTAATAACTACCGTCCAATAACTCTGATACAAACTCTAGCTAAGGTTTTTGAAAAGAGTATGTATTTAAGGATAGTAGATTTCTGCAATAAATTCAATTTAATTAATAGTGAACAGTTTGGCTTTCAAAAGAATAAGTCAACCACGCTAGCTATATTTACATTAGTACACAATATTTTGACGAAAATCAATAATAACTTCTTAACGACTGCATTATTTTTTGACATGTCGAAAGCCTTTGACTGTGTTTCGCATGACATATTATTTAAAAAGTTAGAATCTATGGGAATTCGAGGGCCTGCACTTAAATGGATAAAATCATACTTGACAAACCGACGGCAGTGTGTTACTATAAGTAAAATTACTAAAAGTGAACTTATTTCACATTCTTCTAAATTCTTAGATAATAAAGTAGGGGTCCCACAAGGAAGCATTCTGGGTCCAATTTTATTCATTCAATATATAAATGACATAATAAAAGCAACCAATCATAAATGTATAATATTTGCGGATGACATTTCTATAATTGTGACAACTAATAAAAAAAAATCTACGATTCAAGACCATGAAATTGACATTAACACTACCATTGACAACATTATTGAATGGCTTAAGAAAAATAATTTGGTCATTAATTTAAATAAAAAAAATTTTATACAATTTAATAAAACCAATCAAGAAAAATTTAATTTTAAACTAAATATTGCCAAAATAAATGAAGTCTCACACACCAAATTTTTAGGCGTTATCATAGACCAACAATTGAAATGGCAGATTCACATAGAAAATTTAGCAAAAAGAATAAACAAATTCGTTTACGCCCTCTACAAAGTGAGAAATGTTACTAATAGAGAGACGGCCATTACTACTTATAGAGCTTACGTGGAGTCAATTTTGCGGTATGGATTATTACTGTGGGGCAACGGTATCGATAATAAGAGGGCATTTATTGCACAAAAAAAGTGTGTTAGAGCCATCTGTGGAATCCCACCAGACGAGTCGTGTCAACCATTGTTCAAGAGTTTAGGCTTACTACCACTACCATCAATGTATATTTATGAAGTTAGTATTTTTGTACATAAAAACTTAGGACTGTTTAAAAAAGTATCTGATGTAAGTTCCCGACTGCACAGAAATCCAAATAGGCTAGTATTAAATGAAGTACCGATATCAGCAAAGTATAATAAAAATTGTCTGAGCATGTGTGTAAGAATTTATAATAAAATTCCAAATGACTTTAAAAAATTGACATTAAATGTATTTAAATTTAAATTATACCAGTGGTTGAATCAACATAATTTTTATGACATAAAACAATTATTAGATTTTAAGAATTGACATACTTGTAAAAATTTGCATGCTTCTTTACTAAGGGCAAAACATGTGCACATTATTATTGTAAGAACATTTTCACCGTGTTTTACGCAAATAAAGAATTATGATTATGATTATGATTAAAATCGATTTAGTAATCGATTCCAATAGAAATTGGCAGCACTGTGTACTCGGCTGGTCTATTGTCAGTTTGACAGTATAGTGACAGTACGACGACAGCGACGTCACAACGTTTGATTTTCGTTTGTTTAAGTTTTGTTTTGTATTGTAAGTGTTATGCGTTATGCAGTGAGTGTGTTTTTTTTTCGTGCATCCTTTACTTTTTGACTTTTACGCTAATGGACTCCGAGTCTCCGACCCTATCCCGAACTTTGGAGTTAGGCCCCGCTATTTTATATGACGATAATCTGGAATGGAAACTGCCCACTTGACTCTCGTATGCATTGGATTCTGGAAGCAGCTCTGGTTAGTTTATTCAAAGTAAACAACATTACATTTAGTTAAACTGACTTTCGAGTGATTAAAACGATACAACAAATGCCTCTGATATGAAAATTGTTGAAATAAATTGTGCCCATACTAACGAAAAAAAAGTCGTTTTATCTAAAAAAGGCGACTTATTTTCTTAACCAACATTCAGTTTATTGAGTTTTTGACATGCCATGCTTTCATTTAATGCACAATTCGTCTGTGTACACCGCGGTGTACCTCTATAGACCCATGGGCATGAACCTTTTCAGACTTTCTAAATAAATGGACTTCAGCCCGTAACCAAGGCTATATGAACATTAACGTTTACTGCCCAAATTTTCAAGGCAAGGGATATAGAAATCTGGGGTTAGCCAGGAAAACTGGCAGGGGAACAACGGAACGTAGTGCTAATATTTTAAAAGCCAAATTAGCATCTTATGATATATCACTTGAAGACATAGCATGCATAGTGACTGACGGGGAAAGCCTTCTTGTCGCGTCTTGAGTGCTATGGGTTGACAATAAGCTATCAACTATGTTTCGCACATGGTATACAAGTAGCAGTGCTAGATGCTTTTTACAAAAAGAATCAAGAAGGGGAAGAATCTGCAGAAAGCACAGAGGAGGTAAGTGAGGATACTGACTTTGACAGTTACAATGAAGAAGGTGGATTTGTAGTTGAACAACATTCAAACAGAAACCGAAACCGACACGTATATAAGGACGTGGATCTAAAAAAATTAATAGAAAGAGTACGTTTTTTTATTTTTTAGGCAATCGCCCACAAGCCCCCCTGCTCAAATGGCCAACTTTCTATTCGTTTGAACGCTACGCTTACTTTTAAAGCTTAAATAAAAGCAATAGATGATTAAATCACATGTCGCAAACTTATGTAAATCACAGACGATGTATTGTATGGAATCGTCAAGCTTACGGCACGTAATTTTATAGTTAACTGCTTATTTTAAAGTTTTAATAATAAGCGTAGCGTTCAAACGAATAGAATGTTGACCATTTGAGTAGGGGGGCAGAAATGAGTTTCTCGATAATTACCTTCAAGAACAGAAAAAAATAGATTTGATCCTAGACTGTCAAACCAGGTGGACTAGTATGACCGATATGATCAGAAGATCCTATTTTTAAGACTCTTAAGGTTGTGGATCTAAAAATTGTAATAGAAAAAGTACGATTTTTATTTTTTAAGCAATCGCCTACCAGAAATGAGTTTCTCGATAATTACCAAGAACAGAAAAAAAAATTGATTTGATCCTAGACTGTCAAACCAGGTGGAGTAGTATGGCCGATATGATCAAAAGGTCAGAAGATCCTATTTTGAAGACTCTATATCACGTTAAGTTCGGCTGAGTTGGCTTTACTGCAGGAATTGTCCAGTTCGCTCAACTTTGTAAAGGTCCTACTCGAATAACTTTGGAGATGCGGCTCTTCCAGGTTGCTACCGAGAATAATATAAAACATATTTTTAATTATATACCGCATCAGACGATGACCAAGACGGAGGACGACCTATTCAAGCATGTCTTAAAAATCTCCGAGATGTCGTCAACAGATGAAGGGGGTTACGTCTTCATAGCCATGGACTTTTCTAGCTGGTGTACCAGCTTCCGCTATGAAGGCGTGTCCCCCCCTCTTTGAGGAGTTGGACAGGCTGTTAGGGGTAAAGAATGTTATGGCATGTACACAGAAATTTCCTCTTGAATCAATCCTGCTGTTTCAAGACAGATTCTGTCCCCTTCGACAAGACGTGGATAGACTCCCAGAGAACAGGCATGGATGTATCCACGGGCTTCGTTTCTCTTCTTCTTCGATTGATTGTTGGGACACGGCTAGAGCCCTAACGGCTGAAAATAGAGACACCATTTTTAGAGGGTAGATAAATACTTTTCATGGTGTAAGTGAGCAATAAAAAAAGATTTTGGAAAATTCAGCCCTTAAGGGGACGAAAAAGGGGTAAAAGTTTGTATGGGAATTTGTATAAGAAAATTGGAATGTGCGATTAGAGCCCTACCGGCTGAAGGTAAAAACACAATTTTGGAGGGTAGATCTTTCATGGATAGAATTCAGGTTATCCAGGGCACCTAATTGTACCACGGCGGAAATAATACATCTTATAAAACTTAAATAAAAATAAAAGTCAAAATAGTGACCCAAACCGAGAGTGCGCGATAATGTAGATGTCGCAGACTCGCAGCCAACTAGCTTAATAAGCCGTTCAATTAGAGGCCTAGTCTTTTAATTAAAAGGCGCAGTTCAAGCTTTAGCATAAATAACATACCGGCATTTAATTTAACGGCTAGGCAAATGACTTGGTTCGATAACGTTTAAAAATCATTTGCTTAGCCAGTTCATTGTAATTTAGAGTTCTATTTTCTATTACCAGGCACGTTGTAGGCAGGGCTGCTGTAAAATCTGTCAATATGGCGTCGTCCAGCTGTGATTTTTCTGGTGCTTTTTACAATTAAATTACGTTTACACGAAAATATAGTGAAATGGAAGTGTTTGGTGAGAAAAATAGTGCAAATCAATGTTTGAATGAACGTTCAAAGAATGTTTTGGAAAAAACTAACAGAATATGACTAATAGAATATAGCATCAATAATAAGGTACCTTTGATTTTTTTTTATGTTTTATTTTTTCGTAATTTATTGTTTGGTTCGTGATGTGAGATCAACAATGTTATTGTCAAGTTTAAATATTAATGTGGTTTGTGTTTTATCTTTTTAAGATCTCATCGTTAACCTTGGAGTTCAGAGATTAGAAAGAATCTTAAAGGTTATATATACAAGGTGCTTGGTAAAAGCCTTATAAAGCCGAATATGGTTGATAGGGCCCATCAAACTGAATAACTTTTACTATGGGACCAACTCTGAAATCAAGAAAAAAAATCTGCTTTTTCATACAAAAATTAATAACGAAAATATTAAAATGTATGAAACAGCCGTTTTTTTCAGAGGTCATGTTAGGGGACTGGTCCACCTAAGAAACAGTTGTTTTTTTTATTTATTTATTTGCCATAAAACACGGTATACAAGTTTTTACAGAGTCTATAAAGTTCAAGCGTATTTTGTCAACAAGTGGGCCAAGTCATGCAAACAATATTGGTGTTGTCCTAAACGTATCTCACTGATAGGATTTGTTTTGTTTCAGACCACATTGAATATAAAAAATAAAATAAAATTCAAATGCCGTATTTGCTTAAATTGATTTAGACGCAGTGGTTCACCATGTGCGGACATGTATTTTGTCGAAACTGATAACGAGGACTAGTATTATCAAAAACAAAATGCCCAATATGTAGATGCCCCATAGGGCAGGAAGAGGGCATACACTCCCAACTTAGAGGAGTGTTTGTACGTTGTCGAAGAGGAACAAGAGGAACCCACTCCGAATAAGGTTTCCATAGGTCATGCTAGGGGCTGGTCCACCTAAGGAACAAGTGTGCCAAGTCATGCAAACAATATTGGTGTTGTCCTAAACGTATCTCACTGATAGGATTTGTTTTGTTTCAGACCACATTGAATATAAAAAATTAAATAAATTTCAAATGCCCTATATGCTTCGATTTAAGTGATTTAGACGCAGTGGTTTCTACCATGTGCGGGCATGTAATTTGTCGAACCTGTATACAAGGAGTGGTATTATCAAAAACAAAATGCCCAATATGTAAATGCCCCATAAGGCAAAAAAAAGCATACACCCCCTCTATTTAGAGAAGTGTTTGTACATTGTCGAAGAGGAACAAGAGGAACCCACTCCGAATAGGTAACGATCCAATCTAACCTAAAAACGTGGGGCGCAATTCAAAACAACAAAGTTTAAAACAACAAAATAAAGGGAATCCTCAGAACCAAAGAACAATGAAAATAAGTAGGTACTGTAGCGTAATCGCCGCTACTAGATCGTCGTCTTGCGACACCAATAATTATCTTTCAATTAATATTTTACAGCTAAGATACTTGGTAGCGTTGTTCCTTTTTGAGTATTCTGACCTTAGATATGCGAAACCTCCGTGGCTGTTCGCTGGCAGTTTTTTTATTTTATTTCGTATGCTGCGTCATTTTTGAATTTCAAACTATGATTTTCCTTTTTTTTGTTTTGTCAACGCCATATTTTTTCTGTTTGTCATGATTTGTGGTGTTGATTTGTGGCTAACGAAGTATTTGCCTGTTTATTATTTTTGCCTGTTTAAAATAAGCGCGTGATTACGAGGCGCCTGTGAGTTACAGCTGAAACCTAAAAGCCGCAATATTATAAGCAATTTGTTTGAACGCCAGGCTATCTGGGTAAGTTGGGAGAGCTTTCGATGCAAAGGGGTGGGTTTTAAATTTGCTTATTACTTTCGTGTGGACGAAGTTTTGATTAGGTGCGTTTGGTTTTAGCAAAACCGTACGGGCTACGGGCTATAAACGGACATCCACCGTCGGGCCCGCCGCCGCTAGCCAGCTCTCACGTGGTGCAAGCCTCGTCAAACCCGTGCGGACGGTAGCGGTCCCATTCAGCGTCAGCGGCATCGACTCCACGTGGTTTTGAGCAGGAACTGGATTTTTTGGCTTGCTCGCCTCGCCCTCCACACTGCGGCCGTGGTCCCGGTTGCAGTTCCCGATTTCTTGAAACCATTTTTATTTAAGTTCCGTTTTCTATGTTTTACCGGTTACTTATATAGTGTTGTTCTAATAATTTTGATTTCACTGGTGATCGTTTGGATCACCAGTGAATTCTCTAAATACTAAAGCCCCTCAGTCGGGTTCCCAGGTTTATTTGCATTTTTACAAACCGTCGGCACTCATCCCAATTCACCCATGCCCATCATCATCACCCGTCTACGCCGCAAGCTATAAATCTGCAATTTACCCTTTTTTTTCGTGTTCTTTTCGTACCCTTCTAATAATCTGTGTTTTAAATTAATTTATTCTTATTTTCCTTTAAATTACCTTACAATTGTGATAAATACCGACGTTTGCGTTTTCGTACGTTCTCATGCAATTTTAATTCGATTGCCTGTTCGTGCCTGTAAATTTCGTACGTTCTCATGCAATTGTTTTTTTATTTAAATAGTGTTCTTCTACTTGTTTCCGAAAAATAAATTAACCGTGTAAAGTGAAGTGGAATTTTCTTTTGTGATTTTCTCTACAGTACATATACTCCATTTCAACTTTAAACTCGTGAACTTTAAGTACAGAAGATAAACTGGAAGAGCTAAGAAAGGTCTCATAAACAAAAAAATATAATAGGAGATTTTAACAGAAAGGTAGGGACAATGCAGGAGGCGAAGAATTGATACTGCGCCGCTATAGCTCTGGGAAAAGAAACAACAATGGACAGAGAATAGTAAACTTTGCATTGAAATACAACGTAAAAATAATGAACGGGTTTTACAAAAAACACAGCAAAAGAAAAGTGGACTCGGATTTCGCTGGACGGCAAATATAAAAATGAAATTGACTTCTTATTAACTAATATGTCTCAACATCTTTCGAATATAGAAGTAATCAACCAGCTTAACTTCAGTGCAAATCATAGAATGGTCAGAGCAACTTTCAACCCAAAAAACACAAAAAGATCAAGAAAACACTAAAAAGCAGGAGATACTATGTACACAGCTGCAAAAACATAGGAAGAAATGGTTGTAAAATTGAAAGATTTACTCCCAAAAATTAGTTTGGTCAAAACTATACAACAAAAGTATGACATATTAGAAAAATATATACAGAATGTAGGGATGTCTTTCTTCCTTTTTTCTATTGACAGTTTGTCAATAGAAAAAAGGAAGAAAGACAAGTGGGGAAAGAAGCTAAAGAACTTATGGAAATAAGAAGACAAACGGAAATAATGTTTTTTAGAGACGCATAATGGTTTGGCCAAAGGACGTGTGTCTCAGCAAGGCGGTCCTTTGGGCAAACAAGCTAATTGCAACTAGTGGGACCACCTTGCTGTAAAATTAAATTGTTGTGGGAGCGGCGCGACAAAGTGCCAAAGAATGGAAAGTTTTAAATATCAAAATACATTTCATATGCGACTTCAAGTTTATTGTTTATGTTAACTTTCATTCGTTCATATCAACGACAGCATAAAAAAATACGACAATATAAAAAAATCTGCACCAAAGCGACTGATATCCGTCGTCACATGAGTGGGACTGGAGGTGGGCCTGCCTTAGAGGGTGGTAATTTAACGCCACAAGAGAGCCGCATCCTGGCAATTCTGGGAAATGAGAGTGTATTCGGGGAAAAGTCCGTGCGGATCCCCTTTCCAGTAAGTACAGCAAACATGACTGGGATAATTCTCTAAAATCTAAATAATAGTACATTACTGATGCGGTCATTAATGACTGCATTGCTGGCAGCGCGATGATGATGGCCGATAGCGTAGCTTAGCGCAGATCCAAGCTGGCAGTGAAATGTTTCATCCTCTTTGCAAGCATGTAACAAACTTGATTATTATGCTTTTGTATCAAGCCTCGTTTTGTCCAAGTTGTCCAACTGCTCTGTCACCATAACATTTTGTTGACGACGAATTGTAGTTTTCAAAGCAGCTACTTTAGTCTTCTTTCATTCGATTCCATAGGAAAGGCCTCAGTGGATGAATTGTGCTTACTTGTGTAGTGGCGAAATAGCTTTGGTGAAAATCGTTTACTTTGTCTTGGGCCGCACAAATATGGCCCGCGGGCCGCAGTATGACGACCACTGGTCTAAACGAACGGCGGCTTTTTCGCCAACATAAAAGGCGATGACTGACTGTATTAACACTCTTGAGTTAATACTGCGGGCGTGTTCACGTCCCGTCCCGTCGCGCTACGCCGCCGTCGCGCCGCGCCGGTCTATGTAACGTCGTCCCTATGGACAGATACTATTATCTGGTACATTACAACTGCTCAGCGTCGCGTCGCGGTCCCGTCCCGTCACGCCACGCCCGCTGTGTGGCTTGGCCTTTAGTCGGGAATTATTCCAAACACTGTGTACGGACATTGTACCACTTTTGCGCCCAAAAAGGAATAGTCGCGGAATTGATCCCGTAGTTAAGGTATACTATAATAATTACAAGTCCTACGCAAAAAAAAAAATGCGACTGAACATAAGCAATTAAAATATTACTTTGATATTATGAGAATGGTGATACTTGAAGGACAATTACGATTTTCAGATCCTTACAACACTTAATCTCTACGCACGGGGAAGTTATCAGGGTTCTGTGGCCCAAAATCTGGAAGCACCCATGTCCCAGCAGTCCGTGACAAAGTGTATAAGGGAAGTAACTGCTGCAATCAATACGCCTGCTATCCTCAGTAAGTATATAAAATTTCCTCAGAACAGAGTAGAAAGAAACAGTATTAAGAGGAAGTAAGTTTAGTATAGATTTTATATGATTGATTACTTAAATTTATTTACAGGCAATAATTTTTATTTTTACCAAATGTTTTTATTTACAGATTTTATGCACTTCATAATATCCCAGGATGTGTGGATTGTATTGATTGTAGTCATCGTGCGACCAGACAAAGATGAAGAAAGTTACTTCAACCGGAAGAATTTTCATTCTTTAAATACTCAAGTTGTAAGTACCTACCTATGATTTTATAACAGACGTGCATTAGTAAATGTTATGTAGTTGTTCACTTTTGTATAAAATAGGTTTCTTTCTTTTAGATATGTGACACAGTGCTATATCCTAAACGTGGATGCCTCATATGGTGGAGCTAAGCTACACACGACTCTTTTGTTTGGGCAAATAGTGACATCAAAAGCCATCTGGAGAATCTCAATGAAGATACTACATTTTTATTAGGTATATTGATTTAATTTTTTATTCAATTTGTGTGATTTTGATATCTTAGGTTAAACTTGGTGTCGGCTGTTAAAAAATAACAAATGTATTTTACAGGTAATTCAGGGTATGCTTTGAGAGAGTATCAGATCACACCTTTTGAAAATGTACCAGAAGATACTCCAGAAGGTCGATTTAACTGAATGCATAAACGTGCACGCTCCACCATTGAGCGCACATTTGGGATATTGAAAGGCAGATGGAGATGTCTGCTTGCAGCTAGAGAACTTCATTATAAGCCAGAAACAGCAGTAAAAAATAACAATAGCCTGCTGTGTCTTGCACAATATGTGCATTATTGTGCATACAGGCTAGATTGGATAATCCTGAGCTGACAGAAGATGAACGTAGTGCAGAAACCAGCCGGCAAGTTAGCGGCCACGCTGCGCAGTCTTCAACTGAAGCTTTGCGACGTGGACAGAGGGCACGAGCAAGATTATAGTCCGGCAATCTCGTGCGCGACCGTCCCGCGGGGTGACAGACGGTGGCGGGGACAAGGTATTCAAGATGTCAGCGGGTACCGGGTGGTGTAGCGGGGAAGAGAAACTCGTGCATCTGCGCGTCAAATACGGCAGTCTTAGCCGCGCAGTCGAAGCGGCAACACGTGCTTGATATTCCGTACTACTTCGAGTTCGACGCACACGAGATTAAGATCTCAGGATGAGTAAAGCTATCTCAATACAACTTAAGGTCAATAGTCCAGTTGGTGCAACGTTAGTAAATTAATAAATAAAAATATTCCGATACAAAAATATACTATTATTAAAAGTGTTAATCATTTTGTTTATAATCAAAATAAATTAATGTTTGAGAAATGAATTATTTACATTGTACTTATGTTTTATTAATGTTGGTACCTAACTTGCATCAACACAAGTTTAATGTTTGAAACAAAACTCGACAATAATGGATTCTCAAAGGAAATTGCTGGTGGCTAAAACTCGACAATAATGAAATCCCATACAACTTTGTTCCGTCACCATCGGAGGAGCGCGGCAATTTGTTCAAAGAAGGTTGTCAAAATAATGACCATATTACCACAGAATACATAATCACAAGCATTTTTGAGTAAATAAATTATTTATTTTATTATTAGCGCATTGAATATTATAAAATTGACTTTATTAATTCTCATCATGATATTGGCCAGTGTAAGGATACATATACAATAAAAATATCATATAACTTATAAAAATTGTGCTAAGTGTACGCAAAAGTAGATCGATAAAAAAAGAAAAAAAAACTAGTATTTTTTCAATTATATTAATTACGAAGCAAGTTAACTGCATCCTAATCGCCATAAAACTGAGTTAAATATTATCTCTAGCCAAACCATAGAATTTATAGTTTGTTCGTGGTGTATATTGTTATGACGATTGTTCCATTTTCACAACTAATTTTGTGTCTGCGTGCTTTTAGGGATCTTGCATGGGCTAAATATTTCTTAAATTAAATATCTAGGCGGTAAGTCCACGCCTCCATCCTAAGTTGGTTGGATCCACACTGATCGCAATACAAAGGTTATGGAAAAAATTTGCAAGCCATCGAAATTATAAGCCTTCCTACGCGTCGTCTTAACCAAGATCCGTTGGAAAACTGTTTTGGCTGCAATCAGGTATAATTTTGGGTATAATTGCAATCCCACAATACAATAATTTGTGGCGGGAGTTGAAACGGCCATTTTGTCAAATTTGCGCCACTCAAGGCAAAGAAAAAATGTGAGGATGACACTGCAACGATAACAGACAATATATCAAGTTCTTCAACAGATATGTCTTAAGGAGAAAATGAAATATGCAAATTTTTTAATTTTAATAGCAGGACAAAACCTGTCAGTTTTTATGATCCTCTCCATTTATTAAAGGAAATCAGAAATAATTTTCTAAATAAAGATGTTATTTGGGAAGGAAAGACTGCTTTATGGAACGACATCATGTTCATTTATAATGTGGACAGTAAACTGAGGCATACCAGAGCATTGCCGAAACTGTCTGACATCATGTGGATGCAAAGAAAATAAAATAAAGCGCACGAACTACAGCCATGTTAAAATATACTAATGAAATAAGTAAGTTATAAATTTCAGAAAAATCTACGCCTGATTCTACAATGGAAACGACAGCAGAATTCGTCGAATTTAAGGACACCTAATATAATAGTGTCAACAACTTTACTCAAGGAGGAAAAAAGGAAATCTCAGAAAAGAGGGAAAACCTTAGCAACATTTTGAATTCGAGCTATTGTATTAGAAACCTTACGGTAAGTACTTAAGAGAAGACTATTAAAGGACCCCGCACGAAATGTTCAAAAAAGCCAATCGGTCAATTTGGCTGATATTTTGGGTAAATATACCCTTTTAACAGGCTGATCAAAACTGTAAAAAGGTAAAGTGAAATAATGACTAGTTTAGGTAGGAGATATGGCTTTTTTAATGTTGTAAGAAAAATTTTAAAAAATAAAGAAACACATCACATTTTCACGTTTCTAAGGTTTAACTGTACTATGTACTCGAATTAAGTCTCCTTAACTTTAAGGAAGCTATCAGTTTCATAAAGTTTCTGTCGAATCTGATAACTTTTTTGAAGTTAAGGTGGCCTTAACTTGAAGAATTGTTTAAGTATTTGGCTGCTATTTTAATATGCATAGTTCCCATACAGAAAAATTATCTGATAATCCTATGTGACGTTTATAATTAGCGAAACTATTTGAAATGACGTGAAAACAGATACCATTGTTTCCGCGGTTAAACCTTCAGTATTTACATTCATTAATTTTTGGAATGTTTCAAGTTAAATTATCACCAGGGGGGTAATTACGTAACTTTGTTGCAATCAACTTTGACAGAAATCGCAGTTACATCGCTGCTTTAGTAAGAACCAATGTGACAACTATCTTAACTAAAGCAGCAATGCAACCGCGCTTTCAATCGAGAATTGTTAGCAACAGCTTTACGTAATCAAGGTACAGGATATATCCCAGACATATTGCGACATATTAGAGACTTAGCAGCGGATAATGAACATGAGTGTGAAACTTTATTGAATAAGAGTTTATTTGGATAAGAGCTACATCAAGGTTCCGAAATGCAACTATATATTATATACGGATTGCATTTGATGAAGAATATGATAACGACAGTAGTAAAGATCCAATCTTGGGCTATTATTGCACATGTGAAAGTGGAGCAAGAACTCTTGGTACATACGGTCATGTGAAGACAATCTTGTGGTTTTTGGGGTTCGCCCGTTACGAAGAAAATATCAAGTATCCGTCCCTAAGAACTCTCCTAACCGTAGTTAATGCAAGCACATAGTACAGTTAAACCTTATAATTAAAAATAATTAAATTAGAAACATGAAAATCTGATGTGTATCTTTCTTTTAACATTTTTTCTTACAACATTAAAAAAGCCATATCTCCTAAACTAGTCATTATTTCACTTTGCAACTTTATAGTTTTGATCAATCTGTTACAGGGTATATTTACCCAAAATTTCAGCCAAATCGACCGACTTGCTTTTTTCGAACATTTTGTGCGGGGTCCTTTAAAATACGAAGAAGCCCTGTAGAATTTTTTTTTATTCATTTTAACAATGGGGAATGTCCGAAAAAAATCAAATTGGCTGAATATTTTTCTATAGGTAGGAATAAGGTCCCTTAGTTATAGAATAAAGTTTCATAATTTTCGGATGCATAAAACAATTTTTAAAAATCAAAGTCTCTTCGACTTCACAAATGTATGAAAGTAACAGCAGAATGGAGATTATACCTTTGCCACCACCTGCCACAACCACAACATGGTATTAAAAAAAACGATTCAAGACAAAATGTCAAAACTTTTTTTTTAAATACGTGTAGTGGTTGTGGCAGTTAGCGGCAAAGGTATAATCTCCATTCTGCTGTTACTTTCATACATTTGTGAAGTCGAAGAGACTTTGATTTTTAAAAACTTTTTTACCCAACCGAAAATTCTGAAACTTTTTTCTATTACTAAGGGACCTTATTCCTACCTATAGAAAAATATTCAGCCAATTTGATTTTTTTCGGACATTCCCTATTGGTGAACATGCTGACTTACAGTTATACCAAGACGCCAACATGTTGTAATTATTATTAAGACATAGAATTATTATAAGTACAGTAATTTGTTAATAATTAAAATAGCAATTTATCATCTGTCAAAGAGTTAACTTAAATGTCAAACAAAATTAATAATAATAATAAAACAAATTACATAAGAAACATATTAAGATGTCAAATAATAAACAAAACAAAACACACATATCTACTTAAAACTAACTTAAGACTAAAATTGTAAATGTCAATAATATTATGATGTCATTAAATACTAATATAGTCAAAATTATTAAGATGTCAATTGGAACAAAAAAAAAACAGAACAGTAATATAAACAGGCATTCGCTAAAATTACAAATGTCAATAATATGATGTCATGGATATTACTAATAAAGTCAAAAGAAATTTTTGAGATGTCAAAATGGTAAAATGGTAAACGGAACAAAGCACCTATTAAAAATTAAAATAAATTACGTAATTGGTAAGAGTCTCGTCCCTGGCTGGTTGGGTAACAAAAGAAAATTTTATTGCAAACTATTATTTGAGAAATATAAAGTGGACTTTTATTATCTTCGATATTTAAATCAAGATCCACCGGAGATTTTTTTGGAAGAGTGAGGGCGTTAAATTATAATGTCAATCCGGACCCAATTTTTTTTTATAAACTCCTTTAAATCGTTAATGATATGAAATATTTTAAGCCCTCACTTAAATATGTTTAACTGTGAAAATGACAAAGGAAAGACTGTGTTAGATATAATAAGAGGTATGACAATATTTGATAATTGAATTGATAAACCAAACACACATTTTAAAATGGTTCCATCGGCAAAGAGTTGTCCATTAGAAACAAATGAGGGATCAGGTTCTGATGGAGAAACTGAGAGTCCACTGCTCGGCTTATACAGTAAGATATGTATGTCGAAAAATGTTAAAGATAAATAAATGCACCAAGTGCACAGCAACATACAAAACACGTGAAAATGAAAACATTCACACATGTATAAATTACCGAGAATATAAATCACTAAAAAATAGTAACTTAACATATCCTAATGAAACTTTCCTGAGGTTGTATAGGAACTGCTATCAGCTGATATATATTTTTTTTTAACAATTTTTGTCATACTCAAAATTTGGGCAAACATCTGAGACATTATACTAAAAAAAAATTCCTATAGGATGCAAAGAACATAAATGTTTGAAGAGCATTTTTATAAAACATTATATTCATTAGATTAGAAATGATGAAGAGAGAGGTGTATTGGGTACTAAATGTGCAATTGGGGCTGTGATGGATCTCAACAAGCTCAGTATAAACAAAAACTTAGATATATATAATATATTCATTTGACAAAATCCGACGTCATCTTCTCCTCGTAATTGTCGCCCCAGTAGGTTGAAATTCATAAAAGAGACTAAAGACGTAACAAGTGAAGAAATCAGCTATATTAAAAACGCCTCAAATGCTTTACAGGCAATAACAGTGTAACTGTAGCAGATAAAAATCTATTCCGTTAAACACATGATGATGCTTACGATGATTGACGACAAGGTGTGCAATGCTGCTACCAATACAACGAAGTGTTATATTTGCGGAATAACCTCCAAGGACGTCAACAACTTGAACATTACAAAAGAAGTTAATTTAGAAGCACTTAATTTGAAATGAGTTTCGTGAAAAGATGGGTTTTATTGTGGACATACCAAAACCCAGTTTTCGGTAACACTAATGACGGAAACACAAGCCGAAGATTGAAACCATGAATTGGCACCAGAGAGACCAGGGAGATCACTGGTATTGATGTTAGTCTTATATATTATCGTCTACAAACCGAAGTAATTTATAGAGTTATTCGGAATATTGAAATAGTCGTCGAAACGGAGATTCTGCCTACATTTCGCAAAATTCCATGCAACTCGCAAGCTACTGAAAGATGCATTAAGCTGGTCACTGACTGAGTCATGTGCTGCTGTGTGTGGACCAGATAAAAAAATAAAATAAAATTGTTTATTTGCATAAACATGTGGTAAAACAATGGTCTTATATAATAAAACTGTACCGTTACATGTCTACCATTTGAAGGGCACATAAGACATTGAACTGAGAAATTGCTAAATTAGTCTTTTGATCCTTGAAAAAATTTACTGCACTTGCACTGTATCAATATTTTACTATGAATATTACTCCGTGACTATGCATGTTACTCAAGAAGCTTATACCCACAATGGAGATTGCACGCCTAGTATCATAGTGAAGATTGAAAAAAGACTCTTTAGTGACGTCATGGCGTCAGTTGTTTGGTCCCACCAGATCCTTCACATCCCGCATTTTTGATTTATGATTCACTTAACATTAATTCTAAACCAATGACACGTAATTCTATACCTCGCTACCGGTTTGCAGAAGCTAATTATGACCTAATCAATAAAGATATTAATAATATGGACTGGCATAATATTAAAAAAAAAACTACCTATCGAAGACGCTACAAATATTTTTTATGAAAATATTTATAAAATAATTAAAGAACCACCGTCCACCTAAAAATAACGATTACCCTTTTTGGTTTTCTAAACCTCTCATTCACATATTTAAAAATAAAAACGACGCGTGGATAAAGTGGAAAAAATGGCAGAATTACTCTGATTACGAAACTTTTTCCACGTATCGTAAAAAATTTAAAACTCTATGTGAGAAATGACTAAATTCATATATTGGTTCTGTAGAGGAGGGAATGCGGGATGATATCCGTAAGTTTTGGTCATATGTTAACGGTCGTAAATTAAAAAACGGCATACCTGATGAAATTAAATACCTTAGTTCTGAAACAAACAATCCTAGTGAAGCCTGCGAATTATTTTCAAAATTTTTTGGTTCTGTTTATGAACCTTCTGATACTACGAACGGTGTTGACACTGATCTGTCATCCCTCGAGTTTCCAAATGACAATGATACGATATCAAACTTCTATCAAGTCATTGGATATCACCAAGGGAGCCGGGCCGGACGGCATTCCGCCATTCTTTATCAAATTAACAGTAAAAACTATCTGTACACCCCTGTTCATACTTTTTAACTAAACTATTCGCGAAGGAAAACTGCCTTCTATTTGGAAGTGTGCAAATGTTGTCCCCGTTCACAAAAGTGGCTCCAAGCACAACGTAGAAAACTACCGACCTATTTCCTTATTGTCAACCCTGTCGAAAGTTCTTGAGAAACTAGTACATAATGCAATATATCCTTGTCTACATCCTAAAATCATACCTGAGCAACATGGCTTCGTCAAAAAACGTTCTACTCTCACAAATTTAGTGACATATTCTACCTTTCTGTTCGAATGCATGGACAACCGTATACAGGTTGACTCGGTGTATACAGATTTCTGCAAGGCTTTCGACAAGGTTGACCATAAACGACTGCTACGCAAGATTGCGTTTAATGGCATACGCGGTAATCTTTATCGGTGGTTCCAATCTTACATTACTAACAGGACCCAGAAGGTTGTAGTGAACGGTTATGCTTCCTCATCTACTTTTGTAACTTCGGGCGTGGCTCAAGGTTCCATTTTCGGCCCATTACTCTTCGTCCTGTTTGTTAACGACATTTCTGAATGTTTCATTAACAGTAACTTCCTCCTTTATGCAGACGATTTAAAGATATATCGCACCATCAACAGTACTGACGATTGTAACAAGCTTCAACAAGACTTAGATCGCCTGTCACTTTACTGTAAAGCTAATAAGCTATATCTCAGCCTACCAAAATGCAAAACCATAACTTTCACTAAAAACAGAAATATTATTTGTAATACATATAATTTAAACAACATTCCATTAGAGAAGGTTTCACTGATTCGCGATTTAGGTATTCTATTAGACTCCAAGTTACATTTGGATGCTCATATAGACTATATCACCAACAAAGCTTACAAACTTTACGGTTTTGTCACTCGGTCTTGTTCTACCTTTAAACGGCCCAGTTCTTACATTTACCTTTTCAAGACCTTAATCAGATCACAGCTTGAATATGGTGCCGTCATATGGAATCCTTATAACAAATATCATAATCAACTTGAATCCGTCCAACGTAAATTTCTAAGATATGTAAACTTCAAGTGTCATCGTTCCAAAGCCTCATATGAGAACCTATTACATAAATTTTCACTTAGTACATTAGAAGTTAGAAGATCACTCTTGAGCTCCATTTTTCTGCATAATCTGTGCCATAACAACTTTGATTGCACTAATTTAATAAACAGGTTAAACTATCAAGTTCCTAGTCAATCTAAAAGAATTCAGCAGAAGTACCAGCATCGCTTTTTTTTCACTCCCTCGTTGTAAGACGAATGCCGGAAAGCGTGCTCCATTGTACAGAATAATGAAATTTTACAATGAAAATCTAAGCGATGTTGACATACTCTGGTTGTCTACCTCTTTGTATAAGAAAAGTGTCACTTTGTCCCTCACGCAATAGCATCTAAATCATATCCTATTCTGTTTTGTTTGTAACTGTGTTATAATAATTAATTGAAATTCAAAATTGATAAATTTTATGTTACTTAACCACTACTGAAGCGCACAGCATATATTTACATAGACTTTTAAGTAATTAGTGGATAATGAAGTTGGTTGTACAATAATATAACATGTCACCTGTAACGCACAATTGTATGACTAAAACACATTGTATAACTGTTTTTTGTCCCAAATAAAATAAAATAAAATAAAAAATAAATAAATGGCGTATTGCTATCTCTTTCTTTTCGTTTTACAATACGTTTTCGTTTCTCACGAACGAACGAACGACGAACAACGAACACGTATTGTAACACTAAAGAAAGAGGTTGCAATAAGCCGTCACGTCACTCAAGGTCATTTTTCCTATCTTCACTATGACACTGGCCGTGCAATCTCCATTGGAGGGAGGTATAAGCTTCTTGATGTTACTGCAGTGTGTTTTGGCGTTTCGTTCTACCAAATTTATTAAACGTGAAAATAAATGTTAAACCTGAAGGATCTATCCGAAACAAGTTAAAATCATGCAATATCATGCCAGTATTCAACACAAAAAAAGAGTTCGTAACCAACCACAGTTTAGTCTAGGAATGACTGATTCGCAAAATGACTACGTACTCTATTATTGACCGATTCGTGGAATGTACAATTCTATAAATGACTGATTCTAGTAATGGCCGATTCTACAAATGACTGATTCTAGTAATGACCGATTCTACAATTGACTGATTCTACAAATGAATGATTTTAGTTTTTGAACATTAGAGATTTGATAAAGAATTTGGTAAATAAAATGCAATGTAGGGAATAACAAATCATTTATTTCAAACATTTTTCACTACAATCAATGACGCTAACCTGCTAACAATTTTTATACACAAAAAAGTATTAAGAGCAATTCAAAACGGTGAAATATTAGTAGTCTTTTAAAAAAAAAAAGACCTATATTCAACTACGTATTCCTAAGTGTTTTTTTTTATTTATTTATTTTTTGACCAAATCTGAATACATATTTGATTTTGCGCTACAAAATGTAGTATGAGATATTGTAATACAAGAACTATTTTTTCTTTATAAAAATTGTTAGCAGGTCAACGTCATTGATTATGGTGTTGAAATAAATGATTCGTTATTCCCTACTTTGCATTTTATTTACCAAATTCTTTATCAAATCTTTATTGTTCATAAACTCTAAAATCAGTCATTTGTAGAATCAGTCAATTGTAGAATCGGTCATTACTAGAATCAGTCATTTGTGAAATCGGTCATTACTAGAATCAGTCATTTATAGAATTGTACATTCCACGAATCGGTCAATAATAGACTAAACCGTAACCACAGTCGTAGCTCACCAAACAACGAAAAATTAATAATTTTAGATGTTTTTAGGGTTCCGTACCCAAAGGGTAAAAACGGGACCCTATTACTAAGACTCCGCTGTCCGTCTGTCTGTCACCAGGCTGTATCTCATGAACCTTGATAGCTAGACAGTTGAAATTTTCACAGATGATGTATTTCAAGTTATATGCCTCGTACTGTATCTTATACCTAGGACAGGCAGTGGCGGTACCCCCATACAAGCCGAAAAGCCCGGCTTGCCCTAACAATTACTTACACTACTAATGAATCGTAATTAATAACAACAAAACAATATTATTAACGAATGTTAATTTTCAATAATCAATAACCACAATTATTTTTTTACAACAACTGATCGATAGATAGTAGTCGCTAAACTGCGTTACTTTCCTCAATAAACCCTACAAAATGCATTTCATCTCCCTCGCACTCTTTGGCTTGCAACCGGGCTTTGCGATCTGTGTATATCCGCTCTCTTCTTACTTTAACAAAACTGCTACCGCATCATATGCATACTGCTGTACGTACTATAGATTCTATGAGAAATAAGAAGCCGATCAAAAGCCTGCATGCGTCTGAAGTATAAGGCCCTCCGCTGCCTTAAGCGGAATCCCGGCGCGGGCGTCTGCTCCGGGTGCTGTTTCCTGTATTTTCATAGAGCAGCGCTGCGTGTGGCGGAATGCCCGCCGCACGTGGCGCGGGCGGCGAGCACGCTCGCGGGTCCCGCGCGACGTGTCACGCGAGCGGGGCTGTTTCTTGTATATTCATAGAGCAGCGCTGCGTGTCCGAGCCCGCGACGGGCTATTTGTCCGCGACGGAGCACGGCGCGGGTCCCCGCGACGGGCTGTTTGTCCGCGACGGAGCACGGTGCGGGCCCCCGCGACGGGCTCCCGAACCGTGTACCCGCGCCGGGATCCCGCTCAAGGCAGCGGAGGGCCTAACACAGTTTGCTAGACTGCACGTACGCGCTATGCACTGAGCAGTGTGAAATTGCTTCAATCTGTGACGACAGCTGTTTTGAAACAACAACATTGTTTTGCTTTTATTAGTGTTTTTATGTGAAAAATGAGTTCAAACTTCAGTTTAATGATTGATAATGGTCCCTTGTGATGGATTGAAATGTTTATTAACTGATGTGTGATCTGTGAAAGTGTACCTACGAGTCGAGTCGATTCCAAGAGAAATACAAAATAACGTAAGTAATAAACCTTTTCATTTGAGTTTGAGTATTTTGCAGAGAAATAAAATATTCTTCAATGTTTCGTAATTTTGTAGTGGGTGGACTCGTTTACATTGATGGTTGTTCCTATAAAAATAAATAAGTAAGGTTAGTTTTGCGTCTTTTATTTGAACGACAATAATGTTTGTTTTGAATGCAGGGGATAGGATTGGAATTGTATAGCAGGGACGTTATTATTTTGTGAAATGATTTAGATATTTATTATGAGTGACACATTTTATACGAGAAATTTAGTTTTGATTACACAATAATTAAATTTGATAAAGTCACGCCATCTAGCATTTTGCGTCGAACTAATTTATGAAAAATTAAAGTAAAAAGCACAACCCTTAAGGTTGTGCTTTTGGTGTTTTTTGCGAGTTATCTATGAATTTGTCTAGATAGCGCTGGGCGGTGTTTTTTGCATTGTTTTTTTGCTTGTATTGAGCTGAAAAAAATTTGTTTGATTTGAGGGTTCGGCTTGCTTTACTATGTAGCTTTAGTATGTCATGCTCACTTTAAACATTTCTGCGGTGGTGTCGTATGAGGCGGGTCGTTACGTTCCCTCAAATATGGTTGAGCGAAGCGATGGCTGGTTCATGCGTCATGCTCGTGAACGGGTGCTGCCAGTGGGAATGGGTCTGCTTCTGTCTGCTTGTACTAAGGGCGTCGTATATTTATATATATTATTTTTCTGATTAATATTATCAATATGTATGGCACTTCTTACTCAAAATTTAAATTAATAACTAAACCTTGTTTTGATTTCAATTTTTTTTAATTGCAATCATTTTGCTTTCTATATTCAGTAGTTTTGTAAGTAAAGGCCTATGAAAAGCTTTAGGATAATAGTTTTCAATTCGGTGCCTTAGGATGGGTAGCCTAAGTATGTCATGCTCTCTTTAATCATTTCTGCGGTGGTGTCGTGTGGGGCGGGTCGTTACGTTCCCTCAAATATGGTTGAGCGAAGCGATGGCTGGTCCATGCGTCATGCTCGTGAACGGGTGCTGCCAGTGGAAAGGGTCTGCTTCTGAGTACCTATCTTAACGCATATTGAATTGTAAGGATTGCATATTTTTTTAATTATTTTTTATGTCTTGTAACATGTGGTTTTTTTTTGGTAAATTTTGCCTACTTAGGTGCACTTTCGAGTAGCAGGCACAGTGATTTCTCAACTAGTTGAAAGTTATTTACTCTCATTACTTAGTAGTATTTAGTTAGTAGAATTTAATTTCAACCTACCTACCCATTGTGTGCAAACTTTTGTTAATTATTGTGATGGAAAATGACCTCACTTTAAATGTGGAGCTCATTTTTCAATGTTGACGACTCTGTATGAAATATACAGGGAGAAAAAAGCAGCCCTTGACGAGTTTCTTGCCGGTTCTTCTCGTTACAAGGTCTCCCGCTTAGGGTTTGCGAACCGATGGCGTAGCTTCTATGACATTCACAAGTGCTTGTAACAGCCTAGACTGAATAAATAATTTTTGAATTTTTTGAATTTTGAATGTAAGCCTGTGCACGCCACTGAGGACAGGCAGTCCAGTTAGGTAGGTCCAACTTCGAGAAAGAGATCTCTCGTCGAATCCAACTCGGGTGGGCAGCATTCGGGAAGCTTCGAAAAATCTTCCTCAGTGTCTCAAGATGAAAGTTTATGAACAGTGTGTGTTGCCAGTGATGACTTACGGCAGTGAAACGTGGTCGCTAACTATGGGTCTCATAAGGAGGCTCAAGGTCACCCAGCGTGCAATGGAGAGAGCCATGCTCGGCGTTTCCCTACGTGGTCGAATCAGAAACGAGGAGATCCGCAGGAGAAATAAAGTAACCGACGTCGCTCGAAGGATTGCTCAGCTGAAGTGGCAATGGGCGGGACACATAGCAAGAAGAACCGATGGCCGTTGGGGCGGAAAGGTTCTGGAATGGCGACCGCGCACCGGACGACGCTCCGTGGGTAGGCCCCCGACAAGGTGGACCGACGATCTGGTGAAGGTCGCGGGAAGCCAGGGATGCAGGCAGCGCAGGACCGATCGTCGTGGAGATCCTTAGGGGAGGCCTATACCCAGAAGTGGGTGTCGTGCGGCTGATATGATGATCCATGGTATTATATGAGTAGTGAGTACTACAGGGCCTACAATAGTATAGGACGTACACAGTACCTGAAATTCTAATTCATGGCAGGCAAATAATATCGAACTCTATTCTTCCAATTGGTCAATTAAGTAAGGAAGCATTGGAAGCGCGTAATAAGGACTTCAAAAATTACCGCGATTTTCTATCAAGAAAGACATCTAGCTAGAACCAATACTTTGACAGACGTTTTCAATAGAATGATGATCTCTTCTGACCCTACTTTAAGTAAAATGTCACTTAAATTCAGAAAAAAAAGGAAAGCATTCCACAAAGACGCTATCGCAATGTTTAAAGTGCCAAATTAAGATAAAGCAAGTCAATAATCTTCTGATTCAGAAGGATCTATCAATATTATCATGAGTATGCGGATTATTACCTACAACACAGCATTTCAAGACAGTTAATAAGTCAAGTTGACTTATTTATAAATGTTTTGTTAAATAATAAACAAGAAAAATCAAAAATAGTAGTTAATATCACCGATAGTCAATTAGGCCCCAATGTTTTATCATTTCGGTTTATTATTTCATTTCGGTGAAAATCCAGGCCATCAGGTGATTTCTCAAAATATTTGACTGCATTTTTTATGGGATGTTTTTACCTTTCATGTGATAGAATATTATCATAGGATTGTTACATTACTGTTTTCCGTACCTACAAATAAAAAGCTAAATTTCTCAGCTATGTGATGGTTTTCAGGTTTTATAAATAATTTTATGTGGTATGCATGCACGGTAGGTATTCTATCTACCATACTCGGAAGTCGGAATCATAGGGGGATTATTGAACCACTCTATTTAAGTCCGTAAACGTATAGTATACCCTGCTTCGGTGGATAGATTCTTTCATTTCGGTAGCAAGTTCTTTCATTTCGGTGAACGACTGTTTCATTTCGGTGACATCAAGTCTATAAAGATATTTTGATGGTGTGAAATATGAGCATTAAGAATATAAAGCAGACCAAATGACCTGACCAGTTCTGCGATTACTCTAGCTTTAACATCTCACAGAATTGGCGGTTTTTCATTGGCTTGTGCTATAGATACTGAAGAAAACGAGTCCAATTACATGCTACCTCATGCCGCTATTAAAGAAGCTGTAGAAAAGAATGAGGTGGGTAAAAATTTTCAGCCTGATATTGTTATTATGACGGAGGATTCTACTGCCGAACGAAATGCTTTGAGAACAATTTTTACAAATGCTCGATTACTATTATGCGCATTCCATGTTTGCCAAGGCTTTTAGCGTTAACTTTGCGTTGCAACTTGCAGATCACAAGGTTGACATAATGGAAAAGACAGTCAATTATGACCCGGTTTCGAAATATTATTTTTGTAACTGATCCAGAAGAAGCAGTCTAATTGTATGAGGAATTGACAGGTGATGAGTATGTTAAGACATGCCAACTATTGTATGCAGGCGGCTGGCAACCCGGCTAAATGCTGTTGGGAATAGCGCTACCAAAAGCGCCTATAAATGGAGGGACGTAACATGGAGGCGGACTGTGCCAGTGGCCGGCTCTGGTACACCGGCCCACTAGCGAAGCAGCAGGTCTGCGAGACGGGGGAGCGGCTGGCAACCCGGCTGGGAATGGCGCCACCAAAAGTGACTATAAAAGGAGGGACGTAACATGGAGGCGGACTGTGCCAGTGGCCGGCTCTGGAACACCGGCCCACTAGCGAAGCAGCAGGTCTTCGAGAGGGGGGAGCGGCAGGCAACCCAGCTAAATGCTGTTGGGAATGGCGCCACCAAAAGTGCTCATAAATCGAGGGAAGTAACATGGAGGCGGACTGTGCCAGTGGCCGGCTCTGGAACACCGGCACACTAACGAAGCAACAGGTCTGCGAGGGGGGAGCGGCTGGCAACCCAGCTAAATTCTGTTGGAAATGGCGCTACCAAAAGCGTCCAAAAAGGAGGGACGTAACAAGGAGGCGGACTTTGCCAGTGGACGGCTCTGGAACACCGGCCTACTAGCGAAGCAGCAGGTCTGCGAGAGGGGGGAGCGGCCGGCAACCCAGCTAAATGCTGTTGGGAATGGCGCCACCAAAAGCGCCTCTAAATGGAGGACGTAAAATGGAGGCGGACTCTGCCAGTGGCCGGCTCTGGAACACCGGCACACTAGCGAAGCAGCAGGTCTGCGAGAGGGGGGAGCGGCAGGCAACCCAGCTAAATGCTGTTGGGAATGGCGCCACCAAAAGCGCCTATAAATGGAAGACGTAACATGGAGGCGGACTGTGCCAGTGGACGGCTCTGGAACACCGGCCCACTAGCGAAGCAGCAGGTCTGCGAGAGGGGGGAGCGGCTGACGACCCAGCTAACAATGGATGCAAGTGGATCGTTTTTTGAAACGATATATTTGCTGGATCGTACTAGTGCTACAAAAATAATGTTTATTTATGTGGGGGTTCTATCTAACAGACAATGATAAACAGAAATGTGTTCCGATTTTTCAAATGGTAACGGACTCTCATTCAGAACTTACTATATTGGTTTGGTTAAGGAAGTGGTTATCATATGTAGATACTCCACCCAGTGAAATTATTATAGAAGATTCATCGGCCTTGCTCTCAGCATATATCAAAGCTTTCGCATTATATTATTCAACTAAACGCTATACAACGTATTACAAAAATGCCGAATATGGTAGATAGGGACCATCAAACCTAGAATTATCTGTGATCAAACTGAGCAACTTTTACTATGGGATCAACTCTGAAATCGCCAAAAATCTGCTGTTTCATACAAAAAGTAATAACGAAAATAACAAAAGGAGAATGGCAGGTGCCCATATATTTTCAGAACCACATAAAGGCTTAGCGTGCCAAGAAGTAAATAGCATGACTTTAATCCTCTATTAAAGCCTAATAAATTATGTAATCGTAAGATACACTTTAAAGCTGGGGATAAAAAGGTGATTTTAAAATCTAACCTCAAACAGCACCTAGTAGGCAATTACTTTGGATACATAACATACACAGAATGTTTTTATTTAAAAGCTTTAGGTGAGACTGGTCATGAAATCTACAAATATTTAGTCATTAGCCCGTAATAGACCGTAAAAAAACTAATAAAAAAGTATTTATGTTTTCTTTTAGAATAATCGATTTGTAATTAATCGATTATTCTACTTTGACAGCACAGCTTAATAACATTGCCGTTCTTAGACTGCTGTCATGTTGGCTGTCCTGGAATATATTTACGTGACGTGATTGGTCCCTTGTCTTTTTTTTTTCAAGAGGGGCCAATATAACAATAATAAACCAAACCTCACAAAAGCGTTTTGTTTCAGATCAATTGCGTTTTGTTTCTAGCTAAGAAATATAACGATAATGTTTTTCTGAATGTTGCCTCCTTCTTTACGAGCACTTTAAATTGAAAAGTAACCACCAAATTATGACCTTTAAATCTCATAAGGTCCGAATTGGGCACGCACAGTATTTATGAATTTGGTAAATGGTTCCCAGTTTGCCATTCTCCTTTATGAAACAGCAGATATTTTTTATCGCGCTTTCAGAGTTTGTCCCATAGTAAAAGGTTTCAGTTTGATGGTCTTTTTATCCCCTCGAATAACATATTCGACATTAGGGGTATTTTGTATGTTCTTGTTAGATTGTAGGTACTTTTGCAATTCTGCCGTCATAAGAAAAAGAGACGTATCTAATTTTTTTTTCAAAATTGAGTTACATACATATTCGCAATCAGTAAAAAAAGACGCATTTACTAGTATTTTTTTTTCATTTCATAATTGTGACAGGAACCCACAAATTCTCGCTCATAAAAAGACGTATCTGCTTTAAAACACAATGCTTAGGAAGTAGAAAGGATGCTTCTGCGTAGATGTAATCTTTACAATCTATTATTATAAAAAAGTTGGTAGGCGCAAGTGGCAGTAGCGTCTCTTCTAGTACGTATTCTTAGTTGTGTGGGGTAAAAGTGGAGGTCAGAAACGTTTTTTTGACAATTATTTTTATATGGCATAATATAAAGTCTGATTCTTATATTTTGTTTTACTTTATAGTTAAATTAACGTCCTTAAAATATGTATTTACTCTCAATCTGTTTGTGTACCAAAACCAAATAAACAAAAGGCTGTTTCTGCGTAGATACGTCTGAAAAGACGTAGTAGTACGTCGTAGTATAAATTTCTTCCGATTTTTTTTACTAAGAAGAAAAGGTGTTTTACGTTTATTTAATACAAGGTTATTTTTAGTTTATACAAAACCTCTCGTGGGGTTGATCAGACCATCAAACTGAACAACTTTCATTATGGGACCAACCCTGAAATCGCGAAAAAAAACAGCTGTTTCATACATTTCGATGGAGTAGGATTCTACTTTTGTATGGAACAGCTGATTTTTTTTTCGCAATTTCAAGGTTGGTCCCATAATGAAAGTTGTTCAGTTTGATGGTCTGATCAACCCCACGAGAGGTTTTGTATAAACTAAAAATAACATTGTATATTACATAAATATGATTTAAATTTTAATATGTCAAAAAAATGCTTACACTATGACCTACAATCTTGCATACTAAAATTTTATTTTTCCAAAAAACCATACGAATGAATTTTTTTCTCGGTTGTAAGGTAAACGTACATACGTCTCTTTTCCTTATGGCGGCAGAATTGCATTGTTGAGGTATCTAGCATAATATTTGTTGTATAATCTGTGACATTGACGTGAACTGTCACTTTGACAGGACTTGGTCTGCTGAGCTTAAAGGCGCATTGTATCCGATAAATTGTTATCAAGAAATATACAAGTAATCCATATGAAAGAATCTTTAATTTAATACTACATGGTGGCAGCTAATTAATTTTAGAACTAGAGAAAATACTTCATTATGACAGACCAAGAGCAACCCACGGAACAACCAATTTTCAATGTATGTGCACCGCCATGCCAAGTGACGCCTCCGGGCGCATTTGATTTCAAACCAGAAAAATGGAACAATTGGAATAAAAAGATTCCAGCGGTATTTAACAGTAAGTGAAAATTCTACAAAAAATGAGGAAGAAAAAGTGAATTTACTTTTATACTTAATGGGTGAACAAGCAGAAGAATTAATGTTACAACTTACAGCTGAATATTCAACATCAAACTTTACAACAACTCCTGGAGTTGTTAGATGAGCAATTTCATCCGAAAAAAAATGTGGTTTATGCCAGATATACATTTAATAAGCGAAATCAGGAAATAGGAGAATCGGTGGACGATTTTATCAGAGCTCTTCATGTACTCGCAGAGGATTGTGACTATGGTATTTTAAAAAATTAACTAATAAGAGATAAATTGGTGGTGGGAATACAGAGCCAGAGGGCAAGAGATAAAATGTTGTTAAACATTAATCTAACTTTGGAACAAGCGGTGGTGATGGCAAAAAATGTTTAAGTATTTGAGAACGCCAGTCTAGGGGCTGAAAATGGGGCAGAAATAAACAGAATAAAAAGAAGGGTTGCAGAGTCAAGAAGCTGTTGGTTCTGTGGACGAGCACTACACCCGAACAGAAGTCAATGTCCCGCATTCAAAGCTGTATGTTTGAAATGCAAGAAGACGGGACACTTTGCTAGGTGTTGTAAATCAGATAGTGTAACTAAGAACAATAACAAGGAAGTGAGAGTATGTGCTACTGATACCAAATATTCTGCAAATATTCAGGTTTATGTAAATGATGTTTATAAGTGCAATTTAAATTTTCTGATTGATACAGGAGCAGATATAGTGGCGGTTCCCGAAAAAAATGTCAGCAAAGCACATTCACTTTGTCCGTGCAACGTAAACATCAAGGGACCAGATGATACCAAACTATCGGTGTTGGGTGTGCTTAAGGCAACTTTGAAGTATGAGGAGCGGGAATATACAGGTGACATCTTTGTAGTTAGAAATTTAAAAACTCCCATATTAGGTGTGCCAGCTATAGAAAGCATGAAAATAGTAAAAATATTAGGCATTAACAATTTATCTTGTTCTGAAGTTAGTCAGATTAATGTGGAAAAGGAATATAAAAATATTTTTGAAGAGCTAGGGGTATTTAATGAACCTTTTGATATTAAATTGAAAGATAAAACTAAGAGCTATATACACAGTATACACCAAGGGTGATTCCGATTCCTTTGTTAGAGAAAGTAAAATCAGAATTGGATAGATTGTGTAGATTGGGTGTGATAGTGCAGGTAGAAGAACCAACTCAATCAATATGTTTCTCCAATGGTTGTAGTACCTAAAGAAAAGGATGGAATTAGGATTTGTGGAGATTACACAGAATTAAATAAAAATATTTTAAGGCCAGTTTTTCCGATCCCAAAAGTTGAGGTTACTTTAGCAAGATTAAAAAACTCAAAATACTTTTCTAAAATTGATGCTACATCAGGTTTCCATCAAATTTGTTTAACTAAAGAGTCTGCGTCACTTACAACCATAATTACACCTTTTGGACGTTATATGTACAAGCGCTTACCATTTGGTCTTAACTGTGCACCTGAATATTTCTCTATGAAGTTCGCAAACTCTTTAATGATTTGGAAGGTGTGGTTTTACATGTCGATGACATTTTAATATATGCAGAACATTTGGAAGTTCATGATCAGATACTAAGAAAAGTATTAGACAGATTACAAGAGAAAGGTATTACCATCAATAAGAAAAAGTGTGTTTTTTTGGAGTAAAAGAAGTAAAGTATTTGGGACATATTATTAATGAACATGGAATCCGTCCAGATCATGAGAGAATTCAAGCTATAGAAAATTTTGAAGTTCCAACAAATAAAAAGCAAGTTATGCAATTTTTAGGGATGGTAAACTTTGTTAACAGGTTTATAAAAAATAAAACTGAAATATTGCAACCACTATATTGTTTATTAAGAGATGATACAGAATTTGTATGGGGAAATGATCAACAAGTGTCATTTGATAAGATTAAAGAAATGTTACAGTCGAGTCCAATAATGGCCCATTATGATCCAGCAAAAAAAAATGTTTTAGCAGCAGATAGTAGTTCCTACGGTCTTGGTGCAACATTAATGCAGGAATCGGAGAAGGGTAGGCAAATAGTGGCATATGCCAGTAGGACTCTCACGGATACAGAAAAAAGATATTCTCAAATAGAAAAGGAGTGTTTAGCGTTGACTTGGGCCACTGAGAGATTTAAAGATTATGTTTATGGTATAAAAGTGCATTTAGAAACAGATCATAAGCCTTTAATTCAGATTTTACAGACAAAGCATATTGATGAATTGACTCCAAGATTAATGACATTTAGAATGAGGTTAACCCGTTTTAACTTTGTGGTAAATTATGTTCCTGGTAAAAAATTAACATTGCCAGACGCATCATCATCATCATCATCATATCAGCCACACGACACCCACTGCTGGGTATAGGCCTCCCCTAAGGATCTCCACAACGATCGGTCCTGCGCTGCCTGCATCCACTGGCTTTCCGCGACCTCCACCAGATCGTCGGTCCACCTTGTCGGGGGCCTACCCACGGAGCGCCGTCCGGTGCGCGGTCGCCATTCCAGAACCTTTCTGCCCCAACGGCCATCGGTTCTTCTCGCTATGTGTCCCGCCCATTGCCACTTCAGCTGAGCAATCCTTCGAGCGATGTCGGTTACTTTAGTTCTCCTAAAGTTACTTTAGTTGCCAGACGCATTGTCAAGAAATCCATTATCAACAACAAATGGAAAAGATGATGAGGTTAACTTTGAAAAATGTTTTGTAAATGTTATTCTTAAAAATATTCCTTTGCAGGATAAGGTATTAGAAAAAATAAAAAATGAACAGGAGAAGTCAATTATTTGTGAATCTTTGGTAAAATACACTAACCTAGGTTGGCCTAAAATTTCTAAAATTACTGAAAATTTAAAAAAGTTCTACCAGTATAGATATTGTAAGAGGAATGATGACGTGCTCCTCATGAAATATAAACATCCTTCGTCACGGGCAGCGGGGAATGACCAGCTTCCCACTCTTGCTGGTACCTTTGAGGGCAAAGGCTGCGTTATTGTGCTGTGCATATGTGTGTGTATCGATCGTGTGATTGTGACAATAGAAAAGACACTAATTAGGACTTAAGTTAAGTGAAAACGTTAGTTGTAAGTATTTTTAATATTTTTACTTTTAATAAATTGTTTGATGTGCCTATAATTTGTTTTTGTTTTTATTAATATCATAGTTGTTTATTTTAGGCATTTTACTTTATTCTTAGATATTTTAATATGATCTCTCAGTGGCTAAAGGTTTTCTCCTGTATAAGTTCCGTATAGTTATTCCAGATAGTATGCAGTTAGAAATGTTGGATAGAATTCATCAAGGACATTTAGGAATCACTAAGTGTAGGAGTAGGGCAAAACAAACAGTTTGGTGGCCAGGTATGTCGACTCAAATAGAAAAAAATGTGCAGAACTGTCCTCAATGTATTGAAGAGAGAAATAACAATAAACAAGATATAATATTAGAAAAAACTCCAAATAGGCCATGGCAGAAATTAGGAATGGATTTATTTCATTACAATAATCAGTGGTATATAGTTATAGTAGACTATTATTCGAGGTATTTAGATATAAAAAGAATAAACAGTCTTTCAGAAATAAGCATCATTGAATATTGCAAAGAGATATTTAGTAAATTTGGTATACCAGAGTTGGTAAGAACGGACTGTGGGGCTCAATTCAAAACTAAGTTCAGTCAGTTTGCTAAAGATTATAATTTTGAACATATAACTAGTAGTCCTTACTATTCTCAAAGTAACGGAGGTGCTGAATCTTCTGTTAAAATAGCCAAAAGTTTGTTGAAAAAGAATTCAGATATAAATTTGGGTCTTTTAATCTATAGAAATACCCCTTTAGATACTGGGTTTAGTCCTGCAGAACTAATGTTTAATAGAAAATTGAGGGATAATCTACCAAGGTTGTCAGAGACCTTAGAAAAGGTGATAAAATGTAAACAAGAGTTTAAAAAAAGAGATATAATAAGAAAACAAAAGTTACATACTTACTATAATAAGAAACATAGAACTAGGCAGTTAGGGGAATTGGTAACTAATGATAAAGTTTGGATAATAGATTTAAGACAGTATGGAATTGTATTAAAGAAAGCTCCACAACCTAGGTCTTACATAATTAAAACTAGTAAGGGGATATATCGTAGAAACAGATGGCATTTAATTCCGGCGACTTAATGCTAAAATAAATATAGAACCGTTTGATCAGATATTAAGTGTACCACAAGTGTCTCCACCGGTCCCTGATGTTGTGCATGGCAATACAAATGAAAATTACGGTATAAGAGACAAAACTGTTTGTGATTCGCATCCTGTGGTCGAGTCTAATAATATACCTATAGATCATACTAATAGTAATAATCTTCAGCCTGATTGTAAACAGGGCGGAAATCTACGAAGAAGTACTAGGCTGAAAGAGGAAATGGGTGGTATATAGATAAAACTGTTTGTAAATTTTGTGACTCGCATCCTGTTGTATAGACCAATAATATAGATCATTGGAATAAATAATTTTCAGACTGATATAAAGATTTGTGTTTGTGTAACATTATTAATTTAAAAATGGTAGGTAATAGGAGGATATTGTAGATTAGATCTAAAATTCTATTTTATAATTTTTGTAACTTAAAATTATAATTAAGGGAGGATGTTGTATAATCTGTGACATTGACGTGAACTGTCACTTTGACAGGACTTGGTCTGCTGAGCTTAAAGGCGCATTGTATCCGATAAAATTGTTATCAAGAAATATACAAGTAATCCATGAAATAATCTTTAATTTAATACAACAATATTTGAATTGCATTGTTATGTAAGTAAATCAATTATATTTCAGAGGTAGAGAGTAGTAAGTAACCAAGGTCAATGAACACAAGTTGAAAGCTGACCCTAGTAAATGAAATGGATAGAAATATCGCAAGTCTACGAAATAAAGCAAAAAAAATCTGATCTTCCTGTGGATGCTTGTGCCTTTACGTAGTCTTATGAGTATTTAAAAAAATTATGTACCTATTGTATTAAATAAATATATATGTGTCTGAAGCAAGAAATAAAACGATTATCTATCTATCTATCTAGTATCTACCTATTCCTAAAATAATCTATCACTGTCAAAAATAGACTTTTGTTTTTGACGTTTCTCTTCATTTCCTCTCGGTATTCAATATCCACGTCTGTATTGTGTGAGTTAAATTTTCTTTTTATATCGAAGTTAATCATAATAATTAGTCATAATTTATTTTGTACCTAATTAATGTTGCTAAATCACATTGACATAAAGCCGTTGTATCATTTCAAGTTTTTCGACCATCCGTAATCCGATCTATAGGCTGCCTTTCTACAACACTTCCCATGCCAACATTATACGAAAACACTAAGGAAATAAGTGATAAATAAAGGATAAATTGATACTTGTAGAATAATTTTCTGAATTTTCAAATAAAGCATATTTACACTCTACACTGATAGAAATACAAAATACCAGGAATGACGATCATGATGTCAAACATTATTGGGAGGAGAACCCGCGTTATCTTTGGAAATTGAAACGAATCTCGCATCCGTTACTTGCCCGTGGTCCCCCAGTCTCAGTCATCCTTGGGGTACCACGAGCAAATATTTTAGCCCGTGGAACCCTTTGTTCGCAATATATTACATTCGCAAAATATTACATTCTCAAAATATTAGACTTTGTACAATCACAGTCAAAGTGGTTTCTGCTTCTACAAATACCAGACTAAAATGCCAGGGACAAAGGGGTGCCATAGTAAAATTATATGGCCCGTGGTACCCCTAATATTTTTTTTGTCAGATTGAAATGTTTGAGATGGGGTACCATGGACAATAAAAATATATTTAATAAGGAGATTGTTATTCAGAGGGTTCCACGAGCAAAAATATTTGCCCGGGGAAAGTAACGTTCGCATCATGTATCCATAATGTTATGGATGGAGAAAAATGGATTTGGATTGACTAGACTCGAAGTATTCGAAATGTTTGGCGAATACTTACGTACATACAATGATAACATTTTAGCGTCCTCGCAGACTGCAGACTTTCTATCGGCCGATAGTTGGTTTTTATATAAAGATTCGGCCGGCCGATACCAAATCGTTGTAATGTGCGCACTTGCATACTTCTTCATACTGATTAAAGGCCCGACCCAACTATCGGCCGACAGTTTGGTCTGTAGCTTGCGGGGACTCAAAACGTCTTTTAAAAATGGGATCCAAGGTTCAACGACAAGTTTGTTTGAAATTTGTGTTAAATACTCTTGATGTTAGCCAAAATACATTCACTCACTGTCTCTAATTCTTCGCAACGAATTGCTAAAGAGTCACGAGGAAAATTAATTCCAAGCAACAAAACAGGCAAAAAAAATAAAGTCTTTAAAAAACTGGATCAAAAGCTTTAATGGCACCACCGTCTCACTACTGCATGAAAGATAGTACCCGATTACCTATACTTTCTGTTGGAATTAAAAAATATTGAAAATCTATACCGAATTTACGAAAAGACCAAAACTTCAGAAGGAGTTGACTGTATAAGTGAGAAACTTTTTCGCAATACATTTCTTAATGAGTTCGAGTTTTATATTCCCAAAAAAGGTATATGTGTAAAATGTGTGCAATTCGTAGGAAATAGCCCAGAAGATAGTCCTGAAATGCAGACTCATTTGAAGGAAATAGTAGATTGTATTACAAGGGGGCAAAATAATGTTTTTACGGCGAGGGCGCTTTTTTGAATCCAGAGCGAAGTGAGGGATTCTAGAGTAGAATCCCGAGCGTAGCGAGGGATTCTTCAGTAGAATCCCGAACGTAGCGAGGGATTCAAAGTACATCGCCCGAGCCAAAAATATATTTTGCGCCCGAGTGATACACTCTACTTTTCATCCCCTTTCTATGAGAAAATAAATAGGAGACTTATAAATAATACTAAATAAATAGTTTATGTAATTAATGAAAATGTTCTTTATTTAAAACAGACACGTGAAAAGTAAAAATAATTACAAATTTATAGTTACGTTTGATACACTAGCGCAATTTTCAAAAGTTATTGTACTTAGTACGTAAGTATGTACTAATTACAAGAACACAGACTCAATTCGCGCGCTTATGTTTTTTTTTCAGTTTGCGCGCTCGCCGCGCCCTCTGTACAGCCAGTCAATACATACCAGCTGGCGGCGGCGTTCGAATTCTTTGAAAGATACATGTTCTAAATTCAAATCTCTTTTCCTCCCACTAAAAAGCTCTTACCAGAAAAGAGCTATTTTGGTCCCACTTATATAGGAACAAAGCATCATTTTTCGAATAGAAGGGATGAAAAGAGATTTATTTTCCTTCAAATGAGCCTGCAAGCCTGCAGCTAAGGCAAGGAGTTAATGTCACCGAGAGCACAGAATAGATAATAGTACTAGCGTACCGAGAGTTAGTAAACGAAAATCCTTCTATCGTATGAACTTCCTTCGACCGTGGTTTCAGCAAGATAGGGCAACATTTCACACCTCCAACGACGCAATTAGTGCAGTTCGTGAAAATTTTGGACAAAAAGTGATATCCAAAAGAGTTGATGGCACCTCGAAACCCAGATTTATCCCAATGGATTTTATTCTTTGGGAATACATTCAGAGAAAAGTTTTTAACAGCAACCCAGCGTTTCTTGAGGAATTTAAGGAACGCATTCGCCAAGAAATGGAAAACACGAAACACTTGTCAAGCGTCATTGAAAATTTCCGCTCCAGGTTGCAGCAGTGCCAAAATAATCAAGGGTCACATAGGGATGTTGTAATTATTACAAAATAAAATCCCTATTTGTTTACTTTAGTAATAAATAAACAGTTTTTAACTCATATTGCTAGTTTTTTTTTCATCACTGTTTGAAATTGGTTTGGAGACTTTTGGTTCACCCTTTAAATGCTTCCATTGTGGCCTTCACTAAAATGACTGTTGACAGCATACCACTCCCCTATAGAAAATTCTGTACTTACGTAACACCACAGGTTGGGCCCCTTCACAGTGGGAAAACGTCAAGTAGTCCATAAAGAACCGAGACCTTATAATGTAGAGGGCTTGATGCATGAAGATTTTAAGTTTCGACGATTTGGTTCCAGCACGACGGCGCCGGCGCCCTGCCACATGCGCAGGTACGTCCAGTCCGGCAGTACTTGGTTGGCCAGTATTTTTTCAAACCGTTAAATCAGAAGTTTGCAGGGGCATATCTAGAGGTTTTTTCAGGGGGTTCCCCTTCGCTTTCCCTTCCTACGCCGATAAGTTTCGGCTCTCAAGCATGGCCAGCTAATATTCCGAAAAAAAGCAGTATTGACTCATGTTTTGTGCCAATGTGTCCATCTAATTCAATAAAGTTTCCAAGAAGCTGCGAAGAGGAATGACAATTATTCTCCAAAGACCATTATTCGATGCTGTGAAGATCACTTTGACATAAGTCGCTGCTTGTATGTAAAAACACGTTAGCCACCTACCTAAATAATAGGTAGGTATGGGTATTACCGCCACCTGTATAATCACGCCCAAACTACAAAAAACGTACTATTATTCGAGTGAGTCGCGCCATTGCTTACTCACACATACAATACATCAATACAGTCACATCTAGCGTGCGCGCAAGGCTCCCGACCCGCCATATTGTCAGTGACGCGCCGCACTTGAAGGACCTCGGTCACGGACGTCGATTTTATAAAAACAGCTCCGAAGAAATTGTAAGTTTTAAGTGATTGTGGCTACGTTTTTATATAATTTTATATTTGTGCTATAGTGTAAGTTCATATGTATCATTATACGTTAGTATTTTTAAGAAAAGTAAATTTTTTCTTGCTTATGTGTTCAAATTGATAATCGCCACCCACTCGGATAATAACGCCCGGTGAAATGACCGTTGGGCGCTATTAGCCTTTGTGGGCGGTATTGTCCATACGTGGGCGTGTTAAAAAAAAAAGAAAAAAATAAATGCGTTTAATTTGGGCAAGTCCATGCACACTTATAGCCTTATTCATAAAAATATTTAAGCTGTCTTTAACTTGAACGTTGTTTTGTCTCTTTTGCTCAAATAAGTTAAACATAGCTTAAATATTTTTATGAATATGGCAGTTAGTAGCAAACAATGCTCCTTAAACTAAATTGTCTATAATTATTTCTTATGAATAGTTTTTGACGCGTGTAACCTTTGTTACGCTAAAAAAATTTCTTATTCTTTTGCATTACAGAAAAAAACGTAAGTTGGTAATTCATTTTTTTTTCAGTTTTCTTATTCTGATTTTTCTTCAGGTCAGAAAAATGCCACAACCTCACACTAATAGAAAAAAAAGAGGGGAGTCGTGGACAGAAGAAGCAATGAGAGCTGCAATCAATGCTGTGCAAAGAAGCCGTCTTACTCAGAGAGCTGCATCTGAAAGGTATAATATACCACGCCGCACTTTAAGGGATCATTTGAAAACAGGAAGTGTTACAAAACGTTTGGGACGAAAACCAGTTCTTACAGAAAGACAAGAAGCAGATTTGTCTACACGAATAAAAAGATTTTCAAGCATTGGAGTACCACTCACTCCAAAATTTATAAGGAAACAGGCTTTCCTTTTTTGCGAAAGGCATGATATCAAAAACAACTTTAATGACAGAAAGAGAATGGCTGGTGACGATTGGCTCAGACATTTTTTAAAACGAAATCCATCCGTTAGCAAACGGAAGCCACAGATTATGAATCCGGCACGAGCCCAAAAGCTGAATAAACCGATTGTGAAACAACATTTTCAGGCCATAAAAAGTTTGTATGACGAGTTAGACATCCTTCAACACCCTGAAAGATTGTACAATATGGACGAAAAAGGGTGTCGTATAACTGTACACAAACAGCAAACGGTGCTGGCCGAAAAAGGCAGCAAAAGAGTCCACCTCATCGCCCCCGAACACGCGGAAAATGTGACGATTGCCATGTGTGTTAATGCCATTGGAACGGCAATCCCACCAATGATATTGTTTAAAGGGAAAAGACAAAGACCTGATTTGACAGAAAATCTACCAGCTGGAACGTTAGTGAGAATGGCATCAAAGGGAAGCATGACGTCTGACTTATTTGTTGAATTCATTCATCATCTAGGGAAGTTTAAGGTGGCTGAGAAATGTTTATTGGTGTTCGATGGAGCTAAATGTCACCTCTCAAGTGAGGCACTTGATGAAGCGGACAAAAACAATATAGTCTTGTACTGTCTGCCTTCTAATACCACACATGAGTTACAGCCATTAGACAAATCCGTCAACAAGTCTTACGAATACCACTGGGATGAAGCTGTAATGAACTTTTTAAACGCCAATGCTGATAAAAGGATGACAAAAGCGACATTCAATCGAATATTTAGCCAAGTATGGCCCAAATGTATGACACACAGTAACATTGTGAATGGCTTTAAAGCAACCGGTCTCTTTCCTTTTGACCCTACAGCAATCCCTGAAGAAGCTTATGCCCCGTCCATTTTGACAGAAATTCCATGCCCTTCAACTCATGGGCAGCCTATGCAGGGCTCAGAATCTGACCAAGACAACGATAACTTATCTATGTCACTAGAAATTCCATTTCATTCAAATTGTGAACAGCCAACGCAAAACACTAGATTGGACGATTGTACTGCTGACTTCCAGATTCTTTCAGAACAACAAGTCGTAACCTTGGAAGATACTATAAGAGTAAAATCCCGTCTAGTAGATTATAGTTCGTCAACTGAATGTTCAGAAGAAGAAAAAGAAGAAAGAAAGAAAGATGAAACTGTATGTTGTGCTCCATCATCACCTGTTGTAGTAGCAAGTTGTTCAAGATTACATAGATCAAACAGAGAAATAAGCCCCGTTTCCAGTATTGCTAGTACTGTATCAGATATAGATATTGCCTCTCTCCAAAATAAGTTCAAACTTACAGTTGCAGACGTATATGGTTATTCGTCATCAGAGGAAGAAAATGAAAGTCAATATTACAGGCATAAGGGAGATACCACTCCCAAAAAACAAACTATAAAAAACTCATTGCAAGATATTAATAAAACCAAATCTGGTAGATCTACTTGCTCAGATGATGATGACGATAATCTTCCGTTAAGCACCTATAAAAAACAAAGTAGTAAAACGCCATTTCAAGATCTTCTGCCGACGCCCAACTATGCAATAGTCAAAAATAGTCGTCCACGTAAGAAAGCGATCAACTATAAGGGTCAAAGGATTACTAGAGATCTATTCACAGAAGACAAAAATAAAGAACAAAAGAAAGTAAAAAAAGCGTCTATAGTCAAAACGAAGAAAAAACAGAAAAAGGAAGTAAGCAATGCGAAAACTCTGAACGATAAATTAAGAAAGACGAATAAACATACCAAAAAGTGTAAGAATACTAATAAAGAAAAGAAAAAGAATAATGGTAAAGAAAACGATGATACACAAGATTGGTACTGCCACGCATGTTATGAAAATGAAAAGTTAGCTATGCGACAATGTAGCAATTGCATGAAGTGGTACCATGAAGACTGTGTTGGTCTTACCAAAAATGATAAAGAGTTTATTTGCTCAGATTGTTAAATTTTAATTAATAATTGCCAAAGCAATCAAAGATTGATACATATTAGGATTTAAGTTGATTGAATTGAAAGATCTCATTATAAGACTTATTACATGTAACTGTTATTTTCATTTATTAATGTTATGTTTATTGATGTTAAGTATCCTACAGTGTTGCCAGATAAGGAAAATGAGAATACAGTGCTTTGGGCGTTAAAATACAGTGTTTACTACAAAAATACAGGAAATTGTACACAAAAATACAGTGTTTTTTACAGTGCATTAAAAATATATTTGTATCGTTAAATTTACTTTTATTTATAATAACCTTATAATTTTTTTACACTTACAGCTAATCACTATCACTAGAATTTAGTCCAACGGCAAAGAGAATATAATTATTACATTTTCCAACGGCTCTTACTTTGTCATAAATGCTAGAATTCAAAAGTTTAAACATGGTTTTTAAATTTGAGATTTTTGCATTCACAATGCCAATTTTTCCAATTTCTAGTATATTATTTAGTATCGAGTATAGCTTCAGCGGGTTCAAAATTTACGCAGTTGACGCTTTGGCGTGAAATTGCTTGCTTTGCCAACATATTTTGGTTTCAATCGTTGCGTTCACTTGCCTATAACCTACCCATCCAACAACTTTTTGATGCACGGGGAACCCCAGCCAACGCAAGGAAAGAAAGTGGTCGCGTGCTAAAAATAAACCAGATTGGTCGCGTGGAGTGTGGACTACACGTGTATTAAAAAATTAAAAAAATTTCAAATCCATTCTTATGCTGTGCTCATATTTATCAATATATCGTGAACTATTGGCTTAGGAGAAATTACAGTGCTTCTGTCACTGTAATTTATTTTATACAGTGTACAGTAGATGACGCAAAAATACAGTAGATCTCCTGTAATTACAGTGCATCTGGCAACACTGGTATCCTACCATCTCATGGCGGCATTGTCCTACTTTGTCTAATAACGCCCGATGTAGGAATTTAGAAATTCGTTTTTTTTTAATACAGCTAGTCATACTGTTACTTTTTACCAATATATTTTATTGTAAAATGAAAAAGAAATGTTAAAATTAAGAATAAAAAGAAGTTTGAGGCTATTTTACGTTTCTAAAGAAGTTTGGTAGTTTTTATGTTTAATGTTGATTCCCTACAATGTTACCATTATTAATAAATATTTTTTATATGGATGGTTATGTTTTAATGGATAAATAACCCGTAAGACGGTTTTTTTTGCATCTAGCGTGTCATTTATAGAACGGGCGGTATTAAACATAATATGTTTAATAACGCCCAAAACAAGGTTTTTAAAAAGATGTTATTAGTATGGAAAATCGAATTAGTTACATCTCATAACTAACATATTTCGATTCAAAAAACTATGTTTAAACTTTTTATCGCATTACTTGTTCCTTTTATTTACTATTTATAGAGAAAATATATAAATTAAGTTAAGTGGGCGTTAAATGCCTGGAGTACCTTACTTACAAAACTTGTCTATAACATTTTTAATTTTACAGTTGGAGAACGACGTCGAAAATTGGATAAAGTTTAAAATGTGTGGAGGAAAACTTTTCCTGAAAAAAGATGTGCTACCTCATTTTTTTGAATGCCAAAATAGAATGCTGCCACTGAAACCAGTGTTGCCACCCTCTGATATTGATTTTCCCCGGACTCCTTGTGAAATTACCCTAAATTGGGCCCTTTTCAAAATATTTTACCCTAAATATTCATTCTAAAAAAAACAAATTGAAGTGAATTGATTAACTATTTTCAAACTTTATTCTATAATATATCTACATGATCTTGGAATACATCCGTTGTTTAGGTTTCCTACACGACATGACATAACTTTTAAAAAACACTGAAGAGTCAAACTCTTCAGTGGGTTTTTCTTAAATCATTTCAAATTCACTTGAATTTAATACCCTAAAAATTACCCTAAACATGTCAAAATACCCTAAATTTATGGTAAAATACCCTAAGGTGTGACACTGATTGAAACCTAGATCAGTAATAATGAAAAGGAAAAAACGTGAAATTCTTGAGAGCATTAAAAATACACCAGGTATAATTTTAATTTCTTCTTTCAGATTTATTCTCATACTAGCGACAAACAAACATTCAAACTTTCAAAGGACACCAGGCACATCAGACCCAAAAGTGTATAAGAATAATTCTGTCACCTTTAAGCAATATATATTATTAGAATCATAAAACAGTAGCAACTTTACTTTTAAACTCCTTCATTTCGCTTAAATTAATTTCTGAAAAATCGAAAATATTTTGATTAAAAAGACATCTTTGTCATTGAATCAACTCTGTGGCTTCGGAACATACACGTGTCATCAATGACTGACATTGACAGTCAATTGATAGAACACGAAGAAAACGCGAAAACCGATCGGCCTGTGGCGCACAGTGTTGCCGTTGTATGGAGGCAGGGGTCAAAATTATTTTTGAAGTTTTTTACTACACCATAGCTAGAATATTGTTAAAAAAGAAGGTTTCTAGTGAAATAACGTAAATTCTTTGCAAATAGAAATAAAATAATTTTTTTTTAAATCAATAAAAATATTTGTGTTTGTAAATTCAATTACAAGAAAACGGCTAAATAGATTTTGATGAAATTTTTTCACATATAGTGTGTAATTTATTTTTAGGTTTTACATAGTTTTTATTCGAAAAAAATCTACCATGGTATTATGAACATAGTTAAAGTCATTGAGAAATTAAAGATTAAATATCTGGACCAAAATCTTTTAATCAAATCAAAATAAACAAATAAAAATAATTATTCTGAATCTTCAAAAGACGGTAAACTCATATCTTCTAAATCGTCTTGCTGACGTATTTTTCTTATAAGATTTATTATATTAACATATGTTACCGAGCGCTTTTCTGCTGGAACGCGATCTAACTCATAAGCCACTAATCTAGCAAACTCTTTATTTCTTGGGTCCTTAGGTTCGTCTTGATCGAATCCGAGTTCAGGTATTGCAGCTGCAGACAAATCTGATCTGATAGATTTTGTGTCCCACACACTTCTTGAATAAAGCACTGCATCGAATAATTGATCAGATGTTACCTGAGTTCTAAATCATTTGCTGACAAGGAGCAACTGATTTAGAAGTCTTGTCTTCATGTTTGTCTTTACCGGGAGATAATGTTTTTCTCTCTCTCTTTTTGCCCGGAGGTAAGTAACTAAGTAAGCTTGGAGAAGATCGTCCTATTGCTTTCTCTTCAGAAGACATAGTGCAATTACTTCAATAAATATTAATAACTACGTATTGAAAAAAACAGAAGATAAGTTACGAAACACTAGCAGCAAATTATAATATGAGTATTTTCAATGTTGCAGGTAGAATAAAATCAGCTTATGATAAGTTGATGACATTAAATGTTAGTTTACCCACCATAGTGAACAAATACTTGATCAGTGTTGCTTTTTTACAATAATAAAATTTGACTAAAATCTGAATGTAAAAAGAGTAAAGTTAACAAATATAACACAAAAAGATAAACAAACAATAGTGTAATATTAGTATCAAAATAATAAATTTAGAATATTTAAGTGTCAATCGCTTGAATCGCTTTCAATAATTTGTGAACTGTTATTAGAAAATGTTTCTGTATCTGTTTCTGTTTCTTTATAAGAATAGGGTTTAATCATTTTAATAACTTCTGCTGGCAAAGATTTGCTTTTTTTTACGGGTTGTTTCCTGAGATTTGATATATAAGGGTCAGAGGAGACCATGAGTCTGTTGAAAACATCTGTGATGGTATATTCTCGAGAAGATTTTCGAGAATAACATTCCCGATAACGCTTTACATCTTTGTTACGCGCTTCCAGAGCTTCCTCCGACAAAAGCCCAATTGGTAACAAAGCATAAGATATGACAATTACTGAATGCAGTAAAATCTTATGCACACTTGTGGGCATAAAATACCATGGGTATAATTTTATAAATAATACGGCTGTTTTTAAGCAATAAGTATTAAATGTTTCGGTGTCTATGTCCAAACCACTAGAAAGCGTCATTAAAATTACATAAAAACGGTATATCAAAGATTTATTGACGCCTGTTATAGAGGCTGATATTTCATAATTTTCGAAAAATCGTCTAGCAGTATTGCCGTCCATTGAGCTTCCATACCCAGGTTTAGGACGATCAATAATCAAACCCAGTTGTTTTTGAAATTCTTTCTGAATGTTTTTTTTTTGTATCTTCTACCAGAGCTTTTTTGTTGGGTTTTGTGACACGCCATTTAGCAATCTTTAATTTGTAGCTAATGTGTACTATGCATTCAAACATCCTCAGCCAAGCATGTAGAATAGATATACCAAACCTAAGATTTGCAATATTTACTGATGCTTGACGTGAAGCCGCTATAGAATTGAACTGGCTTGATGTCAGTTTACAAATATAACACCTTTGTGTCGAAGATGTATCTGGAACGGCATTACAAACCTTTCCATCTGTCATGGTAAAGTGCAAAATATGAAAAATGGCTAAGGTTTGAGTGCCCGTATCAACAATCGTAGGTCTTAAGCTATTAATTTCAGCTTCTACACGTAACATTTCTTCTTTGGTTCGCGCTGTTGTTTCATGCTCGTATTGAAGTTGCAAAGGACGACAAAATCGTGGTGAGGAGGGTCGAGGATTTGGCCACAGAACAACATCTTTTTCATTTGAGGTGTCACCAACTAAACGCAAAGGAACGATGCACGTTACGATCATGCATCTTTGGTCGAGCTCTCTTGAAATGCTTGTTTGTACTCTGTAAAGCCAGAGGTTCCACCTATACCCCATTTAAAGTGCAATTTTAGATTGTCAATATTTTGAACTGATATAAGAACTTCATTAATTGATTGACAAAGACGTTTACAAGTATGGTCCAGCAGATCTTGCAGGGCAACACTAATATGTTTTTCCGAAACAGAAATAGCGCTATTATTTGGATAACAAAGCTTTTTGGCCTCTAAAACTTTTTTATAGGGTGGAAATCGGCTTTTTGCTGCATCCCTAATAATGTTATATTGATGCACAGATAGTTGTGCATCTAATAAAACACATAAAGCTTTATTAGCAGTCATAAGATTATGTTCTTCAATAAATAAAGGCACACAAGACTTCACTACAGTTTGTGACGCAGATGTTACTTCTCGGATAACTTTTGCTTTAGTTAACTCTCCTTCTTTACGATAAGAAATGGATGCAGCGAAACATAATTCATCAGCGCTATGTCTTTTCAAATGTTCAACTTTTCTTCGTTTTGACCTTAAAGTTAAATCGACGAAATCAGTGGGTGGACGACCTGGTCGAGGCTGTGATCTATACAAAAAAGCCCTTGAAGCCAATCTGAATGTTTTTTTTTAAAATAAATCCTTTTTTATTTGGACATCATAATATTTTGATTTAAATTTATTAAAGAAAACAGAAACTTTTGATCGTGTGGCACTCTGATGGTTTGGGGGGCAGTTTGTTTTTCCTATTACATAATTTTGTAAATTATGCCCTTTTCGATCCCAATTTTTCACAGGATCATCAAAGAGAACCTCTACAAGCTCCTTCCGTGTAATTTCCAAATTACACCCTACGACAAAAAAATAATTAATAATTAGCAAAAGCGCAAATTTGCGCAACATTTTTTTAGATATTCTATAAAATGATGAAGTGCTATTTAATTTAAAAAATATTTGGTCACGGAAAGTAGCGGAAAGTAAAACCAAACAGCCTCATCAAACTTTTTTTTTGAAGATTTGCCTTTGGCACTCAGTATATTGATAACTATGCATGTTTTAATAAAACATATTTTTTGAATAGAATAGCCCATACCTTGTTCTTCGAAATCCATCCTTAGAATTACACCAAAACACTTTGGTATCAATTTTTTAAAATAATAATTCACACAATTTTTACAAGTCGTAAAACTGGTACAACGAATGCAGTACTTTGACAAAGAAAAATATACGGTAAGGAAGTTGAAACTACCCACAAAAATTGACATTCTGATGCCAAATTTATTCTAGTTTAACATGTAATTATCAGTTTCTACCTACCTTAAAATTTTGAAAATTGACTTTTGTCCCATCGCGGCAACACTGTGTGGCGGTCTGTCACTTTTACTGTCAGTCAACTATCAAACAGTGTTTTGTTACGACATATAGTTTGACCATAAAGAGTTGAAATTAAATAAAATGGAACTAAAATTTTTCAGTACAAAATATAGTCAGTGTTGCCAAATTATTCGTGATTTTGACGTGTTTACATACAAAGTGGCGCCCTCAATTTTTGTCAACTCTTTATGGTCAAGCTGTATGCACATTTCTTCCGTTTTGGCTCGAAAGCAAAAAAAGCATGATGCTGTGTGTTGATTGATAGATTTTGTTGAATGTTTTAAAAAAATTGTCGCTGGTGTCTCGACTTTATGTTTTTTAGTGCATTTCGGTATTTCGGTAGAACACCGATTAATCACTAGCGCAGTTATCGAAACGTTTTGGTCGTGTAACTAGTGTTGCTGTAATAGTGTCGGGGTTACCAATAAAATAAAAATATAAAGAAAAAATACAAATAACTCTCAAAATATAAAGCTTTGTTTAAATCTGAATATTTTCTATGACTTACTAATTACAAGTCTCAATTTTGGAAAAAACAGAAATGCTATATATACATTCTTGGGTTTTTGTCGAAGGAATTTGCCTGATGTCATTTATAATAATATAGAATAATGCTTTCTAATGAAGAACTATATTATTATGTCTTTCATGTTTCAGATCCATCTTTAGAGTGTTCATTAATCACAGAAACACAAGACCCTCAAAATATTGAAATATCCAATGATAAAGGTGTACAGTCTTCAAACGTATTTAATTTTAATAAAAAAATATGTTCATCCTCAAAAACATCATTGTTTATCATTAAAACTGATTAGGCCATAGCACTGTACTCAAATTACAAATTGTTTAATTTGCCATAAATAGGGTGATACATAAATGTGGTGTTAATATAAAATTAGGGATAAGATTCTTAAAGCCTATTTAGCCGTATTCAAAAGCATGCAAACTTATGGTAGTTTTTCACTAAATAATGATACATTTCATAGCATCGATCACACTCAACACAATAAACAACTATGATTTAAATTTTAAAAAGTCTTCTATTGAATAAAATGTATTGTTAATGAACCATTTCCTTAATGAAACACAAAATTTATTATATTGTAATTGTTTTATGTCATTGGGTATTTTATTGTAATTTTTAATACACATCGAATAACTGTTTCTTTGGAAGCGCTTTGTTTTTGGAACGGTATTAAGAATAAGTTTATTCACATTTCTCAAGTTTATTTGTGTTGCATCTTTTGTCCGCATAAACAAGTGCCCATTTTGCTTAACATATTTTCCTACCTCCAATATATACATGGGACTGGCATAATATTCATTGATTTAAAATATGGTTTGCAAGATACATCCGGTGCAATGTTGCATATGGCACGGATGCATTTTTTTTTTTGCAACAAACACCTTTTTTATGTTAGTCCCATTACCCCAGATTAGTAGACCATACTTTATTACCGATTCGACATAAGCATGATATGCCATGATCGCTGTTTCTTTATTTGCCAGTAAAGCAAGCTTGTACAATGCAAACACAAACTTATTTATTTTACCACACACTTTATCTGGTCTTTCCACATTAATGTCACATCTATAATTAAGCCTAAATATGTCACATTAGTCGCATTCGAGAGAATTTGTCCATTTATGTCAACGTTAATTATTGATAGAGCTTTATGATAAAATTTGTAACCAAGAATTGCACAAGGCAAAACACTGTAATTTGTTACAGTATATTGCCATGTTCAGGCTGTAAAATCTTTGTGATTCTGTTTTGTCAATACAATTTTTATCAGCCATATAATAATTTCTTACAGCTTTATGACTACAAATACCACTCGGCTACGTAATAGACATATACACCTAACTTTTGGAAGTATAATAATGATTCAATACTTAATATTAGACACAATTTCAAAGTTAGTTTCCGTGGGTAGGCCCCCGAGTCCCCCGACAAGGTGGACCGACGACGATCTGGTGGAGGTCGCGGAAAGCCAGTGGATGCAGGCAGCGCAGGACCGATCGTTGTGGAGATCCTTAGGGGAGGCCTATACCCAGCAGTGGGTGTCGTGTGGCTGATATGATGATGATGATGATGACTTAATATTAACAGCGAAAGTAATCAAAATCTTTCAATATCATAAATCTAAAATCAGGTTGATAGAAATAACAGTATGTTGGATTGACAATGACAAGGCAGTGCAGCGAAATGCACAATTCTCCATAACAGTGAACACAATAACTGCAAGTTGGTGAAAGCGCATTTCCTAAACCCAGAGATTTCCGCAGCGATGACGGATATGACGAAAGGGGTGTGATATAATATTAGAGAACATTCAACAGCAGTTAGCTCTTGGCATCTAGTGATGTACAAGACTCGAGTCCTCTGAGTCTTTTTGTCTAGAGCTCGGAGCCGTTTTACAGGGTATTCGGAAGTCTTTTTCAGAGTCTTTTTCTTTTGAGAGCTCAATTGACCTCGAAGCTTTTTCTTTTTGAGTTTAAATTTTGGAGACTCGAGTCACATTTGTAGGGCTCAGTGAGCTTGATAGCGAGATCTTTGAGCAACAACTCGAACCTTAAAAAGTGCTCGAGTCTTGAAATGAACTCGAGCTTTGAAGAATAGCTTGAGTTAAAAAAAAACTACTTGAAGCTTGACGCATAACAAGGGCTTGAGGCGAAATTTCAAAAAAAATTCAGCGAAATTTAAGTACTAGTGGTAAAACAGTGAGCTCATAGGTGTGAAAGGCACGGGATACAGAATGGGTTGAACGTTGGAATCGCCGGTTAGCAGTCGTATTTAACTTTGAAATTGTGTCTAAAAATTAATTATGAATTGCTTATATTTGCTGAGCATGATCACAGATTTTAAAACTCGAGCTCTTTTGAAGCCTCGAGGCGTTTTTTAAAGAAGGTTTGCGTGGATTTTCATTTGTAGGCTCGAGCTATTTTGAGAGGTTCAAGCTCTTTGGAAGGCTCGAACTCTTTTGAAGCCTCGAGGCGTAGCTCAGAGAACTTACGTCCCGGCTAAGCTAGGGACTACGAGTCTACGAAGCTTACTGAGTCCTGCCAATCCGGCTCGAGTCTTCAAAAGTAGAACTCTTTGACTCGATTGTTGTACATCACTATAGGCATCACAGCCATTAGCACGGACATATTAGTGTCAACTTACCGATACCGACGCCGGCGGCGGCGACAAACGAAATAGAGTTCAATCAAGCTTTAAAAAAGCTGTAAGATTGATATCGTATTCTAAGTGAATTTTACTTAATCGAGACACAGTCCCGTATAAAACTATTTACAAAAAGTACGGTATTCTGCGATAGCTGAACGCGTTGGCTCTTTTCTCATTCCGTTCGACGCACACTTACGTACTATTTGATAATGGCAAACGTGACTGTGGTAGTAGGTGCTGTCATTACTTCATGCAAATGCTGATTGTGAAAGATAGTTCTCCAAAATAAAAATATAAAAACGAAATCCTGAAACCGTCTGATAACGTCTACAATAAATGGGATGGTGTTAGGCGATGAGGCTGTACCGAAAAAAAGTGTTGTTGCATTGATCTTGTGGTCGCAGGCTAGCTAGGGATCGAGCTAGCGAGATAACTCGCGGTGCTGGCCACAATCTTAAGCCTACCTAAAGTATGAAGGAATAAATAGTTACCTATCAATCTTTGTACCAACCAACACGAGTTATAAAGATGAATTATATTGCTCAACTTTTCTTTATACCTGCAATGCTTCATTCATCGTCAGATTCCTTTTTTTATTCTAAAAGCCCCACCCGACTTCAATAGATGTGATATTATTACGAATATTATTTCTTGCTTTTTAGAGGTACGTTTTATGAAGTCGGTTTTTTGTTTTTTTAAACAATTTTAATTTATTATTTTTAGTGTAGGTACCTTGTAGTTATATTATTTAGATAGTAAAATCGGCTCAGCCAAACGTGAGATAATTGCGAAGAAATATACATACATAGGGGTCAAACTGAGAACCTCCTTTTTTTAAGTCGGTTAAAGAACTACACAGATATCCCTCTTCCAACAATAATTATCTTATTCAGTTCATAAACAAAGAAGTAATACGACCATTATCATCGAGGTACCTACCTAATTCACACAAAATCATACTATTTTCGTGCTTTTTTCAAGATTACTTGAAAAGTACTGAACCGATTTTCAAATTTAAAAAAATGGGACCAACTTGGGAGTTTACCTAATGTAATAAAATAACGTTTGAACCATTTCAATCGGTCCAGCCGTTTTCGAGTAAACGGTGGACATACACACAAAAAAAATATACAGACGAACTGAGAACCTCCTCCTTTTTGGAAGCCGGTTAAAAAGGAGTATTGATGATAGTTACCCAGTAACCACAGATTCAGAAAAAAATGTATTCTTTCATTTTATGCACTTTGTAACTATATTATTATCGATGATAACTTAAAAACCACGCTTTTTAGGGTTCCGTATCCAAAGGGTAAAAACGGGACCCTATTACTAAGACTCCGCTGTCCGTCTGTCTGTCTGTCACCAGGCTGCGATATTAGAAATGCCTGTGGAGTACAGACACTGCCTGCTCTGTACCGCTCTGAGTTTTTCAAATTTATAATGTCGAAAAAGCCTGTGTGTTTCAGAGCACCGCTTGCTCTGTATCGCGCGGGGTTTTTCAACTAAAAATTTAATAATATCACCCTAAAAAGCCTGTAGAATACAGACACCTTCCTTGCGCTGTGATTTTCTAAAAAACCCCGAGCGATACAGACGCGTAAGGCACTAAGTGTCGTGAAACTTGGATATTTAAACTAAAATACCAAATCTCTCTTATCAAAAGAACTTTTAACTCGTTTGTGGCGACCTGGCGTTCGGTAATTTTGATAACATAAGCAAAATACTCTTCACACGGGAATAATACGTAAGCAGGTCCACCGCAGTCCTTCTCCTCCCCTTGTCGCGCGCGTACGTTGTCCTAAATAATTTCTATATAACCTTGTATGTATCGTGCTTGTAATATACATATATTTTCCTAAAAAGTGATTTTAATTGAACACACCTTCTGATCTGAACTCATTCGATAATAAAGCCAGGTACCGCAGTATAACCGTTAAACTGGTGACCCCGACGTGACTTACTTTTTCGACGCTTCGAAGCTTTTGGACACTTGACACATTCCTCATCTGAAGAAACACTATCATCCTCATAGTATTCCTTCTTTAATTTCTTTTTTGCTCTCACCAATTTTCTCTCTGCTTCTACCACCATGGTTTTCTTTTTCAGCAGGAGTAACAACTGTGCATTCAAGTTCGCGTTTTGTCTAACTATTTGATTCTGGTTAAATGAGGCTTTGGAATTACGGTCATAGTTTAGTTGTAAATCCACATCCGTATATTCCTCGTCATGGTATCGCAGGTGCCTCGGGTCGTTGGATATCTTACATTTTAACGTGTACTCTCTGCCGTTTTCCAGTCTATACTCGAATCCATCCAGCATAAGTTGCACATGCATGGCATCAAACCCATCTTCGAAATCAAGAACGACCAAACGTCTGTCGGTGTCGGTCGGAATATCACGCACACGGAAGGTTCCGACATCGTTTGTGTCGAAAATCATGTCGATGTTACGAGCCAATTCGGTAATTGGCACCTTTTAATAACTCCACTATCCTTTCTCTTAAAACAATTTGCGCTACATTTTGTAGATCTTCATAATCCTTACTTAGTTTTTTTATATTAGATTTCATTTGTCCCATTATTCTTTTGATGGGTATCACAAATAGTGGGTTCTGTGGCACGTTTCTCTCTAACATTTCTAAAGCAACTGCAATAGGGTCTAATAATAGATCTATACACTTTTAAACTTTCGCGTTGCATTTTATTAGATTAGGAACACAGGTTTTAAACGCGATTTTAACTAAAACATAGGCGTTGAACACCCACCTTTTCCCGACGTTTCGACCGAGTTGCATCGGTCGTGGTCACGGGCTGACTGGAGCTGCGGTGTTACGCCTCCTCCTCTGCATCGGTGGAATCTTCATCCACCGTCGAACAGTTTTTCCAACTACCGCCACACACAATACTAACGGTGTCCCTATTCTGTATCATAGCCGTATTCTGGTAGTTCGCCGACCGCGAACAAATAGGTAGTGCGTTTGTAAAGACTGGATTCCACACTGCAGATAATTTATATAAGATGGCCACAAATTATCTGCAGTGTGGAATCCGTGACCACGACCGATGCAACTCGGTCGAAACGTCGGGAAAAGGTGGGTGTTCAACGCCTATGTTTTAGTGAAAATCGCGTTTAAAACCTATGTTCCTAATCTAATAATAATAGATCGCCTGTCTTAGCAACACTACTGCTTTTTTTACTATGGGTGTTATTCAAAATTTGTTCTTCGTTTTTTCTTTTTTGTATTAGAAACTATTTTCTCAGCTTTCGTAGAGTCATTGTTATTCAGCATTTCACATTTAGATGTTGTGTCATCTATGCTTATTGTGTTATCATCACTTTTATCTGTAATATTCGTTAAGGCAATTATTATCTCCGGTTCCTTAGGTTGTTTGCTATCATTATTTTCCATCATATCATTATTATCAATATTTTCAGGCATATTTTCTAATTTTTTAATATTATCGTTATTTTCGGGCACATTTTCTACTATCTCTGGTTTATTAGGTTGTTTACAATCATTATTTTCTATCACTTTATTTATATCGTTATTTTTGGACGTATTATCCACTTTAGGTACATTGTTATCGTTATTTTCGGGCGTATTATCCATTTTAGGTGCATCAGCTTTAAGAGTTGGTATAATTTCAATTTTAGCTGGTCTACATATTTTACAGTTTATATTTATATTGATCGTGTTAATTTGTTCGGCTGTATTCTCAGTCTCGCTGCTACTATTATTTTCAAGTGTAATAATTTCTTTATCTTGCAGAATGTCTATTAGAATCTCTTGAAGAACTTTTTCAACTTTATTCCACATTTGATTTTCGATTGAGCGTCGACGCTTAGAGGAAACATCATTTTTCTCACTAACTCTGACTTTGGTCACATTGGTATTGATAATGGTATCCACCTGTATTAATTCTCTTATAAGTTTCAAAAGAAATTCTTTATCTTCATCAACACCGGCTGCCACCGGAGCAACACCTGCGCAGGTGACAACGACAGCACAGCCCATGGAGGACCTGGCCGCCATCACCGTGACATCTCGCATACCGGATTTCTGGAAAGAGATGCCCCGATTGTGGTTTGCCCAATTTGACAGTGTTATGGCTTCACAAAAGCAAAGCGACGAGATGAAATTGAATCTGGTAGTATCCAAGCTCAGCTCAGACGTCTTACAACAGGTGAGCGATATTTTATTTAACCCACCTGCAGATAAAAATATCAGTCATTAAGAGACCGCTTACTCCAAGTTTATGAGGAATCCGCCGGCAGACAATTCCGTAAGTTACTAAGCGAACTAGAATTAGGCTCACAAAAGCCCTCACAGTTATTGAGACGTATGATAGAACTCAGGAGAAACTCGCAAATATCTAAACCGACCTTGCGTAATTTATGGCTCGGCAGGCTACCACCAGCTGTCAGAGCTGGGTTAGCAGTAACCGAAGAGAATAATTTAATGAAATTGGCCGGAATAGCGGATAAAATAATGGAGAACATATGTACTACCGAAATCGCCGCGGTCAATCACCATAACGTACCATCTACCTCTTATAACGCTGACCATAATAATATTTTTGCCATGACGGAATTATTGTCACAATTGAATAAATTATCCATGGAATTATCATCCTTACGCAGCGAAGTTCAAGGTCATCGGAGACCGTATGCACGAGATACACCACGTTATTATCGGCGTAATTATAGATCGAGGTCGGCAACCCCTACCAGGAATCGCAACCGCATCAGCCCTGATAACCCATATTGGCTTTGCCGTTTTCATTACAAATTCAGAAATAACGCACGCCAGTGTGAAAATCCGTGTGCATATGTTAATAATAACAAGGAACAGGAAAACTAAACCAGGTACTATCTACGGCGGGCGATCTAGTACCTTCGGAAAACCACCGCCTGTGTATTTACGATCGAGAAAATAACCTACGTTTTTTGATAGACACCGGTGCCAACATTTCAGTAATTCCGGTCACGCGTTCAAACAAAAACAGTGGTGAGTGTTCACAATATAAATTATTTGCCGCCAACGGCAGTGAGATTAAAACATTCGGAGTGAAAGACATTGTGTTAAACTTAAACCTACGACGTAAATTCCGTTGGACTTTTGTAATCGCAGACGTAACCCAACCTATTATTGGTGCAGATTTTTTAAGTCATTACAATTTACTGGTAGATTTAGGTTCTAGAAAAATTATTGATCAGGTCACTAATTTGAATGTTCTTGCGTCTGTAATAAAACACACACAAGAGATAATTAATACTATTGACAGCTCACACCCATTTTACGACATTTTTAAAAAACACCCTAAGATAACTAGACCCGCTTCATTTAAGGAAACGCCGTCACATTCATTTTATCACTATATAGAGACTACTGGACCACCAGTTTACGCTCGCTCAAGGCCGTTGCCACCAGACCAGACCGATACAACAAAGTTAAAGCCGAATTCGCGTTGATGCAAGAATTAGGGATCTGTAGGCCATCCAAAAACGCATGGGCAAGTCCTTTACATGTTGTCCCTAAAAAAAGGGCTAGATAAGACCATGTGGAGATTATAGGAAACTAAATACTGTTACAAAACCAGATAGATACTCGTTACCTAGGTAACGCGTTCAACGAAAAAAATTAATACACGTGACATCTCATTATACCCCCCCTTGTGATACTTCGTGATTTTTCAACTAAACCCCCCCCCCCCCCTTTCGAGGCTCACGTGATTAATGGACGTCCCCTAAGGTATTAGAGAGGAATAGTAAAACTTTCGGTATAGAGATCTCAGGTAAAAAAAAAACTAATTTCTATCGATAGGCTAAAGCCCTGATATTATATTAAATGATGAAAACTTAAATAATCAGTCTCAAGAACATTCTAATCCTATTACAATTAATAATAATACTACTTCATTGCACCAAAACGGTCATCATAACGAATCCGCTCAAAGCGAAATGACTATTATAATAATAATTCATTTATTTCGGAATCAATCCATATCATACAACCATAGAATAATATTAAATAATATCAAATAAAATCAAAACATTAAACATTAAAAACATTAAAATTCATCAAAATTAATAATCATAAACCAATTCAAATTAAAATTCAAAAATATTAAAATAAAAATACAAAATAATAAATATAATCATTAGTTACAATTTACAAAATTACTAAATAGAATAAAAATAAATCAATTCAAATTAAAATTCCAAAATAATAAAATAAAATTTTAAAAATAATAAAAACAATCATAAGTTTACAATTCACAATTTACAAAATTACTAAGTAGAAACAATGTCACGTTAATAACTTAAAAATAAAAATAAATAAAAAATAAAAATAAAATCGAACTGAAGTCTTATCTTAATCTAAATTTAGGTTTGGATCCAGGAGATCTACTCCGAAACCACACATTCAAATCTTCGGGCCCGACCGATTCCCGACCGAAGTTTATGCCGTGACCTTACTCCGAAATCATATCGGGCTCGAGAGGTTATATCGGAGTCACGTGACAATCATCGTGAAAGAATAATGAACGAATGAATAGTGCGGTCATTTATAAAATCTTACATGTTGATTACGGTTTCTCTTTCATATTGATATTTTAAAATATTTAAGCTTATAAGATATATGAAATATTATAACTTACGTCCAACATGAATTAATAAATGTGTGTAATTCACTTCTCAAATGTGTGTAAGCGATTGAAACGTTAATTTGTTAAGTAATTCGATAAAAAATATACTCATGGCTGTTTCCTGAATGCCTTTGCTCACATTCTATGAGAGGATGCGTTTTTGTAAACAAGTCGTAAATCAAAAAGTTTATTATAATTGAAAGGAATTCTTTAACTTTAAAAATACTATTGTGCCTAGTGTTCTACGTTTAAGTGGTTTTCGAGTGTAGTTTGGTGTGTTCTGTGAAATTTGTGTAGACGATTGTAAACCCTTATCCTCATGGTACAAATTAATGACCCACTTATACCAAAGTGTAATTAATTTTTTTGTTAAAACATGACTTTCTAGAGTTTAGAAGTTTGTTTGTATTCAGTTAGACTCGGGAATTTGTTCGAAGTGTCGCATTTAAAACAGTCTAAAAAAATGTCGGCCCCGACTGTTGAACAAATAGAAATGCTTCCAACTTTCTTGAGGAGCATCGCGAGTTGGCTCGTGGACTGATGAAGAATGTGGAGGGCAGACTACAATCCCAGCGCCTTTGGGATGAAATTTGTACAACCCTTAATTCAATGGGTGGTTGTACAAAAACTGTTTAGCAATGGCAACGGGTAAGTTTTCAAGCAAGTAAGTAGCTAATGCAATAACAGTGCCAGTTTTTCACTTATGATTTTTGTATAAGTATGACATTTTATTTTTTAATGTGTGAGATATTGAGGGAAATTGCACAACAGCGCCGATGACCAACTTTATTTGAATTTTTATGTATTTTTTTAAATGTTAAGTTTTGTTAAGTGTTATCATTATTTATGTTTATTTAGTTATGATTATTGTAGGAAATTAGTATTTTTGCTTGTAGCATTTTAATGACTTTGTTACTGGATAATCCTAATAAAAAGTGTATTATGAGATCACTTAGTTAAGTATTTATACAATATGTTTGTTTAGCAATGTCTGAGCAGGTAGATAGTAATTTATTATACTAAACACTTAAAGCGCTGTAGGTTGTACCTACTGCTAACGCCGCCAATACATTTATTTTTATTACTCGTTAACAAAACCAATATTAAATAAGCTCATGTAATGACCTCTTAAATTGTCTCAAATATTTTCTGAATAACTCTGCAAAAGTTTTCATTCTTTCTTCATTATTTTTTAAAATCCATTTCTTGCCAAAAGTGGCCACTTTGAGCTAAAATGGATCTTAAAATTTACAAAAAGAATAAAAACGATTGATTCAAGAACTTTTAAATATTGACTTTGATTACGAGTAATAAAAATACGGTGCTAGTAATATCTACTACCTACAGCGCCTTAACGATAATCGTAATGTTGATTCACAAAATCATTAGCATCTATTAAAAAAATAAATATTTTTTGTATCATAATATTTTTATTAATTAATTTACTAACTAATGTTGCACCAACTTTACTAATCTTGGCCGTATTTACCTTATTGAAACTATGAAAAACACTTCCGAGAATGCTTCCGATGAACAAAAGGCACCTAATTTGTTATCGTGGATTTTGCCACTATTCTCCCGTGAAATCTCATGTCAAATTCGAAACTTCGATCGTGTTACGCGCGTTCGGAGTAAGCTCCGATACGAGAAACGTCATTGATAGTTCGGTCGGACCCAACTTTGGAACGAATGTATTTCGGAGTAGGAAATGGCCCGATTGATCGGCCGAAACTTTGAAAATGGACGTTCGGAGTAGAGCTCCAGGGGCCGTACCGGCTAACGAATCGATTTTCATAAAAGTCTGCTGGGTTTCAACTTAAAACAGAGAAATCAAAGTAAGCAATTTCGTTTTGTACTTTTTGTTGACGTGATTCGGAAGATATCGATGTTCGTGTGACATCATGAATTTGGGTTCGTCATTTTGGCCCAATTGGGGCTCGATTTATCTGTTTTAATTTGAAACCCAGCAGACTTTTATGAAAATCGATTCGTTAGCCGGTACGGCCCCTGAATGCTCAGTATGCAGCTTGTTCCAATGCTGCATTATTGAGCTGTCCCGATCCATCCTTGAGGCAAACAGCTGCAGGTAACTGTTGGAGCTGCCCCGGACTCGGAGCATCAGGGATGCTACTCTCTTGCGTAAAATCGAAACCATCAATATGCGCGTCCGCAAACATCCCTGACGCACTACAATACGGTGGCAGCCTCAACAGTGCTCTGAAAGCATTATTATATTGAATGCATAGGGCATCGTATGACTTTTTAGTGTGCTTGACCCATAGGCTGCAGGTATAAAATGCTTGGGGAATGCTCTGAACAATGTACCTTTGACTTCTGCAGTACACCTTGCAAACCTACGAGCCAGCATATTGGCCCGAATAGACAACGCCCTACGCTCCCTGTCCATATCAACATCGTCTACAAGCGTCTCAGTGACCCAGTGGCCCAGATACTTGAACTGCGTAACTTTGTTAAGAATACTGCCATTCAGTGTGACAGGTGGGACAGTGTCATAAGTTTTGGATCCCGCCTTGAACACCATAAGCTCGCTTTTGATGGCGTTGTATCTGAGCCCATGAGTCTCCGCATAACGCTCACAGATCGAGACAAGCTTCCTGAGGGCACTGATCGATGGGCTCAGCAGAACCATGTCATCCGCATAGCTGATGTTGTTGACAAACACGCCGTCAATCGAGCAGCCGACACCGGCTTCACTAAGCCCACGAATCAGTCGGTCCATGTAGAGGTTGAAGAGGGTCGGCGATGTAAGCCCGAAATTGTATTACTTGTACCACACGCACTGGCCGCGTTTCGAAACAGCCAGTTCGATTTAATATTAAAAAAATTTTGCTATTTGTCAATTTTTATTTTTTCCAACGAGAGACAATAATGATAATTTTTTACATTACCGAACTCTCAAAGTGTTAACATGGGTGCACCGCAAAGTAAACAAGAATAAATTATTATTGCCCAAAATTGTGCAAACCAAGCTAGTACCAGTGAACTAAATACAAGCATCAAAATATATGGTGCAGTTATGATTACCGTTTTAATATTGTTAATATTATTCGGAACAATATACTGTATCCAAAGATGTCGCCAAGGAACCCAACAGTGGGCTGAGGAAAGATTTAAAGTGATGTATCAAGCTGCGACAAAACCAAACTGTCCAAGTCAAGTACAACTACAGCATCCACAGTAGGTCGTATTTACTACGTAACTTACTACTACCTTATTACATAAATAATAAATAAAAACATAAAATAAATACTATCAAATTGTCTTATATGAATATATAAAATGTAACTTGTGTACTCAGACCAAATAAAAAAGGGAAGACGGAGTCTTCATAGAACGAAGCAGTGAAGCCGATAAAACTATGCCTTGGCATGTACATACACAGTTACACGCACACACATATAACGAAACTATGCCTTATCTTAACAGCCACCGTGCGAAGCGGACGTACCAAGGACGTACTAATAAAATATAAATTCACCAACGAAAATGCCGAATTGTGTAGTGAAAGGGTGTAAAAGTTAATTTTCAACACATAAAAAGCAGGATGGAATCACATTTCACACGTAAGTAAAATTCGAAACTAATATTTTCACTAATTTTAAATAAACATTAAGGTATTACTTGAAACACAAAACCTCAACAAGTGTTGCCATGCCAGACGTTATAGTTTAAACCTATTATTGGGTAACATGAAACGTAACATAACGTTATTTGTTTCTTGTTAAAAATAACGCGTTAATTATTTCTGTTTCTGGACTGTTTTTACCCACGACACGGACGGAACGGAACGGAGGCGGTATATGCGATTGGGGTTAAGCGAAGGCTACACGCGTGGTAAATACTGTGATCCATCAGTATTTAATCAGGGGCCTATTTCATAAAAAATAGTAAATAGGTACTACTTTTGTTTTTTAAACTGCCTTTTGAAAACCGCTCATTATGTAATTAAATATATATGTCGCAGGCAACTGGCTTAATCAGCCGTTCAATTAGCCGCCTAGCCTTTTCATTGAACGTCGCCGTTTCATCAGCAGCCTAAATGACATCCAGCCAATACATCCAAAACAATATCTAATTAACGGGCTGGCAGATGCTAAGGCCGTTGATTGAATAGGATAACCATCGTGACGAATAGAAAATGAAATATTTTGAAATTGAATTCTTTATTATTATTTAAGTAAAATACTACTTAATATTATAAATGTGAAAGTTTGTGGGTTTGGATGTTTGTTCCTCAATCGCGGAAAAACTGCTAAACAGATTTGGATAAAATTTGACACACAGATAGTTTACAGCCTGGATTAAAACATAGAATACTTTTTATCTCAGCCAAAGGTTCCCTAGGGATTTTCCAAATGTCCACGCGAACGAATTCGCGGGCGGAGGCTAGTACTTTAATATCATAGGTGCCTGTTTTGTCTTTTTCTTTCGCAATATTAAGTGCTGAGTTTTAACGAAGAAGATAAATCACATTTTAAGAAATCTTCTTGTCAACTACACTCGGCTTCAGAAAAATCGCACCTCTTCGAAAGTAAGTTTAGACTTGGCCACCTGCTATTGCTAGCTAACGTTCTACTGTGTAAATGTTGATATCTATTGAAAGTACATTTAATGAGCTTTCAATTAATATTTTGTTTGATTTAATTAACATAACAGTTACCATAATTAAACACTTAAGGCCAGTGTATTCCAAAAACTCTCTCTCTGTCTTTTTCATTACGTGTGAAGAGTAACGAAAATAACCTCACTTTTTATTTTTTTCCATGTTTGTTGTTATTTTGAGCATAAAGTCACTTTTTGAGAAAGTAACCGTTGAATATTCTTCTATATGTCATTACCTATTTTTATTTATATTTTTCGTGGATAAGGGATTCATAAACTTTGAGTATTATCCAAAAAATATAAACTTAATGAAAATTTTCTTTGTCTTTGCATATTTTTTTAGTCGAGTGAAGATACGAATATCGTATTTTTAAACATAAAATAATCAAGATCGTTTATGAAACTTCAACATTTATTTTTATCTGCATATCAAAATAAAGAATAAATGATTGTTTATTTTTGAATCAAAGATAGGCCAAATTCGATAATTTGGAATATACTGGCTTTAAAGCGTTATTGCTTGCGCCGCCATAAAAGGGAAATAATAGGGGTAAATTCAAGAAATGCGGTTAAATTCGCTATTGAAATGATGGAGAAAACACACTTCAACAGTTCAATTAAAAATGGAATACCCAAGGTGGATAATATTGCCCATGAAGTTGCTCAAATATTGCAAAAAAATTAGGCAATTTCATGTTGCTCAGAAACTGAATCTCAGTAATTAGCAACATACACATACATAGCAACATACATAGCCAACAGTCTCTAGAAACCGTTGGAATACTCGTCGAACGGAATTAATTACTGAGATTCAATTTCCGAGCAACATTACATTGTCTCATTTTTTTTTTGCAATATTTGAGCAATTTCATGTGCAATAGTATCCATCTTAGGTATTCCATTTTTTTATTGAACTGTTGAAGTGGGTTTTCTTTATCATCTCGATAGCGAATTTACCCGCATTTCCTGAATTTACCCCTTTTATTTCTCTTTTATGGCGGCGCTAGCAATAACGCTTCAAGCGTTTATTTATGGTAACTGTTATGTTAATTAAATCAAACAAATATGAATTGAAAGCTCATTAAAAGTACTTTCAATAGATATCAACATTTACACAATAGAACGTTAGATAGCAACAGCAGATGGCCAAGTCTAAACTTACTTTCGAAGAGGTGCGATTTTTCTGACGTCAAGTGTAAAAAAAGTCTCGAATGGTAGTAAAATATAGAAAATTCAAAAGCACTTAATTACCTGTTTCTTAGAATAAAGAATTATTCATTTTCATTTTTCTAATACTTATGTTTAAACTATCAATAAAATAATATAAAGTTAACAAAAACATTTAAATGTACAAAAGTTTCAATGCAATGATATTGATAACAAATATTTGTTATAATTGATACCTTGCTAACTTTTAAAGTTCTTCACCAGCAGCACACTCATATATCATAATCACGAATTATTATTATCGAAGTACCTACGACACAAGTGTTCATCCAGTACCTAATAGTCTTTTACTGTCTAGAACTCATGGTCACCTGAGCTTTCTCGTTTATCGTTTATAACCTCTAACCATAACAATAAATATTTATTCTTATGCTCTCTTTCTAATGTCTAAACTCCAAGGTTTACGGTGAGATGTTAAAAAGAAAACACAAATTATTTTCATATTTAAACTTGACAATAACATTGTTTACCTCCAACATCGGAACAAACAATAAATTACGAAAAAAACAAAACAATCACTTTGATGGTATTGGTCATTTTCTGAGTTTATTTCAAAACATTCTTTAAAACGTTCGTTCAAAGATTGATTTGCACTATTTTTTCACCAAACACATTCTTTCCATTCATTCCACGATATTTTCGTGTAAACGAAGTGTAAACGTAATTTAATTGTGAAAAGCACTAGAAATCACAGCTGGTCGACGCCATATTTACAGATTTGACAGCAACATCGCCTCAGCGTGCCTGGTGATAGAAAATGGAACTAAATTACAATGACTTGGCTAGGCAAGTGGTTAAACGTTATCGAACCAAGACAGTTGCCTAGCCGTTAAATGAAATGCCGGTATGTTATTTAGGCCGATGATTGACTGGCGCCTGTCAATGAAAAGGCTAGGCCGCTAATTGAACGACTGATTAAGCTAGTTGGCTACGACATATATACAAAGTGGAGAGGACAATGCAACAATAGTCGGAAACACCGGTTTCTAGGACGAAATCAGGATGGGTGACCGTTATTTATTATCAATCTGATTGTTTATTATTATTTGTGAGCAATAGGAAACGCTGGCAAATGCTTAACACGTATTTGTGACGATTACTATGATTATAGTAACTTAATAACATATTGAATGATTCGAAACGTAATAGCAGCCCACGGTGCGCGCCCGCTTTGGGGTAGTTCTGTAAGAACACTGCCCTATGATTTACTCCTGCGCAGACCAGCACCGAGATCCTACTAAGCTACACGTACACAGCTCGCCTGTACTGCACATGTCGCTTGCGTTTCGTAACATCCATAATAATTATAAAGAGGTCGTGATGACCACTCCGACACGGCCATCCTGCGAGACACGCGTCCTCGTGTGTATAGTTTGTAATAGAATTTCCATAAAAGATCAAACCGTTCGGCCATATCTGACCTCCACAATGAATAACAATTCATTTTGTCCAGTTCAAATCAAAACATACAACATACAATTCGTGTTACTCTTGTTCAACAGTTTGTATCTTGAATACACTACAACCAACAACATTCTTCAGTTAACACTGAATCTGAACTCAAGAAATCATTGACGAATCATGAAAACTTATCATTTGACCACAATTCATGTCATTTTCATTTACTTCAAACAATCGCAATAGCTCTGCATTCTCAACATGCCTTGTCACTAAGGCCCTGTCACATGTAACATGTCAGCGCACCCGTATCTGGGATTGCCACAAACGGTTACACAGATGCGCATCCGCAATGGGATCGCATCACAACTCACGTGAATCTCGCCTGGAGATCGCAATCACGCGCACCTTGTCCTAAGGTCGCAACACACCCGCACCCCACATGAGATCGCAATAGCTGCGCACCCCACATGAGATCGCCCCACAGCATCAGGGCATATAGCAATACCGCGTACCCACGGACTGCTCAATTGATTCAGTGCAGACGCCGATTTCTACGAGCTACGGCTACTATATGCCTCTGATAAACCAAGAATGCAAGCTATTCGAATAAACAGGGTTCTGACTGACTCTCAACGCTCAACACAAACTCTCGATATTACACTCGTCAATGTTTCTTCGGTCACTAAAACAACTAGGTCTTAATTCACAAATTGTATGTGCATTTTGAATCAAACATAGCCAAGAAACTGAAATTAAATCTCCAACTCCATTTAACTCTCAATAAATATCCTTGATCCTTTAAAATAATTACCAATTAATTTCTTTGAATTTGAATGTTTCTTACATTAATTTACAGAAGAATTATTTAGTCTTATCAAATCAACATTTGTTTGGAATGCTGCCTGCTGTTAACAATGTCAGTTACCTACGTAACTTTTTATATCCATACACATTTATTTTATTAAGGATTTTAGACTAGGAATCATCATGTGAAATTAATTTTTCAGAGTTAAAAATAGCTTCGTCTACAAACGACTATAAAAACAAAGACTTTTTGTGGACGGACCCCAATAAGTAAGCGCTTGAAATCGACCGACCCTTTTTTTACAATCGTTACAACATGCAACATTAATAAATTTGTTTGTGACTGTGTCAGTAGTGCCAGAAAAGGTACAGTTAAGAGTGTTGACTTCGATCGTCACATGATTTAAATTTTAAGTGCACTCTCGCTGTGCCGTATTCAACAGCCATAATTTTTTTTTACCACCACCCTTCATCAACACGTCTCCGTTGCTCTTATCCGTGTGCACTCAAGTGCAAATTTTGTGACTTAAGTATTCTAAACATCGACTTTGAAATCAACAGTTCATTAGTTTTATCTCGGTTTGTATTTGAAATGATTCATAAAAAAAATCTATTTACGTCCTTACTTTAAGATTTCATGAGAACAATTTTTACGGAATCTAAAGTATCGGAAATATTATAGGCCACTGGCCAAGGAAGTTCTATGACTTATTTTAATTTAATAACTTTTTGTTAAAATATAGTCACATTCGCTATCTTTTTATATTTAATTCAAGACCAAGTATTCAATAAATCTTTTTTTTAAGAGTTTAGCTTTATAATCAAAGAAACCTATCGTAACCCTTGTCATTTACGGTTTAGTTTGTCAATTTGGTTTCATACAATGAACAACGAACAATATATCAAATAAAATCTCTATGGCATAGCCTGATAGGCTCACAGAAATATAATCAACTCGGTACTGAATACTTGTTTTTATAATTAGGATTTCCTGTGGGACTTAAAAATGAAAAATCTTCGCGTCCGACTTACCTCAGTGTCTCAAGACGAAAGTCTATGAACAGTGTGTGTTGCCAGTGATGACTTACGGCAGTGAAACGTGGCCGCTAACTATGGGTCTCATAAGGAGGCTCAAGGTCGCTCAGCGTGCAATGGAGAGAGCCATGCTCGGCGTTTCCCTACGTGATCAAATCAGAAACGAGGAGATCCGCAGGAGAACTAAAGTAACCGACATCGCTCGAAGGATTGCTCAGCTGAAGTGGCAATGGGCGGGACACATAGCGAGAAGAACCGATGGCCGTTGGGGCAGAAAGGTTCTGGAATGGCGACCGCGCACCGGACGACGCTCCGTGGGTAGGCCCCCGACAAGGTGGACCGACGATCTGGTGAAGGTCGCGGAAAGCCAGTGGATGCAGGCAGCGCAGGACCGATCGTCGTGGAGATCCTTAGGGGAGGCCTATACCCAGCAGTGGGTGTCGTGTGGCTGATATGATGATGATGTGGGACTTAAGTGCACTCTTCACCACACCACCCTTCACCACCCTTCATCAACACGTCTCCGTTGCTCTTATCCGTGTGCACTCAAGTGCAAATTTTGTGACTTAAGTATTCTAAACATCGACTTTGAAATCAACAGTTCATTAGTTTTATCTCGGTTTGTATTTGAAATGATTCATAAAAAAAATCTATTTACGTCCTTACTTTAAGATTTCATGAGAACAATTTTTACGGAATCTAAAGTATCGGAAATATTATAGGCCACTGGCCAAGGAAGTTCTATGACTTATTTTAATTTAATAACTTTTTGTTAAAATATAGTCACATTCGCTATCTTTTTATATTTAATTCAAGACCAAGTATTCAATAAATCTTTTTTTTAAGAGTTTAGCTTTATAATCAAAGAAACCTATCGTAACCCTTGTCATTTACGGTTTAGTTTGTCAATTTGGTTTCATACAATGAACAACGAACAATATATCAAATAAAATCTCTATGGCATAGCCTGATAGGCTCACAGAAATATAATCAACTCGGTACTGAATACTTGTTTTTATAATTAGGATTTCCTGTGGGACTCTCGAGTCCATACCTACACCTAACTAGGTATGCGCTACTTTGCCTACCTTGTGCTGGCCACTTTCAGTATTGACTGATAGTGTGTGTGCGTGTTGGGATGCTGCTGATTGAACCTCTAACTAATTAACTAACGCAATGTGACCCTTCATATCGTACACGTAACATTACGTAGTGCTGGTCATTATGGTTGGTGTGATGCACTTACTTCATTGGTGTCATTTTTGCCATAATTAATAATCTTTTGTTTTCTATTTTATTTAATCAGAGCATGTTGTGCATTAGGTATTAAGACAAAGCAATCGTTTCTGTTTTATAATTTTCCAGATTTCTATTCAATGTCAAACTTGACAGAATCAATGAAATAATAACAACATGTTGACTGTTGGTTTAGTAGATGCTAAACTAAAGAATCACATCATGCGTGAATTTATTTAAAAGATAAATAAGGTACTTATCGTAAACGTAAACCCTTAAAACACAAAACAAATAAACCACCTCGTGTGGTAAAGTTTTGAACATCTTGAAAGTAAAATATAAAATTACGCATTAAATAGCTTAGATAACTCAAAACAATTGACATTTATTATAGTAAATAAATCACAATATTATCTTTCTTTCACCATAATATCAAAGGACAATACTCTTATGACTTTACCAAAGTTGACTAACAAAATTAGCAGCCTTATCGCTGAAAAGCAATTTCTGTCAGACACACATGTCACACCACTAGAGGATTCGATCCCGGGATCCCGGTTTTCGGGACCCCGGGATCCCGACCGTTTTTCAGTCCCGAAATTTTCGGGATTGAGTTTTCCTAATCCCGGGATTTTCGGGATTGGTAAAATTTTAAAAAAGTTGCAAAATATGCTGCGTGAAGTGAATAGCTCAGTGCCAGTGTTCTTAATAGAATTGCTTGTCTTTCATTATTAACACGCAACACAAATTAACCCAGCGGGTTTGCGACGATGGTTTCTTGGAATAAAACTTCTTTTATTTTGAACTAAAAAGATAGACAAGCAACTCTTACTGGGTTGTTGTGGTGTGGTGATATACTTCAGTTTTACTGCTACTGAACAAGAATGCATGAACATTCTTCAAGATTGTTTTCTTCATATTTAAAAGAAATGAGTTATTATGTGACTGACGAATATTATTTTCTAACAGTTTTTGCTAAGAAATAATAACTGGTACTAGGTTTTTACATGAAAGCCAACTATTTAGTCGACGTTAAGAGAGGTTATTGCCGTTCTTTATTTGCATAGTTTGTCAAATAAATGTTTTTAAATTTATTGAAATTCAAAAAGATATTATTCATTCTTGATAAATAATATAATAACTTTAACATAAAGATTAAAGGATTGTCAAACTAACCAGACGGTCTGGTTAGCCTGATTTAGACCTAATTTGACTCTAAGTCTGATAAATTAGAATGATTAGATTAGCTAGGTGTGTATTGTAAAGTAAAATATGTTGCTTTTTGTAAAAAAATTGATTAAGGAAGTCGATTTTTGACCAAATTTTAAGAAGGTTTATTTTTGTCTATTGTAATTTGTTAATTCAGAGGCAATTTTTCTAAGAATACCAATTTTAATCTTCAATCCCGAAATAATCCCGGGATCCCGGGATTAGCTAAGTGTAATCCCGAAATCCCGGGATCAGAAATAAGGGCCGGGATCGAATTCCCTACACACCACAAACTTGGTAAACAACTTTCATAAAAAAATATCAGTCCTTTGACAGAAATAAAAAAGCAACGACTGACCGTATTGACCAAGGCGAGATGCTGCGACTGCGATGCGGTTTTCAAAACATCTTGGCACACTTACGCACTTTATGACTCCAATTATTTTGCCAATGCAAATAGTTTTTAATGTCCATCACTTAGCATTTACAGCGCGAATCCCACTTCTGATGTCGGAAACACCGGTTTCTAGGACGAAATCAGGATGGGTGACGATTATTTATTATCAATCTGATTGTTTATTATTATTTGTGAGCAATAGGAAACGCTGGCAAATGCTTAACACGTATTTGTGACGATTACTATGATTATAGTAACTTAATAACATATTGAATGATTCGAAACGTAATAGCAGCCCACGGTGCGCGCCCGCTTTGGGGTAGTTCTGTAAGAACACTGCCCTATGATTTACTCCTGCGCAGACCAGCACCGAGATCCTACTAAGCTACACGTACACAGCTCGCCTGTACTGCACATGTCGCTTGCGTTTCGTAACATCCATAATAATTATAAAGAGGTCGTGATGACCACTCCGACATATATATGTATATATATATATATATTTAAATATAAATTAAGTTAAGTATTTATATAAGTAAAATAAGAACTAAATATATAAGTTAAATAAGTAATTGAGTATAAGTATTTTCTAAAAATAAGAATTTAAGAAGTGTTTCATAGATTTCTTTTAAATTATTAGCACGTAAGTAGGTACCTACTAAAATCTTTAATGTCCGGATGGAGGAGCGGAGCCCTCTGGTACAGGCATTGTCATGCTTAAAAGGGGACTCCAGCTACTAAATGTTATGTTTTTGCATGTTAAAGTAAATAAAGATTTTTGATTTTTTTTTATCCTAAGCTATCCTAAGCATTAGTTTTCATATTTACAGTTCCCCTATAACTTTCATTGGTTTACAGCCTTTGAGACGTTTACAAAGTACCTCGATAAAGACTTGTGATAGGGTTGGCAATCGGGTTTGATACCTAAGATCAACATTCATTAGATCAAAATTTACTACATCAACACCACAAATTACGAGATCACACTGAAAAAAATGATTAGTTAACAGTTACCAAAATTTGGTTACTAGTAGGCCCTAATCTACGGACTTGCGAACTACTGGTTATCAGTAACAAAATTAGGTTCGTTTAACTGTGTTATGTAACGTATAGCCTAACTTTTTTCGTTTAAATTAACCTAACAATTTGACTTTTTTAATCTAACTATTAGTCTAAAAATTACAATGCTATTTGTAAAAAGTAGACAAAGGATTTTGCTGTAACTAACTAAAGTGGTTAGTTATCGATATCTGTACTATTTGCTTGTTGGGAACCAAACTGTTAGTTCAATTTTATTTTACTGTTTGCTTACAGGTTACAGATTAGGTTTGACAATATATAACAAAACCATTTTGTTATTAGTAGCCAATCCCAGTTAAGTAATTATTAGTAACAAAAATACAGGGTGTAAGAAATGGCTTGGCAAAAACTTAACAGACGCAATTAGCCCATGAAACTGAACTACTTTCCCCAAGGGTTTCCTTTGGGAAAGTAGTAGGTTTTATAACTTGTTCAGTTTCATGGCCTAATTACGTCTGTAAAGTTTTTGCCAAGCTATTTCTCACACTCTATATTATACTGTTTAAACAAGGTGTAAGGTAAAGGCGAAATAATAAAATACACGGAAATATATGAATTACGATTTTATTAACGATTTATAAAAGACTTCCATCAAATTAAATAATTAGTGGATACCTCATAAACAGTAAGTTCTTATCTGAGGTGCCTTTGCGTAGCTTTCTTCTTCTTCTTCTTCAGCCTTAAGTCACCCACTGCTGAGTGTAGGCCTCCTCGAATGCACGCCATCCCGTTCGGTCTTGTCCTTTTCTCATCCAGTTTTTCCCCGATACTTTGGTGATGTCGTCTCACCATCTGGATTTTTGGCGGCCAACGCTTCTGGTACCGGGTTCTCCACTCCTCTCCAGCACTTTTCTGCTCCACCGGTCATCGGTTCTGCGACATAATATGTGACCGGCCCATCGCCGCTTCCTTTGTGCAACGACGCGCCCCACGTCAGTTTATTGCGACTCCGAATTACCGTGTTTCTAACTTTGTCGCGTAGAGTGATATCCAACATGGCGCGCTCCATCTTCCTTTGGGCTACCTGCAGCATGTTTTTGTGTAAGGGTCCAAGTTTCTGCCCCGTAGAAAGTTGTGCAGGTTTGTAAAATCTTCTAAAAATTGTCTGCCGCACAACACACCCTGCACTCCCGGAAGGACTTCTATCAACTGATGAAAATTCCGGCGCAGGAATGAACTCGTTTGGTTTTGCTTTGTCACACACTGCACAGGTCCCTCCCCTTTAACCGCACCGCATGAGGTTTGGGACACATAAACAATCTGTTTTTGTTGGTGGCAGCAAAAAAATGATTAACTACTTCAAAAGTCATTACGTAACTTAAAGAAAATTTAGTTAATTTAACAAAACTGTTCGCATAGTTCTTTTGTGCTTAACTTGTGGGCAACTACGAACAAAACTATTGTTATTAATAGATAAAATCAATTAGTTATTGTGAACAAAACTGTTTATTGAATATTTAACATAAGTTTTGTATTTGGTTGATACGTGTTGATTAATTACTATTTAATTTACGAATTTGTTAAAAATAACACACACTTTGATTGATATTAAGCACAAAGTTTAGTTAAATGTAGAAACTGGTTTTGTTGCTGCAACTGCGCTAGTTTGTCTATGAAAAATCAGTAAACAGTAACAAAAAATTAAGTTACTACATACCAAATATAAATTTACAAAACTAGTTGTGGACTGATTACTGAAAAGACTGTTTAAATTTAACTAAAGTTTATTTCCCTTTAACAAAACTTACAAATAACACAACTAGTTTGGTTGATCATTTTTTTCAGTGCAGTGGATCATAAGATCAACAGAGTTTAGTAGTCCAAAATTTAACATATTGTTTGGTCACTCAACCCAACTCTTAAGGTTTTTGTAATTAATAATGTATGGAAGAAACAGTGATTTTGCACTAAGGATTCGGCATTTATTTGCGTTAGAATTTTTAACTGCTGAGGAAATTCCTGAGACTGAAGATTGAAAAAATATTTCCCGAGGAAACCCACGAATTGGTGCAATGGTTTAATGAATATTATATTCACGGAAAAATTTAAGCACAAGCAAAAGTACTCACATCATTAAGAGTGAAAAGATCCAATCCTTGGTTTCCTCCCAGCTTATGGTCGGACTCTGAGAGTAATTATCTATACATTCCAACACAAAATCAAATAGAAGCTTGACATAGACGGTGGAATCAGCTCTCAAATAGAAGGAAGTGGAGTTTGTGTCGATCAATTTATGAAAAACAAAAAAATATGAAATTAAGAGCAGAAAACGACAGAGCGACGCATCGAAAGAATCTTAGCGAATCGAATATCCCAAGAACACCCCTCGTAGCAATTATGGATAACAAACATTCCCGAGACGGTGGATTGGGAGAGGCGGCCCGATTTCTTTACCTGCCGGTTCGCGATATTAGAAATGCCTGTGGGGTACAGACACTGCCTGCTCTGTACCACTCTGGGTTTTTCAAATTAATAACGTCGAAAAAGCCTGTGTGTTTCAGAGCACCGCTTGCTCTGTATCACGCGGGGTTTTTCAACAAAATATTTAATAATATCCTCCTAAAAAGCCTGTGGAACACAGACACCTTGCGCTGTGATCCACAGTTATTTTCTAAATATAAATACTCCGAGCGATACAGACGCGTAAGGCACTAAGTATCGTGAAACTTGGATATTAAACTAAAATATCAAATCTCTCTTATCAAAAAAACTTTTAACTCGTCAAAAAAACATGGGACATAATTTATTTTTGGTAGGTCCTTTTAGAAAGAAATCCCCAAAGAACAGCTGTTTTATCGTAATTTGCAAAATTTCTCGAAAACGACATAGCACAATCAAACTTTTCATTTTACCTATCTTACCTAAAAATTTGTGTAGGGAATTGAAAATATTCTACCATACACAGGTTGGTCAAAAGTTCTGTTACTGAGTTTCTTTATCGATTACTGGCCATTAAAACAAATGAAAAGAAAAAATAAAAATGACATATTATTGACAGTTTTATAAGCTATAATTCCATACCACACGTATATCATATTTTGTTTATTTCACCATGGAATGGGGGTTGAAGGAGAATCGTGTCGCTGTAATTGCTCTGCACAAATGTGGGCAGCCACCGAATATGATTTTCAAGTTGCTACAAAAGTTGAAAATCAACAAGCAATTTATTTATCGCACTATCCATAGGTACAGTAATACCTTGACCGTCGATGACCGAAAAAGATCAGGAAGACCACGCACCGTTCGGACACCAGCTGTGATCAAGGCAGTGAAGGCGAGAATCACGAGAAATCCCGTCCGGAAGCAAAAGTTATTGGCAATACAGATGACTGTGAAGAGAAGTTCCCTTAAAAAAATTATCAATGATGACCTTGGGCTTCACGCTTACCGTAGACGAAAGGGCCATCTGCTAAACGCACGATTGAAGGCTATGAGGTTAGCACGAAGTCGCGCTCTACTAAAGCGGTACGCACAAAACGGCCATCGAAAAATCTTGTTTACTGATGAAAAAATCTTCACAGTCGAAGAAAATTTTAACCGTCAAAATGATAGAGTATACGCTAAGAATAGTAAAGAAGCCAGCATGATTGCTCCGAGGGTCCAACGAGGTCACCACCCCTCATCAGTGATGATTTGGCTGGGGGTGTCCTATTCAGGGCTAAGTAAGGTTCATTTCTGTGAAAAAGGTGTGAAAACTGGCGCTAGAGTCTATCAAGATACCGTTCTGGAACCTGTTGTCAAACCCTTAAGCCACACTTTATTTCAAAACCAGCCATGGGTCTTCCAGCAGGACTCTGCCCCTGCGCACAAAGCAAAATCTACACAAGCATGGTTTCGGGCTAACAAAATTGATTTTATCGCGCAGGAAGAATGGCCATCCTCCAGCCCAGACTTAAATCCTCTGGATTATGCCATATGGCAACTTATTGAGGAGAAAGCATGTGCTAAGCCCCACATGAATCTCGACTCTCTTAAGCGCGCTATTCTCAAGGCAGTCGCAGAATTGGATATGGTGGTAGTTCGTGCTGCCATCGATGACTGGCCTCGTCGTCTAAAGGCGTGTATTCATGCCAGAGGCGGTCATTTCGAATAATTTTAACACATGATAATCTTAAATATTTGTGCTTTCATTTGGTATATAATTCATTGTAGCATTATTTGTAAATTTAGTATTATTCATGTTTTCCATAGTTACAGAACTTAGTAACCAACGTGAGTGCTGTATCTGAACCTATCATTAACTAAGATGAGTTGCTGAAATAAGAAGAGCCCGAGGACGGTCTCTCATCAGGAAAGGCCGTGTTGGAGATGGCAACATCCGCCATAGACAAGGACGTGCTGTCTCTATGGCTCGCCCCACGAGTTTAGCAGAAGTTAGTCTGTGATTCCACTGATCTCCCCGCTCTGTAAATAATATTAATTGAGAGTTTTACAAAAAAATATATTTCTATAAAAGAAAAGTATTTGTTAGTTTTTCGCAATTTCCGAGTGCAATAACTAACAGCCGAACGTTATTTCATTTTTTTTTATTTCGTTTGATAATGTTTGTACCTACAGTCAACAGCACATCAGATTTAGACTATAGGTACTTGACCTTGTGACCGCCTTTATGCCGTTCGTTATAAAAGCTGTTTTGCAGTTCAACTGTTTAACTTAACGTGCTGTCTTGTATACCCACATCAAAGAGTACTTTTGTAATATAGGAAATAAAGAATCTTGCTGGCTTTTTCTGTTAACAAGAAAATTATCAGTATGATAATGTGTTTTTTTGTCTTTTTTTGTAATAGTCTTTATTTATAACAAAAATATTAATGAAAAAATAATAAATCGAAATGAAAAACACATTAAGTATCACCAAATATTACTTATGTCAGATTAGTGATACAATAAAACATAATTAGGTATTGTTTATTAATTATCCAAGAAATTCGAAAATGCGCTCTTTCAAGCTACCGCCCGCGACGTTCTTAGGAACCAAAGTCTCCTATATTTTAATCCAGGTTAAAAAAAAACTATCTGTGTGCCTTTCATCCCAATCCATCCCATTTAGCATAGCCTGCCATTTTTATGGGTTTAAGAGAAAAAATATTAAAATATCGCTAGTATGACTATAAATCACAATTTTAATATTCTACATAATTTACCGAAACATGAAGAAGGAATACGTTAACCACAACTGTAATTTTCTGAATTGTCTGTGTTCCACAGGCTTTTTACGGCGATATTATCAAATTTTTAGTCGAAAAACCGCGCGCGCTCCAGAGCAAGCGATGCTCTGAAACACACAGGCTTTTTCTAACGTTATTAGTTAGAAAAACCCAGAGCGGTACAGAGCAGGTAGTGTCTGTACCCCACAGGCATTTCTAATATCGCTGCCGGTTCACCAGATTTAAACCCCATAGATTATTTTTATCTGGGGCTATTACAAAGAGATGGTTTATGCAAGCGAAACGAACACCGAAGCCGAGCTGCGTGAAAAACTAAGACAAGCCGAGAGCATCTTAACTAGACAGTCCCGAGGCGGTGGATTGGGCGAGGCGGCCCGATTTCTTTGCCTACCCGTTCACCAGATTTAAACCCCATAGATTTTTTTCTCTGGGGCTATTACAAAGAGATGGTTTATGCAAGAGAAACGAACACCGAACGAAGCAATGCTGCGTGACAGACTAAGTGAAGCCGAGAGCATCTTAACCAGACATTCCCGAGACGGTGGATTGGGTCTTTGGGGAATTGTGTCATTTTCGTATTAGCTTATTAGCTATACTTTTTGACAGCAAAGCGATAACAATCAGAGAGCAATTTGAGCTGTCAGATCGCAATTCCAAAAAAGGTTACTTTTTCAATTGCTCCCAAATTGCTTCGCCATCGCCGCGTATTTCATAGTTAAAATTACGCCTTTTTATCAACATGGCACGTGCTTTCCTATTGATAGAAGCGTTAAATTCTGAAAAACGACAAGAAATAACCATTACAGCACGATTGAGACGTAGTCTTCGTGAACAAGCCAAGGCATTGGAGCTTTCCGACGCAGAGTTTCGAGCTCACTATCGACTATCGAAGAGGCTGTTTACAGATCTGTGTAGAGAGCCCAAGCCCTACATGGCTCAATAGAGACGAAGAACAAAAGTTAGTTTAGAGAATAAGGTAAAAAAGTTATTTCCTAAGTATGTTCATGGTTCTTAGATATGTGTATTCTTAACAGTTAATTACAATAATGTGCATTCACAGGTTCTCACAGCATTCTCTCTTTTTTTGCCACGGGTTCCTATCAAAAGCCTGTGGGGTATGAGCTATCTGCATGGGCTCAGCCAGGCTAGTGTATCAAACGCAGTAAGGGAAGTCACGAGGGCTTGAAATAATCTACAAATACTTTCAAAGCATATTCGCTTGATGATATACCAGCAAAGTGACACTGATGCACACAAACCATCGTTGGTCGAGCACTATAGACATCCTAAAGAAAAGAAATTATTATATCTGATATTATAAGATATAATAATTTCTCTTCAATACTTTAAGTAATTTTATTTTCAACTGTTGTCAAATTTTGTATTTTGTAATGCTCATTACCTAACTTTTTGTTTAAGTTTTTACAACAAGTTTAGGTTCCCAGGATGTTTCGGTTTCATCGATGGTACGCATGTAATTAATCCAACAGAGCATGAGGAGAGTTTTTTTAATAGGAAACATTTCCATTCCAGAAATGTACAAATAGTAAGTCATCATCATCATCATATTCAGCCCACATCAACCCACTGCTGGGTATAGGCCTCTTCTCTATAGCGCCATTCCTCACGGTCCAGTGCCAGCCTCATCCAGTGAGATCCCGTCAACTTGACGATATCGTCTGACCATCGGGCCGGTGGTCTGCCCACTGGCCTTGTTGCTCCTCTTGGCCACCACTCTGTAACTGCCTTGGTCCACCGTCCGTCATCCCGTCTAGCCAAGTGTCCTGCCCATCTCCACCTTATCCTCGTTATCCGCCTACCCACGTCTTCGACCTTCGTTTTTTGTCGAATTTCGACGTTTGGTATACGGTCAACAAGAGAGATACCTAACATAGAACGCTCCATTGCTCTTTGTGCTACCTTAATTTTGTGCATATTCTGCTTAGTGAGCGTCCAAGTTTCAGCACCGTAGGTGAGGATAGGCAAGACACATTGGTTGTACACCTTGGTCTTAAGGCACTGTGGGAGTTTTGATTTAAAGACGTCCTCGAGTTTACTGAAGGCAGCCCACCCTAATCCGATGCGTCTTTCGATCTCCTTCACCTGCGCTTCTCGATCAAAGGACAAACGATGTCCAAGATAGACGTAATCGCTGACCACCTGTATGGTGTCATTACCAACGGTTATATCTGGTATTCGTGTAGAGCGATTCGTAAGTAAGAATAAGTTTCGTTCGATTCGTAAGTAATAATTCGAATAGTAAGTATTTATATTTATTCTGAATATTTACTTCTAGAAACTTGATATTCCCTTAAATATAATAAAAATTTTGATTTTTTTTTCCAGATTTGTGATAGTGATTTAAATATACTCAATATAGACGCTTCCTTCGGTGGAGCTACACATGATGCCCACATTTGGAGAACGTCTGAAATACAAGAGCATGTCCGTGACCTTCATATTAGAGAGAAGAGGCCGTATGGCTGCTTGGTAAGTAGCAGTGCTTGCTATTTTAGTATCGAGCAGATTAAAATCAAAATGCAATAAAATAATTTTTAATTTTAAATATAAATGCAATATAATTATTGACATTAACTTACAGGTAGGGATGGGTCCAGTGAAAATTTCAATGAAATGAAAATTAAATTTATATGAAATTTATGAAATCTTTCAAAACGGGTTGAAATATTTCACTTTTGAGTGAAATTTATTTCCAGTACTAGAAATTTCTTATTTTCTGAATTACTTTACTATTTTAACGTATTAAATGAAACTTAAAGACTTAAGTAATTGAAATAGCGAGCGCGAAACGCGAGAAATGCGTCTCTGCTTCAACTTGGGCAAAAATTCATTCGTATTATCAAAAATCCTTCCGGATGTCCGTTTGTTCTCTTCTACAGGTCGCATTTCTCAAACGATTCACGTGAAGTTTTGTGAGCAGGTTCGAAAATTATATAGAATTTCAATATAGAGCCAGTGTTTCGAAATTTTTCAAAATGGTGGAGATATCTAAAAAAACATATTTCAGACCGGCTTTGCGGCGCTATTTGTTCTCCTCTACAGGTCGCATTTCTCAACCGATTCTCGTAAAGTTTTGTGAGAAGGTTCGAAAAAAATTTTTTTTTGTTGAGCCAATTTTTTTGAAAGTTTTCAAAATGCGAAGATATTGTAAAAGAAACATTTTTGTCCAGCTTTCCAGCGCTGTTTGTTCTCCTCTACAAGTTGCATTTCTTAACCGATTCTCGTGAAATTTTGTGAGCAGGTTTGAAAATTACATAATTTTTTTCTCGTCAAGCTAGTTTTTCGAAATTTTCTAAAATGGCAGAGATGTGTAAAAAGAATATTTAAGTCCGGCTTTCTGGCGCTGTTTGTTCTCCTCTACAGGTCGCATTTCTCAAACGATTCACGTGAAGTTTTGCGAGCAGGTTCGAAAATCATATAGAATTTTATTGTAGAGACAGATTTTTGCAATTATTCAAAATGGCGGAGATATGTAAAAAAACATATTTCACTCCGGTTTTCCGGCGGTGTTTATTCTCCTCTACAGGTCACATTTCCATTTCTCAACAGATTCTCGTGAAATTTTGTGAGCAGGTTCAACAATTATATAAAAAAAAATTTCGAGACAGTTTATTGTTTTTTTTTTAAATGGCGGAGATATGTAAAAGAAACATATTTCAGTTCGGCTTTCCGGCGCCGTTTGTTCTCCTCTACTGGTTGCATTTCTCAACCGATTCTGGTGAAATTTTGTGAGCAGTTAGATAATTTTATAGAATTATATCGCCAAAAATATTAAAAATTGAAGTGCCATCTAGCTCGTAACCAAATAATATACCTACCTACTATGTGCTTTGAAAACCTCGTGAGCAGTGGGAAAAAGTGGTGGTACTTAACATCTTTTAGATTATTTTTTAAACAACATACAATTTGAGTTAGGTACTTATTAACGCGAGGTCTACAGCTCACAGAGCCACTAGTTTAGATTGAGTTCGTTTCGATTGCTCGGCCACGCATGGTCTCGTTGAAGAAATCGACTACGTCAACATTACGAAGGAATATGTAGAAAACTAACAATGAAAGTTGCAAATTTGTAGGTCCAATATTCAGAAAGTTGTGAAGGTTTACCATGGCCGCGCCGTCGAAACGTGGAGGACCTCGCGCGGCCACGTAGTTCTCTCAAGCGGAGCTTAGTAGAGGTTCCGTTATTTTTGCTATTCGCTGATACGATTTCGTAGATAATTTAGACAGTATAAATAAAGCCCTAATGTTTGCACTTTACGACAACGTTGCCATGGTATTTAAGTTATGTAGGTCGTGAAGTTCAAACCTTAGGGCTTTATTTATACTGTCTTCATTTTTAACCTAATTGTATCAGCGATTAAAAAAAACAATGGGACCCTTAATAAGCTCCGTTTAAGAGAATTGCGTGACCGCGCGGCTCTCCACGTTAAGACCGCGCGGACTATGGCACGGTTTGTAGGTCGTGAAATCCATACATTAGGGCTTTTTACACTTTCTACATTTTTCTACGAAATTGTATCAGCGATTAGCAAAAAGAATGGGACTACTACCCCTACTAAGCTCCATTTAAGAGAACTGCGTGGCCGCGCGGTTCTCTACTTTCGATCGCGCGCGCGGCCACGGTTAAACCTTTACAACTTTTTGAATATTGGATCTACTTTGCGACTTTAATTGTTAGTTTTCTACATATTCCTTCGTAATGTTGACGTACTCGTTTTTCTTCTACGCCATCGTGGCCGACAATCGAAACGGACACTGAATATTTTGTTATTAAAAGTTGTAAAATAGCCAAAGCTATTCGTTATATAAGCCAACTTATTTGTTTATTGATTTGTTGTATGATTATGTTGATTATATTGACAAAATGCATGTAATTTTGTTTTATTTAGGTCAGATGAAACTTAAAAATAAATTTCACTCTAAACTGAAATATTTCAAACCAAAATGAAATTTATTCTAAATATTTCACAGACTTAAATTTTTCGTGAAATTTACCCAACCCTACTTACAGGTGATTCTGGATACCCGTTAAGGTTCACTGTCTTAGTTCATATAATTTCTATAATTCGTCTGTTTCTATTATCATTGAGCGTATAGTTGTAAAAAAAGGTTTTTTTTTCAACTTCTGCAATAAACTCAACGTAAAATTAATGTTATCTTTTATTTTTGCATACCAGCGCGCCACAAAAAACGAACGTGCTCGACCTTAAATTCGTGTGGCGCGGTGACCGTCTAGCCACAAAGTTCACCCGCTACAAATGTGTCCCTGGTGTGCGTGCTTTGCTTACATGCAGATATACGGGGGCGATAAATGTGTTGCATTTCAAATATGGCGCCACAATTATTGTAATACAAATGTATGTCCGGTGTGCGGCCTGCCTTACCAAGAAAGCACATGCATATGCCCTATGTAGGGGAGCGAGTGGATAGTTGTAACAGGGATAAGTAGTAACAGGGCTTGTTCTCTAGGAACATAAACCAAAATTTAAATTTCTATGACTCAATCTTACCGTTATACCGCGCCCTAACACGACATCACACCCAATATCCTGCCAGGCGGCGCACTGAGTAAATATCTACAAGCGCTTAATTTTTCTTAGGTAACGTATATTTTTACCTTCGTAAAATTTTGGTTAGCTTTAGAATTATCGACTAATTGGAGCTTTTTGTATTTTATTTAGTGTTAAAATTTATCTTTATAAGATGTTGTATCACTATTTTCGAGATTACTAAGTCGATTAAATAGTTATCGTGATAAATAATAGGTCTTCACCTATGAAATTGCCGTATTGCAGTACAGACTTTTTCAAACAAATGGCTATGAATTCTAAATTCAAATTAATTTTGTTTTAAAAATATGACATTCTATTTACAAAATCAGTCTTTTGTTTATTGATTAGCGTTGTATTTTCATTACATTTCAACATTTTTCCTCATAATGGATACTTCGAAATTTCGTGTAATTATAGAATATGAGTTTCGTCGTGGCACCAACGCGGCACAAACGACACGTAACATCAACGACGTTTACGGAGAGAACTGTACAAACGAACGTACAACCCGTTATTGGTTTGCTCGGTTCCGTTCTGGGAATTTTGACTTGAAAAATGAACCTCGTGGTCGTCCGGAAACTTTGGTCAACAATGATGAATTAAAGGCGATTGTGGAAGCAGATGAATCGCAATCTACAGCTGAGCAGGCAGCAGCTTTTGATGTTAGCATCAAAACAATATTGGTCCATTTGCGACAGATTGGCAAGATAAAAAAGCTTGATAGATGGGTGCCCCACGAACTTAACGATCGCCAGCGCAACATACGCGTCGAGACTTGCCTTGCGCTGCTTAACAGGCACAGAAATGAAGGAATTTTGAAGCGAATTGTTACGTGCGACGAAAAATGGATTCTTTTTGATAATCGAAAGCGCTCAGCAAGTTGGGTAGATCCTGGTTCGGTACCAAAGCAATGTGCAAAACGAAAAATGACCCCTAGAAAGGTGATGGTCACAGTTTGGTGGTCTAGTGCTGGTGTGATTCATCATAGCTTTATACAAAACGGCGAGAGTATTACTGCAGATGTGTACATTGAAGAACTGACCACAACGATGGCGAAACTCGCACGTCTCCAACCAGCTTTGGTCAATCGGTCGTCTCCACTGCTACTTCACGACAACGCGCGACCCCATACTGCACAACAGACCGTGTCTAAGCTGCATGAGTTGGGTTTGGAAGCTCTCCCTCATCTGCCATACTCACCAGATCTTGCGCCTACCGACTATTACTTTTTCCAAAATTTGGACAACTTTTTAGCGGGAAAAAAATTCAATTCCCGAGAGGCAGTACAAAACGCCTTTGAAGAGTTTGTTGTCTCCCGTCCAGCTGATTTTTTCAAGAAGGGCATCCATAAACTGCCACAGCGTTGGCAAAGATGCATTTGTATTTGTATTAATTGCAGGGGTGATTACTTTGAATAAAAGAAATAAATAAGTTCGAAAAAAAAATACTTTAACTTTTTTCAAACAAAACGGCAATTTCATAGGTAAAGACCTAATAATATATTAAGAAATATACCTTGGGGTTAATTGTAACAAAATCTTGGGGTTTGTTGTAACATGTTACAACTTGCCCCCATATTGTTGTATGTGACAGTTATTATGTGTACAGTTGTTATTTGTTTGTTTCTCAAGAAATACTATTTTTTTGTTTGTATCAACTGAAACTCAGATGAAGACTAAATTCATTGATATACAAACTTATTGAAAGACTGATTATTGTAAGATGTAAGGTAGTATTGGACCGTCGGCCAAGAAGCTCATTTTCAATCTATCGCATATTGGGGCAAGACCACATTGACAAGATAGCCACTACTTTGGTGTTATCAAATATCGTCGTCTGGGTTGCATAGTAGGAAGCTTCTGGGAGATGTGCCACCTTGAATATATAGGCTCCCATAGAATGATTTCCAGTCGCAAAATAAATCGATCGCATATTGATATAAATGGTGAACAGGGTCGTAGGTGGCATCATTACAAACATGTTAGACATCGTCTTGGTTAATTTTCAGGAAGAATTCGCGCGGCCAGGGTAGAAACATAGAGATTATTTTTCTAAAAAATAATCGACTCGAACGAGTTTTTTTAATAGGAAACATTTCCATTCCAGAAATGTACAAATAGTAAGTATTTATATTTATTCTGAATATTTACTTCTAGAAACATGATATTCCTCTATAAATATAATAATTTTCCTTTTTTTTCCAGATTTGTGAAAGTGATTTAAATATACTCCATATAGACGCTTCCTTCGGTGGAGCTACACATGATGCCCACATTTGGAGAATGTCTGAAATACCAGTCTGTCGCAACTTCCATACAAAAAAAGATTCTATGAAACGGACACGAATTTTGATGGCGACTATAGTTATCTCATTCTTCCTCATTATTTCTCGTTTTTTGATGATACATCATCTGTCAGAGCAACGGCGGCAACCACGCGGCAACATTTAAATCTTTACCCAAGTATTGTCACAAATAAAATTAATTTGTGTTAATACACACGGCGTCAGAAAAATCGCACCTTTTAAAAAAAAATACAAAGTTAATTTAATCCTCTCTAATTTAATGGTAAGTGTTGTTATATGCTTCTTCCCCTTCGGACATAGCCAATAGTCTCTAGAAGTCGTTGGATTACTCGTCGAACGGAATCAATAACAGAGATTCAGTTTATTACATTGCCTCATTTTTTGCAATATTTGAAAAACTTCATGTGCAATAGTAACCGTCTTGGTTATTCTTTTTTTTAATTGAACTGTTGAAGTGTGTTTTCTCTATCATCTCGATAGCGAACTTACCCGCATTTTCTGAATGGACCCCTTTTATTTCACTTTTATGGCGGCGCAAGCAATAACGCCTTAAGGGTTTAATTATGGTAACTGTTATGTTAATAAAATCAAACAATTATTAATTGAAAGCTCATTAAATGTACTTTCAATAGATATCAACATTTACACAATGAAACGTTAGCTAGCAAAAGCAGGTGGCCAAGTCTAAACTTATTTTCGAATAGGTGCGATTTTTCTGACGTCGAGTGTAGTTAAAAGTTTGTTTTATATTATTCAAAAGTTTGTTTTAATGTTTTTATTTGTGTTAATAGTTAATAGTCACGTTTAAGTGCAGTTCATGTAAATCATAATGAAGTATGTAAAATGTGAAATTTGTGGTTTAAAATCGGCGCGAAAAGACGATACAAAACAATTTTTATGGTCAAATTTCCTTCAGATGAGCTTCGGTAAGTAATACATTAACCAATATAACATCCGTTTAAATTTTTAGGTAGGTATTTGAATGAAATAATAAAGTTTTTGTCAGAAAAAAAAATCTAATAAACTTCGGTGCCGACCGCCGTCGAGTGCACACGTATCGAAGTACGCTCCGTGGTTAAATTTCGTGGAAATTTGATTTTCTCGAGTTTTCCCCGGTTTTCTTTTGTTATTTTGTATATTTTATAGTACGCGTAAATCTGATAGAGACAGTGGCAATTTTCGTTGGTTTATTTTGGATATTTCAGTGACTTGTGTATGGTGTGTGATAGTGGACACGTGGTTTTTGGAGTTTTCCCGGATTTCCATCCCCCTGTGACTCGCCCCTTCAGTGAGGGTTGAGAGCAGGCGCGGGGCACCAGAGAGAACCCATTTGGACTTTTATTTTATAATTTTAGGACAATTTTGAACACTTTTAGTGCATATTGTAGGTTATTTTAGGTTAGGAGCACGTGGTGACTACCGCGTGCTTTTTAGGTTAGACGTCGTGTTACACGAACGTTCTCCGGCGATTTCCTTGTGAAAGGACCACCTTATTCCGTTTAGAATAAGATTTAGTTTAGTTACTTTAATTTGTGTTTATTTCTGTGTTTGACATATGACAGGTGACACTTGACAAGTGACACTTGCTTGACAGGTGACATTTGACAGGTGACGTTGACGTACACTTTGACGTGACGTTGACTGTGACATTTGTGTGACAAGTGACATTGACGGCTGACAGCTGACATTTGACAGCTGACGTCGTTGTCAGTTGAATTTGACATTTCCGTGTTGACTGTTTTGCGTTCCGTTACTCGGTACATTGTTTTAAGCCATCTGCTCACTTGTACTGTTGCGTGTGGTATACTAATACATAGCGTACTGCGGACTTTTGCTGGCGGCAGGACACGAACGTTCGCCATAAGGTTGACTAGCGATGGCAACTACATCGGACGACGAAGCCGACAGGGTGGTGCGGGCGAGGGAGAAGGTCATCTTCCGGCCAAGGGGGTCCATATACCGCTCCCCCCCCTTCCCCGTAAACCTGAGACCGTAAAAGTACCGCAGATCCCCATTCCGTCCCCTCCGCGCTCAGCGATGGAAATGGCAACAGCCGCGTACAACGCGGTCCTGACATCGCTGGGTGGATCCCCCCAGACCTCACCCTCGCCCCCAGCGAACACCCCCACGACAAAGGAGACTGATAGCAAGGAGACTGATGGCAGACCGAAGCGATTTCTATCACCGGACGAGACCACGGCCACAGGTACGAGGAAACTAAAGAAGCGGGAATGGCTGTTTACCCAGTGGAGGGATCAACGTTAAAGACCTCGGAGGAGACGAAGAAAACATTAAACTTTTTTATTTTATTTCTCCAAGGCAATATTGTTGAATTTCTCAATTTTATTATTCAGGCCACACGTCCAGTTATATAGGTCGACAATGACATTCAAAGTAGTCGCCAAGCATTTTTAAATGGCTTGTCGACGGGCCTAAAGGCCTCCGTAAACGTTCAAACGTGTTTGTCGTGTTCATGTGTGTCAAGCAGTTTGATCGTCTGCGAGCAAAAACTACGTGTTTGACAAACAAACCATAAACAAAACTACGTTTTTTTGTCTATGGTTTGTTTGTCAAACGCGTTTGCCAAACAATGTTTGAACGTGTGCGCTGAGAAAACGTACAAACAAAACCATAGAGAACGTAATCACTCCTGTCAAAAACGTAAAATTTTACAAAATTTGTTTGAACGTTTACGGGGGCCTTAAAGAATCCACAAAAAGGAAAACGCCTAATAATAGCTCATATTGGCAGTATTGACGGATTTCTAGAAGGCGGAGAGTGGATTTTTGGGGCCAAAAAAACAGATCGAGAAGGCGACTACGATGGTGAAATGGACGCCCATAATTTCGAGAAATGGTTGGTATATGTGTGTAGTATATAATAATAGTATATACAGTATACAATAATAGTATACTGTGCCAGGTATAGCAATGGTACTGTCGCCCGAGGTACATTTAAATCACGAAAAAGGTTACCGTTTGCCTTTGTAATATAGTTACTTATTACGCCATTATAATACTAAAACCCAAGTTTTACGATCACAACCCGCCGAAAAGAATGAATGTTACCACATGCTTTATTTAGGTTTCAACATTTTTTAGAGTTGGTGGAACCGACTTGTTGACCAAATGCCAAACATGAGTTGGCGGAAGGCGGATATACAATCCTGGGTACAAAAAAGACAGATTAATTATGATCAATCGGAAATAAAAGCCCAACTTTTGACTAAATTTACAAAAGAAAGTAAAAATTTCTTTGAGTTGGTGGAACCGACTTATTGACCAAATGCCAAACATGAGTTGGCGGAAGGCGGATATACAATCCTGGGTACAAAAAAGACAGAATAATTATGATCAATTGGAAATAAAAGCCCAACTTTTGACTATAAAAGAAAGTAAAAAATTTTTAGAGTTGGTGGAACCGACTTGTTGACCAAATGCCAAACATGAGTTGGCGGAAGGCGGATATCCAATCCTGGGTACAAAAAAGACAGATTAATTATGATCAATCGGAAATAAAAGCCCAACTTTTGACTAAATTTATGAAAGAAAGTAATAGAGGAAATGGCAGCCAGGAGTAATGTTTACAAATTTGAAGAAAATCATTTATTGAATTTTATTATTATTAACACAACTCGAAATAATTTCCGTACAACAATGACAGGCTCAATATTATGGAATTTGGCGGAGGATGAACGGCGTAAGCAGGAGTTAAAGATCAGTCGGCATGCTATGAGGGACGCTAGCAAAACTTTAGTCACACAAAAGAAGCTTTTGGTGGGTGAGCTGTGCCACGAAATAATCCCACTTCTGCGAGCTCCCTGAAAAAATACTATGATTCGCGATGAACTGAAAGTAACTAGTAAATCTAACTCATGGTACTTATAACACTGACATGTTGTTTTTTGTTTCATTTTTTTGTAGGTCCTTGCAGCCTTTAGCTTCTTTGGGGGTGGTTCTTACCAACGAAGCGAAGCCACGTCATTCATGCACAATATGTTTCTGAGCCATCCCATGTCAGACCCACCATACCACTGGCCATCCTTATGTTGTTTTAGAAGAGGTCACTACTCACTACATTAAACTTTAAATTAAACACTGAAGAAATATTTAGATGATTTAGATTATTAGATTTGGTTGAAATTTGGCACACAGATAGTAGATAGCTTAGATTAAAACATAGGATACTTTTTATCCCGATATTCCCACGGGAACGGGAACCGCGGGTGAAACCGCGGGCGGCCGCTAGTACAGTAAGATATGTAACATGCATCATATGGAGGAGCAGCGCATGACAGCTTTATTTGATTGAGCTCAAAGCTAAATAAAAACATTCAGAGCTTGGAGAATTTAAGCTAGATTAAAATAAAAAAAAAACTGTGCCGGAATGGATAGAGTTGCTGGCTCTTGGGTATGTAAATGTCATAAATGAAGACAGAAGTGATAGCTTGATACTATGTGACTGATGGTATTGTTTGTTTTAGGTGATTCTGGTTTTGCTCAAAGAGCTTACATGATGATCCCGATATTAAGAGCTGCAGAAAACTCTCCGGAGGAGAATTACACAAATGTTTATTGCAGCACACGCAATGTTGTGGAACGGTATTTAGGGGAACTTAAAGCACAATGGCGGTGTTTGTTGGCACAGAGGGAAGTGGACGTTCAGGGAATAGGACGTTCCGTGAAATAGACCTAATGACCCAACTGGACATTCCGGTAAAAGGCCCTAACGTGCCTAAAGGAGCACACCGTATGCTTCTACTAAATACCATAGAATTCCTTTAGCCAAGGTATTAGAATGCTTAAAGATGACTAAAGGGTTTCAAGACTTTCAAAAGACATTAGGAACCCAAATATAAGGCAGGAATTATAATGTAGCTAGAGGAAACGTGGACATCAAGCATTTTCCTGGAGTATGTTATAGTTTTTCCTTAAAGGGGCTCAAGTTAGCTCCTCTTTAAAGAGAATATCAAGTCTGAAGTGAGGCAAACTAAAGCATTCCCCCATTCCCTCTATCAACGGAAACACAGATTTTGCAGGGATATTCTCAACAGGAATGGCTGTACGGTTACGATATAATATTTTCCTTTTGTTCAATGGCTTTTATTTTATTGTTACAGGTTTTGTGTGCATTGTCATTTTATGCGACGGGATCGTACCAAAGGATGAAGTATGGCCAAGTACTTGGGGCAAACACATGTCAGCAAATATGTCAAAGAAGTCACATATTTTATGCGACGGGATCGTACCAAAGGATGAGGTATGGGCAAGTACTTGGGGTAAACAACTGTCAAAGAAGTCAGAGGTCAGTCATTTTATGCGACGGGATCGTACCAAAGGATTAGGTATGGCCAAGTACGTGGGGCAAACAACTGTCAGCAAATATGTCAAAGAAGTCACATATTTTATGCGACGGGATCGTACCAAAGGATGAGGTATGGGCAAGTACTTGGGGTAAACAACTGTCAAAGAAGTCACAGGTCACAGTCATTTTATGCGACGGGATCGTACCAAAGGATTAGGTATGGCCAAGTACTTGGGGCAAACAACTGTCAGCAAATATGTCAAAGAAGTCACATATTTTATGCGACGGAATCGTACCAAAGGATGAGGTATGGGCAAGTACTTGGGGTAAACAACTGTCAAAGAAGTCAGAGGTCAGTCATTTTATGCGACGGGATCGTACCAAAGGATTAGGTATGGCCAAGTACTTGGGGCAAACAACTGTCAGCAAATATGTCAAAGAAGTCACATATTTTATGCGACGGGATCGTACCAAAGGATGAGGTATGGGCAAGTACTTGGGGTAAACAACTGTCAAAGAAGTCACAGGTCACAGTCATTTTATGCGACGGGATCGTACCAAAGGATTAGGTATGGCCAAGTACTTGGGGCAAACAACTGTCAGCAAATATGTCAAAGAACCACAATATTTTTTATTCCGCGTGGTTCGATCAATCGGACAACGCGATCGAACCTTGCGGCCGGAAGGGTAGGCCATACACATTAACTGATAATGAAGATTTTCAGAATACATATTCTAAGACTTATCCCAGGGTGTGACACGAACAGCAAGAAAGTAAAAAGTTGTGTGGAAGACAAAGCATATGAGACTCGTAAAATGATACATAAAGCAATTAAAGATCAGCTGGTTGCATTTAAAATTAATGTTGCAACAGTCAAGTAAATCGAGTAAATCAAGAAGATTTCTTGGTCAAAATATCCAATATATTTTAGATGGCAAATTAGTCATGAGAACATTGACTGTCTTAGAGTTGCATGAAAAAACGAAATCTTATGCTACTGTTACACATGCTCTAAAATAGCATGCTTAAAACCGTGCTATTGAGTATGCTCAATACGAGCATGCTTATGAGCAGTTTACATTTGCTAGCAATATGCATGCTAGTTTTAAGTATGCTCCTGAATAAGCATGCTCAAAGCAAACATTCAAATACACATGCCATTTTATAGCGTGCTTCCTCGCTCTCTGTCAGTTCAAATAAAGTCATGGCAAAGAAAATATATACTAACGTAAAAAGAAGCGACACTTGCGCATGGGTGCTGTAAAAGTGCTCGCGGCTATGTGTGAGTGCGCCGGGCGAGCGCGGGGGTGCCGCGACGCCGTCGGGGCGAGGAATCTCCTCCGCGGAGTCACGCGCTATCAGGCGTGCCTAGTTCGCTCGCACCGCGCAATAGTACATAACATTACAGGCAAGAACGACAAACTAAAGTGATATGTGTCAAGCCGCATGCGAGGGCTTTAATCATTCAGCATTCAGGCAATGTAATTTGCTTTCCGTACAATACAATGCAGGGCATATTATTGCATTTCTCAATAATAGTATTTGTACATTGAGGGGTGATGTGGTAATTGCACTTTCTTCCGAGTGAAACATAGTGCTTTATACTACAGAAAAATAAAATAAATAAGTACCTATTTAAAATGTTATTGAATTCAAGTAGCTACAATAATTATGTATAAGAATAAAGAAGGACTTTCTGCTCCTTTTAATATAAAGCAATAGTTAATTCACATTTATTTAGTAATTAATTAATTAAACTAAAACCATACTAATTAAACCTAAATTAAACTAATTAAGATAATTAAACTAAATAATTCTAAAGAATTAATACCAATATAAAAGCGGTAATCCGTAAAAACTGTACGCGCGGAAATCTTGGAAATGTATAAGTAATTGCAGAAGTTGATACGAGTATTTTAATAAAAATAACAAGTCGGGCAAACGAAAAATAAACCTTGAAATTGGTGCAAATCAAGAAATCATATTAGCTATTGATCCATATAATTGTAATGTATTAGCATTTAAATTCAATACAAATTTACTTCATCAAACTTTCGTTTTATTATTTCCTTGCGTTAATATGTAATGATGCTAATAGCCAACCCTATCACAAGTTGTGACGCACATGACGTAGCCGCCGCCAGACTGGCGCCAAGCTCACACATACAGGGAGTGCCGCCGCTGTGGTCATGGACAATCAAACAGCTATCCGTATGGAGCTGATTAAGATCATCCTTTTGCTGGCGATGCAATGCATCCAGAAGCTTATATAAGCTCGTCAAAAAAAGAAAAGAAAGAGAAAGATTGCGAACGATTGATCGATACTAGCATGCTCAATAAGCAAACCTGTTTAGACGTGCTAAAAGCACGCCCTCTTCCACCCGCGCCGCAGGTAGCATGCTCAAAAATCGCACGCCTGTTGATTTTTAAGCAAACTCGAAATGAGCATGCTAATTTTGAGCAACATTCCGACACACATGCCAGTAAGTAGCAACTGCTCAATATAAGCATGCTTTCATGCTTGAAATGAGCATGTGTAACAGTACCTTTATTGTTTAACCGAAAGGTGTTTAATAATGTTTACCCTCCGCTTTCGAAACTAGTTTGGGTAATTTAATTATGGACGATGCGCCTATCATTAATTCGCAGAAATAACACGTTGTTTTAGTTGTTTTCCCCGCGAACCCCTAGAAGAAAATCTAGAAAAATTCTGGCAGCTAGAAGAAGTGCCTTCTGGCATGTTTTTTAATTCAGACGAACAATGTTGCGAAAACATTTATTGTTCCTGACCAGTTCGTATTGTAACGTTGGCATTAATAGGTATTTTCTTCTTTTATATTTTTATTGTGATGAAATGTATTGATATGATTTATTATAATATTATTTTATTTTAATTTGTATAACGATTTTATTTTATCAATAGGTTCTTGTCTTTATTGTTTATTTTTATTGTGATGAAATGTATAGATATGATTTAATTTTAATTTGATGAATTACTTTTTATTTCTTTTTAATGTTCTTAAACGAATTCAAAAAGGAATCAATTTCAGATAACACAACATATTCGCTGCTAGTAAATTCCAATAGTATGTACATATTTAAGGGTTTCAACCTAGCCTTTAAGTTACCTATCATTTCTTGTACTGTTCTGGCTGTCACCTGTTTTGTACATCTGAACTTAAAAATAAAAATAAATAAATAAAAATTACAATACGAACGTAGTTACATCGTGGATTTACGAGTACCATTTAAGCAATCCCCGCACAATTTAGGAAATTCTTACATTCCCGCTGAAAACAGTATCATCGCTGTTTTAAGTATGTATGTGATGATATTTGTACACTTTTTAGGGTTCCGTAGCCAAAATGGCAAAAAACGGAACCCTTATAGATTCGTCATGTCTGTCTGCCCGCCCGTATGTCACAGCCATTTTATTCCGAAAGTATTAAGATTACACAGTTGAAACTTAGTAGGTAGATGTATTCTGTTAACCGCTTAACGACTTTAACACAAAAATAAAAAATAAAGATTACGGGGGGCTCCCCATACATGGAACTGAAACGAAAAAAAAATCATTCATACCAATACGTGCGGGGTGTCTAGAGATAGGTCTTTAAAAATGACATTGAGGTTCCTAAGACAATTTTTTCTAAAAGAAAGATAAACAAGAAAGATAAAGGTTGAAAGATAAACACTGCCAAAGTGGTAAAATGTGTGTCCCTCTAACTTTTGAAATAAGAGAGTGACAAATAAAAAAAAAATGGCTATAGATCTTAATAAAAACTTTTAACGAAAATTGGTTTAAACGAGATGTAGTAGTTCGTTTCCGAGATATATCATATTTTCCAAAACCATATAACTATGTCATTCATACCAACACTGTGAAAAACAAAGTTATTTTTACAGATGAAAAATGATAGTGGTATTAAATATAGTATGGTATAAGGTAACTACAGCACCCTACGGCGCGTGGCCCGACACGCACTTGGCCGGGTTTTTTTTAGAATAGATTTATTTATTTAAAATAAGTTGTACATAAGTACAAATTATTTGTGTTTTGTGACAATACAATAATGCATCTTCAATGCAAGCGGAAACGCCACAGTAAATATCTCAATATCTCAAAATACAACACAAACGGAAACGATGTTTTTCAACGCCGGTGCTTTTCAGTGAATCCAGGAATAGATAAAGGAAGGGACCAGAAGAAGATATCCTTAAAAAAACAGCATAAATAATATGAAACGGCTCAAGCTTTGATGGATACCAAGGATAGTGAGACCAACTCTTTCCGGACCAATGTTGGTGTGTAACGGCTTAAGAGGAAGTGTAAATTTTTAGTACGTTGTGGGTGATGATTTTTCTCAGGAACGGCTATAGATACGAATTCAAAATTTAGACAGTGAATAGTAGATGATATTCTCGAATAAACTGTAGAAACAGAAACATAATGGAGACAACTTTCCTCGATAGAATTAATTCCCGAAATCACCTTTCAAAAACACGTTTATTGGTTTTACTTTGAAATCACTAGATATTATGGTGTATTTTTTACATCATTTGGTGTATTAAACTTAAACAAAATGAAGTATCGTTTTTAGTTTCAATAAAAACTTTTCCATTTTTAGTTATTTATGTTTTTAGCGTTTGTCGCTTACGTTTAATTTCTGAGCAAGTCGTGCGCTCATGCCTTCCCTTTTCTTCGTACGGGCATGGTACGAGGCGCACGCGCAACACTGTCGAGTAATTTGACTGTCGGCTGCGGCTATCTCTGAAGGGAGGACGTGTCGCTCGCATCTCGGTCGCCGCTCGCTCACGCACAATATTTATTATTTTAAATACTGCGCGGTATTTAACAGCGGGTATAGATGTAGTTTTTAAAGTGTACGCATTTTTAAATTAACTAATAAAAAAAATCAAAGTCCTGACTGACTGATATATCTACGCACAGCACAAACCGCTGAACCTAGAGACTTGAAATTTTGCAAGTAGTTACCTTATACAGTGTAGGCATTTACTAAGAAAGAACTTTTGGAAATTCCACCCCTAAGGAAGAACCACCCCCGTCAGTTTCAAAGTTAGGATCGTCAAATTTTGGATTTAGGCTGACGATTGAAAATTAATATTTACGTCTGTCAGCGTATTTGACAATTCCACCCCCGAAGGGGTGAAAAGGGAGATAAAACTGTATCTAGAAATTCTTTTTTTTTGCAAAGTAAATCTCACTAAATTTATTATTCAGGCTTATAGTTGGAAAGTAAAAACAAACCTTCCGGTTCATACGCAATCGGAATAATGGCTTCAGTATTTAAAGATTTTAGTTAAAGTATTTTAAAAACCTTGAAAAATGTGTAAATTGAGTGGGTATAGGTATACAACTGACCATGCCTTGTCTTTAAATAAATTAAGCATATATCTAGCAGTGGCGAGGAGTGAAATTATGGCGAAGGTAAGCCGCTCTACAAAAATCATGAAAAATGTTATGATCTGCATAGTGGATCATTGGGGTGGGATTTCCAAAGGTAAGCCGATGGGAATCGGCTTGTATGGACCCTTCGCCACTGATATCTAGTAGACTCCAATTATAATTTCATATTTGTAAATGTTTGCAGTCACGGAAAAATATCAGATGGAGGAGTATTCAGAGATTCATCTTCTTTATGCAGAAAGTTTATTAAGGCATTTTGCTAATGAGCCTTTGCCAAGAAGGCATTTACAACTTGTTACAAAATAACCCCTAATGCCGAATATGGTGCTTAGGGACCATTAGAAGCGATACACACCAGATGCGTAAGCGTAAGCGTGCACGTACGCGTAGACGTACCATGACGTTGTAATGTCTGAAACTTTATGAGACATGGCACACCGCATGCGTAACGTACGCGTGCACGTAGACCGATGCGTAACCCTGCTCCCATGAGACAAACAGGCTGCGTACCTACGCAGAGCGGGACGTATTGATGACGTTGTAGTCAATGGCATTCCCTATTGGACGTCACACCGAACAAATTCGAACACGCACGTATCTCTGCTGCGCGTCACTACGCGCGTAACGACGCGCGTGACTACGCATTCAGTTGTATTTGTTTACAAATAGTACCGGTACTACCGGTAGTAAGTGGTGTTTTATTTTGTTTTTAAATAATGAATAACGATATTAAAGAAAAACTAATCGAATTAGTGCGAAAAAATTTGTCCATTTACTCAATCTTCGTTTGACATCGCGCACTAGAGTCGCAAACATGGCTGCCGCAGCGGCTGGGTACGCAAGGGACAGACAGGTTGCGTTGCGTGCCGCGTAGACGTATGCGTAACCCGGTGTGTCAGGGGGTTACGTGCGTAGCTACGCGCGTGGCTACGCGCGCGTGACCATGCGCGTGTCTACGCAGCCGGTGTGCTCAGGCCTTTATACTGAACAACTTTTACCATGGCACCAACACTGATATCATGAAAAAAAACCAGCTGTTTCATACAAAAATGTATAACGAAAATATCAAAATGTATGAAACAGCTGAATTTTTTCGTGATATCAGTGTTGGTCCCATGGTAAAAGTGATTGTTTCATGGTCCCTATCCACCATATCCGGCATTAGGGGTTATTTTGTAACACGTGCCATATGCTCTATGTCTATGTCATGTCACTATAGGAGGTGATGCATTTCTCCTATACCGACATTTCTCCTATACCGAATGAAGCCATACAGTGCTGAATCCAACGGGGTTCAAGGCAACGAATATTCATTACAGATTTTGTCGCGCCCGAAGAGTAGTAGAAAATGCGGTTCCCTATGTATTTGCATAAAATTTTAAGGCATAATATGTCTTAGCATAATATGATTTCGCCGAATGATGTTTACGCATAATATTACTTAGTCGTAACAGCTTCTGCATAATTTTTTTAGGCATAACTAATTTAAGCATAATCATGTTTAAGCATAATATTCTTAAGCATACATTTAAACACGCATAATGTTATTACCGCATATTTTTAGAACCATAAAAATGAAAACACTTCGAAATTGCACATTTAAAAGCTATTGCTAAAAATTTACACTTGAAATAAATATAAATATTGTTTGTCAGATGCATGGCTGGAGGTATGTATTTACAATGCCAAAGTTGAAAAGACCTAATTTTACAAGACCCATGGACGAAACACCTAAAAACAAGGTCGATCGGTTGTTTGGCCGTACGTTTAAAATCACGAAAGGACATTTTAACCTAAATACTAAATCCCGAAGCTTAAAAAACTGAAGGTTAATTGAGGGTTACATGCCAGCAGGTCGGTTCTGGCACTTCGCCGACCGCTGCCGCGGCACGCTCGCTTCGCTCGCTCGGCTCGTGCGTTGTAGGTCGCAATAAAACTTAACCTCCTCCTCGCTCGCTACGCTCGCTCGTTGTCGCACCTAATAGACCTAACTAAACAGACTTTGGGAATTTTGAACTATCGGCATTCTAACTTTCGGGATGTCGATATTTTGGTCGTAAATAAATTAAAATGAAATTTTCGGCATTTTAATACATACCCCTTTTGCAAGATAATAAACAAGTACGTAAAAAAATGTATTCTTATTGTTTTTGATTTTTATTTCTAAATAATATTAGGCGAACAGACAATATGCCAAATAACATTATTTATGTAAATAGTATGCCAAAAAACAATTATGCCAAAGTGTTATTATGACAAAAAAAATATGCCAAATCCGTTATGCCTATATAATTAGGTATAAAACCATTATGCGAAAACCAGGGATCCCAAAAAATGAATTTGGAATAATAGTTTCATAATTGTTTGATTTAATTAACATTACAGTTACCATAATTAAACGCTTAAAGCGTTATTGCTTGCGCCGCCATAAAAGGGAAATAAAAGGGGTCAATTCAGGAAATGTGGGTAAATTCGCTATCGAGATGATGGAGAAAACACAATTCCACAGCTCAATTAAAAAAAGAAATGTCCAAGATGGATACTATTGCCCATGAAGTCGCTCAAATATTGCAAAAAATGAGACAATGTAAAGTTGCTCGGAAACTGAATGTCAGTAATTGATTTTGTTCGACGAGTATTCCAACGGTTTCTAGAGACTGTTGGCTATGTTTGAAGGGGAAGAAGTATATAACAACACTTACCATTCAATTAGACAGGAGTAAATTAACTTTAAAGAGATGTTTGAAAAGGTGCGAATTTGTGATGCCGAGTGTAGGTAGTCAGCCTGCTAAGAATACAGAAATTTTTTCTCCACTAAATTGGCTTCTATGACTTTTGATTGCATTTTATTCTTTTTCAATACACTAGCTCGAAAATGTGTGTTTTCGATGACAGTACAGCGTGCAGTAAGTTGATTTTACCGCACGCCGTGCGTTTTTGTTTACGGTTTTTTTTTCAATTACAATATGACGTACCTACAGAAACTCTTTTACAAAGAGTTTCTGTAATGAGAATTAAAAGATGTTGAGTTTATACGGACAAAATTAGGAAAATAAATGAAATAAAGCAATGAATTGTTTTAATTTTCTATAAATATTAATTCCTTTAAGAAATTACATAAATTTTAAGGTTTTTGACCATTTCGTTGTTTTTATCTAAACAGTATGGCTTAATGGTTTGAAGTTCTTCGCCTTTCGTTCAACTGAAAACAAACTTTCTGCACATGCGTACAAAAAGGCGCCATTTTCATAAAACTTTGGGGTTTAGTTTAATTCTGTAAAAACATTTAAAGACAATGAGTGATGATAAAAGTGATGAAGATTCAATGGAGTTAACTCCAGAAGATATTCTGAAAGAGGCGCAAATGGCACAAAATGAACTGATGCCTGAAAAATCACAAGAACGATATATGGCTACTTACGACAATTTCTTAGCTTGGAAAGCAAAAGAAAAACTAAAACATTTTCAGAAAATGTTTTTATGGCATATTTCCATGAATTAAGCACATAGTATAAGCCAACCTCCATGTGGTCAATATATTCCATGTTGAAATGCACATTGATGACAAAGAATAACATTGATTTAAAAAAATACACTAAATTGACCGCTTTTTTTGAAAAGACAGTCCGATGGTTATAGAAGCAAAAAATCTGTATTTACGTCCAACGACGTTGAAAAATTTATTAATGAAGCGCCAGATGATAAATATTTACTAACAAAGGTTCGTGTTCAAATTTCTTTTCTTTATATCATTATAGTTGCGTATTATTTATATCAATACATTTGTTTATATTTGTTTTGAATGTAATTTTGTTTTTAGGTTGTATTAATTTTCGGAATTAATGGAGCATGCCGACGGCAAGAGTTAACTAATATAAATGACAATGACAGAAAATCATGGTGAAATGCTACTCGTACGAATACCGAACACAAAAAACAAGCTGCCACGTACTTTTACGATACAGGGACCGTTCTACAAAATTGTAAAAAAGTACTAATCTCTTCGCGTGACGCCAGCAAAGAGTAGCCGTTTTTTCCAAAATTACCAAAACGGAAAATGTGTTTGTCAAGTCGTTGGCGTAAAGAAAATTGGTGGCATGCCAAAGCAAATTGCTTTATTTCTTAAGCTGCCCAATCCAGAATCTTATACTGGCCATAGCTTCCGCAGAACTTCTGCTACATTACTGGCGAATTCTGGAGCTGATTTAACAACTTTAAAACGCCACGGTGGGTGGCGTTCTAGTAATGTTGCAGAGAGTTACATTGAGGACTCGGTAGAAAATAAGAAAAAAAATGCTGAGAAGATAGCAAAAGCCATAACTATAAATGAATTCGTCGAGCCGCGCCCAATCTACTTCTCGTGCAAATCTGGAGTCACCCCCGCCGCCACAATCGTCCGTATGTGGCAATTTAAATAATTTAAGTCAAACTATAAAACTTCCAGAAAAACAAATGTCTTTAACTTTCAATAATTGCTCAAATATCAGTTTTGTTTTCAACAATTAGTTATATTTATTTGTTTTTAACAATTAGTTATATTTATCTTTGAATAAAAAAAATTGGATTCACAGAGTTTTTTATTTCAGTAGGTACCTATAGTTTTCTCGCAAATGTATTGAAAAACGTAGTATGGTACACGGTTGTGAGGGTTTTTAAAACTTGTGACGATTATAAGCTCTCGCCTTTATAAACCTCCTTACCAACGTTGTATCATAAACTACTATTTCAATTGAGTTTATATCTTCAATTTCGTCTGTTTCATCTGATTCCGATGATACCGATATTATCGATGGTTGTAAATTATTATTTATTGTAACATCGGAAGAAGTATCACTGACTAGTTTTTTCTACATCATCATTGGTCTTTTCTTATTTGTCAATTAAGCTTATATCTTCAATTTTGTCTCTTTTATCGTCATTTGATTCCGATGATACTGATGGTTGTATATTGATTGTAACATCGGAAGAAGTATCATTTTGACTAATTTCTACTATTTCATCATTGGTGTCTGTGTTGTCGTCAATTGTTTCCAATGAAATCGATGGTTGCGCAGTCATGGTAGCATCGGAAGTATCAGCTTGACTAGTTTCTACTACATCATTACTGGTCTGAACATTGGAACTACTACTACTAGGCTGACTATTACTCTCTATATATTATATCTTTCCAAATTCGGTTCATTTGAAGTAGCGCTAACCAATCTAGATCGGACTTTATCAGAAGCATAATACATTTTTATTTTAGGAGAGTTGCCACGGTCTTTATTATACTCTGCAACTAGAACTTCGGCTAAATTGAAGTTTTCTTTATGACGTTTCCTCATGTGTGAATTCAAGGAGATGATTTAGAATGGTAGATTGCAGAGTTTACATTCGATAAACTCTTTCGCTTCGGACAGGAGTGTGACGTAGCATGTGGATGTAGCATGTACTCGTATATTGAGCGATTGATGTGATTACATCAGAAGAAGATAAAATTTACTCTATTAGAGAGAAAGATTTAAAAAAAAATTAAAAATGTGATTTAAAATAAAAAAACGGACACCGCATCCACTGCAGCCAAGAAGGCTGCATGTGAAAATTGCAGAGCACTCACGAGAGTTCTAGACTGCCGAACAATCACTGTCATCATGGTACATTATGATAGAAAATTACCGTCTCCTCTTTTAGACATGACAGAAGCTATGACTAGGTTAAGTATGTACCTAGTACAAATATTTATTCTGAGGCTAAGCTATGAAGACCGCTGCGCTGACACTCATACATTCGATTGTTAATCAGAGGCCTTTTTACGTGATGCGATTTATACTGTTATTTATTTAATCTGTGACCGTAGATACAAATGTTGACTTTGGTAAAGCATTTCCCTGTAGATTCCCTGTAGATTTATTAATGACAAAGCCGTCTCCTTAAAGCCTGTCCAAGCGAAGGGAATTGCGCGCCATTGCAGCGTTCAGTAGTACGCGCAAGTGCATGGCGAGTGGTCGTATTGGACTAGAAATACAGAGTGATAATTTCGATAGGGAACTTTTAATTGACGAAGTTAAAAAAAGAGTAGCCATATGGGATATGGAATCTTTGGATTATTTCAATAGAGTCAAAAAACGTAGGTACTGGGAAGAAATAGTAAAATTTTTTTTAAGCTAGTGGTTCCGAGTATGAACTTCCTTAGCTTAGATTTCTCAAAATGGAACACAAACATGAAATAAGCCACACAATAATATGCTTCTTATGGACATTATCTCAAATAAAACTCAAAACACCACTTAGGACATCCAGGCAAACCTTCACACTTAGGAAATTTAGGCAAACCAGAAGACCCAGGCAGAACACGCAGGCAAACCAGAACACTTAGGACATCTAGGCAAACCAGGACATCCGGGCAAACCAGGACACCCAAGCAAACCATGACATTTGAAGACCCAGGACAACCAGGAGTGTATAATTATCATGATCATTTCAAAAATTGTACGATCTAAAATGTAAATAATTATTACAATAAATAATTCTATTATTATAGTTTTCAAAGATAGAAGAGAGAAATATTTCAAAGATTTAAAAATTAATGACATATCTTTAAAAGGATATATTGATTTAGGTAGTAAATGTACTTTGATTATGGAGTCTCATGCAGGACACATACGAGTATCTGCTAATAATAATTGGATTCGCGATAGTTACCGACTCGTGTTTAGGAATACGGCGGTTAAGCCTTAAGGTAAAATTAAAGTACCGTCAACTGTGGCATCTTTACTTTCCTTGAGCAACTTTACCACAGCATACATTACGCTGCATACTATGGAATATTTTTTTATCTGTTACAGCCAGTGCAAATTTTGCCGCATTGGTAGATTTTGTGATAAATTGTGGTATCACAAAAAGTTTTTTAAGCTAGCAACATCGGTAACTGTCAAGTAGTGTGACTTCTAATTTCATGTGGTCAATTGTGCTCGCTGCGGCAACAAAGAAAAATTTGTGTTTATTACAGAAAATCGGCGTGTAGGTAAGTGATTTATGGCGAGTTGTATTGGGTATTTACTTTTTTAAGTATATTTCAATTGTATGATTCTTTAAAACTCCTTTTTTCTGAGTTACGGGAAGCGGTAATATTGCTACAGGTTAGGTCAAGTTGCCTCGCCTGGCTCGATGGCAACTTTACCTACGACTAGGGTTGTCAACTATGAAACAGTTCCCGCCTGTAAGCTACCTACTTGCAGGGCTCGTGGGTTTTTACTTTCACATTTTACCTATAACCATGAAATAATTACTTAAAAAGCGCCGTGTATGATCAGAGTATGATAAATAACTGTAAAATAGGTCATGGCGACTAGGGCTCCTCTTTAGCTTACCATCAGGCTTAGTGGAGCCAAAATACTGTGCTTATAAAAAAAAAAACCTAAACCTAGGTACCTAACTACCTATGGTGCTAAATATTTTATACTATATTGCAGGTCTTTTCAAGATGCCACCAGGAAAATACATTCCAAAAAAAAGAAATAGGAGACGTTTAGGAGCTCGTAATTACAAAAATTATTCTGAAGAAATGCTGTTATTAGCTGTTGACCTAGTAAAAAACAAAAATACAAGCTCGTATGAAGCTGAGAAGCAATTTGGGATACCCAGACGGACAATTGAAAAGAGAGTGAAGAATCTTCACTCCGATAAACCTGGCCCCCGTTTCCGTTTAAATCAAGAAGAAGAGAATAAAATTATCAAAGTACTCATTGCGGCAGGTGATTTCGGATGTCCACTATCACGTTTGGACTTAAAGTTGGCAGTGTACGATTACCTGAAAAAAAATAATAAAACATATGTATTCGACGAAAAGGTTCCTGGCGATTGGTGGATCAAAAACTTTTTAGAACGTCATAAAGACAAATTGACTTTGAGGTCTGTGCAAAATATTACAAAGGCACGAGCAGAAAAAACCTTAGATGAATTTAAAGATTATTTCAGGAATCTAGAAATTTCTGTTCAAAATCTGCCCCCTAAAAACATTATGAATTATGATGAGACCAACGTCTCTGATGACCCAGGCTCCACGAAGTGTATTTTTCGCCGGGGCGTTAAGTATCCCGAAAGGATCTTAAACCATTCCAAAGGATGTATATCCATTATGTTTGCGGGAACTGCTGATGGTGATCTTCTTCCACCATACGTGGTATATAAGTCTGAAAATTTATGGACGGAGTGGTGTAAAGATGGGCCGGAAGGAGCACGTTACAATCGCAACAAAAGCGGTTGGTTTGATTCTGTTATATTCTTGGATTGGTTCACGAATATAGTAATTCCCTGGGCTAAACAATTGGAAGGACCGAAACTAGTTATAGGTGATAACTTATCCAGCCATCTTAACTCAGATGTGGTTGAAATGTGTGAGGTTTATCAAATTCGTTTCGTGTTTTTGCCTCCTAGGTCAACACAACTTACTCAGCCATTAGATGTTGCCTTTTTCGGGCCATTGAAAAAGTCTTGGCGGAAAATTCTTCTGCAATATAAAACAGAAAATCCCAAGCAGGTATCGCTAAATAAAAGCCACTTTCCTCTTTTATTGAAGCAGTTGATGGATGCTGCTAATATAAAAAAGCAAAATTTGGTGAGCGGCTTTAAAACAACGGGTATATACCCATTCAATCCTTACGAGGTATATAAAAAATTGCCCGAATACGAAGATGAAATAAAATACGATGTTGACCAAACACTACTCGATTACCTCAAAGAGAATAAATATCCCAATCCAATAAAAAGAGGAAAAAACACCAAAATAACTGTGCCAAGCGGTAAATCAGTAAGCAGCGCCGATATTTCTACCAACAAGCAAAAAACCACCATAAACAGGAACAAAACCGTAAAAAAATCTATAGAAACTATAACTGAACGAATACAAGATGAAAAGTCTGAAATAAAACAAAGAAAAATAGAACGTCTTCCAAACAAAACTTTGAGCAAGAAAGTAGAGAGTAAACAGAAGCCACTTCAGAAAAAAAAACGTCGTGTTGAAAGTACTTCCGACTCAGAATCAAGTTGCGTAATACCTTCTAGTGATACGTCAGAGTATGATCCTAGATGTGACAAAGATGAAAACATAGAAAATGAAATAAATGGAAGTGTAAAGAGTTGCGAAAACTTAAAAACTAAAGTAACCATATTATCTGATATAAAAAATACAGCTGACAATCAAGCATATTTCGATTTGAACAAATATGGTCCATTTGAACTTAAAGCTATAAACACTAATTATAAAGTGAAAACAAAAGCTGAAAAGGTTGGAAAAATAAAAAGAGAATGCATAAAAATTATGAAAAATTATGACATTAAACCAATTAGAACGCCAAAATCACCATCTCATAAAATGACATCCAACAATGAATCAGGTGCAAGTTGTAGTAAGGAGCCTGAGAAAAATACTTCGATATCATATAATATTAATGATTATATATTAGTGCGATACATACTAGAAAAGAGAGTTCAGTATTTTGTTGGCAAAATTTATGCAAAAGTAGAAAATAGATACCAAGTTTCTTATTTAAAGCAGTCTGGAAGAAACGATAATACTAAATTTATTCAACCAAAGAAAGAAGACATTGATATTATAAATGAAGAAATGATTGTGAAAGAAGTGCAACTGATGAGTATAAATGAACAAGAGACTGAATTTACATTTTTAGAAGATGATGATTATGTGTATTTTGATTACTGATTATTGTAGTTAGGTAATTTGTAAGACATTTAAGTGTTTTCTTTCTTAATGATTAACTTGTGCCATTCCAAAGAATTAAGTTACCTACATTATATAAGTTAGCAACTATCATGCCATACTAGGTGTTACTTTAATGTAAACATTTTTCGTAATTGTTAAACGCTTGAATTTTTACGTTTAGAAGCAATTTTTTGACAAATTTTTATATTTTTGCATTTACAATGCAAAATTTATTATTGAAAAATGTTATAATATTAGAAAAAGTCGACTCCTCTCACATCCCATCGGAGCACAGTTGTGAGAGGAGTCGACTTTTTCTAATACTATATTATTTTTCAGCAATTCTTTGTTTCAAATAGTTGATATGATTTTTGTTACTTAGATAACTATTTTGATTGATCTCTAATGAATAACATTGTACCTGCCTAATAAAAAATATCAATAAATTATATTTGTTTGAATTTATAACTTAATAAGTAAATTGACAACCCTGGCGACATCCGCTCGCTTCTATGAGAATTTCAAAAATCTAAGGTCAACTTTACCTAAGTGTTACTAGTGCTAAAATAAACAGTAGTAAAAAGCTTCTATGACAGCAATATCGATATTTTTGCTCAAAAAATAATGGTAACATTACGTTGCCTAACCTCTTCTATTGATTTTTCTAGGTAAACTGTTCATGAGGTAAAGTTGCCAAAAACGAGTCAATTTTACCTAGAGCTCAAAAATTGATATTGTAATGAACTTATGTCCGATTTAGATGAGTTCAATGGGTTAACATAAATAGACGGGTTTGCTTTACACATTGAATCAATAAAAATCAAAGTATCATGCTCTATGTATCTATAGTTTGCTAAAATGTCGAAAAATATGGTAATGTTGCCACAGTTGACGGTAGTTTTACAAATAGAATTAGTAAGTGCTGAAGCTGACGTTTTAAGGTCACGTCCGAGTCCAGACCATCGGCGGAGCTTCAGTGCTCGGGCCGCGACATTAGAAATGCCTGTGGGGTATAAAAAAAGGAAATCTGTTTCTTGTATGCCAATAACTGTGCTATGCCATTTTCGAGAAATTTTGCAAATTACAATAAAAACAGCTGTTCTTTGGGGATTTCTTTCTAAAAGGACCTACCAAAAAAAAAAATTCGCTCCTTGCTTTTAACGAGTTAGTTCTTTTGATAATATTTATTTCAAAGACTTGCTCGTGTGCAGCAAGATGTACGAGTACTTCTGTTACACCACAATCACGTGCAAAACTCACCGATCGAAGTTATTTACAAATGTTTTTCCAACAATCCATTGTACAGAGACACAAACATAATCATATGTACTATAGTTCCATTGCAAATGTCAACCCTTTAGTCGCAATTGGTCCAATTCGCGATTGGTCCAATTCACATTATTCGCGGTTGGTCCAATTCGCGATTGGTCCAATTCGCGGTTGGTCCAATTCGCGGTTAGTTCAATGCGCAGTTGGTCCAATTCGCGGTTAGTCCAATTCGCGATTGGTCCAATATAAAGTGTATTTCCAAAATCAAACAAAATAACTAATTTTTATATACGTATTGTACTGATTTATTCATAATCATATTACACATAATATCTATGCACATATTATACTTATTCATACTTATTTACAGTTATAACTTGTGTTTCAAGCTCAGCTACTTATTATTATTGGTTTTGATACTTTTACTGGTTACGATTACTTGATCTTATGATTATTATTTAACGATCTTAAGATCTGTTAAATAATAATCATAAGATCAAGTTCTTGTATACTTACGAGTATATGTATTGTATACTAAGTATACAATACATATACTCGTAAGTATGTATACAAGAACTTAATATAAGTACTATAATAGGACCATCTGAGAATTGGACCAACCGCGAATTGGACCAATCGCGAATTGGACCAACCGCGAATTGGACCAACCGCGAATTGGACCAATCGCGAATTGGACCAACCGCGAATTGGACCAACTGCGAATTGGACATTTTTTTTAACATTGGGCCAATCGCGAAATGGACCAATTGCGCCTAAAGGATGTCAACACAACTAATGGAAAACGAAAACAGTTTATCTGGCAAAACCCGAGTCCATCTTCCTCGAGATATAACCGCAACATTCGCCTGCAGATTGAGGAGGAGACAAAGGAATCAGTAAAACTCCATTACGAAGCAATAGAGGAACAAATATCAAGTTTGCAGGCAACTGAGGTGACTCTTCAGGACAAATCTTACACATTTCAACATCACGCTGTGTGCACAATTATGGACGGAAAAACATTTAATGACAGACACTTCGTCATCACAATCTTGTAATGTGTGCAAGGCAACACCCAAGGAACTCAACAATCTTGACTTACTTTTGCAGAAACAGTATCCTACGACTAGTTCATTTAAATTTGGAATCTCTGTATTACACTCATACCTCAGATGTTATGAGTACTTGTTACACATATCACATAAACTAGAATTACGGTTATGGCAAGCGAGGGGCACAGAATCCAAAGAAAATGTAAAAAAAGGAAAGAGTCAATAACTACTAATTTTACCAGCAAATGGGATTAGTGGTAGCGTTCATGCGCATTTGGTCCACTTGCCGAAAAAACGTCCACTTCGCATTTGGTCCATTTCGCGGGACGTCCATTTCGCATTTGGTCCACTTCGCGGAACGTCCATTTCGCGGAACGTCCATTTCGCATTTGGTCCACTTCGCGGAACGTCCATTTCGCATTTGGTCCACTTTCTAAAATTTCCTCCTTTTGAGCACAAAACCGTCAAAACGAGTTTACCTAATTAGTAAATGTTTATTTAATCACTTTTTGTTATTTTTTTTTTGTTTTTCATAAATATGGAAAAGACATTTTCAAAGACATGTTCATGCGCATTTGGTCCACTTCGCATTTGGTTAAACTCAGCTTAAACTTCTATCACTTATTAAAGTTTTTTTAGGATTCCGTACCCAAAGGGTAAAAACGGAACCCTAATTACTAAGACTCCGCTGTCCGTTCGTCTGTTTGTATGAAACAGCTGATTTTTTTTCGTGATTTCAGAGTTGGTCCCATAGTAAAAGTTGTTCAGTTTGATGGTCCCTATCTACCATATTCGGCTTTATAATGCTTTTACCAAACACCTTGCATATGTAAAAAGAGTTAAAAAAAAATTATTCAACTTCTTCCATATTTATATGAAAGTGGACCAAATGCGAAATGGACGTTCCGCGAAGTGGACCAAATGCGAAGTGGACCAAACGCGCATGAACGAGATCGACGTGCGACTCAATTATCGAACGAGCAAGCAAATGAATCGAGAAAAAAACAATTATACAATGGGTCATTGAAGTCATCAACGGTTGGTCCAAAGAGACTTCAAAATATTCAGAAATCAAGTTTTAATAAAAGCTTCCCGAACCTAATGGTGGTGATGGTGGGTAAAGTCCTACACTTCTTCAACCCCGAACTCCAGGCACAGCGATGGCTCCTGAATGGCTTCCAGCCTCAAGAGTCCGCCCAACGAGCGTTCGTCATCGTGTCGGTGCCGGAGGAACGCAGTGTTACAAAAAAAGGATTAGTTGTTAAACCTATTCTTAGCGGCGAAATGAATGCAAGATGATGTCAAGTAGACCTTATTGACATGCAGTCACAAGGAGATAATCAGTATAAATGTATACTTGTATACCAAGATATCTCACAAAATGTAGTTGTCGCAAAGCCAAAAAGTTGTGTACCTCAAAATGCCATCACAGTGGCAGTTGTTCTAATAAATAAACCTGTTACTTGCTACATATTGTATAATTATTGTTTTCAATTTTATGTTCTATTTTACTTATATTTTCATTTGATTTTTATTAAGAGAAGATGCTAATTATGCCAAATAATGAGTTTAGTCATTTCTATAAAACAAAGATATTATGTTATGAAATTTTTGTTTCAAATTTAATTACATTTTATGTTATATTTTTAATATGACTTTCCTTAAGTTTTAAATGCAAAAACTAGAGGATTTTTAAGGAAGAAGTCCTTGGTAATGAATCCAAATAATGAGTCTGATTATTTAAGTGGTTTAATATTTAGTTTATTTTAAGTTAAATGACAATAACAATAAAAAAATAGTAATTAAATATGTTTGTATTACTCTGCCCAAAAGGTGATGGACAATATGTATAATGCCCGGTCAATTTGATTATTTGAATAATTATCAAATTGCGCTCTCATATTGCACATTTTTCATAATGACCGGGCACTATGTATACTGCCCAATTTATCACTTGGTCCATAACATATACATATCTAAAGGTATCAGAAACAGACCTTACTGAACTTCTTTCCAGAGTTCTAAGTACTATTAACTTACTAAATTACTCTCCAGACGCAAAATAGGCGCAATAGACGTCGTGTTACGGAAACCGCCCGTGTTGCTAAAAAACAAAAAGACGCTACGAATGCTACGATACATTAAACTCATTAAAGTATTGTCATTTTAGGATTCACCGTTTCAGGCATTTTGGTTTTGTAATTAGTTGGTTTTGTAATGAATTGGTTTTGTGATTAGGTGTTTTTAAGAATTTTTCATTTTGAAATTCATGTGTTTTGGTATTAAGATCGTATGATTCGGAGGGCAACATTTTCACATTGTTCTTTAATAAATAGCCTTGGGTAAATGTTGAGGAGAAATGGAAACCAACTAGGACATCGCGAAAAGAAGATCTAACTGGAAAGGATAAATAGGTACATTCAGGCCTTATTGAATGAATGGCTTTCAATTAAGCAAGCTACGATCTATCTCGAAAGGTTAAATCCGTCCAGGGGGGTTATTACAACCTCTTAAAACTTGCCAGGTTTATGAATTGCTATAGTTACATCTCTTTCTCGCTGTATAGCAAATAAAAGAGATAGATTGATAATCAATCAGAAAACTGCCGGGAAATAAGAGGTCATAATACGGCCCCAGGCGGTTTTGACGCAGATCGTCACTTTCGCAAATGGTCATCGCGAAAAATTTGGTCACTTTCGCAAATGGTCATTTTCGCAAATGGTCACATTCGCAAAACGTCACTTTCGCAGAATGTCATTCACAATTTTCACTTATAGGAGAAAAAAAGAAACAAAATCCGAATGACATTCTGCGAAAGTGACCAAATTGTTCGCGATGACCATTTGCGAAAGTGACGACCTGCGTCAAAACCGTCCAGGCCTTTAATCAAAGCAAGCTTGGGCTACAAAATGTTTTTATTTATTAGATTTTTTTATATTAATGTTAGATCATATTTACGCCATTTCTACGCATTAGGCAGCCATTACACGGTAGGTTTTGCTGTCAGTTTAACCACAGTCACGGGCTGGGCTGTGACTGACGATAAACCTACCGTGTAATGTAGTGACTGATGGTTGCATGATGTGATTTGTTCTTTCCATCAGTCTATCAGTCAAACGTAATTCATGACTGATGGAATTTGACTGACGCTTGCATGACCATGTAATGGCTGCCTTAGAAGCAATGTATTTGATTATTTGTATATTATAAGCTAGAACAAGTCTGTACAAGTGTACAGTACAGTTAAAAATACAAAAAATTGGAAATCCTAAAAATGCAACCACTTTTGTCGATTTAGCAAGTGTTTTTGAAGACCGTTGTCTCAATTTAAAAAGAGGTATGTCAGAGTGTGCTTATACTTTTCAATTGTTAATGAACAGTACACAAAATCTGAAACGAGAAAAAAGGAAGCAATCATTCACTCCTGTGGAATTGATAATTGCATGTTCTGGTACTCCTTTACCGAGAAAATGGGATCGTTTTATCTACCACTCCGGCAATAAGGCTAATCTCTCGCCAAAATATCTGAAAATAAAGTTCTGCAAGCGGCGAGTCTTGAAGGCGATTTTGAATTGCTGACTGCAGGTGGGTTTGAAGATCTTCTTGATCTTAATAAAACAAATGTTTCAACCCGATATTAAATTGAAAAGAACAAAATGTACGTACAGGAGTAATAAAAATCGTTATTGGGGAATGTCACAAAAGCAATTTACAAATTTTGTTAAAATCAACAAAATTTAAAACAATGTGCATTGTTGTTATGACCCTGAAACACAAAAAAACGAGTCTTCTATGGGAATTTGCGACTTTTGTTTGAGAAGGACGATTTTGATGCTGCAAATCAAAGTGCAACTGGAGAAGCAATTTATAATTAGCTTATCAGAAGTTTTCAGAACCGAAATGTTCCAATGCTGCCACGAACGCGACATTAACAATGAAATGTTAAATCTGTGGCTTAACTTCAAAAGATTTTGATTCCTTAGATAAAAAGGGCACACAAGAAGCGCTTGAATTTGGATTGTCCATTCTACATGCTAGAATTCGTTTTTTTTTTATCAATTCTGCATTTCGCTTATAAGTTTCCTATTAAAAAGTAGCAACTTAGCGACACCGCATACGGGCAACTTTTGTCTCGGCAACTATTTTGTCTTTCACATATGGTTTGTATGAAAAGTTGCCGACGACCGCGTCGCTTCGTGTGCGCGCTTCCATATAAACCCGTGGACTTGATGTGAGAGACAAAACAGTTGCTGGGCGACTAAGTTACCCGTGTGCGATAGCGTTTAGAGATGAGAGTGACAAAACGCAAGTTAAAAAAGGAAACTTGAAATCCAAAAAGAATTTAGACTTAAGATGAGCCTCATTGTTGATGTTCCTAAACCAAACGGTAACACGAATGATAGCAATAGCAACACTAGTAGAAGATTTTTTTCAGATCAGGAATTGGCTGCAAAAATCACAACTGTGGATGTTAATTTTTTATACCGCTTAAAAGTAATGTTAGAAGTATTGTCAAGTGGCCACGTAATAAACACAACTTTTTTCTGAATACGCGAGAGAAACAGCAGAGTTGTACGTGGAACTCTACCCAGCGAACTAAAATCTATGATATCTACTTAGGTTGAATTAGATTTTGAACTCATGAACCCAAATAATGACTTAGAATTGTTAAAAAAGTGTGGCCAATATCCATGGAAAAAGCTTTACGAATTTGTAGTAAAATAAAAAGTTGCGTGGAAAGTCTGGAAACTTTGAACGTCGCGTCGATAGTACCACCGATAGTACCACACCAAGTCAGTAGGTGCTAATTTATTTTCAATTTTTTTTTTCATGTGGAATAAAGATAATAAACAGTCCGCAAAATCGATGCACTGTGACTGAAGATGTGGTGTTGGAGACGACTGCTAAAAATACCCTGGACAGCGTTCCGCACCAACTTATCCATCCTTAAAGAACTTCACATATGTGATAGATTAATTATCGTCGATTGTGCAGTAACGAATACTGAAATTCTTTGGGCATATCTCCAGAAACGAGGAATCGATGGAGAGGCTGGTAGTACAAGGCCACACAAAGGGGAAGAGACCACGAGGCCGCTCTCGACTCGTTGGATCGACCTCATTAAGAAAACTACGCAGTTGACCGCAGTACAGTGTTTTCGCAACGTAGAAAATCGGCAAAAACGGAGAGACATCGCACGTCGTGCGGCCGCCCTGAAAGCGAGTGGAGACGGCGAGCCACAACCCTGTCCTTCGTCGGCCACGACCACTCTGTCAAGAGCGCCGGGTTAGAAGAAGAATAAACAGTCCTCCATTATGAAAAGAATTTTTAATTCCTTGCAGATGTGAGGCATTGTGTATACCTAAAACTGATGAGTTCGAAGATGCCACCATTAGAATTCCTATTAAAAAACCGAAGAAAATAAGAAAACTAATTATAAACCACGAATTGTTGAATCAGAATGTTCAAAAAGTAACCAATATTCATGGAAAAAGCTTTGCCCACTTATAGTAAAATAAAAAGTTGCGTGGATAGTCAGAAAACTTTGAACGATGATGTACTTGAGTACCACACCAAATCAGTAGGTGCCAATTTATTTTCTTATTATTTTATGTAAAGATAATAAAGTGTCCTCCGTTATTAAAATAATTTTTAATTCCTTTCAGACGTGAGGCATTGTGTTTACCTAAAACTGATGAATTGGAAGATGTTACCATTAGAATTCCTTTTAAAAAAATAAAATAAGAAAACTAATTATAAACCAATTATATTGCTGAATCAAAATGTTCAAAAAATAACCAATATTCATGGAAAAAGCTTTACGAAGTTGTAGTAAAATAAAAAGTTGCGTGGATAGTCTGAAAACTTTGAACATCGATAGTACCATTGTCGCCGAGCCGACCTCTTTTTGATACAAACTTTATGGTTTTTTAACTTATTTTTTATTACTTTTGAATTCTGTTCCTTTTATACTGTGACGTATTACCTTTTGTTTCGCTACACTGTGTCATATCTTTTGCTGTCGTGTCAGTGCTGTTTTGTGATTTAAATATATTATTTTAAACGTTACAAAGCTTGGTATACTCATTTCCATCAGCCCATTAGCTCGCTCAGTATCAACCATATCAAATCAGTAGGTGCTAATTTATTTTCAATTTTTTTTTCATGTAAGTAAAGATAATAGACAGTCCTCATTATTAAAATATTTTTTGATTCCTCGCAGTGAGGCATTATGTTTACCTAAAACTGATGAGTTCGAAGATGCCATCATTAGAATTCCTATTAAAAAACCAAAGAAAAGAAAAAACATTATTATAAACAATATTATAAACCGATCATTGCTGAAGCAGAAAAGGTTTTCATTTTACATGCGATAAATTAAAAAGTAAATAATAAAATTTTCCCTTTTTTCATAATATTGAATAAAGATAATAGACAGTTCTCATTTTTAATAAGGTACAGTCTTATTTTTGTAATAATTTTTGATTTCTTGCAGATGTGAGGGATTATGTTTACCCTAAACTGATGAGTTCGAATACCCATCATTAATATTCCTGTTAAAAACCGAAGAAAAGAAGAAAACTAATTATAAACCAAGAATTGCCGAATCAGAAAAGGCTTTCATTTTATATGTCGCGGTAAATATAAAGTGCGCAATAAAAATAAAATACAAAGTAATGTTATCTGTGATAGCAGAGTCGGATTTTTCTTATTTCGACTTTCTTTGACGACCTCCGTGGTAGAGTGGACACCGGCTTTCAAGGTGTCGCCAGTTAGGCCCTGTCCTGATTGACATCGGTCGTGCGATCATGCGTTACGATTTCATCGTGCGATTAAAAAGAACAATAGACGCATCGCATGATCGCGCGACCGTCAATTAGGACATTCAATAGATATTACTAGGTTTGATCGCACGGTCGCACGACCAGTTTCATCGGACGGACGCATCATCGCACGACCGATGGCCAATTAGGACAGGGCCTTAGTGTGGCAACCCTTTACTTGAATAGTATGTGGTAACTTTTTTATTTCTGCTCTATAGCGCTGTTTACATATGTCAACATTAAATAGTTTGGTAGCATACACTTTGTCTAATGTAGGAGACAAGAAAATAAGAAATTTAATAATCATCAATTCTTATATTAATCCAGAAGTAACAAACGGATTGGCACATGATGAGCGGCACATACGAGGGTGGTTTGATAAGTCCATGACTTTGAAAAGAAGAAATACTTTTTTTTCATAATTTATTTTTCTGTCTTAAAAAGAAACTCCTTAGAAAGCAAAAGATTATTACTTCTGGAAACAAAAAGCTCAAGCGACTTCTCACTTTTCTTAATGACCCTGTCGACCCCCTCGGCGGCACTCATGACATCAAAACTCATCGAATGAATATGCGAATCCTTCCTATTCTCTAGATTCAACCCCAGTGAGATTTTTTCTCCTACCAAACATGAATAAATGTCTTGATAAATGTCTTGGCGGGCAAAGATTTTCATCAAGCCAAAAGGTGATGTCTGAAATGGGCTCTCATTTCAGTTACCAGTTTTCAGGCGATAAAAGAAAAAAATAATGGGTTAAAGAGGTAGGAACTTCGTTGGACTGAATACGCAGAGCTATAATAAGATTATGTACAGAAATAAAACAAAATATTCAGAAAAAAAATCTTTCTTCATTAAAAAGTCATGGACTTATCAATCCACCCTCGTATTTATTTACACGACTGCCCAAAGCAAAAAGAGTGTATATGTGTTCAGGGTTCATGTTACACTAAGTAATCCAGATATCTTGCATCAACTTGAACATTATTAAAGGAGAAACTAAAGGACCATATAAGCAGTGAAGATGAATCATGATTGAGTCCACCATTTTAAGACTTGTTCTGCTGATCATGAAAAGGAAGGGGATTCATCGAGATGATGATTTGTTCGATGATTTATAGATTTTTCCTCTGTGACAGATTTTGTAAAATAAAAAAAATTGCTATATACCTAAATATTATCCATCTAATTGTGTAACTTTATTACTTAACACATAGGTATATTTTCGTATTAATTAGGTACCTAATTAAGACATTTGCATCCACATTGCTTTCGCATGCCCTTCGTTTGGCAAAACGGAAGACCAAAGTTTGTAAATTAACCAACTACAAGGTGTTTGGTAAAAGCCTTATAAAGCCGAATATGGTAGATAGGGACCATCAAACTGAACAACTTTTACTATGGGACCAACTATAAAATCGCGAAAAAAAATCAGCTGTTTCATAAATTTTGATATTTTCGTTATTAATTTTTGTATGAAACAGCTGTTTTTTTTTTCGCGAATTCAGAGTTGGTCCCATAGTAAAAGTTGTTAAGTTTGATGGTCCCTATCTACCATATTCGGCTTTATAATGCTTTTACCAAACACCTTGTATAATGAATAATAAATAATTTCAATATACAAAAATTAACCATAGGTACATTAGGTACTCTTCCACTCGAGCAATTCGAATCACATTTTCTCCGAGTGGGAGTGACTCCGGACAAAACAAATTTACAGACCGGCAGCCTTCGGGCCAAGTCAAACTTTTAAAGAGAAAGCTGCTGTGTAATTTTATTAACACCTCTACTAACTTCACAATTAAGATATATTAATCCACATTGCTATTCAAATATTATCCATTCCAACTTTAAGAAAGCTCAGTTTCTGTCAAATCTGACAACTTTTTTGAATTTAAGGTGGCCTTAACTCATTTATTTGGCCTATAGTCACCAGAGCCAATGCACCACTATGACCCAAACACGAATCACAATTTCTCTGAATCAGTGTGACTCGGTAGCACAATTGAAGCAATATGTAGTGAAGGTTTAGAGCAGGCATGCACAGACTTATTGAGACCATGGGCCACTTGGGCAAAAGATGAACTAATGGCAGGCCACCAGTACAATTTAACATACAACTAGCCTAAAAAAATTTTATTTCTAATGTACCTACGAGGGAATATTATTGCTGGCGGGCCACCGGAAAATTGCCGACGGGCCACATGTGGCCCGCGGGCCGCAGTCTGTGCATCCCTGGTTTAGAGCGAAGACATTTCTTACACAACTATTTTATAATTGAGACACCAAATCACAATTTCTCTGAATCAGTGACTCGGTAGCACAATTGAAACAGTATGTATTGAAGGTGAGCGAGACATCCCCTTACACAAGTATTTTATAATTGAGAAACAAAATTTTGAGACAGACATTAATAATTTTGAGACTAACGGCCTATTACTCAAACAAATCTTAAATTTAAGGCCACCTTAAATTCAAAAAAGTTATCAGATTTCACAGGAACTATGAAACTGACAGCTTCCTTAAAGTTAAGGAGTCCTTAACTTTAGATTATAGCTAAGAAGCTTTAGAGTATTCGACCGATAGACACCAGAGCCGATGATAAGAATTCCGACCCAAACAGTTGCCAATTATTTTATAAACAACAAATAGACATTTGAGCCAATGATAAGAAATCCACTGAGACCCAAACAATTGCCAATTATATTATTCTGCAAATGTTTCTAAAGATTTGGTCTGAAAACCAGTGTTTTGTGGCATTCTGAGTGCCGCAGAAGCACAGCTGAGACAGCTACCTGTTGGCCTCTCGCACCTATCTCTTTGTTATTATTGTTTCATTCTTTCTTTTCCTTTTTATTACTGTGTATTTAGTGTTTTAGTTTAAAAGTCATTGTTTGTATAACAAACAATGACTTCTTAAGGTTTTAAATTTTAAGGCACCGAGGCCGATTAACATTTTCTTTCTTTCAATTATTTTATAAACAAGAAACAGACCAAGCCGATGATAAAAAGACCGCTCTGACCCAAAAACTTCCCAAACCTGCTACCTACTTAATATGGTAATTTCAAAATCTATCACACTTGCTTTCAGGATGTGATACATTGATGCTTTTTGGCACAAATAAAAACTTACCAAAGAAATGCAGCAATGTGTCACATCCATCTGGCAAATTAAAGCGATTGCAATAGATTTTGAAAATTACACATTGACACAATTTTTTATAAACAAACAGACACCTGAGCCAATGCTGAGAACACCATCAGAACCAAACAATGGCCAATATTTTATAGAAACAACTATGAATGAAAATATCCCTCTGATCGGACACTTTGGCAGTCAGTGTGATAGTTTGAGAACTGAGAAATGACCAATGCAAAAATTTTAGTAAGTCGTGAGTGAAACACAACTATTTATGTAATAAAATGACACTCCGACCACCAGAAAACAGAATTAAATTCAAAGTTGGCAGGGTAGGTATCAAGCGACAGTGACAAAAAACGCTGGAGACTTGAACCCAGCTTTTACACACAAGTAGGGTAGGAAGGATGTCTAATCAACATTTGAGGAGTTATCATTATCTTACTTTCATATATTTCGCTGAACCAGTTATTATTGAAGTAAAATTCAATAAATATTTCACCCGAGACCGAGACGCCGGTGCCGATGGCAAATTGACAATGTTATTTTCAAAACCCAGCTATCCATCTTTTGGCTATACCTACACATTTAGAATAGAACAAAACAACTGTTGTAGCAAGAAATTATTCAGATTCAATAAAAAAACATTGACAAACATTATAACCAAATTGGAAAAGCAAGAAATAACACAACAAAACACGGTCTTTTTTCCGTTCCTTCTTTTGTTTCTTTCTTGCCCAAAGAGAATGTAAAATCACTGGTTCTTGCCTTTCCCACAGACCATAGCCTTCTTTATTTCCAAGCCGTGAACATAAGTTTGGCAACGTCTGTTACTGTCAGTTTGTGGTCATGTCGTCCGCCAGTCTCCATACTAAATGTATGGGAATATTTCAATTTTAAGAGGTCGATATTTTTTTTCATAGTAATCGTGTGAGGTTTAAAATCCTTACTAATCCTTATGGCCGGTATACATTTTGATTAGTGTTTAGTGCGAGTGGCTCGTTTAGTGTTTAGTGTTTAGCAAAAAACACGTTCGGACAGTCTCTGTTTAGTGTTTAGTGCGAGCGAAGTACAGTGTTTAGAAGCGCGTTCTATTTTTTCTGCGAGTAGCTCCTCCCGCGCGTCCCGCACGTCCCGCCTCCACCCCTCACTTGCAGCTAAACACGCACTAAGCACGTCTGGACAGGACTGTTAAGTGTTTAGTTTATATCAACAAAGCCTGTACTAAACAGCGTATGCTAAACAGTATGGGACATCACCTACTAATCACTAAACACTAAACAGTGCACTAAACACTAAGCACTTTACTAATCAAAATGTATACCGGCCAATACTGTTTAGCATACGCTGTTTAGTACAGGCCACTACAGGCTTTGCTGATATAAACTAAACACTTAACAGTCCTGTCCAGACGTGCTTAGTGCGTGTTTAGCTGCAAGTGAGGGGTGAAGGCGGGACGTGCGGGACGCGCGGGAGGAGCTACTCGCAGAAAAAATAGAACGCGCTTCTAAACACTGTACTTCGCTCGCACTAAACACTTAACACTAAACAGAGACTGTCCGAACGTGTTTTTTGCTAAACACTAAACACTAAACGAGCCATTCGCACTAAACACTAATCAAAAATCACTACACACTAAACAGTGCACTAAACACTAAACACTAAGCACTTTACTAATCAAAGTGTATACCAGCCATTACTAATATTATAAATGCGAAAGTCCGTTTGTTTGTTTGTTTATTTGTTTGTTACGCCTTCACGTCTTAACTACTGAACCGATCATCATGAAATTTTGCATACACGTTGTCAGGGGTACAGAGAAGGACATAGGGTACCTTTCATCCCGAAAAAAGGAACTGTTCCCGAGGGATAGACAAAATACTATCCACGCAGACGAAGTCGTGGGCGGAAGCTAGTATCAAAATAATTTAGTTCTTTTATTGAAATGCTTTGTATATTTAACAATAGAAAAAATATCAATGTTAACCAGGAAAAAATGGCTGTCAAAGATGTCATCTTTTTTGTTGATTTTCTTCAGCAGGGAGTTGATTAACACGCCCTCTAGCTAGCAATAAATGATATATCATTAGAAAGGTCTTTTAAAGACAAATATTTGCTGTTAATATACTTAATATCAATTGTAAATACTTTTGAAGTTAAAGGTTATTAAAGTATAAAAGTGGTTTATTGGCTATAGGAGTTGATCTACCACACCTCTAGCAATGAATGATATATCATTAGAAAGGTTTTCATATGACAAATATTTGCTGCAAACATACTTTCTATTAATTGTTAGTAATTTCGGAGTTTTAGATCATTAATGTTAAAAAAAAAAGTCAAGTTTAGAGCGTCATAACTCTCAAAGTACTAATAGTTGACGTTTACAGTGTTACAATAAAGTGTTTCAAATTTAAATACCTTTCCAATGATGTAAGATTTATTGCTAGAGGAGGCTTAGATCAAAATGCTCATCGTACTAAAGGACCCCCGAAAAGTTCAAATAATTTGACTCAAACCTTATGTTCTAATAAATAAATAATAATAATAAATATAAAACTTTATTGAAATAATCTTACATCACAATTTACAACTAGTTTAAACATAGATAATATAGGAAAAACAAATACTAAATAATTTTTAAAATAACATTATACTATGTGCTTGACCACATGCGATGTTGCCGTTCTGCTCAACTTCAGGGCTTGGAAGATATAAAAGGCTATGCACAGACTCTACAACTTCTTCTCTAAGCCCACTGACGTCCATTACACAAGTACCCGCTGGACAGGCGAACGTCACCTATCGTTTTTTCCGATTTGAAAATCGCCATATTGGCGCTGAGAGCAGTAGATTCTATACTATGGCAATAGTGAGTGTACTTCGAACTAATTAGTTCCAAGTACACTCACTACTGCCATCGTAGAATCTACTGCTCTCAGCGCCAATATGGACGATTGGTGACGTTCGCCTGTCCAGCGTACTTGTATAATGGATGTCACGTCACTCAAGGACATTTTTTCTATCTTCACTATGATACTGGCCGTGCAATCTCCATTGGAGGGAGGTATAATATAAGCTTCTTGATTCTGATGGTGTTGATAAAAATGTACTCTTATATCTCAATGTAATAGGCAGGCAGCATCGAAATTAAGGCCGCTATTACATTATCATATATGTACACCGTCATTTTGTAGTCGTTTTAATTAACTTAAGGGTGTGTTGTACCAATGAAACTAAACATTTTTGCCCAAGAAACATGGGTCGAAAAACGACAAAAAATTTTGGTCCTCCCATACTAACTAGACAGATAAAACATTGTATTTGTATGGGAAAGTCCAAAATTTTTGTCGTTTTTCGACCCATGTTTCTTTGGCAAAAATGATTATTTTCATTAGTAGAGCACTCCCTGAAGTTAATTAAAATGACTACAAAATGACGGTGTATATCTCATTTATATATGATTTCATATCTGTCAAATTCTATGATCATAATTAAATGATGCGGTCCTTCATTTTTACTTATTACACTATATGATTCACCTATGATCATATAAGGCTGGCCCCCAGACCTACCGGTTCCGTTTCTTTGCTTTGCTGTGCTACCTTGCTTGAAAGACCGCCGGCCAACTAGGGTAATTTTCAATCTATCGCATTTTGGGACTAGACCAAATTGGCAAGATAGCCATTAGCTTGGTTTTATCAAATATCATCGCCTGGATTGCGAAGTAGGAAGCTTTTAGGAGATATGCCACCCTGAACATGGACTCCGATCGTTAAAAATAACTCGATCGCTTATTTATACAAGATGTTTGGTAAAGCCTTAAAAAACTGAATATGGTAGATAGGGACCATAATAAAACTGAACAACTTTTACTATGGGACCAAATCTGAAATCGCGAAAAAAATGAACTGTTTCATACATTTTGATAATTTCGTTATTAATTTTTGTATAAAACAGCAGTTTTTTTTTAAAACGAAAACTAAAACTTCTCATCGCACCCCAGACGACGATATTTGATAACACCAAACTAATGGCTATCTTGCCAATGTGGTCAGGTCAAAATATGCGATAGATTGAAAATGAGCCTCTTGGCCGGCGGTCCATGGTAGAACAGCAAAGCAAAGAAACGAAACCGGTAGGTCTGGGGCCAGCCTAAACGTAAAAAATCAAGATGGGTTTTCCGTTGCTATGAGTGCATTTTATTAATAGCATTAAAAAATAACAAAAAAATACAAAAAATAAGGAGCTCGATGGCGCAGGTGGTTTAGCGCCTGGCCCAGCGATTGCGAAGGTTAAGCAACTTTCGTAAGGGTCGGTCATGGGATGGGTGACCAAAAATTTATTAGGCTGGCCCCAGACCTACCGGTTCCGTTTCTTTGCTTTGCTGTTCTACCATGGACCGCCGGCCAAGAGGCTCATTTTCAATCTATCGCATATTTTGACCTGACCTCATTGGCAAGATAGCCATTAGTTTGGTGTTATCAAATATCGTCGTCTGGGGTGCGATGAGAAGTTTTAGTTTTCGTTTTAAAAAAAAACTGCTGTTTTATACAAAAATTAATAACGAAATTATCAAAATGTATGAAACAGTTAATTTTTTTCGCGATTTCAGATTTGGTCCCATAGTAAAAGTTGTTCAGTTTTATTATGGTCCCTATCTACCATATTCAGTTTTATAAGGCTTTACCAAACATCTTGTATAAATAAGCGATCGAGTTGTTTTTAACGATCGGAGTCCATGTTCAGGGTGGCATATCGCCTAAAAGCTTCCTACTTCGCAATCCAGGCGATGATATTTGATAAAACCAAGCTAATGGATATCTTGCCAATTTGGTCTAGACCCAAAATGCCAATGTTCCTCAGAATAACATGTGTTAGGCTGGCCCCAGACCTACCGGTTCCGTTTCTTTGCTTTGCTGTGCTACCTTGCTTGAAAGACCGCCGGCCAACCAGGGTAATTTTCAATCTATCGCATTTTGGGACTAGACCAAATTGGCAAGATAGCCATTAGCTTGGTTTTATCAAATATCATCGCCTGGATTGCGAAGTAGGAAGTTTTTAGGAGATATGCCACCCTGAACATGGACTCCGATCGTTAAAAATAACTCGATCGCTTATTTATACAAGATGTTTGGTAAAGCCTTATAAAACTGAATATGGTAGATAGGGACCATAATAAAACTGAACAACTTTTACTATGGGACCAAATCTGAAATCGCGAAAAAAAATGAACTGTTTCATACATTTTGATAATGTCGTTATTAATTTTTGTATAAAACAGCAGTTTTTTTAAAACGAAAACTAAAACTTCTCATCGCACCCCAGACGACGATATTTGATAACACCAAACTAATGGCTATCTTGCCAATGTGGTCAGGTCAAAATATGCGATAGATTGAAAATGAGCCTCTTGGCCGGCGGTCCATGGTAGAACAGCAAAGCAAAGAAATGGAACCGGTAGGTCTGGGGCCAGCCTTATTTCGAGCTCCACCGTGCGTCGGAAGCACAGATCACCTCATCTGTGGTCGGAAGGCACGTTAAGCCGTTAGTCCCGGCTGCATTTGCAGTCGTTAACACTCACCAATCATAAATGAATGAGGTCGTCTTTAACTATACCTATGTTATCAAAGACGCCATTTTTTAATGCGACGAATATGATCCTACTTGTACGCTCGCTGTCAAATAGGATCCCATAACTATGATCATAGACAATATGAATCACATGTAGTTATTACACCATACTATATTCTTCATTTAAAAATGACTCACACACTCATGTTTTAATACCCCTCTTTATGTATCAGTTTCATAAACTACTATTTTTTTCTCTGCATCCCATTGTGATGTCAATTTTGTGCTTTAACTTTACCTTTATTGTGGGAAGTGTCTATTCATCGGGGCGTCTCGACCAATAGTATTTTTCTCTATCTAGCGGTGCGCACCACTGAATAGCACTCTCTATCGATTGGCTTTAGGCCGGTGCCTCGGGTTCGATCCCCGCGGGAAGCAGCATCTTTGAGTTGTTGATTCTAGTTTGGTTTGGACATTGCAGTGGCTGATTATCTGATTGTGTGCTAAGGAAGATGATCCGTGCTGTCCTGCGCCTAACCTCTCTCCGGTCGTGTCGTCCTGCCGCCCTATCGAAATTATAGAGTGAAGGAATAGAGAGTGCAAACACTTATCTCTCAAATCTCAATTACTCTGCATCCTAAATCTCTAAACACAAACGAAAGCTACGCACTGCACTGAACAAATCTGCTAAAACTACAACCAAAGAGGATTACTATTCCCGCAAATCCGCACGATGGAACCGTGTCATATTAACATCCACGTTGACGTAATCCGCAACTAAAAATTAGGTACCTACAATAAATTTCTAATAGGTGATTTTTATATTAATTATTGAATTATTAATTTTAATAATGTAGGGTCTAGGCTTAGAGCATTCAATAAGGGTCTAGACCCTTATTGAATGCTCTAAACCAGGGGTCTCCAAACTACGGCCCGCGGGCCAGGTTCGGCCCGCGAGGACCAACAATCCGGCCCGCGGAAGCGGGCCGGGATTACTTGATATCTGGCCCGCCATAAACTGTTTTAAATATATTGTAACATATAAAAAATAAGTGATGGGTAGTAAATTAAGACTCTTTGGTCATGTTAAATAATATGTTTTATTTATTTTTACTAACTTTATTTATTGCACTATAAAAAGTTATATATTAACAAAATTATTAACAAAATAACAAAACAGAGAAGGACATAGGGTACCTTTCATCCCGAAAAATAAGTATTGTTCCCGAAGGATAGCAAAAACCTTTCCACGGAGACGAAGTCGCGGGCGGCCGCTAGTATATTTATAAAACATGTAATAAAAAAGTACTTTTGAGGTTAAGTATGGGCAGTTTGTTTGTTAACATTATTTCCCTAAAGCTGGCCCCAGACCTACCGGTTTCATTTCTTTGCTTTGCTGTTCTACCATGGACCGCCGGCCAAGAGGCTCATTTTCAATCTATCGCATATTTTGACCTGACCACATTGGCAAGATAGCCATTAGTTTGGTGTTATCAAATATCGTCGTCTGGGGTGCGACGAGAAGTTTTAGTTTTCGTTTTAAAAAAAAACTGCTGTTTTATACAAAAATTAATAACGAAATTATCAAAATGTATGAAACAGTTCACTTTTTTTCGCGATTTCAGATTTGGTCCCATAGTAAAAGTTGTTCAGTTTTATTATGGTCCCTATCTACCATATTCAGTTTTATAAGGCTTTACCAAACATCTTGTATAAATAAGCAATCGAGTTATTTTTAACGATCGGAGTCCATGTTCAGGGTGGCATATCTCCTAAAAGCTTCCTACTTCGCAATCCAGGCGATGATGTTTGATAAAACCAAGCTAATGGCTATCTTGCCAATTTGGTCTAGTCCCAAAATGCGATAGATTGAAAATTACCCTGGTTGGCCGGCGGTCTTTCAAGCAAGGTAGCACAGCAAAGCAAAGAAACGGAACCGGTAGGTCTGGGGCCAGCCTAAGTTGGCTGGAGTATAGATAGGGTTACCAGATGGTCAGGATTCGCCTGGATTCTCCCGGAATACAAGATTAGTCGATGAAACCCCGGAATACAAGATTAGTCGATGAAACTGACTAAAAATCGCGCTGCGCGGTCGTTTTATTTTTCTATGTCTATAACTACTATTTATATACTATGTTTTATTTTACTATTTCTATGCTGTCTAGGCAAGAGTACAAGTTTAGTGGAAGAAACTTACTAAAAATCGCGCTGCGCGGCCGTTTTCTTACTATATACAGGCGTTTAAATTACATATTTATTTTAAACATTTATTTCTCCCGGCAACAACGGCGAAATCCCGACATTTTAAAGGACTTCCGAACTGGCAACCCCACTAAGTAGTATAGGTCATTTTTTTGCTCTTGCGACTATGTAGAAGAGTCAGTCCGGCCCTTAGGCCAAAAAGTTTGGAGACCCGTGCTCTAAACTAAAAAACTGGCCAAGTGCGAGTCGGACGCACGAAAGGTTCCGTACCAAAAAACGGCAGAAAAATCACGTTAGTTGTATGGGAGCCCACCTTAAATATTTATTTTATTCTGTTTTTAGTATTTGTTGTTATAGCGGCAACAGACATACATCTGTGAAAATTTCCACTGTTTATAGCTATCACGGTTCATGAGATACAGCCTGGTGACAGACAGACAGACAGACAGACGGACATCGGAGTCTTAGTAATAGGATTTTTTTATACCTAGGTATAAAAAAAATCTACAACCATTTTCCGTTTTTAAGGTTTAATAATGTCTGCCAGGTTCATAAGCAATTTGCGGGGATAGTTTTTTAAATTTTATTATAAAACCGCACCACAGCAATGTAATAACACTAAAACGGTTAAGTTGAATATAACTAGAAACAACAACTCAAAGATGTTGCTTCCCGCGGCGGGGATCGAACCCACGACCTCTGGATCGAGAGAACAACGCTCTAACCACTAGATCACAGAGGCATTTACACAATTTTTACTAACAATTTGAATAGTTTAACTTACGATTACGACAACTAAAAAGGAGGCACCGGCATATAGCGAATCCCTAGATAAAGAGCTATTCAGCGGTGCGCACCGCTAGATAGAGAAAAATACTATTCGTCGAGGCGCCCCGATGGATAGACACTTCCTTTATTGTGTGTGATTTTTAAGCGCCATAAAAACTGGATTGGCACTATATAAAATAACACAATTTACATATATGATCATATTTCTATGATAGTCTAATAGCGCACTAATACATTTCGATAGCAGGCAGATGTGATCCTAAAATGTTTCTCTTTGGGCAAACGTCAGCTAGCAAGTGCGCTTAGGCTGGCCCCAGACCTACCGGTTTCATTTCTTTGCTTTGCTGTTCTACCATGGACCGCCGGCCAAGAGGCTCATTTTCAATCTATCGCATATTTTGACCTGACCACATTGGCAAGATAGCCATTAGTTTGGTGTTATCAAATATCGTCGTCTGGGGTGCGATGAGAAGTTTTAGTTTTCGTTTTAAAAAAAACTGCTGTTTTATACAAAAATTAATAACGAAATTATCAAAATGTATGAAACAGTTCATTTTTTTCGCGATTTCAGATTTGGTCCCATAGTAAAAGTTGTTCAGTTTTATTATGGTCCCTATCTACCATATTCAGTTTTATAAGGCTTTACCAAACATCTTGTATAAATAAGCGATCGAGTTATTTTTAACGATCGGAGTCCATGTTCAGGGTGGCATATCTCCTAAAAGCTTCCTACTTCGCAATCCAGGCGATGATATTTGATAAAACCAAGCTAATGGCTATCTTGCCAATTTGGTCTAGTCCCAAAATGCGATAGATTGAATATTACCCTGGTTGGCCGGCGGTCTTTCAAGCAAGGTAGCACAGCAAAGCAAAGAAACGGAACCGGTAGGTCTGGGGCCAGCCTTACTTTCCTCTTTGGTACAGGCCGTTTATTTTCAAAAGCCAATTTTGAAACATCTCTTTCCATTAACACCATCTAGTGAGGCGAATAGTTACTATTTTTACTTTTTAAATTTCACTCCTTTTTTTGAAGAATTTGTGTAATCAATGAGTCGATCGACCATACTTTATTTTATTTCTCTATTTTATTTAGAGTACGGATGGCTCTACTTTACAGTGACTGTAGGGTGACAAGATCAGAGTGATTAAATACGGGATTCAGAATTAAAATATGAGACAACCCATATTTTAATTCTAAATCCAGAATAAGGGTACACCGAGCCTCCACTAGCGCTGCCAATCAAGAAAAAATCATTACAACGAAATAACTATGTTTAATGAAATTTGGAAAAATATAAAAACTAGTATTAGTAAACTATTTTTGTATGCGTTTTTTTCCTGGTTTAAATGTGTTTGTGTAGTCAAAACCTGGATTAACGCCTAAAGTGGCCAATTTTGGCGTTAATCCAGAGTTTAACTACGCGAACTTTCAAACCAAGAATTACCGCATACAAAAATAGTTGATGGCTTATACTAGCTTTTATATTTTTCAGATTTTTATTTAAGACTAGCTGATGCCCGCGACTTCGTACGCGTGGACTTTGACTTCGGCGTATGCATATAAATGAACTAATGTAGTTACATAAAAAATACTTGTAGCAGTGTTATGGTTCTGCATCAGGTGTTCCAGATCTTAAATTTTTATACCTCAACAAAAATGCTCATCAGGCTGAACAACTTTTGCTAAGGTGTCATTTTTATATTCCTTATAGTTAAGTTGGACCATTATGGTTCTGCATCAGGTATTCCAGATCTTCGATTTTTGTACCTCAACAGAAAATGCTCATCAGGCTGAACAACTTTTGCTAGGGTGTCATTTTTATATTTTGTATAGTTACGTTGGACCATTATGATTCTGCATCAGGTGTTCCATTTTCCAAAATCCATTTTAACCCTAAGTTATGCCCAGCCTTAATAGCTATATAACGAAAAAAGTTTCATTCGAATCCGTTCAGTATTTCCTGAGATTAACGTGTTCAAACAGACAAACAAACACACTTTTTTTTTTATTCTTACTCTATTACTATATCTCCATCGCCCCCGATTTTTTTAAATATTTGTAATGTACAGACACACTTTTTCTACTGTTTTATTATATGTAAGGATAGTTGTTTCGTTGTAATTATTTTTTTCTTGATTGGCGGCGCTACTGGACGCACGATGCACCCTTAAAAACAGAAAAAGCCAGCAATATTGTTCTCATTTCCTATAATAATATAATATTTTTGATGTATATTTATTTATTTTTATGACTGCCAATGGTTTTGTTTTTTCTTCTTCAAATGTACATTGTTGACATGCACTCGCATCGCATATGGTTGTATAAATTTCGCACCACAAAAAATGCACTCGTGAGGTCGTTCTCCAGTATGCGTTCGTATATGATTGTTTAGTATTTTGTTTGTCTGTAAAAGAATAATATTTTAAATTAAAAGGTCATTGGGCATTTTGTTCTGACATTTGTCCTACGGCATACACAAACGAAATATGGCTAGGTATGTAGATATATGTATCTGCTAATCAGTGGTATATGTCGCATCCTTGCAGGTCATGTTTGATTTATTAAAATTTTAACATAGCATTTCAATAATAAATAGAATAAAATAAATAAATAAAGACTTAACAAACGTTTATTATGCTTGTACCACACATTTTCACAATGCTGAAAGTAAAAACTACTATTTTATTAACAAAAGTTTAGTAACATTAAACGTTACTCACACACATACTGTAAAATATAATTTTTCTGCCAGTCGGTACATAAAAAAATAATACATATTTTGAAAAGTGGGATTGAATTCTTTAATTTAAAACTTGTTTGGTTTCTGTACGCGAACTTTCATCAAGGAGGTCAAATATGCCCAATGGCCTTTAGTTAGTCCATTAGTCTATGATCATTGGCTTAGGGAGAGGGGCGGGGGGTATTTCTTACCGTGAATCCTCGTCCACAAATATTGCACAATTTATTCTTCTCCTTTTTAACTCCCTCATGTTTTAACTGCACATGTTCTAGAAACCGAGTCCGATTCAAAAACGGCTGTGAAATAAAAAAAAGTTAAAACTACATAAATAATCACATTTAAATCAGGGCTTCAAATACCGTTAAAAATTAGTAACGTTAATAAAAATAACGTTAAAACTGGACATTAATAACGGTAAAATTTATAACGGTAAAACAGAATTTTAACGTTAATTTTTCGTTCCTTGATAACCTTATGTTACTGTATAAAAATATTTAAAAGCAATGTGTAATTGACGTTGATGCCGCCGTGACGTGATCAGTCTCTGCGGTAGGTACTAGCAATACACAATACTTATAAAATTACCGTTAAAAATAACGTTATTTTTTAACGTTATCAGGTAGATAACGTTAAAATATGTTATGTTACTAAGTATCGTTAAAAAAATAACGTTACGTAACGTTATTTTTACTGTTAATTGATAACGTTATAAATTGATTTAAATTAATGTCCCATTAATGGCACTGATCCTTCTAATAAGTATTATAAATGTGAAAGTTTAGATGTTTGTAACTCAATAACACAACAACATTATCAAACAAAATTGTTTAACTTAGACACTGTTTAAATGTGATGCTGTTTCTTTCAAACAATATCACAGAATACATAATAGTACAAGTACAGAAGATCCACTCCGCAAAGTCATTTAAATAAGTAGCGACTCTATCCCATACACAATAAAGTGCAATTCAGGTCTGCCCTTACCTACAGTTATATTCACCTAGAAGTTGCCTCTCTTTCTATCGCGAAGCCTTTATCTCTTCTAACGACTTTAGGGTTTCTTCTTATAAAAATAATAGGTACTTAATTTATTACAAGTTATGTGTTTGTGAAATAAAATGTGTAGGTACTTAAATACGTTTCAAAAAACCTAGGCTAGGTACAGTCAACGCTACGTCAAACTATACAAGCTAACTTTGAGGCAATTTGCTTTTTTACGAAATTAAATTGTCCTTAATAATTTACTTTATTTTGAAAGTAGGTAAGTAAGTACCTACCTACCTACTCGTAATCTATAAATTATTATTTCAATAAATAGTTGGGTGAAGATTATTTAGCAAATAAGACAAGTACGCAGCACTACGTAACGGATACTAAATACTAACTAGGTAGTAGACAAGCACTTTTCTTACGTTTCGATGTCGTTTGAAACTTTTGGAAGTGTGAAAAACGTGAGGTTCGGATCCTTTTTATTATTAGTATTAAAGGCAGCCCATTGCGATGTAATATGCCTTCATTTTGGTTATATATCACAAACGTGAGAACGAACGACCGACGCGGCAATATGCGAACGCGGCGAGTGACGTGATTATCGAAATCGAACTGCTAACGTGCGACCCAGCCGGCACGCGGCAGCCTCTGAAATAAGTCCGTCCTGACGGACCCGCTGGCTACTTGTAGCTTCGTACCTAAACCGCGGAGTGCGCCTAGCCTGACAATATTGTAAAAAAGTGTCAGCAATCACATTTAAAGAGTGTCTAAGTTAAACAAGTGTTTAAAAATCTTTTGTAATAACACCGATAGTTTTTTTTTATTTACAACGTGTTAATGAATTAACGCAAAATGAGAAAACCGTTTCTTCGAACCATCAAACTGAACAACTTTTACTATGGGACCAACTTTGAAATCGCGAAAAAAAAATCAGCTGCTTCATACATTTTTATATTTTCGTTATTAATTTTTGTATGAAACAGCTGATTTTTTTTCGCGATTTCAGAGTTGGTCCCATAGTAAAAGTTGTTCAGTTTGATGGTCCGAAGAAACGGTTTTCTCATTTTGCGTAAATTCATTGACACATTGTATAACCCGGAATAAAACATTATGTGGGTGCATCGAGAGTCCACTTGCGCCGCCAATCAAGAAAAAATCATGACAACGAAATAACGAGGTTCAGTAACGATTTTTGTTTAGTGGCTATCAGAAAGCTTATGCCACCACATGATTAACTGTGAAGAAATTTTTACGATATCTCTTAAACCTGAGAAGATATACGAGCTAAAACGTGCTAAAACCACAGAATAGCTAATAGTACAAGTACAGAAGCAGCACGCCGCATAGTAATTTAAATAAATAGCGACTTTTGCTCCGACACAATAAAGTGCAATTCAGGTCGCGCAATGGCCTACAGTACAGTTTATATTCACCTAGTAGTTGCCTCTCTTTCTATCGCGTGCTCTTACCTTTTCTAATGACGCAATATATCATAATTTGAAAAACGACAATTGTTTATTGGTTTTTTGATTTTGACATCCGTACACGGCACAGTAACGACTCAACATTGTTACTATTATAAAGAGACAATACCTACGCAGGCAGTAAGATGCCGCGCGACTACACAGGCGGGCGTGTGACGGCCCTCTACTCACTTGTTCGTTCGCACGAACGGCTAGCGGTAGGTGCTTATCGCGCGACCTTGAGCGAGTGATGGAGGCCTGCTAAAACACTGTTATTTTGGGGGTTCTTATGACGTCATCGAGACGTACGCGAACCTTATGTTGTACGTGATAAAGCACATATTGCATTGAGCTTGGCATTTCCTTCAAAACCCTTCTACTTAATTCTCATTATGGGAACCGACTCGCTAATGGACTATTTTTCATTATGGCCACTTCTCATTTTGGCTACTTCTCACTTGGGCGACTTCTTAGTATTACTTCTTCTAATTACTTCTTTTAATGAAAAATAGTTCATTAGCGAGTCGGTTGCCATAATGAGAATTAGCCCTAATGCGCCTAAACCACCTTTTTAACTAAACCATTTCTTAACGGATTTCAAAAATCTTTCACCAAGTTTCATAGCTATGAATATGTTTTTATATTATACCAATAAGGCTGGCCCCAGACCTACCGGTTTCATTTCTTTGCTTTGCTGTTCTACCATGGACCGCCGGCCAAGAGGCTCATTTTCAATCTATCGCATATTTTGACCTGACCACATTGGCAAGATAGCCATTAGTTTGGTGTTATCAAATATCGTCGTCTGGGGTGCGATGAGAAGTTTTAGTTTTCGTTTTAAAAATAAACTGCTGTTTTATACAAAAATTAATAACGAAATTATCAAAATGTATGAAACAGTTCATTTTTTTTCGCGATTTCAGATTTGGTCCCATAGTAAAAGTTGTTCAGTTTTATTATGGTCCCTATCTACCATATTCAGTTTTATAAGGCTTTACCAAATATCTTGTATAAATAAGCGATCGAGTTATTGTTAACGATCGGAGTCCATGTTCAGGGTGGCATATCTCCTAAAAGCTTCTTATTTCGCAATCCAGGCGATGATATTTGATAAAATCAAGCTAATGGCTATCTTGCCAATTTGGTCTAGTCCCAAAATGCGATAGATTGAAAATTACCCTGGTTGGCCGGCGGTCTTTCAAGCAAGGTAGCACAGCAAAGCAAAGAAACGGAACCGGTAGGTCTGGGACCAGCCTAAAACTATAGGATTCAAACCTGTTACTTATCCTCACTACGTCAAATAAAATTTTGAAAAATATGAAAAGTAGTAGTCGCGGTGGGCGGGGTTACGTCCTGGTAAGGGTGAGTCAACAATCAAACGCCGTTTTCGGTTAAAAATCACGCATTCAACGAAAAAAAAATTAATACACGTGATATCTCGCTACACCCCCCGGCCCCCCTAGTGATACTTCGTGATTTTTTCAACAACCGCCCCCCCTTCGAGGCTCACGTGATTAATGGACGACCCCCAACAATTTTTGTATGCGTTAAATTCTTAGTTAAAAATGTGTTCGCGTAGTTAAAATGTGGATTAACGCCCAAAGTGGCCACTTTAGGCGTTAATCCAGGTTTTAGCTACACAAACACATTTAAACCAGGAAAAGAACGCATACAAAATAGTTTATAACGAATACTAGTTTTTATATTTTTCAGAATTTAATTAAACATAGTTATTTCGTTGGAATGATTTTTTCTTGATTGGCAGCGCTAGGGGAGGCTCGGTGGGCCGGGCGCTTAAACATAACAGAAACATATTAATAAAATTTACTGATAAATAAATAGAGTCTGGGCGTTAAGGGTACCTTGTTGCACTGCTCGCAGTAATACTTGGATTGCTTCATATGTACGTGCCTGTAATGATTTTTCATATATTCTCTACGAGTGTACTGTCGACCACAGTCTGGACATGGCACTTTCTTTGCCGCGCTGAAAATGGTCATAATATACGATTGGCATGGTCATCATCCCCCTACCCTTATCCCAATTTATTTGGGGTCGGTGCATTGCGTCTTTTTCTTTCATTCCTTCCTGTCACTCGTCATTTCCTCATCCACTCCCTTTACATTCATATCATTCCGCACACAATCCATCCATCTTTTCTGCGGTCTTCCTCTTACTTTCAAGCTCTCAACATCCATATCCATTACTCTTCTAGTTACATGCCTTTCATCCCTTCTCATTATAATATATTTTATCTACACCCATTAAATCCTCTGCTGTAGATGGAGACTCTTTGTTTGTGTGCATTTGGATTATTTTCCCTGATTTTTCAATTATGTCTAAAACTATTGATACAATAGCAATTTTTATTATGGAAGTTGAAGATCAAATTGAAAAAAAGAAAACCAAAATATGTTGGAATAAAAAAAAAATTTACAAAAATTCGCTTCCAACATTCAAAAATTTATAGCAAGCACATAGCAAACACATCTATACTAGCGCCAAGTTAGCGGTAATGCGCCGACTGGTGGACAATTTGTGAATTAGCTAAATTGTCCTGCCATTGCAATAACTTTTTATGTTGTAAAAATAGAGTGAAGAAACTCTTATTATACAGGGTGATTTTTCTAACACTGCACAAATTTTTTGGTGTGAATTGGACCGTCAAACTAAACAACTTTGTCTATGGTACCAACTTATCAGAGCAAAAAATAATCATCTGTTCCATGGAACAGTATTCCATGCATCTAAAATAATCTAATGACGGACGAAGACTATGCCAGACATTTTTAAAGCCTTTTGTGCAGGGCTGCGTTCCGTCGCTTTGGGTGTAATTGTTTGGTTAAATGGCCGATGGCCGTTGGGGCAGAAAGGTTCTGGAATGGCGACCGCGCACCGGACGACGCTCCGTGGGTAGGCCCCCGACAAGGTGGACCGACGATCTGGTGAAGGTCGCGGAAAGCCAGTGGATGCAGGCAGCGCAGGACCGATCGTCGTGGAGATCCTTAGGGGAGGCCTATACCCAGCAGTGGGTGTCGTGTGGCTGATATGATGTTTGGTTAAAATTTAACCCGTTTGAGTTGCAACCAAGCGACGGAACGATCGAGTTGTTTTTATAACCTCTTTAGGTACAAAGTTTTCGTTTTCCATTTGGAATACGGATTATTTAAACTTTCTTGTATTCTTAATTAAATCAAAATCTATTTTTTGAGCAGAAACCATGAATTTTTTAAACTTAGACACAAAAACATCAATGTCAAAATGACAATGACATATTTTGTTAGCATAAACGTCAGAGCGTTTTTCAACCATCTATTTTTATGGTTGTTTGGTTGCAACGCTCCAAGCCACTGAACGGGTGAAACTACGCTCTGACAGCTGTCAGGGTAAAATTTCACCGAACCACGGAACGGTTAGAGCGCGCACCGGAGTGCGCTTGAGTGCACTCGAGCGAAGCCACGGAACGCACCCCAGTGTTCAAAAAATCACCCTGCATAAAAACGCCTTACTCACTCATCCCGCTCGGCAGCATGAGCTGTATTTCTCATTAAATGATTTCTATACACCGCAGCGTTGCTAAATTTCTTGTCACATTGTACGCAGTAAGCGTCAGCTGTTTCCGGCGAATGTTTCTCTTTTTGGTGTTTCTTTAAGGATGGTTTTAACTTGTACTTCCGGTCGCAAAGTTTGCATTCATACTTTTCAAAATGTTGACTGTAAAAAAATCAGTGGTCGTTAAGGTCTATCTAAACATATCAGGGCCGGGCCATACGTATCAGGGGCCCAAGCTATGTTGGGCGTTTCTATGTCTACATATGGGACCAACATATTTTGAACACCGGGTCCTGAACGGAGCCGTCGATGATGGAGCCCAACGTAAATTTCTTTTATCTACACTCACAACGTAATGTTCCAAATATGATTTCAAAAAAGGTAATATAAATACGCACTTTATTTTCGTGGATAGGTAAAATTAAAAAAAAACTCATTACGATGCAGTCAACTGCATCATAAAATAACTTTTTTTCTCATTACGATACAGGGCAAATCCAAGAAGAAGGCACTAGTGCCGTGATATTAAAAAAAACAGCTATATTTTCCTATAATTTCCATGATTGAAATGCACTCTATGGTAATCGATGACTTAGTGCGATTAGTTTGCAGGAATGCACTCATCTCATATTTTTACCATTGAAAATGGTTATCAGATGCAAATCGCCTGAGACGTATTTTTGACCATATCTCCAAGGATTATGAGAGGATCGAGATGGAAATAGTACCAAAAGTTGAGGAATTTATCGAGACACGTGTGAACGTTTGAATTTTGAAAATATACTGGTAACTTTTATAGAAATTTTGCAAAATTCCGAATATTCCGGGGTTTTTGGGGGGTGTTTGTTTACTAAATTGTAAATATTTCGGAAAAAAACTGGCCCTAGGGTATTAGTTTAGCTACCAAATGGCGAAATAATTTTGAAAATCGGTAAATAATTGTGACCTGTAGGTGGTCCCTTTAGATTTGGAATTCTAGAAAAACGGGTGTTTCCATACATAAAAAGTTATGTAGCTTCTATGATTATTGACCGATCGTCATGGTAATAGTGTTAAAAGATGCAGAAGCAGACGAGAAGTGCATTCGTTGGAATTTTGAAAATCGGTTAATAATATTTCGGCCGCATCGAGGCAGTCAGCGGGCGCTTTTGTGACACGAGGCGGAGCCGAGTGTCACAATCGTAAAAATAAATAGGTAGTTACTACCTAGGTAATTTTAAAAATATAATAGGATTTTGCATTTGATTTGTTTTTGGTTTTTTTTGCTAAACTGAATTTCGTAGGTTATTTTTATTCTTGATTTAAAATGTGAAAAAAATTGACTCTGCCCGATATTTTAGATGCAGCTAAGGAAATGACATATTACAACATTACAAGGTAGGTACAGTCAGTGGCACGAATCATGACAATTTTTCGACGGAGTGGGGATAAGTTCGCGCATGTGCTCTTGTGGGCGACCAATAGCGCGCGCCCCTCTCCCGCCGCCCGCGCCCCTCACCGCAACGCATACCCATTATACGCGTTTCGCGCAATCCCCACCCGATTTCTTGATTCGTGCCACTGACTGTACCTAGCTAATACAAACAAAGTCTCTCTCTCTTTCTAACGTTGATCTTTTATTTAGTAGGTTCAATCCCAAATGTATGAGTGTAGATAAAGTAGTGTATGAAACTGCACATAACTAGGTATTAAAACACTCGTGTGATACTATTAAAACACACACTCATGTTTTAATACCCCTCTTTATGTATCAGTTTCATAAACTACTATTACATACAGAGTCTTAGCACGACCAACGTAACTTGCCCCCCTGACACGTCCACGCCCGGCCACGGCCTGGATATGTGGGGCCAGACCTTTTACTCTTGACGCGACCGAGAATATCGAGATCGAATGGGGTTGGCAACGCAAAGCTAATTGTAGATGTCGCTGCGTACGCTTGTTCCTAAGACAGTAGACGTTTAGATCAAAATGTATGGGAAAATAGGTATTTATTTTGTAGTATTTTTATTTTTAGAAAAAGACCCATTGACCCAAAATGGATATAAGACCCATTGACCAAAAATGGATATAAAAGACTATTCAACAATGCAAATGCCGGAATTGAAAGCCAAATTAAGACGTTTTTATTCTTACAGAATTTATGATTTTTTTCTACATCCAGATATGTCGGAAATTCGTAAGTGCCAACATTTTCAAAGCCTATTACACAGAATTCAATCATTTGAATGCTAAAAAAACGATTTGTTTAAGTAAAAGTCCTTTGTTTTCATAGTTCTCGTGGAACAAGCGTACGCAGCGCCATTTTGACAGTTGTCTTCCCCATTGGAATCGAGTAAACGTCAAAATAAATTGTATCATGGAAACCATGACAACCGTTTTCAATGTAGGTACTTACCAAAATAACAGATTTTCAATGTTTATTCGATCCTGATGTGAGAGTAGGGGGGAGGTTACATCGCAAAGTGTACGTGATAAACTTTCTGGACTGCCGGCCAAGAAGAGGCTCATTTACAGTCTATTACATATTGGGTGAGACGTGAGACCAGACCACATTGGCAAGATAAACATTAGCTTGATGTTATCAAATATCATCGTCTGGGTTGCGAAGTGGAAAGCTTCTGGGAGATGTTCAACCCTGAACATGGTTCCTACTTTGCAACCCAGACGATGATATTTGATAACATCAAGCTAATGTTTATCTTGCCAATGTGGTCTGGTTCCAATATGCGATAGACTGAAAATGAGCCTCTGGGCCGGCGGTCTATAAAAGACCGAAGACCCAGTCAAACCGACTAGTCTGTTTTGCGTGACTTTTTTCATAACCTCATTTGGTACACCTTTGTTTAATGAATAAATAAAAAAATAATTAAAAAAATTAATAAAAACATCACTCACCCAATGTGTTTTTCTATAACTCTCTTTGATTTAGTTTTTTTCCCACAAATGTCACATATAAATATTAAGTGAAGCTCTTTGTAGTGCTGATAGAATAAATATATGTTGCTGAAACCAAACATTTAATTTCTATCATCATCGGTTATTTTTATATACCCACTGCTGGGGCACAGGCCTTCCTTATATGATGGATAAGGGGGGTTAATTTATAATTTTAACCATAGAAAGTAATAAAATTGATCTTTAAAATAATTAACTTTCAATGGTTGAATGTAAACTGTGGTGATCGATGACTTAGCGATTTGTCTGCTGGAATGTACCCAATTCCACGCTCGATGGCTCCGCGGCACCCCCGCGCTAGTCACACCTCCCATATAACCGCGAGTACTTTTACGAGCATGCATAGTGTAAGTGTAGCTTCTTTTCGCGCAGTGTACACAGGGTAATTTTGCGACCCCTTTACAAAATCAAATAATAGTTTAAGGAAGTAATAAAAAAAAATTAGGTAAGATAATCATAAATTATTTCTTTTTAAATTCACAGTTTTCAACCACTTTTTATATCCTAAAAATCTAGGCGCACGCTCACCGTCTCGAACAACGGGACGCGAGCGGGGGAAGGCGAGTGGCGGGAGGGGGGCTCGCATGGGTCGACCGTGCGACGCGCAAACGGTGACAACAATTTCAATTTGTGTAGGGAAAAGTTTGGGGTAAAAATGTAAAAAAAATATTTTTGTTTTACTTCATAAATTGATTGTACTGCTGTTATAGAATGACCTGACAAAGTTTGAAAAGGGGTCCAAAAATGACCCTGTATTTTATTTGCTTTACTGGAAGGCCGCACTGTGGACTGAAATCCAACTCTCAAAGACATAGGGACATCAATATATGAATGTCGTTTTTTTTGTTATATTCGGCTTTTGTTTACAATCACTATGCTCAACTATGCCGAAAAAGTTATAACAGTGTATAAACGGCTGACTTATAATTATTTTGCAAAATATTTGTATGGAGCTTGCATGAAAAATCCGATTATCTTTGAAACTGCAAGTCAAACCGTAATATCTTTATAGGAGGGCTTAGAACTATTTATTTGTGATTTTCCAACATACCACATATAACGGTTACTGCTGCAGGATTTTTGCAAAAAAAATGGACAAATTTAACTTTTTTTTTTATTTAATAAATCTTTTTTAGTGCTTCAAATCAAAATACTAGCAACCAATTAGTTATTTATTACCTCTCTAGTACCTATGCGTAAGCGATATTAGCTATTTTTAACCGACTTCAACAAAAGGAGGAGGTTTTCAATTCGATTGTATGTTTTTTTATCGTTGTTCGCGCGTATCTTCGACATTTGTGGACCGATTTTGATGATTATTTTTATGTTAAATTGAATTTGCTTGCAAGATGGTCCCATTAATTTTTTTTCAAATCGGTCGAGTAGTTTTCAACTAATCCTGAAAATACTATAATTGGGCATTAATTACCTTGACGACTTTCTTATTTATGAACCGAATTAGATGATTTTTTTGTTGGAAAAAGGATACTGTAGTGTAGTCTCTTTAACTTACTTTAAAAAAAGGAGGTTCTCAGTTTGACCCGTATGTAAGTATGTATGTTTCTCCGCGATTATCTCACGTTTGGTTGAGCCAATTTTTCTACCTAAATAATATACCCAACCTACACTACCTAATACAGAAGGTACTTACACTAAAAATAAAAAAATGTTTAAAAAACAAAAAACTGACTTCAAAAAACCTGCCTATAAAAAGCAAGAAATAATATTCAAATTATTAGATATGCTTATCATTGTTATTATAAAAACACGTCTATTGAAGTCGGGTTGGGGTTTTTAGAATAAGAAAAGGAAGTTGTACTCCAGCCCCACCCGACTTCAATAGTCGTGTTTTTATTATAACAATGATATAAGCATATCTAATGATTTGAATATTATTTCTTGCTTTTAAATCCTGATTCCGAAATAGAATCCGACGAAAGCGATGTTGATTGTTATTTAGTGTATTTTATGATTTTTGTTTTAATATTGGTGTATGTATTGTTTTATTTTATTTATTAACTTTTTATTGTTTGATTGTATTTTGATTTTATTTAAGAACTAGTGGCCACCGTGACTTAATGGGACTTAATGGGATCTTGCAAGCAAACTCAATCGAACATAAAAAGAATCATCAAAATCGGTCCATAAATGACGAAGATACGCGCGAACAACGATAAAAAAACATACAATCGAATTGAAAACCTCCTCCTTTTGTTGAAGTCGGTTAAAAATAGCTAATATCGCTTACGCATAGGTACTAGAGAGGTAATAAATAACTAATTGGTTGCTAGTATTTTGATATGAAGCATTAAAAAAAGATTAATTAAATAAAAAAAAGTTATTTTTCTCCATTTTTTTACAAAAATCCTGCAGCAGTAACCGTTATATGTGGTATGTTGAAAAATCACAAATAAATAGTTCTAAGCCCTCCTACAAGGATATTACGGTTAGACTTGCAGTTTCAAACATAATCGGATTTTTCATGCAAGCTCCATACAAATATTTTGCAAAATAATTATAAGTCAGCCGTTTATACATTGTTATAACTTTTTCGGCATAGTTGAGCATAGTGATTGTAAACAAAAGCCGAATATAACAAAAAAAACGACATTCATAAATTGATGTCCCTATGTCTTTGAGAGTCGGATTTCAGCCCACAGTGGGCCGCGGAAGACGCCTCTCCGCATGATCCTGTGTATAAGGAGGATCTCTAGGCCAGAATGCGCCATCATCACGATGATGATGACATAGCGAAATGATTACAAATAGTGGGGTAGCTCGGCCGTGTGGAATGTGGGTCAACGGGGCGTCTCTCCAAGTCCCCACCTCTACCGCGCAGGCGACAAGACAACTTATCACTACTTAAAAATGTGTAGTCATATGTTTGAGGTATTTAGCGATGAGAATGATACTAATGTATGATAGAATGATACTAATGTATCATTCTCGTATAATTTATTAATATAAAGATGTGGGTATGAGAGACAGAAATCAGATTGTGTTGGGTGTGAGAGGCAGAGTGTGTGTGTGTGTGTGGGTGTGAGAGAGAGTGTGTATGTGTGAAAGACAGAGAGTGTGTGTAGGAGTGAGAGACAGAGTGTATGTGGGTGTGAAAGACAGAGTGTATGTGGGTATGAGAGACAGAGTGTATGTGGGTGTGAGAGACAGAGCGTATGTGGGAGTGAGAGACAGAGAGTGTATGTGGGTGTGAGAGACAGAGTATGTGTGGGTGTGAGAGACGAGACAGAGAGTGAATGTGTGCATGAGAGACAGAGTGTATGTGGGTGTGAGAGACAGAGTGTGTGTGGGTGTGACAGACAGAGAGTATGTGGGTGTGAGAGACAGAGTGTATGTGGATGTGAGAGCCAAAGTGTATGTGGGTGTGAGAGACAGAGTGTGTGTGTGTGGGTGTGACAGACAGAGAGTATGTGGGTGTGAGAGACAAAGTGTATGTGGGTGTGAGAGACAAAGAGTGTATGTTACATACACTATCTGTCTCTCTCACATTCGGTATGTGTATGGGAGAGTGTGTCTGTATCTGTCTGTGTGTAACTTATAGACTTACCTAAACTGAGCGTTGCATTTGATGCATTCATATTTCTTAAGATGACTTTCCAAATGTCCTTTCATGTCTCTACCTATATACGACCGGTATGCACAAGTACAACACTCTAGTATCATATAGTGATAATGCTTGTGAAGATTCATATCTTTATACGTTTTAAACCGACTGAGGCAAATATCACATTGATGCTTACCGGCTGACTGGAAAAGATTATGAATTAATACATAAAACCTTTTGCCCAAAGCAAACATTTTTAGATTGTTACACTTGCATAAAACTTACATAAAGAAACCCACACGCGATAACCGCCTGGCCACGCGAACCGGCGACCGGAGACACGACACGCGAATTATCTCTCTATTACTCACTCGATAAGCTCACCGCACAGGCGGTTTATTTATTCGCAGCGTCACACGAAATGTCTTACTATTTTCCGAGTCGCATCGCCAGTCACCGCTCCGCCTCCGCGTAGCCAGGCTGAGGTAGGTCATCAGTAGAGACTTGATTTTATGCAACATAAGCAAGAAGATGCATAAAATAGGCATGCCAGTAATTTATCTATTCCTTGGGAACAGTACTGTTTTTATGGATGAAATGTACCCTGTTTTTTTATGTATCCCTGACAAAAGGATTTAAATTTGAATTAATGTCACTCACCTTTGCATGATATTTCTTGTTATGTTGAAGAAATCCGTTTTCATTATTCCAACTGAGGGCGCACTGTTCGCATCTGTATGCATTGTTTTTATAAAACACACTCAATCTTTGCTCATCCATATGAGACTTAACTTCTGCAGCGGTTAATAGTACTTTTCTGACAGGACTTTTTACATCTTTAACATCATTTGGAATAACTCTATATTGTTTTGTAAATTTCTTCTTCTTAAGCTTACCTATTTTACAGGTTGTTGATATTTCTTCACTCTTTACCTCGACTTCATCACTGATTGTTGGTGTTTCTTCACTCTTTACCTCAATATATGTATCGTTATTGTCTAAACTATCTGTATCATTGAAAACAATATCATTGTCATCATCGCTAAATTCTTGTTTGACATCAGTGCTTTCTTCATTTTCTTCTAATGAATTATTTATAATTGGATTGTTATTATCATTGCTACTGTTGACAACTATTGCTACTTTAACATTATTAACCATTTCACATTCTTCATACTTAATAGTGGTTTCATTTTCAATAATTTTAAGATTAGATAATGAATTGAAAGAATAAACCTGTGAAATTGTGCAAAGATTAATAATATGTTCATTTTTAGGGTTCCGTACCCAAAGGGTAAAAAACGGGACCCTATTACTAAGCCTCCGCTGTCCGTCTGTCTGTCACCAGGCTGTATCTCATGAACCGTGATAGCTAGATAGTTGAAATTTTCACAGATGATGTATTTCTGTTGCCGCTATAACAACAAATACTAAAAACAGAATAAAATCAATATTTAAGGGGGGCTCACATACAACAAACATGATTTTTTTGCCGTTTTTAGCTCGAAATTAATAACGAGAACAGGTAGACAGTTGAAATTTTCACAGATAATGTATATCTGTTGTTGCTATAATAATAAATACTAAAAACAATTTAAAATAAATATTAAAGGGGGACTCCCATACAACAAACGTGATTTTTTCTGTTTTTTAGTATGGAACCCTTCGTGCGTGAGTCCAACTCGCACTTGGCCGGTTTTTTATTTTATTTTAGCATTCTGCATTGATTTATTGGCATACTTACAGTTCCGTTTACATATTTGCTCAGTATTTTGGTTGACAATTCAACTCTTTCTTTAAATTGTTTGATTCTCCTTAACGTTGCTGTGCATTCCCAACATAATAAAGTGTGAGATGTAAACTGGAATGCAATTTTTTGTTATATAATTTTATTTATAACCAACTTTATAAGTGGATCTGTGGGGTAGTATTTCTAAAAGGTAAGCCCTTCACCACTGATGTATAATGACTATGGCTAACTGTAGTAAACTTAGAATCACCTCAGGCCTAAAGCAGGCTACTCAAAGCATGCAGTGGCAGAGCTTTGTGTAAGCATGCAAGATAGTCACGAACTTAGCTGTTAAGACTGGATTATATGAGGTCAGTGACTAGACTTAATGACTCAGAATTTCGGACCCCGAACTGGGTACATGTAGACTGTATCAGCAGTAAGTAGAATTGTGCCCGAAAATAGAACAGGTAGCTAGTCAGCTGGACTGACTTGCGAGCGAGAAGTTAGCACTGGACTGGATTGAAACTAGTGTTTATACGAGACCAGTAGCAAGTCAGCGCTGGACTGGGTTACTGTACTTAAAAAACGGATCTTAAACCTACGACTTGAGAGTCAGATTCAGAGCAGTTTATCCTGGGTTAATGGTTCCTTATGGATTTGTCTAATATCCACTTTGTGGACAGAAGATAAATTAACCGGTGATAATCCCTATAGAGAGACAACAGTCATCCATTATCTAATTAATTAAAAATATAATAAACTTACTTTGCCTTCGCAAATATTTTGAAATATATTCGCATATTTTTCTATGGAAAATAATCGACGGTCTCTGCTGAGGCAAACGTGACACAATGTTCTGTAGCTTGTATTCTTCTTGTTTAATATATTTGCTTCCATTTCCTTTATTCAGAAGTCATGAAAAATCTTTCTTTAGTTTTTAGAATAATCTGAAAAGTTCAACTTCAACTTCAACTTTTAAGGTGAATGGCTGCGTCTCGTTTTACGTGACGATTCTGCCAATGTCCGAGTAAAAAGACACAGTGTAATATGATACTGTTCGGTTTTTAGTGTTCTTTACGGTTTGTTCAAATTAAAAGTTTTCCTTGAGTCTGCAACAATGGACAAATACAACACATTCAAAACGGCACAAGACTTCATAGCACGGTACAAGACTTCACAACACGGCACAAATATATGAAGCGGGGGAGGGCGGGGGGGAGGGGTGGGGGGGGGGTTAATTTACAGTTTTATTTTATTTTGTTTTATGAATTTGCAGAGAATGTATGCGATGGGTGTGTGAACCTGAGAAAGTAGAAATTTTATATTAATGGGGCGACAGACATTTTTAGTTAGAATGTCGTACAGTGGGGTGGTAATTTTCGGGCAGTCGAAGAATATATGTTCAATGGTTCCTTCATCCAGTCCACATTCACAGAGCGAACTGTCCTTTACTCTAATTTTAGCCAAAAACGAAGGGGTGCATACGTGGCCCAGTCTTAAGCGGATAATTGTGGATGCTACATTCTTTGGGATAGATTTATGACGAAAGAACCAGGGTTTAGTTGGGATGTGGGGTTGTAGGGATCCGTAATGTCTACCTTTCATCTCAAGGGATCTTTTGTAACTATTGTTCCATTTCTCTCTCATTTTGGATTTAGAACCAAAGCGTAGATCTCGCGCATAGCATTCATTGCGGTGTTCTATTCCACCTGTGATGGCATTTTTAGCGTATGTATCTGCGAGTTCGTTGCCTTCAATTCCTTTATGCCCTGGAATCCAAGCCAGGACAACCTCTATATTTGATCTAGAGCATTGTAGCAGGGCTTCTCTAATTTTGAGGATAATACAGAAGTTGTGCCTAGCATTAAAAGGTGGTTTTGCAATGTCTTGAAGGCAACTGAGGCAATCGGATAAAATAACTGATTTATTTAAGCTATGGGACTGAATGTATAGAACAGCCTCGAGAATAGCCAAGGCTTCACCCGTGTTTACGCTGAGAAGGGGGGAACATTTAAAATTAATGATAATCTTGTACTTGGGCAGCCAAATTGCGATACCTACATTTCCATCATCGTCCAGTTTTGATGCATCTGTAAATAAGGTGAACCATCCTTCCCAGTTTTTACTTAAGATGTCTTGGAAAATTTTATTAGCATCGGGAGTGCTCTTTGTTAAACCAAAATTTAGTTGGATGTTGGGTTGAAATATGAGGGCCTCAAAGGGAACCTCAAACAAAGAGTTTCGAGGCAATTTCGATATCGTAGCTGGGAGATCAGAGAGATTCTTAAAACTTTTAACCAAAGGGGGGGTTTCTTTGTGAGTCCAGTATGGGGAAGTATTTGTAAGATTGCTTAAATTTTGCAGTTTGTCCAAAAGGGGGTGATTTGAGTATTGGGATATATTAATAGAATATCTATCACACATCATTTGACGTCTGAGGCTCAATGGAGGGTCGAGGCACTCGACTTGGAGGGCATTTAATGGGGACGATCTCATAGCACCGGCAATAATCCGAAGACACCTTGACTGGATTAGAGTTAGTTTGTTCAGTGCGCCTTTGTTGCATGGTTCCAATATGAAGCTTCCATAATCAAAGTGGCTTCGAACAACCGCGTTATATAACAACTTTTGACTTGTGGGATGAGATCCCCAATGCACTCCTGACAGAGATCTTAGAATATTGACGTTTTTCTCCGCCTTTCTGCTGATGTATTCTAAGTGTGGCACGCCTGTCATTCTAGAGTCAAAGATCACACCCAAAAATTTACAGTTACTGACGATCTCAATTGGCTGCCCACTTAAAGAAATATCAGGTTTCGGGATGGATCTTTTGCGCGTAAAGACAATTGCTTTGGACTTTGCTGGAGATAAGGATAATCCATGGTCGGAGAGCCAATTGTCCAAGTAGTATAAGGCAGAGTTGATTCTTGACTTTGCTTCTTCGGGGTCCTTGGATGTAGCATATAGGGCGATATCGTCTGCGTATTGTAGGATGTTGCAAAAACTGGATACAGTTCTGTCAAGGTCGTACGTGTAGAGGTTATAAAGTAAGGGACTCAGCACCGAACCTTGTGGAAGACCCTTCCAGATCAATCTCGACGGTTGTAGCTCCCCATTAACCCGTAGGTTGACAGTTCTAGACATGAGCAGGTTACATATGAAATTGATCAACCTCACTGGAAGACTCAGATGGTGCAATTTCTGCCTGAGCAGAGGAAGCTGGACATTATCATATGCAGAGGTCACGTCCAGGAAGACGCCAACCACTGAGGCATTTTCAGAGAAAGCGCGGCGTATATCTGTGGAAAGTATGCTTAAACTGTCCAGTGTGCCCATGCCCCTTCTAAAGCCAAATTGATACTTGGATAGGATGTTCTTACTCTCGACGATCCACTCCAATCTGTTTTTAACTAAATGTTCAAAGATTTTACATAGGGTGGACGATAAAGCTATAGGGCGATATGAGGAGGAATCTTTAGGATTCTTCCCCGGTTTCAGAATAGGAATTACGATTTGTGTTTTCCAGGAATTAGGAGGCTGCCCGTTAATGAAGATGTTGTTAAATATCTCTAGCAAAATCTTTTTAGCTCTGACAGATAAGTGAGTAATAAAAGAGTATGGGATGCCATCTATGCCCGGGGCGCTATCCTTCAAACCGTCAAGAGCACTAAAGAGCTCTGCAAAGGAGAAAGGGGAGTCCATAGTGTCAGTCGAAATGGGTTGTGGATAAGTAGGAAATGAATTCTCACAAGGAACGGAAGGGGGCGCAAGCTTATCATAGAATTCGGGGAGCCAGGAGTCTGTCTCATTGGAGGAGGGACATGTAGTATCTACTGATCTGCGGAATGAGTTGATTTTTTCCAGACGGTGGAAGCTGGAGTGCGAGGAGACAAGGATTCACAAAAGTTGTGCCAACCGAGAGCTTTTTTCTTGCAGAGTACACGTTTCGATTTTGCTGTGGTTTTTCGGTAATTGAGATATTTTGACATACTGCTTGGGTCTTTTGCGAATTCCTGCTCAGCCTCGTTGCGTAATTTGACTTCAGCGGTACATTCAGTGTCCCACCATGGAGGTGATGAGATAAACCTACGTGCAGAGTTCTTCACCGGAATCGCCTCATCCGCTGCTTCAGTTAGGGTAGATATAAACAAATTGTACATTTGAATATAATTATTATTGTGAATAGAATGGAATAGGTCTAATTTTGAGTCAACGCTAGCTGCAAATATTTCCCAGTCGGCTTGCTGTGTTTTATATTTTAGGAGGGGAGGAATGTCAGTCTTTTGTGGAGATGGACAGTCGAGAGTGCATAAGATGGGGATATGGTCACTGCCATGTGTAAGGGCCATAGATTTCCAGGTTAAGCGAGAAAATAATTCAGGGGTGGCTAAAGTGAGGTCAACACAACTCTTCTTTTGACCAGGTGCAACTCTGCGTGTTTCTGATCCGTCGTTGCATATGCAGAGATTTAAGTCGTCAACAAATTCTAGCAGGGAGGCAGAATTTGTGCAAGTATGTTTGGAGCCCCAAAGAGGGTGATGGCAGTTAAAGTCACCAAAGAGAAGTTTACGACCATTAATGCGGGATATCATATTTTTAATGTCTAAAATTATATTGGGAGTGGGATATGGGATGTAAATGGAGATAAAAGATATGTCCATAGCTTTAAAGCCAACAATTTGGTAGTCCTCAGGATGGGGAGGGAAATCAATTTGGGAGAAGGAGATGTTTCTCTGGATTAGGATGGCTGAACCACCCTTTGCATCGCTTCTGTCATCCCGGAGACAAGCATACCCCGGGATCCTAAAAGGGGTTCCCGGTTTAAGCCATGTCTCCGAAATGGCAAAGATAGCTGGTTTGTATTTGTGTAAGAGGAATAATAAGTCAGGCTTTTTATGCCTGATACTCTTGCAGTTCCATTGCATTAGCTTGGCCATTTCTATTAAGAGATGAAAGAAACACTTCAAGTAGGGATAAGACATGGGGCGGTATGGCATCACTGAATTTTTCAAGTATGTTGACTAGTGTTGATATCATAAGTTCTATGAGATTGTCATTAGGGGAGGGAGAGTTTGACCGTTGGTGCGGGCAAGTAAGCCCACAGCCATTAGGCATAGAGGAGGTGGGAGTGCGAGTGATCTCGTGTGCTTCAGCATCATAGAAACGAGGAGTAGGTGGACGGGGAGCTTTTGGGGTCAATATGGTTTTCTTATAAGAGTGCGAAGGGGTATTTACCGATTTAAAGGGGCTCAAACTTGGAGTACGGGGAATATTTGACCGAGGTAAATTTGAGGACGGTACAGAAGCACTTGCTTTCTCCACATATGTTGGCCGAGATGGGCGGAAGCGTTGCGAGGCATCCGTAAAGCTAATATTTTCCTCAGACATAACAAGTTTGATAGCTTTTTGTCGAGAATGCTCTGGGCAGTTGGGATCAGTTGCTTTATGGTTGCCTCTGCATAGAAGGCATGTTGACTGGGAATCTGTTACTGAGCAAGAGGCACCAGAATGGTTTTGGGAGCATTTATAGCATCTAGCGGTAGACCTGCACTGCTCAGTAACGTGACCGAACCTGCAGCACTTCCAGCATTGGATTGTTGGTAATTTGTAAGTCTCTACGTTTATTGCCATATGGAAACAATATATTTTTTCAGGTAGTTTTTGACCCTGAAAAGTAATTACCACAGTTGTAGTTGGGGTCCAGAAAACTGTTCCGTCCCTATTATTTTTCCTGTTCAGACGCCTCATTCTGATAACTGGTCCACAGTTACGAGCATAGGAGATGCCCTGGAACAGCTCCTCTAATGTCCATTCCGTGGGGATACCACGTACAACACCCATTCGAGATATGTGGAACTTTGGGATCTGACAATCGAAAGAATCACCCAAGGAATTGTTGTTGATAAATTTGTTTGCCGTTTCGGCAGAGTTAAATTCGATGTTAACTTTGTTGCGGCCAGCCGATGTAATACCGCCATTAACAATGCCTTGGACGTTCCTTTTGTGAAGAAGTTGGGCCAACTTTAGGGTACGCATTGTGAGACCTGTTGATGGGTCAGGCTCTCTTCGTGAAATGTGGACAATGAAGGGACCATTGTCCTCTGAAGTATAAGTAAGCGGGGAGTCTCCCTCGAACTCGGGATTTACATAGATATTTTGGATGGAATCAGATGGTTTGGTATTTCTTTTGGCCAAGATAGCTTCGGGTTCGTTATTTGGTGCAGAACGTTTTAAAGACGTAGGACCATCTGTGTCCATTTTTTGTGTCAATTCCGGTGTAAATAATGGTTGGGAGCCATCCCTTACCAGGTCAAAGGAAGACTCCCTGCCTCCACCCCCGTCAGGGGGCTCCTCATCTGACATCTTGTAACTAATCACTCGGTAATTTTGATGTTAGTAGGAGAACACTTACCTTAATTTATTGTTAGTATCACAAATAACAAAAAATACACCACAAATGTACAAAAAACTCAATGGAGATAGCAAAGATTTACGAAATTCACGCGAGCACGTGTGTCAATCAACAACGAAACAAGGGCTCTCCATCTGAAAAGTTGCTGAAACGCTGAATTGCTTGACAGTGAGTGACTGACAGAGACACTGACTGTCAGGCCGCGTTCCGAATCACGCCAACAGTGCTCACAGCGTGTGACGTCATTGTACACCGGTCCAAATCATTAGCACGCTGTCAGCACGCTCACGATACTATTGATTCGGACCGCTCGTGAAAGCGCTAACACCGCTAACGTTGGATTGTATAGAACAACATAACCTCAAATGGGTTAATCTTGGTAAAGTAAATATTTATTCTAAGGGATAGGTAAATAAAAAGGCACTAATGTATACGAATTAAGTTCCATCACTGAGACCAACTATTTACAAATCAATTTTAGGCCCTCCGCTGCCTTGAGCGGGACACGCGCGCGGGGCGACATAGATTAGAGCTTACTCATGCACTGCGCAAGCATCTGTCCGTCAAAAACCAGCAATCTATATTCCCGCGCCGTGTACCCGCGGCGGGATCCCGCTTAAGGCAGCGGACGGCCTTAAACTCTCAAAGCTTCAAAATACTTATTACCACTGCTAGCTCTTTCAACATCAGTTTAATATAATTATTTCGTTCGTATCTTTACAAAACACTTGCAGGTCAATAAATTCAGCCATCTTTTGTAAAAATCACAAATAATGACCACAACATCCACAACGATTCACAATTTAGAGCCGATTTCACCGCTTAAATTGAACGCGCTCAATTCGAGTTAACCTCAGCTCACGCGCTTAAACTTTTGAATTTGGTTTCAGTTTCTGAACGGCCGATTTACGACGGTTAGCGTATTTGAACTTATCTATGGTTTGAACACGTTCAAGAACTGTCTGTCATCTGTCTGCCATGATGTCTTCTTCTTCTTCTTTTTTGTTTTGGCAATCTACTTTCCTCTTGGAAGTAATTTTTGCCAGTGTCAAATGTTGAATAGTTCAGTGGTAGATAATATTGTTTCATTGCCATGATTGTGGAGTAGGTATGTACGTTGAACATGGGAGAATTGATTATTGCATAGAAAGAAATAAGTAGTGGAAAGAAATATTCTTTTCGTATTTGAATAAAAAAAAAGATGAATAGAGCCTTAGCTAGTGCCAATGCTCTATTCAGCTTTTTTCTATTCACCTTTTTTCCTCAACCACCTTTCTTAATTTGCCATCATCAGATCAGAGCCCGTTTGATCCTGGGCGGAGAACCAGATCTTCAAATTTACCTCGTTTGTATGAAAATAGGCCTGTGTGGTGCGATTTTTCTGCTCTCGAGTTTATTATGTTTTGAATTACGAGCGGCGCCTTTAAAAACAGTAATTAAACACCCATTATAATAATAAGCGTTCAAAACATTATGAATCCAATGCCTAATAATGTTTTATAGGCACCGTAAATCAAAACATAATAGAATATTGTAAAGTACACTTACTTACCTATGACCTACCTAACTTTTACTATTATGCTAGTAGATATCCCGTTAACTACGTACCTAGTTCTTCTACATACAACTAATAATAATAAAGAAAAAACGGACAACAATTTATTTCACTGATTTATTACCTACCATGTAAAAAATTCACAATTCACAAGTTTCACGACACTTACTTAAATAACATGTATTCAGTACCTAGGTACTTAAATTATTATATCCACAATCCGTTCGAAATAAACAATTGAGCAAAATATCACTGCGGAAAATAAAAATACTGCATAAAACTCAAAAATATCAGATAAACATTGTTTTAAAATTGACAAACTGACAAAAACAAATTCCATAGAGAAATTTGACAAAAATCAAAGAGATTATAAGTCAGTGTTTCCACTACCAAGTTTTAGTTTTACTCTAAATAATTTCGATCATTTCAAAATTAAAAATTATACTTGGGCCAGAAAGAATTTTAATGGAACTAATATTTTTAAGTACAAAAGATAGTCAATGTGATTTTGAAGTGTTGACCTATGCAAAAGAAAGTTGTTATAAATTATTGGAAAATAATAAAAATTGTAAGTTATTGAAAAATAAAGTGGCGACCTTTTTTTGTCAACTTACATGCTGTTTATTGTTCTAAATTTAAAAAGACCGCCGTAAACTTGACATCAAATTTTTCATTACTTACTTTTGTTTTTGACGTTCTTGACAACTGACCCTGAAATTTATTTTTTGCGTAGGTAATGAATGAATAAGTGCGTAGCCTATTTCTTTAAATTCACTGAGTAGGTATGTTTCACAGGGTTCACACCACGAGTGAATGTGGTTTGCGCCACGAAGAATATCATGATCTGTATTTTTTTTCCCATTTATGTAGGGAAAATTTCTTTAATTGCAATACTTTGAACGCAACTTCATTCTTTGTCAAAGCTGAACTACGGTTATCAAAATGAAGACGGTGAAACCGGTGCAACGTAGACCGCGATCAAAACGAATTTCTGAACTCGCTTAAGTAAAACCAAGTTCAATTTAACTCGGTTAACGGTGAAATCGGCACTTAACCACGTATTTTTTGTTAACAATGAACTTTGACAAGGAAGTTTGACAGCTACACCGACTACGCTCACAGTGCTTTGGTGGAATACGCTGAGCGTCGTTAGCACATGCGATGACGTCATCTGTGACGTCACTTTAACTTACGTGAGCGTTGTAAGCATGATTTGGACCGGGCGTTAGCGCGCTCACAGTGCTGTAAGCGTGATTCGGAACGCGGCCTCACTGAAGGTGCAAACAAATTATCGGACGCGGCTTACTGCCGCGGCTGATCTTAGGTGTGCAAACTATCGGATACGTCCGCATTAGCGTATAGTTGGCAGACTCACCATGGAATTAGAAGGTTTTGACTAGGTCAAAAAATTGTTAATAAATAGTGATAAATAGTGAACTATAGCATATAAATAGTGATACTATGATTCAAAAGATATTTGAGTATCTTGGTGAGGCTGCAAACTTGACGTCAAGTTGGCAGACACCTTAAGAAATACAGTTCGTATCATTATGATTTATATGCCAAAAAATTGTTAGAAAATAGTGAATCGTATACGCAAAATTTCAATAACATTGCTTCAATACAAGCCGAGATATTACGGTCTCTAAGTGGGCTGCCAACTTGACGTTTCAGGCAATAGCGATTCCAGAGAAACGGGTACAAGTTTTAAACAAATAAATATATCAAAAAATTGTTAGTGAAATTGTGATTCCTACGATATAAATAAAACAAGAATTCTTCATTGCTATTTTCTAAAAATCGAATGTTAACTTTTACATAATACTCTGAATAGGATGTCGATCAATATTGAACTTTGCTCCACAGGAATAAGGTTCCAACTTTATTGCAATCGTGAGGTGAGTACTATCAAGCAAAAAAGTGAGATTTATATTTTTAGCCATGTCCTCCAAGTATTATTACACTTGTTTTATTAATTAAGTGTTGGTATCAAACAATAACGATATTCATTAATAACAATAATATTCATTACAATAGCGCCATCTCTCGGAAAAGATTGTCAATTTCTCAGTTATAATTTAAAGTTAGGTGCCTATATATGTATTAGGTATTATTTTACTTCTTTATATTTAAAATTCAAAAAGGTAAATCATAGCGTGCCAACCACTTTTAGTCGTTGCGTCAACTGTCTATTTTTACGAAGGGTGGCTTTTGCGCCAACAATAAAGGCGATGATCGACTGTATAAAGACTACTCTTTAGTAGGCCGTGGTCAATACCCTACTCTTAATTCAATATTATTAATTCAGGAGAAACTATTAATAATTTCTACTTATATTACTTCCTACCTACTCACATACCAACTGATACTCATTTTACTATAAATCTCACCAGATAATAATAATAATATCTTTATTCTAACTCATACATAAATAGGTACCTAACGTTAAATTATAACTGAGAAATTGACAATCTTTTCCGAGAGATGGCGCTATTGCTATGATTGTTATTAATGAATATCGTTATTGTTTGATACCAACACTTAATTAATAAAACAAGTGTAATATTACTTGGAGGACATGGCTAAAAATATAAATCTCACTTTTTTGCTTGATAGTACTCACCTCACGATTGCAATAAAGTTGGAACCTTATTCCTGTGGAGCAAAGTTCAATATTGATCGACATCCTATTCAGAGTATTATGTAAAAGTTAACATTCGATTTTTAGAAAATAGCAATCAAGAATTCTTGTTTTATTTATATCGTAGGAATCACAATTTCACTAACAATTTTTTGATATATTTATTTGTTTAAAACTTGTACCCGTTTCTCTGGAATCGCTATTGCCTGAAACGTCAAGTTGGCAGCCCACTTAGAGACCGTAATATCTCGGCTTGTATTGAAGCAATGTTATTGAAATTTTGCGTATACGATTCACTATTTTCTAACAATTTTTTGGCATATAAATCATAATGATACGAACTGTATTTCTTAAGGTGTCTGCCAACTTGACGTCAAGTTTGCAGCCTCACCAAGATACTCAAATATCTTTTGAATCATAGTATCACTATTTATATGCTATAGTTCACTATTTATCACTATTTATTAACAATTTTTTGACCTAGTCAAAACCTTCTAATTCCATGGTGAGTCTGCCAACTATACCACAGAATACATAATAGTACAAGTACAGAAGATCCACTCTGCAAAGTCATTTAAATAAGTAGCGACTCTATCCCATACACAACAAAGTGCAATTCAGGTCGCACACCGCTCCCTTACCTACAGTTATATTCACCTAGAAGTTACCTCTCTTTCTATCGCGAAGCCCTTATCTCTTCTAACGAATTTAGGGTTTCTTCTTATAAATAATAAATTAAATAATAGGTACTTAATTTATTACAAGTTATGTGTTTGTGAAATAAAATGTGTAGGTACTTAAATACGTTTCAATAAACCTAGGCTAGGTACAATTACGGGAGGCGTCGTGGAGGGAGCCGCAACGTTGAATGTTGCGATCCCCTCCTGGCGAGTCCCACATGCCCCCTTCCCGTTCACCAGCGGGAAGGGTCAAACTATACATGCTAACTTTGAGGCAATTTGCTTTTTTACGAAATCAAATTGTCTTTAATAATTTACTTTATTTTGAAAGTAGGTAAGTAAGTACCTACCTACTCGTAATCTATAAATTATTATTTCAATAAATACATAGTTTTGTGAAGATTATTTAGCAAATAAGACAAGTACGCAGTACTACGTAACGGATACTAAATACCAACTAGGTAGTAGACAAGCACTATTCTTACGTTTCGATGTCGTTTGGAACTTTTGGAAGTGTGAAAAACGTGAGGTTCGGATCCTTTTTATTATTAGTATTAAGGCAGCCCATTGCGATGTAATATGCCTTTATTTTGGTTATATATCACAAACGTGAGAACGAACGACCGACGCGGCAATATACGAACGCGGCGAGTGACGTGATTATCGGAATCGAACTGCTAACGACGTAGTGTGACCCAGCCGGCACGCGGCAGCCTCTGAAATTAGTCCGTCCGGACGGACCCGCTGGCTACTTGTAGCTTCGTACCTAAACCGCGGAGTGCGCCTAGCCTGACTATACGCTAATACGTCCGCGACCTACTACATCCGATAGTTTGCACACCTCAGATCAGCCGCGGCAGTAAGCCGCGTCCGATAATTTGTTTGGACCTTGACAAGTCAGACAGAAAGTAGGTGCATTCCAGCAGAATAGGCGCTGAGTCGCAGAATAGGCGCTGAGTCATCGATCGCCTCGGCATAGAGTATATTTTGGCCATAGAAAGTAATAAAATTGAACTTTACTAACCCCGCCATTGTCCTGTGAAAAAAAAATTCAGGTCAATGATCCCCGCCAATGAGGGCTTTTCCATAGCCTTCTATATCTTCCAAGCCCTGAAGTTGAGCAGAACGGCAACATCGCATGTGGTCAAGCACATAGTATAAAATTATTTTAAAAATTATTTATTATTTGTTTTTCCTATATTATCTATGTTTAAACTAGTTGTAAATTGTGATTTAAGGTTATTTCAATAAAGTTTTATATTTATTATTATTATTTATTTATTAGAACATAAGGTTTGAGTCAAATTATTTGAACTTTTCGGGGGTCCTTTAGTACGATGAGCATTTTGATCTAAGCCTCCTCTAGCAATAAATCTTACATCAATGGAAAGGTATTTAAATTTGAAACACTTTATTAAAATACTATAAACGTCAACTATTAGTACTTTGAGAGTTGTAACGCTCTAAACTTGACCATTTTTTTTAACATTAATGACCTAAAACTCCGAAAATACTAACAATTAATAGAAAGTATGTTTGCAGCAAATATTTGTCATATAAAAACCTTTCGTATGATATATCATTCATTTCTTTAGGTGTGGTAGATCAACTCCCATAGACAATAAACCACTTTTATACTTTAATAACCTTTAACTCAAAAAGTATAAACAATTGATATAAAGTATATTAACAGCAAATATTTGTCTTTAAAAGACCTTTCTAAAGATATATCATTTATTGCTAGAGGGCGTGTTAATCAACTCCCTGCTGAAGAAAATCAACAAAAAAGATGACATCTTTGACAGCCATTTTTTCCTGGTTTACATTGATATTTTTCTTATTGTTTAATATACAAAGCATTTCAATAAAAGAACTAAATTAGTTACATATTTTAAAACTCACACGATTACTATGAAAAAAAATATCGACCTCTTAAAATTGAAATATTCCCATACATTTAGTATGGAGACTGGCGGACGACATGACCACGAACTGACAGTAACAGACGTTGCCAAACTTATGTTCACGGAAATAAAGAAGGCTATGGCTTTTCCAAATGACAAAGCCAAATGATTTCAAATGACAAGACTCGATAGATGGTAATATAAAGGTGCGGACCATAGCCTTCTTTATTTCCAAGCCGTGAACATAAGTTTGGCAACGTCTGTTACTGTCAGTTCGTGGTCATGTCGTCCGCCAGTCTCCATAGTAAATGTATGGGAATATTTCAATTTTAAGAGGTCGATATTTTTTTTCATAGTAATCGTGTGAGGTTTAAAATATGAAAATAATTTAGTTCTTTTATTGAAATGCTTTGTATATTAAACAATAAGAAAAATATCAATGTTAACCAGGAAAAAATGGCTGTCAAAGATGTCATCTTTTTTGTTGATTTTCTTCAGCAGGGAGTTGATTAACACGCCCTCTAGCAATAAATGATATATCATTAGAAAGGTCTTTTAAAGACAAATATTTGCTGTTAATATACTTTATATCAATTGTTAATACTTTTGGAGTTAAAGGTTATTAAAGTATAAAAGTGGTTTATTGTCTATGGGGGTTGATCTACCACACCTATAGAAATGAATAATATATCATAAGAAAGGTTTTTATATGACAAATATTTGCTGCAAACATACTTTCTATTAATTGTTAGTAATTTTGGAGTTTTAGGTCATTAATGTTAAAAAAATTGGTCAAGTTTAGAGCGTTATAACTCTCAAAGTACTAATAGTTCACGATTATAGTAATACAATAAAGTGTTTCAAATTTAAATACCTTTCCAATGACGTAAGATTTATTGCTAGAGGAGGCTTAGATCAAAATGGTCATCGTACTAAAGAACCCCCGAAAAGTTCAAATAATTTGACTCAAACCTTATGTTCTAATAAATAAATAATAATAATAAATATAAAACTTTATTGAAATAATCTTACATCACAATTTACAACTAGTTTAAACATAGATAATATAGGAAAAACAAATAATAAATAATTTTTAAAATAATTTTATACTATGTGCTTGACCACATGCGATGTTGCCGTTCTGCTCAACTTCAGGGCTTGGAAGATATAGAAGGCTATGTGCGGACACATTTGTATGACGCCACCTATTAGTGTTAACACGCCGTCAGATGACATCGGTTTTCATAGTAAATGTATGCACTAGGATCCAGGCGCGGTCGCAGCTTGAAATTTTGGGGGGGAGGGGGGTCACTAATAATAATGCAATTGCTTTTTGTAAATTTTTTGAAAGTTTTTCTATGTGACATGTACGATTTTGGGGGGGGGGGTCATGTCCCCTATGACCCCCTCCCCCCTCGGACCGCGCCTGCTAGGATCACACTTATCTTATATCACGTCCTTAGGCGACGGCTAGACGCGTGGTATTTATCGTGATCCATCGCCATAGAGTAAATTTTAACCATTGAAATATTCAATATTTTACTTTCCATGGTTAAAATTTGCTCTATGGCGTTGGATCACGGTATTTACCACGACGTGTAGCCGGCGCCTTATGAATACGGCGTGTTGGCACGTGAAAGGTACCCTATGTCCTTCTCTGTACGCCTTATGCCGGGTCCATAGCGCGTGTTTTGGCCTACACAATCAACAAAAACATCTCAACATTCAACAAATAAACATGAGGATTTTGTTTCGCGAAACAATGTTTTGTTGATTGTGTAGAGAAAAACACGCGCTATGGACCCGGCCTTATTCCGGGTCCATAGGGCGTGTTTTGTTCTTGATCAAATTTGTTTTTTAAGATCTTTCTTTTATCTTCAACCATTTCTGAGATAAATGGGAAAAACTTAAATCAGGGAGATGTTTGAGGGGGAGGTGGGAACGGTCACGGGATCCACGGGGAACTTTCCAGATATGTTCAGGGGGACCTAAGGAGCACTTTGAAAAACAAAAACTTACCACCGGAATTAGACTTAGGTATTGCGAAATTTTTATCTAAAAGTATTGGGCTAAAAATTAACATCGTGGCGTTGACATCATTCGGTGTGAATCAGAAACCAATACTGCTATAACAATGTATATTACCTCGTTTTATACCTCAATGTATCAAGTTTCAAATGAACTCAGATTATTGTGCCACAGCTCCACTACATTTTCTTAAAAAACTCGTACAAAGAACGATTTATGGGCAAAGAAATTTTTTTTGGTGAAATGTCTGTAGGTATATTTCAGAGACTATAGCTCACATCGAAATGATTGAAGTGTCGATGGGTTGGATATTTTATAACAATTATATCATACGTTGACAACTTTCTCCTATCTTCAACCGTTTCTGAGATAAATAGAAAAAACTAAAAACAGGGAGACGTTTGAAGGGGGGGGGGAGCGTACATGGGATCCACGAGGAACTTTCCACATATATTCAAGGGGATCTAAGGAACACTTTAAAATCAAAAAACCTTCCACCGGAATTAGTCCTAGATCTCTTTGAATTTTTTGCTAAAAATCCTGGGCTACAAAGTACTTTAAATAAAACCGCGCTAGTATCAGCTAAAAGTGTTTTATTTCAAGTTTGGTCTTTTATTCTTCAAATGTACATTGTTGACATGCACTCGCATCGCATATTCTTGTATAAATTTCGCACCACAATAACTGCACTCGTGTGGTCTTTCTCCAGTATGCGTTCGTACGTGATTCATTAGTGTTCGGTTTTGCTGTAAACGAATAATATTTTAAATTTAAAAGTCCATTACTCTATCTATAACATGTTCGTATGTAACACTTAGCATCGCTTGTCTCAGCCAGAAATCAAATAGCTAAACTACCTACTATATTTTATCTTTTTTATGTCTGCCTTTAATATAAGATAGTTACTATGTCATTTAGAACAAATTGACCCTAATCATCCACCCTGTCCCCTGTCGGTTGTTATATAAGTACAGGCAGGATGTTATTTTTTCGAATTTTAGCGTGGTTGATTGCCGGCTTAGACAAGCAATTTGGGGAGCGTGAAAAAAAATATTTTTACCCGAATGTGTGGGTATCATTGTATAGAACTTGTTATGTAGACAAAGACTATTTTTTGTTTTTAAATATTAGAAAAAAAAGGCATGACAAGCCGCTTAAAGCAGCTTTTTTCCAAACTATTGTTCCGAAATATTTATAACTTCCCATTGACCTAACTTAAATTTTGTTTATAATATTTATTATAACATATTGTTAGCAAGAAGAAGAAAGTGGTGTGGGTAATCCGAGCCGCACCTATAAAAGGCACGGCAAGGAGGCGGCGCGCTCTCTTCGCTGCCAGACACCAGCACGCGTAGCATGAGCAAACGGGACTCTTGTCTACGAAGACTTGTCGTCTCGACCCTCTAGATGGCTGAGCACAGTGGTGGGACTCGCTCTCAGAATTTTACAACCTTTTTATGTCTTTTAATACAAATATGAGTTTTAAAATATAATATTTTTATTTCAACATCAATAAACATCAAAATTATCTGAAATGATTCGAAATGATTTAGTTTCAACATGATACTTATTTTTTAATAAGTTCTAAGATAAAGAGACACTCACAAAAGCTTTCACTTCCGTAGACAAAGCTCTCTCGAGCTCGAGAAGAATAATGTTGCCACTAGTAAATATTTATAATTATTTCCATCATTTCTCTTAAAGGGCGTTCCTTTCTATACGTTTCACGACGCAAAACTCTTAAAACCGAGTTAAATATAGCCGTATGGATATAGTTCGTTTGCCTTCCTTTTATTGAGAGATTTTTGAAAAGATGACACAGACCAACGCACTTGTTAATTTAGTAATAAATATTGAAATCAATGTATGAAAATAATTTTAATTTACGTTTTTAAGTAAATAAATTAAAATTAAGTAAAATAAAAGTAAAAAAAATACTGAAGGGAAAAAAGTGTAATATTAGGAAACAATATTATTGAATAGGTAGTACCTTTTTACAATAAATTATATATTGTATTATTTTAATTTATAAAATTTATGAAAAAATTTAAGAATAATAAATACTTATTCGTTATTTACTACTAGTAAATATTTATTATATTTCTTTTTTTATAAATTTTATAATAAAAAAGAATTACTTAAATACAATTTTTTTTCTTTCCGGACAGCTGTTTTTGTCGTTTGTGCTGTAACTTCTCTTCTTACCTTAATAAAATATAAACACGGACAACTTAGATCTATTTTTATTGCGAAATTAAAAACTCAGAAAAAAAAATAAGTCGACAAATCTTTCTCGACCACTCGAAGGGTGGTGGACAAATTTCTCCCACTCAACTGTCAAATTAATGTCAGCTGAAGACAAAAGCTCGTGTTTGTCGACTTTTGACATTAGGCCACGACACAGAACAATGCGAGTCTACGGTTGTAAAATGCGAGCATGAGTATCTCGATCTCAACCCGACAAAAGTGACATTTCGGTGTAGACAAGCCATTGTTCTGTGAGTCGAATCTTATCTCGATGTTGGTCATGCTACGCGTGCTGGACGGACGTACGGCTACGTTGCTGCAGAATTTCGTTTTTCTTTGTTATTTTTTTAAATTGAGGTTATTTGTTGATTTCATAGTTCTTTAATTTATTTTTAATTGTAATTTCATTCGATTGAGTAAAGGATTGTATTTTTTTTTATTGTTTTTCACTTCTGATTCCCAAAAATATTATATTCTACCAACAAATACCAGTATATTGATAAATCTTATTATTTCTTTTAAATTCCCTCATTTTTCTATTACAAACCAACTTCATTTTGCGGTTAAACGCGTAGCACAGATAAGCCCCGCCCCTCAGCCCTATTTGGTAAGAGAGACCCAAAGAATATATAATAGTAGCGGCCGCCCGCGACTTCGTCTGCGTGGAAAGGTTTTTGTTATCCCTCAGGAACAATATACTTTATTTCGGGATGAAAGGTACCCTATGTCCTTCTTTGTCCCTCTGACAATGTGTATGTAAAATTTCATGATGATCGGTTCAGTAGTTATGACGTGAAGGCGTAACAAACATACAAACAAACGGACTTTCGCATTTATAATATTAGTAAGGATTACTAAACGTACAGAAGTCCATCTGCGCGAGGACAATCAAATAATAAGCTACTCTCGCTGCACGGGAATAAAGTACAATTTCAAATTGCACAGCGCTGCCGACACACTCGTACGCTGGCTCGACTGAGTCAGCCGCGAGCAGTTAGCTAATATAAATTTTAAGCGCAGTGAGACCCCCTGACGGAACCTTAAATCGAAGTTCGACACGCACTTGGCCGGTTTTTTTATCAACCCTCCGCTTAGAGACTACTAATTATATCTTTTTTTTGTTATCTCACCGTGAATCCTCGTCCACAAATATTGCACAATTTATTCTTCTCCATTTCAACTCCCTCATGTTTCAACTGCACATGTCGTAAGTACCCAGTTCGATTCAAAAACGGCTGTAAAATAAAATAAAAAATGAACGCTACAAAAAATCCACATTTTAACTATTGTTAATGTCCCCTCAGATATTTCTTATACAGGATGTTAGTAGCACCCTAGCGAAAACTTTCAGGGCATAGTCGACTCATAATTCTGAGTCTATCTGCAGTGGAATTTTCCGTCGCAAAATTAATGAAAAATTTTGTTTTTTTATAATATTTGGAATATATGGATGTTTGTTACACAATAACACAAAGACGGGTGAACCGATTTGATAACCGAATTTGGGTTTAGTCGATAAATGCCAACTTAGTTTAAAACGCCAAACTCTACAAATATTCAATTCTACAAAGGCCAACTTCTACAAATGCCCACTTCTACAAATGCCAATTTCTACAAATGCCAACTTCTAAAAATGCCATATTTAGTTGCTCTGGAGAAGTAATATTTTCAAAAAATGTTTGGTGTATTTTTTTTTTCGTTTTTATATATATATATATATATATATATAAAATATATATATATATATAGTGTTTTCAATCTCTTTTTGAATTTGGATATTTTTTGTCTTTTTAAACAACTCAACCTTTCTTCGGTTTAGTCGACAAATGCCAACTTAGTTTAAAACGCCAGATTCTACAAATGTCCAATTCTACAAAAGCCAACTTCTACAAATGCCAACATTTAGTTGTAATATTTTCATTATTTATCATAGAAGTTGACATTTGTAGAATTGGACATTTGTAGAATCTGGCGTTTTAAACTAAGTTGGCATTTGTCGACTAAACCTTTTTTTTATTTCCTTCGTATTAAAAACATCTCCCAAAGTACCAGTATAGAGAAGGTTAACTAAAATAATTTTGAATAACTTTTTTGTTTATTTTTTATATTGTCTTACCTTATCAGTTTCGAAAAATTTTTTTTATTCTTTTTTGTTCTTTTCTTTGTAATAAAAATGTCTCCAAAATACCAGGATCACATAATAATTATGGAGAAGGTTAACTTAAATAATTTTCAATTACTTTTTTGTTTTTTTCTATATTTTTATTTTTTATTATACGTTTTTATATATTTTTTTTTCGGAAAGTGATTAAAAAAAATATATAAAAAAAACAAAAACCTTTTTTATATCACAGAAGTTAACCTTCTACATATTTATGTAATCGTCGTCGTAAGTTCTTATTTGGAAGAAATAATTTTTTTTTCGAAAGTGAGTAAACAAAATACTTTGGAGACGTTTTTATTACGAAGAAAAAAAAAATATCCAAATTCCAAAAGTGATTGAAAATACACTATAAAAACGCAAAATATAATATCAAAAGTGATTGTAAATATTACTTCTACATAACAAACAACTAAATGTTGGCATTTGTAGAAGTTGGCATTTGTAGAAGTGGGCATTTGTAGAAGTGGGCATTTGTAGAAGTGGGCATTTGTAGAAGTGGGCATTTGTAGAAGTGGGCATTTGTAAAATTAGACATTTGTAGAATCTGGCGTTTAAACTAAGTTGGCATTTGTAGAATTTGGCATTTGTCGACTAAACCAAAATTTGGCATACACATAATTAGTATAAATTAGGCACATATGTGTATGCCAAATTTTATCCAGGAATAAAATATTATGGTAAGCCGGAATAAAGAAATGATAGTTTTAATCCTGGTCAAAGATTCCTTAGGGATTTTCTGACTGTCCACACGGACATAGTTGCGGGCGAAAGCTAGTCTTAGAGCTCTCGCAGACTACAGAATTTCTATCAGCCGATTGTTGGTTTTAATATGAAGAATCGGCCGATACCAAACCGATGTGTGCACTTGCATACTTCCTTATACTGATTAACTTGCATAAGTACTTCCTCATACCTAACTATCGGCCGATAGAAAGTCTGTCGTTTGCGAGGGCTCTTAACGAGAAATATATTAATGAAATTCACTGAAAATAGAGTCTGGGCGTTAAGGGTACCTTGTTACACTGCTCGCAATAGTACTTGGATTGCTTCATATGTACGTGTCTGTAATGATTTTTCATGTATTGTCTACGGGTGTACTGTCGACCACAGTCCGGACATGGCACTTTCTTTGCCGCGCTGAAAATAGTCATAATCTCTTACTTAAGTAAGATATTGTTAGTGATATAACGGCTTGGTTAACCAAGAGGTTATATCAGTAACCTTTTCTAAACATTACATACAGTGGCGGTTACATAATTAAAGACACCAGAGACGATTTTCATACAAACGAGGTAACTTTGAAGCCTTGGTACTCCGCCAGGGATTGACCGAGCTGTGATCTGATGGTGGCCATCCAGGGAGTGAATGGAGGGGATTCACACCTGTAGCGGCATCTACCGTACTGCCGCACATACCAACACATGGTTGCAACAAGATTCATCACCATGTGACTAGATGGCGCTAGTGTCGTATAAACACAAAGATTATTAAGGAATAACACCTCGTAGTATGGAAAAATATATGGAGCAACCTACATCTCACTGACGAAGTTTTCTCAGCCACCAAACTATATATACAACTTCCAACCATCATTGGTTGGACCGCGGTCCCCGGGCAAATACCACCTAGCCCGGAGGAAGATGTTCCACTTTGGCCTTCCTACTAGTGGCTAACCCTTCCATACCATACTTCATCATACCTACACTGGCGACCTCGACGCTTACCACACACCCAACTGATCTGCCCCCCTACTCAAATGGCCAACTTTGTATTCGTTTCAACGCTACGCTTACTTTTAAAGCTTAAATATGAGCAATAGATAATTAATCACATGTCGCAAACTTATGTAAATCCTTAGAATAATTACACCTAGAAGCCGTGTCCGCGTATGCAAAGTGCGGCAACTTATACTGAGCCAAAATGGCTCAGTTCTCAGATTTATATCCTTCTTAATCGTAACTAAAATCCAATAATATAATAATTAATCTCTTTAAGGGAGGGAAATTGAAACTGTTTTGTACTCATTAGGTATGATTTGATTATGGAATAATGGACAATAAAAATCTGAAAACGGCGCCATTTTGGCTGTTTTAGTTGCCTCACTTTTGACAGCGCGCTTTGTAGGGAATTATCGTTCTAGGTGTAATTATTCTAAGTTTAAATCACAGACTTCGATGTATTGTATGGAATTGTCAAGCTTACGGCACGTAAGCACAGAATACATAATAGTACGTAAGTTTATAGTTTACTGCTAATTTTAAAGTTTAAATAGTAAGCGTAGCGTTCAAACGAATAGAATGTTGGCCATTTGAGTAGGGGGGCTGATCAGCATTTTGAGACTACACTAGTGCAAAGTTGGCGGTGTAGTGCGTCGACTGGTGGACGATTTGTGAATCAGATAAATTATCCTACGATTGCAGTAACTTTTTATGTTGTAAAAAAGTGTGAAGAAATGTTTATAATAAAGCCTTCTCACCCATCCCGCTCGGCAGCATGAGCAGCACTGCTTAATAAATGATGTTTATACATCAAAGCGTTGGTATATTTCTTGTCACATTGTACGCAGTAAGCGTCAGCCGTTTTCTGCGAATGATTGTTTTCCTGGTGTCTCATGAAAGATTTTCTAGTCTTGTACTTCCGGTCGCAAAGTTTGCATACATACTTTTCAAAATGGCGACTGTAAAAATTCAGGGGTGTTACTCCCGACTCCCGATGCGTTCGAGAATATCGAGATAGAGTTGAAATCGAGTAAACGTCAAAACCGTAACATGGAAATTGAAAACCATGGGAACCGTTTTTAATGTACTCAAAAATAACAGATTTTCGGACGTTTATTCGATCCTGATGTAAACTCGATCCCGTCAATGAGGGAATTTCCAAGTGTCATTTAAAAACAAAAAATAATAACGATTTGCCTCACAGATGGCGTTGACAGACAAGAAAATGACTCTTTGTTTAATGAATAAACAAAAAATAAATAAAAACATCACTCACCCAATGTGTTTTTCTATAACTCTCTTTGATTTAGTTTTTTTCCCACAAATGTCACATATAAATTTACAGTGAAGCTCTTTGTAGTGCTGATAGAATAAATATATGTTGCTGAAACCAAACATTTAATTTAAATCATCGTCGCTCATTTTTATATCCCCACTGCTGGAGCACAGGCCTTCCATAGAAAGTAATAAAATTGAACTTTAAAACAAATTACTTTTCATGGTTAAAATGTATACTGTGGAATGCACCCAATTCCTCGCTCCGATGACTCCGCGGCACCCCCGCGCTCGCCCGCGCCACTCACACATAGTTGCAAGCACTTTTACGAGCACACATACGTAAGTGTCGCTTCTTTTCGTGTATATTTTCTTTGCCGGAAGGCCGGACGCCTCACCAGGGGCGTAGCTACCGCCGTATCAGCCGTATCAATTATACGGGGCCCCCGGGCCACGGGGGCTCCCAACGTGCGTAATCAAAAATTAATAAAAACTTTTTTTTAAATGGTAAAAGTCAAAAAAAGCTACTTTTTTCCCGCGTAAAGCGTGCGCATAAATCAGTTGGCCGAAAAATAGGCAAGGAGAGTATAGAACGTGTAACAGAAAGGGGGTATCAACCCGCAAGGAGGCAGGGTTGCCACCCGTCTCGATTTTGCCGGGACAGTCCCGATTTCGATCATATTGTCCCGCGTCCCGACGATCCATCACTTTTGTCCCGATTTTTGATGTAACACGCGATCAAAATCAAAGTGTTGATAAAAAAATGGGACAAAATGTTTGAAAGATGAAAGGATATCAAGTTAAATGCCTTATTTTGCGTTGTATCCCTTCAAATTCTTATGTTGAGCGAGTATTTTCCCATAATGTTAGAAATCGTTGCTCTGCTGATTAAATGAAAGCAGAATTTGCCAAAGACATTGTCTTGTTCGGAATTCGTAAGTAAATATAAAAATGACGCGAAATTAATGAGAGGCCCGTAGTAATACAAAATATGCATGGAAACATAGTCAAAATAAAAATAAAACATTAAATCAAATGTATCTTCTTTCCCTACAGCTAGGTAAGTTCTCATTTTTATTTACCTCTCACTTTGCTGAGCCGCCCGTTTGCTTCCATTGATTTTGAGTATTTTAATTACAAACAGCCACATACTTTCAATATGTCCTTTATTTATCAGTTACTAGTCTACAGTAGTTTTACTGCCAGTAAACATTTAGAAAATTTACCAAAAATTTTTTCGCGGCTCGCGCTTCGCGCTCGCCGCCGCCCTTCGTGCTCGCCGCCGCCCTTGTCCCGACTTTTTTGTTCCTAAAGGTGGCAACCTTGTAAGGAGGTCAATGTACTCGTGAAACTGAACATCTAACAACAGAAAAAAAACTTTCCATACAAAATGTTGGCGGCAAATTCAAATTTTCTATGGAGAGTTCAAATTTTTTTTTTCGATTTGTTTTTTTTTTCTGTTAAAAGGTATTCAGATTCACGAGTACATTGACCTCCTTTCGAGTTGATATCCCCTTTCTGTTACACGTTCTATATTTAATTTGGATTGTTTGTAAAAATTTTGGAAAAAGTGACAGATAGATAATTATGATGAATAAATATTTCTTTTAATTTTATGCATTTTTTTGTCCTTCCTAAGGGCCCCCAAACAAATTTTTATACGGGGCCCCGCCAAGGCACGCTACGCCCCTGCGCCTCACCGTACGTGAATTATATCCATTAGGCACACAGAATGCGCCATCACGATGATGATGACATAGCGGCAACGATTACTAATAGCGAAATGACTATTAATAGTGATTATAATAGTTTGGTCATGTGGTTGTTAGAGCAGGGTGCGGATCAACGCGAACGGGGCGTCTCCCCACCTCTACCGCGTAGGCGACAACTTTTCACTACTGAAAGTGTAGTCAAATGTTTGAGGTATTTAGCGACGACAATGATACATTAATAAAGATGTGGGTGTGAGAGACAGACAGTGTATGTGGGTGTGAAAGACAGAATGTGTGTGGGTGCGAGAGACAGAGTGTATGTGGGTGTGACAGACAAAGTGTGTGTGGGTGTGAGAGACAGATAGTATGTGGGTGTGACAGACAAAGTGTGTGTGTGTGTGAGAGAGACAGAGAGTGTATATGGGTGTGAGAGGCATAGTGTATGTGGGTATGAAAGACAGAGTGTATGTGGGTGTGAGAGACAGAGTGTATGGGGTTGTGAGAGACAGAATCTGTGTGGGTGTGAGAGAGTGTATGTGTGAGAGACAGAGAGTGTATGTTACATACACTCTCTGTCTCTCTTACATACAGTATGTATGTTTATGGGAGAGTGTGTCTGTATCTGTCTGTGAGTGTGGGCGTGCGTAACTTATAGACTTACCTAAACCGAGCGTTGCATTTGATACATTCGTATTTCTTATGATGACTTTGCACATGTCCTTTCATGTCTCTATATGACCGGTATGCACAAGTACAACACTCTAGTATTATAAAGTGATGCTGCATGTGAAGATTCATATCTTTATTTGTTTTAAACCGACTGAGGCAAATGTCACATTGATGCTTACCGGCTGACTGGAAAAGATTATAATTATTACATAAAACCTTGTGCCAAAAGCAAACATTACACTGTTACACTCGCATAAAACTTACATAAAGAAACCCACACGCAATAACCGCCTGGCCACGTGAACCGGCGACCGGCGACACGACACGCGAATTATCTCTCTATTACTCACTCGATATGCTCACCGCACAGGCGCTTTATTTATTCGCGGCGTCACACGTAATGTATTACGATTTTGCGAGTAGCATCGCCAGTCGCCGCCCCGCCTCCGCGTGGTCAGGCCGAGGTGGGTCATTCATCACTAGAGACAGGATTATATGCAACATAAATACGTCAAAATATGCAAGAAGATGCATAAAATAGGCATGACAGTAATTCCTCTATTCCTCGTACTCAGTACTGTTTTTATGGATAAAAAGTACCCTATGTCCTTTTCTGTACCCCTGACAATAGGATTTATGTTTGAATTAAAGTGACTCACCCTTGCGTGATATTTGTTATTATGTTGAAGAAATCCGTTTTCACTATTCCAACTGCAGGCGCACTGTTCGCATTTGTATGCATTGTTTTTATAAAACACACTCAGTCTTTGCTCATTCATATAAGACTTAACTTCTTCAGCGGACAAAATTACTTTTCTGACAAGACTTTTTACATCTTTAACATCATTTGGAATAACTCTATATTGTTTTGGAAATTTCTTCTTCTTAAGTTTACCTCTTTTACAGGTTGTTGACGTTTCTTCACTCTTTAGCTCGACTTTATCACTGACTGTTGGTGTTTCTTCACTCTTTACCTCTACTTTATCTTTGATTGTTGGTGTTTCTTCAATCTTTACCACAAGATATGTATCTTTATTTTCAAAACTATCTGTATCATCGACATTGAAAACGATATCATTGTCGTCATCGCTAAATTCTTGTTTGACATCAGTGCTTTCGTCATTTTCTTCATTGCAAGTGTTGACAACTATTTCTACCTTAATATTATTAACCTTTTCACATTCTTCGTATTTAATTATGGCATTTTCAGTAATTTTAAGATTAGACAGTGAATTGAAAGGATAAACCTGTGAAATCATGCAAAGATTAATATCATTTCATTCTGCATTGATTATATATAAATAATAATAACTTTATTTGACCTTTTACAAAGATATTGTCATTAACAATGAAGAAGACTAGTTATAATAATAGCGGTGATTCATTTGAATCAATGCAAAGTGCTAAAATAATGAAAAATTGTACATATATAGGTACTTACAGGTCCGTTTACATTTTTATTCAGTATTTTGGTTGACAATTCAACTCGTTCTTTAAATTGCTTGATTCTCCTTAACGCTGCTGTGCATTCCCAACATAATAAAGTTTGAGATGTAAACTGGAATGTAAAATTGTATTATTTTATTTAAAATTAACTTTTTAAACAACCTACTAGGTACCTATGTGTAATTTATTTCTATGTGTAATGACTATGACTACTTCTTCTTTGCCTGGCCCTATCCCATTTTATTTGTATCATGCGTCTCCAGGTAGCTCGGTCCTAGGTCGTCTCTTTGCTAACTTGGGCTTCTTTGAGGTTCTTATTTACTATGGACATCCATGTTATTCGGGGTCTTCCTCGTCTTAGGGGTTAAGTTTCAATATCACTTTTCTGGTCATGTGGTCGGATGGTCGCTTCATAACATGTCCGTACCACTGCAGACGGCTCTCCTGTATTTTATCTGGGATAGGTCTCACTTTGAAGATGCCTCGTGTGTGTGTAATGACTATGACTACAAACTGCACTAAATTTAGAATCGCCTAAAGCAGGCTACTCAAAGCATGCAGTGGCCCTGCATGCAAGGCTTTGTGTAGGCATGCAGGGCCAATACCATAGAATAATTTAAAAAAAAATAATTGGGCCCTGGAGCCGTACCGGCTAACGAATCGATTATCGAAAAGTCTGTCGGGTTTCAAATTAAAACAGATAAATCGAGCCCCAATTGGGCCAAAATGGCGAACCCAATTCCTTACTTTGATTTTTCTGTTTTAAGTTGAAACTCGGCAGACTTTTCGATAATCGATTCGTTAGCCGGTACCGCCCCTGCTTGCAGTGCCAATATTGGTCTTGCAAATAGGGCTTTGAGTAGCCCGCTTTAGTCTTTAACTCTAGCACGACCAAATAGGGATGATGACTAATGAATAAAATAATGAAATACTTATAAAATTTGCAAACATATTAAACTTTTAGACTAGCTTGTATACCTCTTGGTTTTATAAATTGCGTATTATTTGTTTTATGACCCTTCAAAGATGGGTGGACAAGTCCATTTAAAAAGTATAAATTTAGCAAAATAAATAATACCTTTAATTAGTCCATAAAATTTTGTAGCAAATTTGTCTAAGAAACCATTTTGATAAACACAATATTTAATATAGCTACTGAACAAATTTACTATGCGTTGCATACAAACTAATCAAGCGTGACGTCATAACTAAGTAGCCGTTAGTATGCTGTATGGAGCGTTTTTGGGTGAGTCTAATTTGTGTGCATTTCAAACTGTGATATCTCGGGCAGTTTTCATGCTAGTGAAATAATTCTTTTACCAATGTCTCTTTTTTTGAGACGTAATTTGTGTAACATAAAATAAAAAATAGTCATAATGCCTATTAAAATGGTGTTTTGAACAGCTGTTAGGGTTGGTTTATATGGAATCAGTGACTGGACCCAGTAACTCAGAATTTCGGACCCAGTAACTGGGTACATGTAGACAGGATCAGCAGTAAATCGTACTGTGACCGAAAATAGGGCTAAACTATAAATTAAGGGTTGCTGGTCTGGAGATTCATAATTCTTTTGACAGAAACTACACGTGTCAGTGAAGTTCTTTTTTGAAACAACCCAGGGGGTACCTCCTTTCATCCCCTCTCCTCCATCTCCCTCTCATCCCCCTATCTCACGGCCCTTAATGTACAGTTTTACCGAAAATAGAATGGGTGACTGACTTGCAAGCAAGAAGTCAGTACTGGGTGGGTATTACACAGGCGCGGTCCGAAGGGGGGGGTCACGGGGGACATGACCCCCCCCAAAATCGTAAACGTCAAATAGAAATCTTCTATTTGACAGCATTACCGACAGTAGGGCGATGCAAGCGGTGTAATTGCACTGGGCGCCCGATCGTGTGTGAGGCGCCGAAAACGCCCGACCACCGACCGGTCGACTATCAATCGTATTGTTGCCTGGTGATAGCGACCAAGCGACGAATGAAACTGGCAAAAAATCGCACTGCGCGGCTATTTTTTTATATAAACAAGCAGGATTAGTAGATGAAACTGACTAAAAATCGCGCTGCGCGGTAGTTTTTTTTCTGTAATAAGCAAAATTATAAGTTTAGCAGACGAAACTGACCTAAAACTGCGCTGCGCGGCCATTTTTAAGGTTCCGCACCAAAATGGTATTTACTATAAACAAGCAAGGTTACAAGATTAGTAGATAAAACTGACTAAAAATCGCGCTGCGTGGCGTTTTTTTTTTACTGTAATAAGCAAAATTAGAAGATTAGCAGATGAAACTGACCAAAAACTGCGCTGCGCGGCCATTTTTTACTATAAACAAGCAAGGTTACAAGATTAGTAGTTGAAACTGACTAAAAATCGCGCTGCGCGGCCGTTTTTCTTTACTATAAACAAGCAAGATTAGTAGATGAAACTGACTAAAAAACGCGCTGCGCGGCCGTTTTTCTTTACTATACACAAGCAAGATTAGTAGATAAAACTGACCAAAAATCGCGCTGCGTGGCGTTTTTTTACTGTAATAAGCAAAATTAGAAGATTAGCAGATGAAACTGACCAAAAACTGCGCTGCGCGGCCATTTTTTACTATAAACAAGCAAGATTACAAGATTTGTATGTGAAACTGACTAAAAAAACGCGCTGCGCGGCCGTTTTTTAACTAACAGGCAAAATTGAAAATCTTGGAATCGCATATAGAAATATTACCCAGGGCTCTGGTAGTGCTAAAACCGGCACTGCTTCTATAAATTTACAAATTTTATTAGTGACCCCCCCCCAAATTTCAGGCTGCGACCGCGCCTGGTATTACAACCTCTTTGAACTTGCCCGATTTATGAATTCGGACATCACAACGTCATGGTACGCATAAGCTTACGCATCCAGTGTGTTTCACACTTTAATAGTTCGAGTTCCTTATGGATTTGTCTAATAATCTAGGTAGGTACTTTGTGGGCCGAAGCTAAATTAACACTGATAATCTCAATATAGAGAAAACAGTCATCCATTATCCAATTATTTAAAAATATAATAAACTTACTTTTCCTTCGCAAATATTTTGAAATATATTCGCATATTTTTCTATGGAAAATAATCGACGGTCTCTGCTGAGGCAAACGTGACACAATGTTCTGTAGCTTGAATTCTTCTTGTCTAATATATTTGCTTCCATTTCCTTTATTCAGAAGTCATGAAAAATCTTTGTTTTTAGCAAAATCTGAAAAGTTGCTGAGATGAACGAACCTACCTGACTGAACTGAAAAATTGCTCGAGTCTCATGTCACTGTCAACTTGACAGTGACATGAGACGTCGTCAGACAGAAAGTGGGTGTATTCCAGCAGACTAAGCGCTGACTCATCGGTCGCCATAGAGTACATTTGGCCATAGAAAGTAATAACATTGAACTATCCCCGCCAATGAGGGCTTTTCCAAATGACAAAAACTGTAAGCTCGATAGGTGGTGTTAATGGAGATTGCACGCCTAGTATCATACTGAAGATTGAAAAAGACTCTTTAGTGACGTCACGGCGTATTGCTATCTCTTTCTTTTCGTTTTCGTCACGTCACTAAAGGAGCTTTTTTCAATCTTCACTATGACATATGGCCGTGCAATTTCCATTGGAGGGAGGTAAAAGCTTCTTGGTGGTGTTGATAAAAAGGTATATGTTAACTGCAGAAAATGTAGGAAACCTTTTTTTGATACAGGACAGGGCCCTATTTAATAAACGTCACCATAGATGACAATTTGTCACCAGTCGTGACAATTTTATATCTATTGCGTCAACCATAGCCTTCTATATCTTCCAAGCCATGAAGTGAGCAGAACGGCAACATCGCATGTGGTCAAGCACATAGTATAATATTATTTTAATAATTAATTATTATTTGTTTTTCCTATATTATCTATGTTTAAACTAGTTGTAAATTGTGATGTAAGATTATTTCAATAAAGATTTTATATTTATTATTATTATTTATTTATTAGGACATACGGTTTGAGTCAAATTATTTGAAATTTTCGGGGGTCCTTTAGTACGATGAGTATTTTGATCTAAGCCTCTCCTAGCAATAAATCTTACATCATTGGAAAGGTCTTTAAATTTGAAACACTTTATTGTATTACAATAAACTTCAACTATTAGTACTTTGAGAGTTATAACGCTCTGAACTTGACCAATTTTTTTAACATTAATGACCTAAAACTCCGAAAATACTCATAATTAGTAGAACGTATGTTTGCAGCAAATATTTATCATATAAAAACCTTTCTAATGATATATCATTTATTGCTAGAGGTGGGGTAAATCAACTCCCATAGACAATAAACCACTTTTATACTTTAATAACCTTTAACTCCAAAAGTATAAACAATTGATATAAGGTATATAAACAGCAAATATTTGTCTTTAAAAGACCTTTCTAATGATATATCATTTATTGCTAGAGGGCGTGTTAATCAACTCCCTGCCGAAGAAAATCAACAAAAAAGATGACATCTTTGACAGCCATTTTTTCCTAGTTAACATTGATATTTTTCTTATTGTTTAATATACAAAGCATTCCAATAAAGGAACTAAATTATTTTCATATTTTTAACCTCACACGATTACTAGGAAAAAAAATATCGACCTCTTAAAATTGAAATATTCCCATACATTTAGTATGGAGACTGGCCGACGACATGACCACGAACTGACAGTAACAGACGTTGCCAAACTTATGTTCACGGCTTGCAATTATAGAAGGCTATGCGTCAACCAAATCCAAAATAGAACGATTTGCACATGACAAATGACAAATTGTCACGTTATTAAATAAGGGCCCTGGCCGTTTATTCTTCTAAGCCAATTTTGACACTTCACTTAACTATCATCAACGCCAAGAAGCTTATATCCACAATGGAGATTGCACGCCTAGTAAGTAAGTGAAGATTGAAAAAGACTCTTTAGTGACGTCACGGCTTATTCCTATATCTTTCTTTTCGTTTTACAATACGTTTTCGTTTCTCATGATCAAACGAACGACAAACAACGAACACGTATTGTAACACTAAAGAAAGAGGTTGCAATAAGCCGCCACGTCACTCAAGGTCATTTTTCCTATCTTCACTATGACACTGGCCGTGCAATCTCCATTTGAGGGAGTGATAATATAAGCTTCTTGATCAACGCCATTCAATTTTTTTTAAATGTCACATTGAAAGCCCTTATTGCTTATGCGCAGGAACCTTGTCACATTAACATCCACGTTAACGTCATTCGCTGCTAAAAATTACATGAAAAAGAAAATTCTAAAAGGGAGGTAATATAATAGGTACATGAGTTTTTTTTATGAAAGGTACCCTATGTCCCTCTCTGTACGCCTGCAACGTGTATGTAAAAGTTGATGATCGGTTCAGTAGTTAACGACGTGAAAGCGTAAAACCAACAAACAAGCGGACTTTCGCAATTATAACATTAGTAAGTATTAGTATCATCATCATCATATCAGCCGCACGACACCCACTACTGGGTATAGGCCTTCCCCAAGGACAGGAGCGTAGCGTGCCTTGGCGGGGCCCCGTATAAAAAATTGTTTGGGGGCCCTTAAAAATTAAAAGAAATATTTATTCATCATATTTATCTATCTGTCACTTTTTCCAAAATTTTTAGAAAGAAAGAAAGAAAAAACATTTATTTTTACAAACAATCCAAATTAAATATACAACGTGTAACAGAAAGGGGGTATCAACCCGAAAGGAGGTCAATGTACCCGTGAATCTGAACACCTTCCAACAGAAAAAAAAATCAAATCGAAAAGAAATTTTGGACTCCATAGAAAATTTTAATTTGCTGCCAACATTTTGTATGGAAAGTTCATTTTTTTCTGTTGGTAGGTATTCAGTTTCACTAGTAAATTGACCTCCTTAGGCTCCTTGCGGGTTGATACCCCATTTCTGTAACGCGTTGTATACCTACTCTCCTTGCCCATTTTTCGGCCAACTGATTTATGCACACGCTTTACGCGGGAAAAAAATAGTGTTTTTTTTTACTTTTTCCATTTAAAAAATAAAGTTTTTATTAATTATTGATTATGCACGTTGGGGGCCCCCGTGACCCGGGGGCCCCGTATAATTGATACGGCTGATACGGCGGTAGTTTTTTTTTCCCCATACAAAAAAAAGATGACGCCATAACTCCTTTCCCAAGGGAAGAATTTTTAAGAACTGCGGGTCCAAAATTTTGTTTTTACCTCAAGTCACTGAAATGATTTTTTTTTTCTATATATACAAGTCAATGCCTCAAGTATACATACATACATACACTCACGCCTGTTTCCCATGGGGGTAGGCAGAGACTATGGATCGCCACCTGCTACGATCCTTGCACACTTCTTTCGCTTCATTCATATCCATCAATCTTTTCATACATGCCCTGCGGTTTTTGTCACTGCGTACACCAGCCTTTTTTATAATAACCTCTATTTGGTCCGCGTAGGTTTTTCTGGGACGCCCTCGTGCAATCGTTCCTTCCACATTCGCACAGTATATCTCTTTCGTGATTCGCCTTTCATTCATCCTCTCTAAGTGACCAAACCACCCGAGCATTCCTTTCTCAATTCTTGTCACTATATCATCTTTCAGACCACACCTTTTGCGAATCACCTCATTGCTCACTCTATCACTCAGTATACGTATACCAAAGGGCTTTGCTGTACATCGATTTGCGGTTTTTTTTGGCGTACGCGTAGGACTAAACGGCCATCGGTTCTTCTCGCTATGTGTCCAGTCAGCTGAGCATTAGTAATAATAGTACATATTTTTATTAGTATTGCTGGAGGATAGGCTCATCATGAGCGGCTTTAGTCCCCCGTAGCCACGGCCTCTTCAAAGGTGTCGAAAGGTCGGGAAAATCCAAAAATCGGGAAAGTCAGTTAAGTGTTTTATTTCAAGTTTGGTCTTTTATTCTTCAAATGTACATTGTTGACATGCACTCGCATCGCATATGGTTGTATAAATTTCGCACCACAATAACTGCACTCGTGAGGTCTTTCTCCAGTATGCGTTCCTATGTGATTCATTAGTATTTTATTTGTCTGTAAAATAATAATATTTTAAATTTAAATTTAGTTTATAATAATGTTTGTACACTTGGCATCGCCTGTCTCAGCCAGAAATCAAATAGGTCTATTGGGTCTGCCTTGTAATAAGATACAATGTTATTCAGAACGAATTGACCCTAATCATCCACCCTGTCGATTGGTTTAATAAAAGTACAGGATGTACTTTTTTCGATTTTTAGCGTGGTTGATTGCCGGCTAAAACAAGCAATTAGGGCGCGTGAAAAAAAATATTTTTACCCGAATGTGTGGGTATCATTGTATAGAACTTGTTATGTAGACAAAGACAATTTTCATTTTTAAAAATATTAGAAAACGAAGGCATGACGCAGCTTTTTTCCAAAATATTTATAACTTCAATTTTGTTTATAATATTTATTATAACATATTATATTCTACCAACAAATACCAGTATATAATTAAATCTAATTTTTTCTTTTTCTATTACAAACCAACTTAATTTTGCGGTTAAACGCGTAGCACAAATAAGCCCCGCCCCTTAGCCCTATTTGGTACGGAGCCACAAATATAAAATAGTACTAAGCGTACAGAAATCCATCTGCGCGAGGACAATTAAATAATAAGCTACTCTCGCTGCACGGGAATAAAGTACAATTTCGAATTGCACAGCGCTGCGTGCCTAACATTCGCCTTCGAAGCGCTTCTCTTTCTGTCGCGTAGCTCTGTCTTAACCAGGGTTGCATGATTTAAATCAAGTTGATTTAAATCATGATTTAAATCACGATTTATATTGCATGATTTTTTTAATAAAAATCACTGATTTAAATCAAAATCCGAAAAAGGAATTAATTAAACGCTGGGAGTGCATATTAATCAACTGTAATGTTCGAAAACAATATTAATATAAAGTACGATAGGTGTAAGCTAAGTTATTTATCGCAATAAAAACCAACAATCAAATATTAGATTTGTTGTCTCAGTAAAAATATAACAATAATGATTAGGTACTTTCATTCATTACATGCAATGCAAGTAGCATAGACAGACAGATACAGATAATTAATTTTCGGAAATATAAACAAATAAACACTCGAAACTTAAAACTCAAATAGTTTTTTCTGGTCAATGAGACATTTTACTTTTTTTGGCGGTATTGCCAGCACTATACATCAATAACTATCTAATAGAAATGTTGCCCAGAAGAAAAACTAGGCTAACGGTCGCAAAACCTAATAAAAAACAAAAAAATCAAATAACGATTTTTTTAAATAAATCTGATTTTTTTGATTAAAATAAAAAAATCATGATTTTTTGCAACAACCGACACACGTCACCCCTCGTGCGCTGGCTAGACCGAGTCAGCCGAGCAGTACGCTATTATAAAATTTAAGCGCAATGTTAGACCTCCCTGAAGGTACATGTTCGACACGAATTTGGCCGGTTTTTTATCAACCCTCCGCTAACAGACTTAGTAGTAATAACCGCTAATAGTAATTTTTTTTATCTCTTACCGAGAACCCTCGTCCACAAATATTGCACAATTTATTCTTCTCCTTTTTAACTCTCTCATGTTTGGACTGCACATGTCGTAAGTACGAAGTTCGATTCAAAAACGGCTGTAAAATTAAAAAATAAACACTACAAAAAAATCCACATTTAAACTACTTTTAAATGTCCCCTCAGATCCTTCAAAATGTGAATATTTGGATGTTTGCTAGACAATAACACTAAGACGGCTGAAGCGATTTGGTTAAAATTTGTCATACACACACATAATTAGTATAAATTAGGTACCTATGTATATGCAAAATTTTATCTAGGAATAAAATATTATGGTAAGCCGGAATAAAGATATGATAGTTTTTATCCTGGTCAAAGATTCCTTGGGGATTTTCCGACTGTCCACACGGACATAGTTACGGGCGGAAGCTAGTTTTAACGAGAAAAATATTAATGAAATTAGAGTCTGGGCCGGGCGTTAAGGGTACCTTGTTGCATATATCGCAATTGTACTTCGATTGCTTCATATGTACGTGCCTGTAATGATTTTTCATGTATTCTCTACGGGTGTACTGTCGACCACAGTCCGGACATGGCACTTTCTTTACCGCGCTGAAAATAGTCATAATCATAATTATTGGTACTTACGCGTAAACCAAGGGTTACGCGTACGTCGTCGATTAAGCACTAATAGAAAGCTTTTTTTTTAAGATATTTGATGCACTGTATTTTATTGAAAATTCTAAAAATCTTGAGATTTCCTGAGATTTGCAAAATCCGGCCGCAATCCTGAGAAGAGTCCAAAAATCCTGAGATATGGTAACCCTAGTCCTATCAGATAGTATAATAAAAAAACAAATTTAACAATAATATAAACTAAATTAAGCCAATTTAGTTTATATTATTATTTTTAATTAGTATATATTATTCGAATTTAGTTTGTATTGTGTGCAATTTTTTTATGATAGGATGACCACAATTTGTAATAGGTACATTTTCAATGATGTCAAATACCCTATTATTCTGCCATTGCAATAACGTTTTATATTGTAAAAAAAGAGTGAAGAAAGGTTTATTATATAAAAGCATTCTCACCTATCCCGCTCGGCAGCATGAGCAGCACTTTTTAATAAATGATCTTTATACACCGCAGCGTTGCTATATTTCTTGTCACATTGTACGCAGTAAGCGTCAGCCGTTTTTTGCGAATGATTGTTTTCCTGGTGATTCATGAAAGATTTTCTATTCTTGTACTTCCGGTCGCAAAGTTTGCATTCATACTTTTCAAAATGGTGACTGAAAAAAATCAGCCCCCCTAGCCAAAGTAACATTTGCAAATTTGCGCTATCGTTTCGCTTCGAAACATGTATGGATTTGACGTTTTAAAATTCGATAGTTGACGAAACCTTATGTCAATCCCATACATGTTTAGAAAGCGAAGCGATAACGAAGATTTGCCAATGTTACTTTGGCTAGGCCCTCAGGAGTGTTACTCCCGACGCGATCGAGAATATCGAGATCGAGTTGGAATCGAGTAAACGTCAAAACAGTACCATGGAAATTAGAAACCATGGGAACCGTTTTCAATGTAGGTACTTACCAAAATAACAGATTTTCGGACGTTTATTTGATTCGGATGTGAACTCGATCCCGTCATTGAGGGAATTTCCAAGTGTCATTTAAAAACAAAAAATAGTAAGTATTTGCCTCACTAGATGGCGTTGAAAGTGTCAAAATCGGCTTTGAAAAATAAAAGGTCTGTACATAAAAAAGTCATTTTCAGTTCTTGGCGTTTATTGGTTGTGTTTTCTGCGGTCAGCGGTGTTTTCTTTTTCCTACGTTTTCTAAAATTGACACTTGCCTAAACAGGTTGATAAACATCAACGCCATCTATCGAGCCTACAGTTTTTTGTCATTTTGAAAAGCCCTCATCATAGTAATGTTTATGAGTAGGGGTGACACGGGTAATTTCGTCGTCCACCCAGGGCCCTGTGGAGGAGGGACGCTCAAGTGTTCCGAGCGCCCCTTCAGGTAGGAGACGTCAAACGTCTAACGAGCCGGAGTCCAATAGGACCGGCACGGGCCGGGGAGGCGGAAATTGACACAACGATCCCGTCTACCCCGACCAACGTGTAGTCGGAACACCGCAGGGGGTTTAATAGGTATGCCTTTGCGTGGATCCGACGGGCCGTGACTGAGAGTTTTACATTCATATTCCGGGAGATAACGGGAGATGAATGTGAAGCTATTGGAGTTGGCTTGTCGGACCTATGCAAGGGAGAGTCCTGAACTCGCCGGACTGATTCCCGCCAGCCCGGAAGTCAATAAAAGAGTACCCCTGCGATAACAAAAAAAAAAGGGTGACACGGGTGTAACTCTTCTGACACTAATAGATGTCGAAAATGAATCCGCAAATTATAGTCTTCGTTTCGAATTGAACCGATTTGCTTTCCTCCTGTGCCTGTAGGTCCTGAATATAGGTTAGAAATATAAGGCAAGCGCGGTGCGCAGCGGAGCGTGAGCCTTAAATTTTGTGGTAATTTTTATTTAACAGTCAACAGAAATAACTTTATTAATACCCTATACTTGCTAAAACTAGGTGTAGCTGCACTTCGGGTATTAACCGTAACACAAACACAAAAATGACAGCGGATACAATGGGGTTTACTCTGGGTAGTTCCAAAAATATCCCCTTGGGCAGCGCCACTGTCTCTGGAGACCTGTCAAAAGTTTTATTAATAACCTAAACTTATTAATTTATTTTCCTTTAAAGCCAAGCGTATATTATGAAAAGATGCAGTGCCCAGCCTGTTTATGTGGACCAAACCAACTTCTAAATCTTCTATCCAGAGGACAGAAAGAGCTAGAAAAAGATCGGTTTTTAAAGAAACTCCAGCAACTTGCCTGTAGATTTTGCATTACGCTTCTTTAGTTCTAATTCTAACTCCGCAACAGTCCATGAACCATATATTTCACTCATTTTTTTAAAAATCACTTCAAATTATAACGAAAACAACCAAAATCACGTTTGACAGGTCTCCACAAACACTAGCGCCGCCAGTGGGAGAAATGGCAAACATAGCCCTCATTCAGGCTTATTAGTTATACGCGCACTTGACCAACGCACACAGAGACACCTCACACCTACACGGAATAACCGGAATCTCACACGAGTTCGAGTACGTGACGCAGTGCGGTCGGTCAGTGAGAGCGGTATATGTGTGTGTGCATAGCTTGAGAGCGCATATTACAGAACGAGGCAAACATCTTGATATCGGGTGGGGACTGCGTAGAACGCGTATTTTGGGTATGCGTAGCGGTGAGGGCACGCGCTATTGGTCGCTCGCAAATGCACATGCGCGAACTTATCCGCACTCCCTCGAAAGGGTGTTTGTGATTCCACCGTTGCTTTTGATTTCCATAACTAATCCAAATTCCTAACAATATTTATACTTTGTAATCGGAGCGAGTTATGTTATATTTATTTAAATAAAAATTATCACTCACCCCATGTGTTTTTCTATAACTTTTTTTGATCTAGCCTTTTTCCCACAAATGTCACATATAAAAATGAAGTGAAGCTCTTTGTGGTGCTGATAGAATACAAATATGTTGCTGAAACCAAACATTAAATCATCAACAGCCATTTTCATATCCGTACTGCTGGGGCACAGGCATTCTTTATACAGGGTGTATGGGACAGCTTGGCAAAAACAAAAACTATGAATTCTGACCATTATTATAAATATTTTGTGAGTGAATTATTTTCCAGGAAATGCTAGGTAAACGTTTTAAATTTTCCAATTTTACTTCGACTGCGCAATGTATTGCAAACAACGCGTTGCGTACCGTCGACCCGACAGCGCGCGCGTGCAGTGCGCGCTCTCTTTCCTACTATCCATTCAATATCGAGAGCAACGGGAGCGCGAGCGTGTGTGTGCCACTTTGGAATAAATAAGCTTAACACATAATACACAACACACACACACACACACACAATACACATAACTTAACACACAATAAACAATTAACAAATGATGAAATTAATTCTTACCTAAAATCTCTCGGGTCGTATTAGGAATGGCTCGAAGTGGTTTCCTCCAAGCTGCACGCACAGTTCTGCCCGGCGAAGAGTCTCAGCATGAAGACGGGGCATCATTGTTGCATCTTCGTTTATTTGCTCGTTTAATTTTGCGAAAGCTTCTCTAAGGCGCTGTTCCATTTGGGCCGCGGTATCGCACTCCGTCACGTAAACGCGTTCTTTTATGTAACCCCACAGGAAAAAATCCAATGGGGTTAGGTCAGGTGAGCGTGGTGGCCATGCATGAGGACCGAATCTCCCTATCCAGCGGTTTGGGAAAACGCTGTCCAAGTACTGCCGGACTGGACGTACCACATGTGGCGGGGCGCCGTCGTGCTGGAACCAAATGGTAGGCAGTTGGGCTAGGGGGAGGTCTTCCATAAGCTCCCATTCTTGGTCTTGGTCAGCCCGCAGAATTTCCATAAAAATTTCAAAATCGCCCTGTAGGAATTCCAAATACCGTCGTCCGTCCATTCGCGTCGGCAAGAACACGGGGCCTAAAATCCGGTTATTGTACACGCCAGCCCAAACATTCAGTGACCAACGCGTCTGATGGCCCGTCTGCTGGAATGCGTATGGATTGTTATGTGCCCAAATGTGGGCATTACGTCGGTTCCACATACCGTTTCTTGTAAATGTGGACTCGTCGGACCAAACCACTCTGGAAATGAACTGGCGATTTAATCGCTGCCGATCAATAAGCCATCTGCAGTAAGCTACTCGACGGATTGCGTCGCCAGGCACCAGCGCCTGCACTTTGTGGATACGGTACGGACGTTGCCTGTTCTTACGAAGCACTTTGTGTACAGCCCAATGTGAAACGCGGGGCCCGTGGTTACGCCTTACAATTTTCGCAGCAGTACGGGTTCCCAAACGCGGATCACGTCGGACAACATCTAAAATGGCATTTTCCGAACGAGCACTAATTGATCTGCCAGCGCCTTCCTGCCGCGGCACAATAGGCATATTTTCTAGTACTCGTTGATATGCCCGAGTAATGGTACGACTGTGGGCTGGATGACGATCATTGGGATGTCTTTGCACATAAAGTCTTAGGGCCAGTGACGCGTTCCCCCGAGCTTCACCATAACACATTAACATTTGGCCATATTCACGAGCAGTAAACGATTCATTACGTCGATTCATAATGTAAAAAATATCACAATTATTTGAAATAAATAAACAGACACAACACACGAAGTCACGAACACTTCACGACAATTTGATCCACGAGCGAGCGGTGAGCTAACTTCCGAACGTGCAAGCAAACGCGGTGCCGCAGTCAAACTGAAAGAAAAACGTTCGCAGCTCGCGCGCGCGACGCAAGCGGCGGCGACCGGCGTGGCGCGGCGGTCTCTTTGATCGGTTCGCTTTGCTTTTTGCCGCGCGCGCGCCGTTGCCGCTCCGTTCGTCAGTGCAGTGATCTTGCGGGCGGTAGCCGAACGAACAGCTGAGTTCGCGCGCTTTGAAAGATTTTCTAATTTACGCGTACATTGCGGGGTAAGGGTTTTGTCATTTTTTTTATTAAAAATATGTTTATAGGGCAGGATTTTGTTGTTAGTTATCAACACATCATAGATTAAGTGGAAAAAAACTCGGAAAATTAGAAAATTTTCCTGAAGAAAATTCCAGCTATTTTCAGTCATAAATCATGGTCTGAAGCTACTGTTTCAGTTTTTGCCAAGCTGTCCCATACACCCGGTATGATGGATAAGGGGAATTACTTTCTAATTTTAACCATAGAAAGCAATAAAATTGAACTTTAAACAAAATTCTTTCCGTGGTTAAAATGTAAACTGTGGTGATCGATGACTTAGCGATTTGTCTGCTGGAATGCACCCAATTTCTCGTTACGATGGCTCCGCGGCACCCCTCACACATAGCCGCGAGCACTTTTACGAGCACACATACTTAACTGCCGCTTCTTTTCACGTAGTGTTTATTGTGACAGGTGTCTGTGGGTGTGAGAGACAGAGTAAGTGTGGGTGTGAGAGACAGAGAGTGTGTGGGTGTGAGAGACAGAGAGTGTATGAAGGTGTGAAAGACAAAGTATATGTGGGTGTGAGAGACAAAGTGTGTGTGGGTGTGACAAACAGGGTGTATGTGGGTGTGAGAGTCAGAGTGTATGTGGGTGTGAGAAACACAGTGTTGAGTGTGACAGACAGAGTGTATGTGGGTGTGAGAAACAGTGTGTATGTGGGTGTAAGAGACAAAGTGTATGTGGGTGTGAGAGACAGAGTGTATGTGGGTGTGAGAGACAGAGTGTGTGTGGGTGTGAAAAACAGAGTGTTGAGTGTGACAGACAGAGTGTATGTGGGTGTGAGAAACAGAGAGTGTATGTGGGTGGAGTGCGTAGGGTGTGAGAGACAGTGTATGTGGGTGTGAGAAACAGAGTGTGTTGGGTGTGAGAAACAGAGTGTATGTGGGTGTGAGAAACAAAGTATGTGGGTGTGAGAGACAGAGTGTATGTGGGTGTGTGTGAGAAACAGAGTGTGTTGGGTGTGAGAGTCAGAGTGTGTGTGGGTGTGAGAGACAGAGTGTGTGTGAGTGTGAGAGACAGAGTGTATGTGGGTGTGAGAAACAGAGAGTGTATGTGGGTGTGAAAGCCAGAGTGTATGTGTGTGTGAGAGACAGAGTGTGTTGGGTGTGAGAGATAGAGTGTATGTGGGTGAGAGAGACAGTGTATGTAAGCTTGAGAGACGGAGTGTATGTAGGAGTGAGAGACAGGAGTGTATGTGGTGTATCTCTCACATACAGTATGTATTTGTATGATACAGAGTGTCTGTATCTGTCTGTAAGTGTGGGCGGGTGTGTTACTTATAGACTTACCTAAACCGAGCGTTGCATTTGATGCATTCATATTTCTCATGATGACTTTCCAAATGTCCTTTCATGTCTCTATATGACCGGTATGCACAAGTACAACACTCTAGTATTATGAAGTGTCGCTTCATGTGAAGATTCATATCATTATTTGTTTTAAACCGACTGAGGCAAATGTCACATTGATGCTTACCGGCTGACTGTAAAAGATTATTATTATTACAGAAGACATTGTAATTAATTAATTAAGGAGGAGATGTCTCTGCTGAGAGACATTCTCTACACCGATCAAAGACTGGAACTCTTTACGAATTTGCGAGTCGCATCGCCAGTCACTGCTCTGCCTCCGCGTAGTGATGTACAAGACTTGAGTCCTCCGAGTCCTTTTGTCTAGAGCTCGGAGTCGTTTTACAGGGCTCGCCTCGTTTGTATGAAGCTCGACGACTTGGGAAACTTTTTCAGAGCTCGAGCCTTTTTCAGAGCTCGGCCGATTTCGAGACATTTTTACAGCTCGAGCCTTTTTGAGAGCTTGGTCGATCTGGAGGCTTTTTCACGACTCGACTGGATTTTATGGAACATAAATACATCAAATTTTGCAATAAGATGCACAAAATAAGTATGACAGTAATTTCTCTATTTCTCGGGAACAGTATTGTTTTATGGATGAAAAGTACCCTGTCCTTTTCTGTAGCCCTGACAATAGGATTTAAGTATGAATTGATGTGACTCACCTTTGCATGATATTTCTTGTTATGTTGAAGAAATCTGTATTCATTATTCCAACTGCAGGCACACTGTTCGCATCTGTATGCACTGTTTTTATAAAACTCACTCAATCTTTGCTCATCCATGTAAGACTTAACTTCTTCAGCAGTCAACAGTACTTTCCTGACGAGGCTTTTTACATTTTTAACATCGTTTGGAATTACTCTATATTGTTTTGTCAATTTCTTGTTCTTAAGTTTACCTCTTTTACCCCTTGTCGGGGTTTTTTCACTCTTTCCCTCGACTTTATCACTGACTGTAGGTGTTTCTTCTCTCTTTACCTCAAGATATGTATCTTGATATTCAAAACTATCTGTATCATCGAAAACATTATCAATTTCATCATCGCTAAATTCTTGTTTGACCTCACTGCTTCCTTTATTTTCTTCAAATGTATTATTTATAATTGGATTGTTATTATCATTGCTACTGTTGACAACTATTTCTACTTTGATATTATTAACCTTTACACATTCTTCGCACTTAATTATGGCTTCATTTTCAGTAATTTTTAGATTAGATAGTGAATTGAAATTATGGACCTGTGAAATTATGAAAAGATTAATATGTTTCTAGCCTACTGCATTGATTTATTTGTATACTTACAGGTCTGTTTACACATTTGTTTAGTATTATGGTTGACAATTCAACTCTTTCTTTAAATTGTTTGATTCTCCTTAACGCTGCTGTGCATTCCCAACATAATAAAGTTTGAGATGTGAACTGGAATGTAAAATTGTATTATTATTTTATTTTATTTAAAACCAACTTTTTGAACAACCTACTACTTATGTGCAATTTATTTCTTTGTGTAATGACTATGACTACCTACTAAAGAATCGCCTAAGGCCTAAAGCAGGCTACTCAAAGCATGCAGTGGCCCTGCATGCAAGGCTGAGATCATAGATCTTTGTGTAATATCCACTTTGTGGGAAGAAGCTAAATTAACACTGATATTCTTTATAGAGAGAACAGTCATCCATTATCTAATTATTAAATATAATAAACTTACTTTTCCTTCGCAAATATTTTGAAATATATTCGCATATTTTTCTATGGAAAATAATCGACGGTCTCTGCTTAGGCAAACGTGACACAGTGTTCTGTAGCTTGTATTCTTCTTGTTTAATATATTTGCTTCCATTTCCTTTATTCAGAAGTCATGAAAAATCTTTTGTTTTTAGAAAATTCTGAAAGAAATGTTAGAAAAGTTGCAGTGCTTGAGTGCTTAGCCACAGAATACATAATAGTACAAGTGCTTAGCCTGAAACGCTGAGAATAACTTGACAGTGACATTGACAGCAGGTCAGTGAAGTAGGTGCCAGGGTTGCCACCCGTCTTGATTTTGCCGGGACAATCCCGATTTCGATGATATTGTCCCGCATCCAGACGATCCATCAGTTTTGTCTCGATTTTTGATGATAACACGCGATCAAAATCAAAGTGTTGATAAAAAATAGGTCCAAATATTTAAAAAAAATAAAGGACAACAAGTTAAATGCCTTATTAGCGTTGTATCCCTTCAAATGCTTATGTTGAGCTGAGCGAGTATTTACCCATATGACGCTTGATCTAATGTCAGAAATCGTTGCTCTGTAGATTAAATATGCAAATAAATTGAATTGAATTAAATTGAATTGAATAAATGAAAGTGTAAGGTATCTGTGAAATTGTTTGTATGGGCATACCTTCAATTTGTCATGTATGTGTCATGGCCAGTCTCGCAATAAATGGATTACCGCGACTACGTGTTTTACTCCGGCGCCTCTTATATAAATAATACCTTTTAGTGGCGACGAAAAAAATCGGTTTTCTGCGTGCGTTAATTATTAATAGACGTAAAAATGTCGATTGGAAAGATTTCCGAGTTCAAAGTGCAGTCGGACAACTGGAAATTATATGTGGAGCGGTTACAACAGTATTTCCTTGTAAACAAGATCGCTAAAAAGCTGGAAGTGCCAACTTTGATAACAGTGATGGGTGCAGAGAGCTACGAGTTGCTTGTAAGCCTATGTACGCCCGACCAACCAAATAAAATGACATTCGAAAATATCACAACGGTCATGGAAAATCATTTACAACCGAAACCGAGTGAATTGGCAGAAAGATTTAAATTTCGACATAGAAAACAGAATGAGGGTGAAACTATTTCCGACTACGTTGCAATTTTGAAAAAAATGTCAAAAACTTGCGAGTTTGGAAATTGGCTACAAGAAAGTTTGAGAGATCAGCTGGTGTGCGGTATAAGGAGCGAGACCATTAGGCAGCGCCTATTTGCCGAAAGTAAGTTAGACTTTGGCAAGGCGTACAGGCTAGCGGTGAGCATGGAAGCGGCCGAGAAGGACGCGGCGATCGTGGTGAGTCATTCAAGGACATCGACAAGTGAAACGAACGCAGCCGTGGAATGTCAGGCCATTCGAGCGGAGCGTCACGCGGCGTCTGTAGGGACGGCAGCGCGCGGCCGCCGCCCGACGCAGCGCAGTGGCCCGCGCGGGACAGGAGCAGCGTCGGCGCCGCCGGGGGAGCGCGCTCAGCGACAGCAACTATGCCGAGTGTGTGGAGGTGGACACGACTCTACAGTGTGCAAGTTTAGACGTTATGTGTGCCGTGTATGTACGAAAATGGGTCATTTACGGCGCATGTGTCCAAACTTATCAGGACAGTACAACTTGGATGTGGCGCCTCAAGATAACCTAAATGAACAGGAAAGTGACAATAGTGAAGAGGTAAATATTGTTGACTTCAATCAGATTTCTATTGATCAGTGTAAACCTATATTTATACCATTGTTAATTCATAACAATCAAATTAATATGGAGTGTGATACCGGCAGTGCCGTATCGTGTATTAGTTTTGAAATGTATCAAAAACACTTTAGAGACTTGCCAATTAAAAATAGTAGGTTAACTAAGTTTTACACGGGCGACGTAATTAAGCCAGTCGGAGTAATAAGCCCAATGGTAAAGTATAAGGATAAGGAAAAGCAGTTAGACTTGTATGTGATTAGAAATGGCAAAACTGTATTGTTAGGTAGACAATGGATAGCAGAACTCGACATTCAGTTGCCTGAACTTGTTTACAGTAGCCAGGTCAACAAAATTAAGGCTCCAGCACACCGGATGCGTAAGCGTATGCGTAAGCGTGCACGTAGACGTACCATGACGTTGTAATGCCTGAAACTTTATGAGATATGGCACACCGCTTGCGTAACGTACGCGTGCACGTAGACCGATGCGTAACCCTACGCATTGCAGCTCTCATGAGACAACCAGGCTGCGTACTTACGCAAAGCGGAACGCATTGATGACGTTGTACTCAATGGCATTCCCTATTGGACGTCACACCGAACAAATACGAACACGCACGTATCTTTCCTGCGTGTCACTACGCGCGTGACCACGCGCGTGACCACGCACATGACCACGCGCGTAACCACGCGCGTGACTACGCATTCAGTTGTTTTGTTCGGGACCCACCTAAGAAATTTGCTTTTTTTCTTAGAAATAGAGAACTTCGTCACTTCTATGAATTTAAACTAGTCATCAATTGCTTGATATCACTACATACATATTATAAAACAAAGTCCCAAACCACATCTGTCTGTATGTCTGCGCTTCGCGATAAACTCAAAAACTACTAAACGTATATTCATGCGATTTTCACCAAATGATAGAGTGATTCCTGAGGAAGGTATAGGTGAATTATAAGTTGAGGTTTTATGTATGTAGAAATATGAAGATGTCGGCAAAAATTAAGCCGCCTGGGAAGCCTAGCATCGAAAGCACTGCATAAACTTGCAGCTCTAACAAAATAAATAATGTATTATGGAATGGGGAATGTCCGAAAAAAATCAAATCAAATCAAAGGTCGCATTTGGCAAAAAAAGGACTTGTGACTTGTGACCCGCTCTCGCTTCGCTTCGGTGTAGTGTGGAATTTGACACGATGACATAATTATAAACCTTCCTCTTGAATCACTCTTGAATCACATCATCAGACATCGTGCACAAGAATTGCAAACATAAAGTATGGCTGCCGCAGCGGCTGGGTATATGTCAGTGGGTTACGTGCGTAGCTACGCGCGTGTACACGTGCGTGTCTACGCATCCGGTGTGCCCGCTGGGTACGCAAGGGACAGGCTGCGTTGCGTATGCGTATGCGTAAGCGTAGACGTATGCGTAACCCGGTGTGTCAGGGGGTTACGTGCGTAACTACGCGCGTGTACACGCACGCGTGACCACGCGCGTGTCTACGCATCCGGTGTGCCCAGGCCTTTAATGTACAAGAATTTGATTTTTGCGAATTTAGTTCCAGATATTGTGAAGTGTTTGAAGACGGACTGGGACGATTCATCGGTGAGCCGGTGCGCATTCACGTGCGCGAGGGGGCCCGGCCGGTGTTTATGCGCGCGCGACCGCTCGCCTACGCGCTGCGTGAGCCCGTGGAACGCGCGCTCGACCAACTGGTGCGCGACGGCATCCTCACTCCAGTCGATCGCTCCGACTGGGCCACTCCAATTGTGCCCGTCGTCAAAAAGGACGGTAACATTAGAATATGCGCAGATTTTAAACTTACTCTTAATAAGGTTATAGAAGTAGACCGTTATCCGTTACCGAGAGTCGAGGACTTACTTGCGAGATTACACGGGGGAGAGCATTTTAGTAAAATCGATCTCTCGCAAGCATACGCTCAACTAGTTTTAGATGATTCTAGTATATATACCGTTATTAACACACACAAAGGTTTATTCAAGTACAATCGACTCGTTTACGGTCTGGCATCGAGTCCTGGAATATTTCAAAAACGATTAGAACAATTATTCTCAGATTTACCCCACGTCGGAGTCTTTTTAGATGATATTATAATAACGGGTAAGACGAGTGGGGAGCATATTAGTAATTTACATAAGGTTTTTGACCGGTTAAAGTCACACGGATTAAAGGTCAAAAAGGAAAAATGTGCATTCTTTGAAAAATCTATTAATTATTTAGGTTACGTTATTAGCAAAGACGGGGTCCATACCTGTGAAGATAAGGTGAGAGCTATGGTGAATACCCCACCGCCTTCAAATGTATCTGAGCTGAGGGCGTTCATCGGAATGGTCATGTACTACGCAAAGTTTATAAAAAACGTAAGTACTATTCTGGCTCCTCTGTATAATTTGCTTCGAGCAAATGTAAAATTTGTTTGGAACCAAGGTTGCCAGGTAGCGTTCGAACGGGTGAAACGGGCACTGAGTTCAAGTGAGGTTTTGATGCACTATTCCCTGGAGCTGCCGCTGGTGCTGACAGCGGACGCGAGCAGCGTGGGCGTGGGCGCGGTGCTGACGCACGTCACTCCACAAGGTGAGCGGCCAGTGGCCTATGCGTCCCGCTCCCTCACGCCTGCCGAGCGGTCCTACTCGCAGATAGACAAGGAAGCGTTGGCTATTGTGTTTGGATTAAGGAAATATCATCAATTCCTCTATGGAAGGAAATTTATACTTCGGACGGACCACAAGCCGTTGACACACATTTTTGGTAAAAAAGCAGGCATACCAGTAATGGCGGCATCGCGGTTGCAACGATGGGCGGTACTTATGACTGGGTATGACTATGAAATAGAGTATATACAATCAAAAAGTAATTGTGCAGATGGGTTATCTAGATTACCACAGTGCAGTAGGGAGCGGCCTTCGGCTAGGGAAGTGACATACGTCCACTTTGTAGAAAATTTTTTGCCTTTAACGAAAGAGGACATAAAGAAGGCTACGGCTCAAGATAAAGATTTATGTAAAATTATATTGTATATACAGTCGGGTTGGCCGGCAGTGTGCAGTGATGAATTATTAAAACCTTTTTATAGTCGACGCCATGAACTATATATAGAATGCGGCTGTATTATGTGGGGCTACCGAATGATAGTACCGAGCGAGTTACGACCCACAATTTTAAAACAATTACATAGTGGTCATATGGGAATCGTGAAAACAAAAGGTTTGGCACGAAGTTACGTGTGGTGGCCGGGGATCGACGCGGAGGTAGAAGCCACTTGTTGGAACTGCGACACTTGCGCGGCCGAGGCGTCCATGCCACCCCGCGCCCCTCCACAGCCGTGGCCCTATATCTCAGCACCGTGGAGCCGTCTACACGTCGATTTTCTCGGTCCCTACAATGGTAAAACTTTTTTAGTACTTATTGATTCCAGCTCTAAATGGCTAGAAATTTTTGAGATGGCGAAAACGAATGCAGACAGTGTCATTAAGGTGCTGAGATCTACTTTTGCGAGATTTGGGTTACCTACGGTGTTAGTATCTGACCAAGGTCCTCCCTTTACGAGTATCAGTTTTAAAAATTTCCTAATTAGGAACGGTATTAAGCAAGTCTTTTCACCCACGTACCACCCACAGTCAAATGGAGCAGCGGAAAATGCCGTTAAACTTTGCAAAATGGCAATTAAAAAAGCTTCTAGAGAGAACGTGGAGGTGGACGCGGCCTTACAGACATTTTTATTGGCGTATAGAAACTCGATACATGCTACGACAGGGGAAACACCAGCGATGCTTCTACAGCGACGCTCGCTGCGTTCGAGATTGGACTTGCTTAGGAGTGAGCGTAGTGTAGAAGACAAGGTACATGCAGCGCAGCTCAAGCAAGTAGAATACGCAGGCGGAGTTTCTCGCGAGTTGGAGCAAGGGGAACAGGTATGGGCCAGAGGGTACGGTTCTAATTCGAAATGGGTAAAAGCTAAAGTAACAGATAAAGAGGGATCCCGTAGGTACGTTCTCGGTGATGAATACGGTCAACATATTTTACGGCACGTAGATCAAATTAGGCGCAGAGCGCGTTTTTCTAGTGTTACTTGTCCAGACGACGTTGTCGATGTAGGTGGAGAGTTGAATAGGGATGAGGATGTGGTGGCGGATCTAGATACAGAACCAGGGGGGATTAGTTCTGGGGTAGAATCAACTAGTGCAAATAATGAGACACAGAGTGTATCAAGGGCACCGGAAATTATACGTGAATTGACTGCTTCCTCCGAAGCAGAAGCGGACATGCCATCTGTCTCACCGTCACCGGTGAATTGTCCCAAAAGAACTCGTCGTCCGGTAGTCAGATTTAAAATAGAATAAGTTATAATGTTAGTTATTATGTTAAATCAAAACTGTAATCTATAAGTGTAAATTAAGGGTGGAGGTGTAAGGTATCTGTGAAATTGTTTGTATGGGCATACCTTCAATTTGTCATGTATGTGTCATGGCCAGTCTCGCAATAAATGGATTACCGCGACTACGTGTTTTACTCCGGCGCCTCTTATATAAATAATACCTTTTAGAAAGCAGAATTGCAAAAGACATGCTTTGTTCGGAATTTGTTAAGTTAATATAAAAATGACGCATAATTGATGAGAGAGGCACGTAGCAATACAAAATAGGCATGGAAACATAGTCAGTATTAAAATGAAACATTAACTCAAAAGTACATTTTTCCCTTTAGCTAGATAGTTCTCATATCTCTTACTTTGCTCACCTGCCCTCTGCCGCCGTTTGCTTCCATTGATTTTGAGTATTTTAGTTACAAACATCCACATACATTCAACATATCCTTCATTTACCATGGGCCCTACCGCCCAACTCAAAGCGATAGCTAGACTCTATCCGTCCTTGTCATATCATAACACGATGACAAGGACGGACAGTGCACTGACGTCATCAACAGAGTAAAAGTCCGTCCTTGTCATCGTGTTATGATATGACAAGGATGGATTTTCAACGTATATGTATTTACATTTAGAAAATAGACTCAAATAGTTTTTGCCCTTGTCCCGATTTTTGTGATCCCAAAGGTGGCAACCCTGGTAGGTGCATTTCGGCAGTTTAAGCACTGAGTCATCGATAGCCATAGAGTACATTTTTGCCATAGAAAGGCTGCGGTCCGCATGGCGATGAAATCGTATTTTAGCGCGAATCCTACCAAATTAAGTAGTAGTCTCAAAATATTACTCTTAGTAGGGTTTTTGTACCTTCTGCATTTATGTGGATTCGCTCGCGATAATATCGATATTTTCGCCATGCGGACCGCAGCCAAAGTAAGAAACTACGATCCAATGAGGGCTTTTGTGAAGGTCCAAACAAATTATCGGACGCGGCTTAAGGTCCAAACAAATTATCGGACGCGGCTTATGGACGCGGCTTACTGCCGCGGCTGATAAGTGTGCACACTCTCATAACATCCTGCGTGCCAGATAGCTATCGGACGTCCGATGACGTCATATTAGTCTATGGTTACGTCCGCGACCTACTACATCCGATAGTTTGCACACCTCAGATCAGCCGCGGCAGTAAGCCGCGTCCGATAATTTGTTTGGACCTTTACTGCCGCGGCTGATCTGAGGTGTGCAAACTATCGGATGTAGTAGGTCGCGGACGTAACCATAGACTAATATGACGTCATCGGACGTCCGATAGCTATCTGGCACGCAGGATGTTATGAGAGTGTGCACACTTATCAGCCGCGGCAGTAAGCCGCGTCCGATAATTTGTTTGGACCTATGTGACATTGGCTACAGGCATAACGCGTAGGTACTTAGAGCCAAACCGCACTGTCGACTAGTCGACGAGCGACTCGGTCTCCCAGCGACTGCAACTCAAAACGCACTTGCCGACGACTAAGCCAGCGACTCGATACAGTTTTACAATCCATACAGTTGTTAAGCGCCTTTGATATGGGGACGATGGTACCTAAAGTCTATCTATCCTTACTTGTCTTATTAAGTACCTATGTAAACAGTTTTTGACAGTTTGTCATACGTCTTTTATACTTACTTAAATCGTTAATTAAAAATATGTTAATAACTTTATGAAATTATCATTTATTATTAACAGTTTATTTCGTAATCTATGTGTGAAAAACCATTTGTTGTATTTTATAGACTTTACTTAGGTACGCTATCAGTCGCAAATTTGCAAGGGTTTTAATTAAATTTAAACCTTAAATGGTTTTCTAGTTTATTAGAGTAATCAATAAAATCAGCAAGAGGTATACAGGGTGTCCGGGAAGTCATGGATAACCTTTTATCTGCCGATAGCCCACATTGAGATCTACAAATAAAAAAATTATAACTTTAGTAAAAGTCTTATGGTTTCCGAGTTTTTTGATGTTTTATGCAATTTTGGAAAATTTCTACCTTTGATCGGTTTTTTTCATGTCATTACTATAGTTGTTTTTTTTCGATAACGGTTTTTTTTATTTTAATTTTGGATCATACTGCTATTGATTAGATACAAGAAAGTTACAGATATCCTCTATTCAAGACCTAAAATTTAGGTCCAGACTTAAAATTTTCACCTACAATTTTTTTTACCTTACTTTTGATCGGCCCTGGTGAAAAAAAAAATACTAAATAGAGTGTGCAAATTATTTTATATAGCTTTTAGTAATATTTAATAAATAGTTGATTTCGTTCAAGTACCTGGCCGAGTTCAACAGGCTTTTGCAGTCTCGCTTTTTCAAAAACGTTACTCTAATAACCTGTTGATTTCGGTCCGGTAGGTACTTGGCCGAAATCAACAGGCTTTTGTAATCTTGCCTCTGCACAAGTACATCCGTTTAACAACTGTATGGATTGTTAAACTGTGCCTGTAGTGTTTTTGGTACAGTCGTACAGAATCAACTAACTTTGCAATAAATAATCAATTTAAAAATAACAACATTTAAAATTATGAACAATCAAAAACTAAAACTTAACAACGAATACTTTTCGTCTAAGTACCTACTTAAAATACGATTTTTTTCCTCATTGAAACAAGAAAAAGTATTAATTTATTAGGTAGGTTTATCTACAAGTTCGCTGATCTACAATGTGTTATCGTAAGCGGTGTGGGCGTTTTAGCAAAATGTCAGGACCTTTTAGTAGAAATCAGGCTCTTTGTCAGGATTTTTAGATATACCATCTGGTAACCCTGTACGCGACGTGGTATATCATACAGTGATATGATGATGACTATATACCTATGTTTGCTGATTATTTTAGCACTGAGAATTGACCCAATTGCCATAGCAGATAGCATGGGCAGAATTCATAAATAATAATAAAATAAAATAAAAACCCGACCCAAAAGAACTAACTCTTGTTAATCCTTCACCTTCAAATAATTCCACTATTTCCTCCTACTGTTGTTTGTTTATAATATAAAATCTTTAGTATCGAAAGTCATTTTGTGCGCGATGATGCCCGGTCGACGCGACAGTCGCTCGCAGTGCGTACGCTTCCATATGAACCCGTGTATCTCTCGGTCGCCGAACGACTCGGGGGCGTGGCTAGTCTCCCGACGACTCAGAGTCGTCCAGCGACCGGGCGACCAAGTGCGTACGCGTCCATATAAACTAGTAGAAATTACAGTCGCTGTCGACAGTCGTTCGGCGACTAGTCGACAGTGCGGTTTGGCTCTTAGCGCTGATTATATTCTCTTTGGCGCGCCCTAGAGCGCTATATAGCCTGACGACGCGCTATAGCGCTGAATTGTGTTGTGTTGTGATTGATTGGTCATAAGAATAAACAATTTATTCTTATGGTTTGGACAACGAAAGATTCATCATGAGACTCGGTTGGAAAGTGAACAAATTTTGCGCCTTATTTTTTTAAGGTTCAGTTTTCAATAACTAAACCTCTAAACGTTAATTTAACAGGGAAAGTGGCGCCGCCATTTCAATCTCATCTCAACAAAACTGTTTAAGAACAATATATTTGTCATTAAATTCTCTAATAACCATCATGAGTCTCCCCCATACTAACAGAGCCTAGTACAGACTCGTGTGATTTAAATTAAAAAATAAATACAATTTGTGATTAGTCATGAAATAGGTAGGTAGTTTTATTAATTGCCTAAATTCCGTCACTTATCCAATGATTATGAGTTTGTTTTGAAAACTATAAGTCCTATCTACATACTTCCAAGACAATTATTGTAGAAAATTTAATGATGAATATATTGTTTTTCGACAGTTTTGCTGTAGCTTTCACCGTTTCCGGTATTTTATTAAAATTAGAATTATAAATGGGGAGTTTTTATAGATTTATTTATGCCATCGCCACGCTGTATATAATATTATTAACACATTTTTTATGAAACTATTCCAATAAAACTTATATTTTTAAAATTTGTATGAAAATGGCTTTCTTATCATATTTTTTTCAAGCCGATATCGGTACTCGTTAGAAATTTATCGCCACTGGAAAAAAAATTATTTGTAAAATTTTAGATGTTCGGCATTTCAATTACGGCAATTCATGTTTTTGTACGTAAAGGTGTTTTTTTATTTCTAAAAATGATCCTTTATTTATCCGAAAATGATACCCGATTTGCCATAGTAGCTATAAATTAGCAGTTGTTACACCCAACAGTACGCGTGGCGTTAGAAAATTTCACCCCCTCCCCCTCCCCCCCAGCAGGGTGTCACCCGCTGTCTCCCGGGCGTTTTCCACTCTGGTCCACCTAAGGAACAAGTGTGCCAAGTCTCATTCTTGAATGCAAGAAATATCGGTGTTGTCCTATACGTTTTCCAGAGGGTGATATTTTCAAAAAATATCAATGGCTATTAGAGAATTTAATGACAAATATATTGTTCTTAGACAGTTTTGTTGTAGCTTTCACCGTTTTTTATTAAAAAAATAAAAACTGCAATTAGGGACACAAAACACCCCCCCAGGGGGGGAAACAATCACCTTACGACTTGTTACTTCTATTTTATGTTTTCTATTTTATTACTTCTATATTATGTATCATGCTTTCTGCCGGATGGGACCGTGTTTGGTTGAAAAGAGCCGTACTATCTAGGGCACGTCCATTAATCACGATGTTTTTATTGCCAATGAGGTTTTACGCTAACCTCCCCCCCCCCCCACCCCTCTAAATCACGTGTATTTTTTGGTACAAAATAATCTCACTCAACATTTTTCAGGGCGGGGAAATCGTCCTGTTGGATGATCACGTAAGTCTGTTGCTAACAATTCTAGACTGAAATCGATTGAAAGCGCAGTTACATTGCTGCTTTTAGTAAGATAGTTGTCACATTGGTTCTTATATGAGGCAGCAATCTCACTGCGATTTTTGTCAGAGTTGATTGCAACAAAATTATATAATTACCCCCCTGGTAACGGTGAGTCAACAATTACACGCAGTTTTCCGTTAAAAATCACGCGTTCAGCGTAAAAAAAACGTGATATCTCACTACATCCCCCCGTCCCCCCTTGTGATACTGCCTGATTTTTTCAAGTACCCAAGTATACGGGGGTATATGAAGGGAAGCGAAAAAGTGGTAAAGTTTGAAGTTTGAAGAAAATGCGCGTAAAAGTGGTGAAGTGGTAAAATACCTGGCAATGCTATATTCGTGTATACATGATTGGCTTGCTATTATACCACACCAAATCCCGAGCTCTGTAAATTGTATAGGGTAAAATACTAGTGATTGGACAGCTAAGCGGATTTAGCCAAATTTTCTTTTTTGTTTTTTAAACTATAATTTTCTTCGACAAACGGATAGTATTGTATGAAGCTGATGAAAGTGTTTCTTGCAATTTTATATATTGTTTTAGATTAATAGACTGAGTGTGTTAATTAAAATAAAATATTTTGTAAAATATAGTAAAAATCACAGTGATTGGACAGCATTTCCAGTTATTGGAAACAAATTTGACAGTGATTGGACAGCATACCTGAACACACTAATTAGCCTTTATCAACGTTTTTTTGGCCTTTCACTGCCAAAACTTTTCCTGTTTTATGACATAATTGGAACCCACTCTCGTCACCATTAAATACGCGTCTTGGATCGTCCAAAACTTGTAATAAATCTCTTTCTTCAAAATATTCACGGATTTCGGCAAACCATTTGCGAATATCTGCTTCTGTGACACAGGCACTAGAGAATGTTACGCCTTCACTCGTCCTTGTGCCAATGGATGGATGCCGCTTCAGAAATCCCCTAACCCAACCTTCTCCAGGATAATTATCAATGAATGGGTTTGGTCGTGGATGATCGGTTAAAAATCTTTTTACGCTGGATTGAAGGTCTTCTTTTTTAAGTGGAAAGCCTTTTTTTGATAGTTGTTTGATATAGTTTTCGAGACAAGTTTCTTCTTCAACAGTTAGGTAAGGCGATGGTCCTAAAGTAACCTTTTTTTCAGGATATTTTAATCTATAGTGCAACGTTGACTTCGGAACGCCATACTTGCATGCAGCTTCTCGGATTGGTGTACCGTTTCGAACTTCATCCAGCGCTTTTTCTAACTCATATTTATTGTAAGGGGTTACTATCTTTTTCGGCATATTGTTACTGTCTGTAACAAAAAAAGAAAAGTTGCCTGTTTTAAGTAGTAATTCTCATTTTAGTGTTAATTAAAGTTTTTTTTACCATTAAAATTCTTTAAAGTTAATTAAAAATACTTAAAATTGTATATTTTAAAACTGCCGATCACTCAGTGTCCAATAGGTAGGGTTTTGTCACTTAAATCATAATTTAGGTACACAATAGGTTACTAAATAGGAAGGCATTAAACAAATTTAAACATCATGTCCAATCACTGGGTTTGTATGAAAATGATAGTGATTGGATGGCGTCCAATAATCGTAAAGAAAGCTACAAAAAATATGAAAAAAATATATGTCAATAATCAACTCTCAATAGATACGAATAAAGCAAAAAATTTAAAAAAGTATTTTTTGTAAAAATCCAATGATTGGACGAGCTGTCCAATTACTAGTTATGAAACAAAAAATACGAGGGTGGATCCAAAAATTCGTGACCTAATGTAGAAATAGCTTTGACAGTTTTGTAAATCTACGCTCACTCTTTAGTATGGTTCTTCAATAGTAAATGTGCGAAGTTTCGTTCCGATACTGCAAGCCTTTTTTTTTTGTGAACATTTGTTTGATGCTATCTGACATCTTTTTCAATAATGGAGAAAATTGAATACCGAGCAGTGATCAAGTACCTCAGTAAAAAAAGCCTATCACCAAAAGATATTCATCAAGATATGGTGAACACTTTGGTTGGGTCAGCTTTATCATATTCCAGTGTAAAAAAGTGGGTGGCTGAGTTTAAGCAGGGTCGGGAGAGTATTGAAGATGACCCTAGGAGCGGTAGGCCTTCAAAGTCTACCACGAAGGAAAACATTGAAAAAATATGTGATCTTATTCTGAGTGACCAAAGATTGACCATCAGTAAGATAGCTGAGATCACAGGCATTGGTTATGGTCGGGTACAAAATATTGTAACTCAAGAATTGGGGTTCCATAAGGTTTCTGCTCGTTGGGTTCCGATATTGCTTTCAGCTGAACAAAAACGAGTTCGTTTCGCAATTTCCCGTGACTGTTTGGAGCTTTTTGAGGTGGATCCAGAGGATTTTTTATCCCGGTTTGTTACCATGGATGAAAGCTGGGTTCACCACCACACTCCTGAATCTAAGCAACAATCAAAGCAGTGGAAAATATCTGGCTCTCCTACTCCAAAGAAAGCTTAAGTCGTTTTGTCGACCAACAAAGTCATGGGTTCAGATTTTGGGATGCAAAGGGAATTATTTTCGTGGATTATTTACCAAAGGGCGAAACTATAAATTCAAGTTATTATTGTAACCTTTTACGACGACTAAGGGAAGAAATCAAAGAAAAAAGGCCGGGTATGTTACGGAAGAAAGTGTTGTTCCATCAAGACAACGCCCGGGTTCACACTTCAGCTGAAACAATGGCTGAAATGCATAATTGTGGCTACGAAATATTGCCCCATCCACCTTATTCGCCGGATTTAGCCCCCTCAGATTCCAAATTTAAAAAAACACTTAGGTAGTTCGAAATTTTCGGACAGGAACGAGGTGATAGCAGCAGTAAATGATTATTTTGACAACCTTCAGGAATCATTTTTTTTCGAAGGTATAAACAAGTTGCAGGTCAGTTAGAAGAAATGCATTGACCTAAATGGAGACTATGTCGAAAAATAAAAATTAATTCAGACCCACTTTTCTTTCATTTTCATGGTCGGGCTTAGAACTTTTGGATCCACCCTCGTATCATTTTATTAATGCTCTTCTTATCTTTTTTATGTTAAATAAATGATTTTAAATATCTCCTGAACTTTTTCTAATAGTCATAATTCATATCAGAATCGTAATTTTTGGACACCCGTGCAAAATTCTATCCCATTTATTTTGAATCTATGGCTGTTAATTAATACTATCGATATCGATATTTATATCAATAGTGACAAGATTACATCACTGAGACTAATACATAAAAAAAATACACACACAAATGTAAATCAATTTCGGTTTCGATTGACAGCTCATGTTTGTTCCTCTATTCCGTAGGTATATTAACTTTATGGATGTAGCACTTCATAAACATCCGAAACACTTTTTTACAATTCTGAGGGGGTGGTCCGCAGAGCAAAATGTCCTCGTTTATAAAACGACCGTAATGTAGTAAGTCATGGGAGCAAAACGTCCGCAATTTTAAAGGGACTCTTTGTACGGAGCAACATGTCCTTATTATCAAATGACCGTAATTGAAATGGTCACAGGAGCAAAACGTCCGCAATTAAAAAGGTACCTAATACACCGTCATTTTGTAGTCGTTTTAATTAACTTAAGGGAGTGCTCTACTAATGAAATTAATCAATTTTGCCAAAGAAACTACACCGTGTCTGAGCACCCTGAACCTGAACTACTGCTAGGTGTTTCAGCCATTATAATTGAAGCCGAAAAACGTATAAATAATAGGGATGGGCCGAAGTTCGTTTTACATTCGGTTTAACCGAAATTCGGCGGTCTATACCGAACTTCGTCATTCGGCCGAATTTCCGTACTATTGGTGATTTAATAATGTTACTTATTGAGTATTTCATCAAATCTTTCTAAGTCTTCTTGTTAAAAGTTCTTTGTTCGTAATTGTTAAAGGAGAGCTAGTACAAAGTACAGAAGCAGCACGCCGCATAGTAATTTAAATAAATAGCGACTTTTGCTCCGACACAATAAAGTGCAATTCAGGTCGCGCAATGGCCTGCAGTACAGTTTATATTCACCTAGTAGTTGCCTCTCTTTCTATCGCGTGCTCTTACCTTTTCTAATGACGCAACGTTAAGGTTGTCTTCTCTTAAATGAACTGCGTAGCGTATATCATAATGTGAAAAACGACAATTTTTTTTTTGTTTTTTCTTTTTGTTATCCGTATACGGCACAGTAATGTCGATTCGACATTGTTACTATTATAAAGAGGCAATACCTACGCAGGCAGTAAGATGCCGCGCTTGTACGGCGGCGGGCGTGTGGCGGCCCTTTGCTCACTTTTTCGTTCGCACGAACGGCTAGCGGTAGGTGCTTATCGCGCGACCTTGAGCGAGTGAAGGAGCCCTGCTTCCGTTTTGTGACTAAAGGTGCGAGCACATTTGTCTGACGCCACGCGTTAACACGTGTTAACACGCCGTCAGATGACATCGGTTTTCATAGTAAATGTATGCACTAGGATCACACTTATAACACGTCCATATAAATACGGCGTGTTACAACGCGGCGTCAGACATATGTGCCCGCACCTTTATTCTACGGTCACACTCACATATGAAGGGCACACGGGAAGAAGGAAGGGACTCATCGACATTTTTGATAAAGAACTAACAATTGTATTCGATAGTCTTTGAACGAGTCTTTCAAATGACATATTCAAAACAAACCAAAAGGGGCCCATTTCTCGGTAAATCGTCTCAGTAAAAATAAAGTAGGTAAGTAATAAAATCTTAAATTAGCAATTTTCTTATATTTTGCTAATTGTTCAATTCAAACTAACAATGAGGATCAGTAACGATTTTTGTTTAGTGGCTAATTAGAAAGCTTATGCCACCACATGATTAACTGTGAAAATTTTTTTACGATATCTCTTAAACCTGAGAAGTTATAAGAGCTAAAACACTGGTTTTTCGGCAGCCTGATTATCTAATTAAAAATCACCTAGCGACCGGTCATAATTTCGGAATCGTCGCTGTCAAACTCGATTTCGTACCACCGATCGAGTTTCTACGAGTGCTGCCTACAACGGACAACTAAAGAACTAAAATATACGAGCACTTGCAAGGAAATGCTCCGAAATTCGTATTATCTAACTCAGAAACCGCGACGCGACCGCGACGATTTCGCGATTTCTTCTGTCAAACAGAAACCAGACAAAACTTAATTTCTGATTGGATTTCGTTAAATTCTTAGCCTTAACTTTAACCAAAATTAAATAAAACTGCTATAATGTAAAACAAAAGGCCTGTCCTTTAATACCTACACGGAATTTGCAATTTTGAAGACGAAAAAATGTAAACAAAATTCGAAGCGAAAACAAAAAGGTTATGTTCACAGAGCACTTATGGTCAGACACATACACAGTCACAGACTACTTTCGTGTTAAAAGACTTTTCAGTCGCTCCCACCGGTTGCCAGTGGCGCTAGTTTCTATGGAGATCTTCACGAGCATAAACCGAGCATAAACTAGTCAGCGATCGCATACATAATACCAAATCAGTGACTCGGTAGCGCGACGATTTCGAAATAATTCAGGAATCGAGATCGGTCGCTCATTTTAGATAATCAGCCTGCCGGGGTCCGTATGACGTCATCGCGACGTACGCGAACCTTATGTCGTACGTGATTAAAGCACATATTGCATTGAGCTTGGCATTTCCTTCAAACCCTTTTAACTCAACCATTTCTAAACGGATTTCAAAAATTCTTTCACAAGGTTTCATAGCTATCAAAATGTGTTTATATTATATCAATAAAACTATAGGATTCAAACCTGTTACTGAACCTCAATTGCATTCAATGGCCAAACATACTCAAAACAAACTAGGGTCCATAACATATTCAAAAACAAACTAAAAGAGGCCCATTTCTCGTTAAATCACCTTAGTAAAAATAAACCATTCAACTTTAAACAGTCATTTTCTCAAATATTGCTAATTGTCGATGAGATGAGCCCCTTCTTCCCGTGTGCCCTTCATTAACCGGAACGGCAAGTCACAACAGGTCGGAAAGCGTAAAGCTTATTTCACATTGCAAATCCTTTCCTTACTGACCAAATTATGAATTACTAAAACCAAATCTGTTTTTTTTTATTAAGATAAAGAAACTAAGAGAATAACAAAAGTATAAGTATAATATTTTTGTTACTAATTTATATGAATTCAGACGGATGTTCAACTACAACTTTTTTGTTTATGAACCGATTTCGATGATATACAGGGTGACATGGAAATTCGACCTATTCCTTGAAAAGGGTTATACTAGAGATCATTACCAACAAATTAAGCCCAGTGAACCAGGGGTCAAAACTTGATGGTTACCGAGCTGCAGCAGTTCTTCGATATTTAAGAAATTTTCCGACTTGTTACCAAAAACCATTAATTATGAATAAACTACTTCACTCTTTACATTGAATTGATACTTTTCCGAAAGCTGAAAAATAAGTGTTCAATTAAAAAAAAAAACGTTGGCCCAAAACATACATAATCACAGAAATAAAAGGTCCTAAGTAGCAATAACTTTTATTTTCTGTATTTTTCCCGAACATCGTCGTAAGTTATGGAAAAAAAACTGTATGAAAGTTCGCGTACAAATTAGTAGAATAACTAACTAGTTTCATTAGCTTTCCAAAAAGGTACAAATGTCATTAACTTTTCTAGCTGTTTTAAAAAAATCGGCAAAAGAGCGCCGTATGTCAAAGTTTTGATTTTGAATTGTTAATTGAATTCAGCTCGAAAGTCAACAGTGTTACTCTAACTAAACTGTGGATAAAGTATAGTAAAAAAAAACAGTTACAAAAATTACAAATCTTGTTCAAACTGCCTACCATTGTTGCGTATGCAAGCACGAAGCCTACGACGTCGTACTTCACTCACTGTTACTCGCGTTGAAAATAAGGTTTTTATTTTTTCGGCAACTTCCAAAATTCTCTCCCGCAATTCTTCAATGTATGTCGCTGGTCGAATCGCAGGGGGTACACTTAGTCCTTCATGTGACCCCAAAGTTACATCTGGGCACCCATCGTGCTGGTACACCATATCTCTTCTTGTAGCTAGTGGCACATCTTCTAAAAGCGAGTGAACACATTTTCGGAAGCTGTGGTGGAAGAAGAAATGGTACAACGTACGAAAACTTTTTATGAAAAATCTTATCTGGTACCACTATTTGCACTTTTGGGCCCCTAAGGGCCAAAACCCAAGAAAAATTTAAGAAAGGGCCCACCACAGAAGATTTGACGACCTCCGTGGTCGAGTGGTTCGCACGCCGGTTTTCAAGGCGTCACCATCTCTTGAGGTCCCGGGTTCGATCCCCGGCTGGGTCAATGTAGAAAATGAACTTTTAAATATTGTCTCAGGTCTGGGTGTGTGTCATACCACCGTTGTTTCTGATTTCCATAACACAAGTGCTATAGCTACTTACTTTGGGATTGGAGCAATGTATGTGATGTTGTCAAATATTTATTTATTTATATTTACATTAAATGTTTGGATGGGGACTGTCCATGATAAGTTGATCGGGCCTTTATTTTTGCCCCAAATGGTACATCGTACGATTTTTTTTAATAGAGGTAGTGAACTGAACACGCTTTTGGAAGATGTGCTACAAGAACAGATATGGTGTACGATGGGAGCCCAGATGTATCTTTAGGGTCACATGAAGGACTAAGTGTACCCCCTGCGATTCGACCAGCGACATCCATTGAAGAGTTGCGGGAGATAATTTTGGCAGTTGCCGAAAAAATAAAAACCTTATTTTCAACGCGAGTAACAGTGAGTGAAGTACGACGTCGTACTTCACTCACTGTTACTCGCGTTGAAAATAAGGTTTTTATTTTTTCGGCTTCGTGCTTGCATACGCAACAATGGTAGGCAGTTTGAACAAGATTTGTAATTTTTGTTAACTGTTTTTTTTTACTAAACTTTATCAACAGTTTAGTTAGAGTAACACTGTTGACTTTCGAGCTGAATTCAATTAACAATTCAAAATCAAAACTTTGACCTACGGCGCTCTTTTGCCGATTTTTTTAAAACAGCTAGAAAAGTTAATGACATTTGTACCTTTTTGGAAAGCTAATTAAACTAGTTAGTTATTCTACTAATTTGTACGCGAACTTTCATACAGTTTTTTTTCAATAACTTACGACGATGTTCGGGAAAAAATACAGAAAATAAAAGTTATTGCTACTTAGGACCTTTTATTTCTGTGATTATGTATGTTTTGGGCCAACGTTTTTTTTTAAATTGATCACTTATTTTTCAGCTTTCAGAAAAGTATCAATTCAATGTTTAGTGTAAGTAGTTTATTCATAATTAATGGTTTTTGGTAACAAGTCGGAAAATTTCTTAAATATCGAAGAACTGCTGCAGCTCGGTAACCATCAAGTTTTGACCCCTGGTTCACTGGACTTAATTTGTTGCTAATGACCTCTAGTATAACCCCTTTCAAGGAATAGGTCGAATTTCCATGTCACCCTGTATATTTTTTTATAGAAGACACTTTAAGGATAATTCCATATTAATTTCATTGGACTTTGCACTTTGAAGATACACAAGGGAACTTCTTAAAATCAAATAGGAACTGTATAGTGATTGAAATATTGCTAGGTTTATGTCAATCAAAAAACAGCTCTAAATAATTTTCAAATAAATTAATTAAAAACGTCTAACGAAGTCGTCTAATGGGCTTTTAGAATAAAACAACACAATGAAATCTACCTATTTGAGAAAACAACCCTAGTATAAGAGTAACAAATTACCCCCACCCGACTTCAATAGACTATTTCAATTAATTGATTGGAAAATTATTTCTTGCTTTTTTGAGCTGTTTTTTAAGGTTTTTGAAGCAGGTTTTTTCTATTTGTTATCTCTTACCGAGAATCCTCGTCCACAAATATTGCACAATTTATTCTTTTCCTTTTTAACTCCCTCATGTTTGTACTTCATATGTTGTGAGTAACGAGCACTTTGCAAAAAATTCTGTGAAAAAAATAAAATTATGAAGCAAAAAAAATGTTTAAAAAATTCACTGGAAAATGGTCTGGGCGTTAAGGGTACCTTGTCGCACAGCTTGCAGTAGTGCTTGGATTGCTTCATATGTACGTGCATATAATGATCTTTCATGTGGGACCTACGGGAGTACTGTCGACCACAGTCCGGACATGGCACTTTATTTGTCTTGCTGAAAATAGTAATTTAATTAGCTTCATGGTACAATAATATACTGCGCCAGCCTGCCTAGGTGTTCCGCTCTTCATGCCTTTGACAAATAAAAATTAGTGCCTAAGAATTCAGAGTTTTACATACACTCGGCGTCAGAAAAATCGCACTTTTTCAAACATTTTTTCAAAGTTAATTTAATCCTATCTAGTTTAATGGTAAGTGTTGTTATATACTTCTTCCCCTTTGGACATAGCCAACAGTCTCTAGAAACTGTTGGAATACTCGTCGAACGAAATCAATTACTGAGATTCAGTTTCCGAGCAACATTACATTGCCTCGTTTTTTTGCAATATTTGAGCAACTTTGGCAATAGTATCCATCTTGGGTATTCCTTTTTTAATTGAACTGTTGAAGTGTGTTTTCTCCATCATCTCGCTAGCGAATTTACCCGCATTTTCTGAATCGACCCCTTTTATTTCCATTTTATGGCGGTGCAAGCAATAACGCTTTAAGCGTTTAATTATGGTAACTGTTATGTTAATGAAATCAAACAATTATTAATTGAAAGCTCATTAAATGTACTTTCAATAGATATCAACATTTACACAATAAAACGTTAGCTAGTAATAGCAGGTGCCCAAGTCTAAACTTATTTTCGAAGAGGTGCGATTTTTCTGACGTCAAGTGTATTTCTTAGAATAGAAATTAAAGTACCTGAAAATAAAAATTTACAATAATTACTGAAATTATCCTCATTTCTTTTAATACAAAACTACGCTTACGAATCACGATCCGTGTGCGAAGGGCCAGTCTGTTCTAATCTTGAAATCGCACGGCCGAATCCGCTCAAAAAATCCGAGTTGATTAGTTTATGTGGTCAATGGTACCACGCAATCTATCGAGTTCAACTGTACTTACGACTCGGCAGCATGAACAGTAGTTCTTAATAAATGTTCTTTATACATCAAAGCGGTGCTAAATTTCTTGTCACATTCTACGCAGTAAGCGTCAGCCGTTTCCGGCGAATGTTTGAGTGCCTGGTGATGCCTTAGAGAATTTTTCGACGAGAACTTCCGGTCGCAAAGTTTGCATTCAAACTTTTCATAATGGCGACTGGAATAAATGAATAATATAATAGATTCATTCAGACATAAATTGGTTGGAAAAAATTTCATTAAAAAAATAGCTACAAAACTTATATAAACAAGATTTATATACCCGCTATACGAGCTTAAAAAATCCACGGACAAAACGATGCATAATTACTACGCGTATTCACACGTCACTGAACATTTACTGAATGTAAAGTCGATTCGCTTAGTTAGATACGAGGGTGGTTTGATAAGTCCATGACTTTGAAAAGAAGAAAAACTTTTTTTTCATAATTAATTTTTGAGTCTTAAAAAGAAACTCCTTAGGCAACTTTACACTACATTTTTTTCAAATTCGGCAAAAGATTATTACTTTTGGAAACAAAAAGCTCAAGCGAGTTCTAACTTTTCTTAATAACCCTGTCGACCCTCTCGGCGGCACTCATGACATCAAAACTCATCGAATGAAGATGCGACTCCTTCCTATTCTTTAGATTCAACCCCAGTGAGATAACTTCTCCCACCAAACATGAATAAATGTCTTGATAAATGTCTTGGCGGGCAAAGATTTTCATCAAGCCCAAAGGTGATGTCTGAAATGGGCCCTCATTTCAGTTACCAGTTTTCAGGCGATGTAAGAAAAAAATTATGGGTTAAAGAGGTAGGAACTTCGTTGGACTGAATACGCAGAGCCACAATAAGATTATGAACAAAAATAAAACAAAATGTTCCGAAAAAAGTCTTTCTTCATTAAAAAGTCATGGACTTATCAATCCACCCTCGTAGTGTCGGTACACCCGCAAGCACTTATGTCACTTGTGTTTATTGTAATAAAATACAAATACAAATAATACACACAAGCGAGGTGCAAAGATAATATGAAATAATGAAAAATATGAGTAAGTAGGTATACATAAAGTAAAATTAGACCACTATTTTTCACCACTCGAAGTGGCAGAGTCATCTATCACCTGTATTTATAATAATAGATCCAATAATGGATTCGGAACGTGATGATCCAACATCATCACGTTCCGAATCCATACCAAAATATCAATATTTCAACGGAATGTCGATGGTCATTGATTCTAATTTGTTACATGTTTTACAAAACACCCGTCTTTTTTTGTTGGTTCACTTAAAGTTACATCTTAAGGCACTTTCACTGACCTCCCAAGGATGAAAAAACATGTTCAGTATACGTAGCAGAGCAGCGAACTAAAATCGTTGTAGCAGAGTCAACATACAACCTTTCACCATGGCGCCGCGCCGGCGCTGATGTAAACTGCCAAAATCCAAATTTACTTGCGGGTGTACGCCGCATGCGGTATCCTTTGTTTATGCAGCGGGATCCTTTGACAGGAAGCGGCACGTGCAAAGGCGGCGCGATAAAAGGGCGACACTATCTAAACGAATGGACTTTTATGTTACGTGACTTTAAAATAACTCTAGTTAAACGGGACCGTGAGTTTCACAACATAAAAGTAGTTAGTGTTGCCATACTAGATATAAGTATAACATTAGTAAGAAAAAGTGGCAAAGAAAAATTCTGTCACGATTTCACGACTGAAGAATCACACCAACCGGTGTGATTTCAAGGTATCGCCATCTCTGAGGTCCCAGGTTTGATCCCGGCTGAGTTAATTTAGAAAAACATATTTTTGTTTACTGACTCAGGTCTGGATGTTTGTGATACCACCATTGTCTTTGATTTCTATTACTAATCCAAACTCCTAACAATATTTATATTTTGGAATCGGAGCGATTCTGTATGTGATGTTGTTGAATATTTATTTATTTAGGTATTTAAATAAAAACATCACTCACCCAATGTGTCTTTCTATAACTTTCTTTGATTTAGCCTTTCTCCCACAAATGTCACATATAAATGTTAAGTGAAGCTCTTTGTGGTGCTGATAAAATAAACGTAATTTGCTGAAACCAAACATTTAATTTAACGTTACACCAATAAATCAAAACAAATCTAAAGCCAGCCGGGCTCGGCGCTGGCTCCGGCGAACTAAAATCTATAGAAGTGTAATTGCAAACAAATATTGCTTAAAAAATGGCACCACGGGGACGAAAAAGTACAACCTGCTCAGCTTTAGTCGGGCCAGCCACGCACCCGGTGACTGACTGACGTTATGTTCTTTTCAATAAATTGCAGTTTGTATTGTAGAGAAAAGATAGAGTTTATTAGAAATGACGTCCTTTATAGTCAAATGGTGTAAAAGATGCAAGAAAGGCAGTAAAAAGATGCAGAAAAAATAAAAACCGGCCAAGTGCGAGTCGGACTCGCGCACGAAGGGTTCCGTACCAAAAAAACAGCAAATAATCACGTTTGTTGTATGGGAGCCCCCCTTAATTATTTATTTTATTCTGTTTTTAGTATTTGTTGTTATAGCGGCAAGAGAAATACATCATCTGTGAAAATTTCAACTGTCTAGCTATCACGATTCATGAGATACAGCCTGGTGACAGACAGACAGACGGACAGCCGAGGCTTAGTAATAGGGTCCCGTTTTTTACACGAATGCCCAAAGCAAAAAGAGTGTATATGTGTTCAGGGTTCATGTATGTGAGTTTCTTTATTCCGCCATAACTTCTGAATGCCTGAACTGATTTGGATAAATGGGGTATCGTTAGAATCCTTACAGTATTCCGAGTGACACTGGCTATATTTTTTTTTGAAAAAAGTCAATATTGCGACTGTAGTACGCCATTTTCAAATGTGAAAAAAAAGTTTTTTTCCTTAATTATTACAATATGGGCATCAAATGAAAGGCCACAATGAGCACATTTCAAAACTATATAATTTGTCACTAACATGAGTGAATTAAAAATTAATAAATTTAAAAAACACGACTGCCCAGCCAAAAACGAACTAAAAAGATAAACAACAAAGTGTCATTGCAGTCGGGGGACCTCTTTAACTGTAAATTGTTCCACAAAACGGTCCCCCGACTGCAATGACACCTTGTTTTTTATCTTTTTAGTTCATTTTTGGCTGGGCAGTCGTGTTTTTAATATTTTTTAAATTTATTAATTTTTTACCCTTTGGGTACGGAACCCTAAAAACGTATCTTATTTTTTTGTTTTATTAAAGAAAATATCTATGAGTATACAAATTATGGTCGCTAATAAGCAACTATAGTGTTCAAATGCCTTGTGCTGCATAATTAAATGCCAGCATTTTTAGCTCTATCCAGTTAGTTGTACTTTTCATGTGGTGCCATTATTTGAGCAGAATGCTTATTCCATAGATTTTAGTTCGCTGGCTGGCTGGGTTAGTGCGCTTCCACCTTCGGCCTTATCGTCACTTAACATCAGGTGGGGTGAAGGCCACTATCCCAATATGCATAAAAAAAGAGTAAGATCCATTAGGCAGAATACGCCATCACAATGATGATGACATAGCTAAATTATTACTAAGTAATACATAGTGGAACTTGACCATGTCACAAAATAGAGAGACTAACAGAAGTTAAGCTTATAAGTTTTTTGCGCCCGTTCTTCTTGTCAGCTAAAAAAGTCTGGAACGGGTGGTAGGAAAATATTAGAGATGCACCGAATGTTCGGCCGAATATTCGTATTCGGCACATTCGGCATATTTTTTCATGTTCGTATTCGGCCGAATATTCGGTTGATTTGCCGAATAATTACCGAATATTTAAATTGTACTAATACTAACAATTATTTATTGACAAAATGTAAAAAAGATTAAGAGGATTGTCTAGCAAACGGTCTCCATAAAAACGGCGATATCGTTTCCCACACCTAAACTAAACCTCAACCTTTTCGGTCAATCAATTTTTGGTGTTTTTGAAATGCTTAAAAACTAGGGCTGTGTGTTTTGATTTTTTAAATATTAATTGTAAAGGTATTTTAAAAAGTTGGCACTTATTTATTTTGTATGAAATCAGAAAATTGCAAATATTTCAAAATCTATGATAGATATTTAAAAAATCAAAACATATAGTCCCGTTTTTAGACGTTTCAAAAACATTTGTAAGCAATTTATAACCTAAAGAGCGCGAGGGGCCGCGGGTGGGAAACGCCCGAAAGAGTTCCACCCGAAAAAACACGTGTACAAACCTGTTTACTGCGCAGAATGAAACCGAATGATTCGGCCGAATATTCGGTTCGGTACATTTTGGACCGAATATTCGGCCGAACATTCGTATTCGGTTAAACCTACATTCGGCGCATCTTTAGAAAATATAGACCAGAGGTGCCCAAACGGTCGATCGCGAGAGCTTTGAAGGTCGATCGCCACGGATAACAAATTTGACACTTTGCACCCAGAGTAGTTTTTTTTGCTAGGTCGATCTCCTTAAGAAAAAGTATAGGCACCCCTGATATAGATGATTCAAAAGTACTTAATAATTAAGTTTATTTGAATAAAGCTTATTTGACTTTGAGTTTGTACTACGGGCGCTCGAGCATCGCACACACACAAAGACAGCTCTTGCCGCTGCGTCACGTACTCGAAGTGGTTTGAGATTGTTTTGAGATTCCGGTTTTACAGTGTCAGTGAGACATGTCTATGTGTACGTTGTTCGAGCGCGCGAGGCTAAGCTTAACTGCTGTACTCTCTATATTGTGACCATGTTGTTGGTAGGGCATTACCAACAACTTCTATATTGTGACCATGTTGTTGGTAGGGCATTACCAACAACTTCTATATTGTGACCATGTTGTTGGTTGGTTGGTTAATGCGCACCCTACCTACCCAGGTAAAGTCTGTCCATCCTTACTTGTCTTATATGGTAAACAATCTTCACCCAACTCTTTATTGAAATAATCATTTATAAAATACAACAAATGGTTTTCCACACATAGATTACGAAATAAATTGTTAATAAACTAACAACAATTTCATAAAGTTACTAACATATTTTTAATTAATGATTTAAGTTTAAAAGACGTATGACAACTGTCAAAAACTGTTTACTAAATAAGACAAGTAAGGATGGACAGACTTTAGGGTACGCATTAACCTCTACCACGCAGGCGACAACTTTTCACTACTGTGTGTAGTCAAATGTTTGAGGTATTTAGCGACGACAATGATACATTAATAAAGATGTGGGTGTAGAGACAGACAGTGTATGGGGGGGGGGGGGGAGAACGGGCGACCGCCCTGGGCGCTCCTTTGTATCCGCAGCCGCAGAGGTTTTTTCCTATAAACAAGCAAGGTTACAAGAGTAGTAGATGAAACTGACTAAAAATCGCGCTGCGCGGCCGTTTTATAACTAACAGGCAAAATTTAAAATCTTTGAATCACAGATAGGGGGCGCGCCGTAGACATGTCACCCAGGGACGCTGGTAGTGTTAAAACCGGCACTGTATGTAGGTGTGACAGACAAAGTGTGTGTGGGTGTGAGAGACACAGAGTGTATATGGGTGTGATAGACAGAGTGTATGTTGGTGTGAGAGACAGAGTGTATGTGGGTGTGCGAGACAGGTAGTGTATGTGGGTGTGAGAGATAAAGTGTGTGTAGGTGGGAGAGACAGATTGTGTGTGAGTGTAAGAGACAGAGAGTGTATGTGGGTGTGAGAGGCAGAGAGTGTACGAGAGACAGAGTGTGTATTTTACATACACTATCTGTCTCTCTTACATACAGTATGTATTTGTGTGACAGAGAGTGTATCAGTATCTGTCTGTGAGTGTGGGTTTGTAACTTAAAGACTTACCTAAACCGAGCGTTGCATTTGTTGCATTCATATTTCTTATAATGATTTTCCAAATGTCCTTTCATGTCTCTATATGACCGGTATGCACAAGTACAACACTCTAGTATTATGAAGTGTCGCTTCATGTGACGATTCATAACATTATTTGTTTTGAACCGTCTGAGACAAATGTCGCATTGATGCTTACCGGCTGACTGGAGAAGATTATAATTATTACATAAGACATTGTGCCAAAAGCAAACAAAAGGAGATCGTGCGGCAGCGCCACAAGCCAGGTCACTAAATTAATAAATGTTATATAATAGCGGTATTTCGTAAGTAACGTTATCGAAATGTTTTGGAAATTTACCAGTAAAAGGTCATTGGGCATATTTGACCTTTTTGATGAAAGTTCGCGTACAGAAACCAAACCAGTTTTAAATTGAAGAATTCAATCCCACTTTTCAAAATATGTAACGGGTGGCGCAAAAGTACTGGCACTAAAGAAAATACTTTTATTTTTTTTATATGACATTTTCTGTCATTCTGTTGTTGAAAATTGTGTAGTGAACAAATATAAAATACACTGAAAATAAACATGGACCGTTTTACTCCCCAAGAACGTGGAATAAATATGGATTTAGTGAGGGACGCTTTTCCAGGCCGAGTTATCTCTCGTTTTGGCGATTTGCCTTGGCCTGCAAGATCACCCGATCTGACCAGTCCAGACTTCTTTCTTTGGGGTTTTTTGAAATCTCGGGTGTATGTGAACAAGCCACAGACTCTCGCAGCTCTAAAAGAAAACATTCGTCAAGAAATAACGAACATATCGCAGGAAGTGTTACGGCAAGTTATGCAAAATGTCATAAATAGGGCTCAAATGTGTATCAACTCTGGAGGTCACCATTTAAAAGACATCATCTTTAAATCCTAATGGTACGAAATTTAATGGCACAAATATACATTTAAAAAAACCTAAATCTAGTTTTCTAATTTAGAAAAAATGTTATAGCTGAACCAAATAGGGTCTTTACTTTTGCGCCACCCGTTACCTATTATTTTTTCTATACCGACCGGCAGAAAAAAGTTATTTCACAATATGTGTGCGAGAATATGTATGATGTTATTAAACTTTTGTTAATAAAACAGAAATGTTCACTTTCAGCATTGTGAAAATGAGTTGTACAATCATAATAAACGTTGGTATTGTCTTTTTTTTATTTATTATTGAAATGATATGATATATGTAATGATAAAAAATGAAACATGGCCTGCAAGAATGCGACCCATATCAATGAGTAGCAGATACATTTATCTACATATCTAGCCCTATTTCGTTTGTGTACGCCATAGGTCAAACGTCGGAAAAAAATGCCCATTATCCTTTAGAAAACAGTATCCGCCCCTACTCAGATACAATAGGATTTAAGTTTGAATAAATGTGACTTACCTTTGCATGATATTTCTTGTTATGTTGAAGCAATCCGTTTTTACTATTCCAACTGACAGCGCACTGTTCACATTTGTACGCACCGTTTTTATAAAACACACTCAATCTTTGCTCATCCAAATAAGACTTAACTTCTTCAGCAGTCAACAGTACTTTTCTGACGAGTCTCTTTACATCTTTACCATCAATTGGAATAATTCTATATGGTTTTTTTATTTTCTTCTTACCTTTTTTACTAGTCGTTGGTTTTTCTTCACTCTTTGCCTCAACTTTTTTACTGGTTGTTGGTTTTTCTTCACTCTTTACCTCACTCTTTTTACTGGTTATTGGTGTTTCTTCATCTTCACTCTTTACCTCAAGGCATGGATCGTTATTTTCAAAACTATCCGTATCATTGAAAACAATATCATTGTCATTATCACTAAATTCTTCTTTGACATCAATTAATTCTTCTTTTTCTTCTAATGAATAATGAATAATTGGATTGTAATCATCATTACTACTGTTGACCACTATTTCTTCTTTAATGTTATCAAACTTCTCACATTCTTCGTACTTAATTATGGCTTCATTTTGAGTAATTTTAAGATTAGATAGTGAATTGAAATGAACCTGTGAAATCATGCAAATATGTATTTGTATTTTTATTCTAGCATTTAGCATTGATTTATTTGCATACTTACAGGCCCGTTTACATATTTGTTCAGTATATTGGTTGACAATTCGACTTTTTCTTTAAATTGTTTGATTCTCCTTAACGCTGCTGTGCATTCCCAACATAATAAAGTGTGAGATGTAAACTGGAATATAAAATTGAATTATTATTTTACTACCACCGCCCGCGACTTCATCCACGTGGACAATAGAAAAATCGCCAGGTAAGTATCACTTATGCCCGCGATTTAACAATAAGCCGACAAGTTTAAATGATTACCTTAATGTATGAAAGCTAGTACTACGGAGAGTTCAAGCTGTTTTCCAGATTCAACCCACCCAAATTAGATGAAACATAACTTAGATTCTATGTTGGACCCCATGCTACTAAACTGTGAAAATTCCATCAAAAGCTCTTTGAGTTATTTGTGCACAAACATGTAGAATTAATTTACTGTTTTATTATATGTATAGATTTTATTTTAAACCATTACATAAACAACCTGTGTAATGAATATGACTAACTGTAATAAACTTAGAATCGCCTAACGCCTAAAGCAGGCTATTCAAAGCGTGGGGCCACTGCATGCAGGACTCTGTATAGCCCGCTTGTGCCTTTACCAAACTACAACTCAACCAAATTAAAATAGTGTCATGAAATTAGCTCTGAGAGCGTAGTTCCAGTTTATGTTTTCACTTTTTGCTACCGAAAACTATCGTTTTGTTTCTTTCACTCGCATTGACTATGAGCAGCATATCCGATAGTTTTCGATAGTGAAAAGTGAAAACGCCAACTTGCACTAGGCCCTCAGAAGTCCTAGTACAAGTTGTGTTTCTCACCTCACTTTGCGAATAGTAACGAGTGAAAGAGAGGAAATCATGCGAGTGAGTGAACGAGTGAAAGAGAGAAAACGATAGTTAACTATTCGCAAAGTGAAGTGAGAACAAAAAACTGGTACTAGGCCCTTTGTTATGAATTAGTTAAGAAAAATCTTAAGCTTCGTACAGACTGAGGCGAATTCCGCGCGCGATGCGGCACTTTGACGTATTTTGTCCACCGAACTCAAAGCGATAGCCATAGAAATTGCTAGAGCATTGCTTTGGCTATGGCTATCGCTTTGAGTTCGGTGGTCAAAATGCTGTATCGCGCGGCGAATGCCCCTCAGTCTGTACGAAGCTTTAGGCGACTCTTTAAGTTTAGGGTCGGAGAGTAGGGTTCGGGGCAGTTTATCCTGGGTTAAAAATTCCTTTTGGATTTGTCTAATATCTACTTTGTGGGCAGAAGCTAAATTAACACCGATAATCTTTATAGAGAGACAATAGTCATCCCTTATCTAATTTTTTAAAAATATAATAAACTTACTGTTCCTTCGCAAATATTTTGAAATATATTCGCATATTTTTCTATGGAAAATAATCGACGGTCTCTGCTGAGGCAAACGTGACACAATGTTATGTAGCTTGTATTCTTCTTGTTTAATATATTTGCTTCCATTTCCTTTATTGAGATTGAGAATTAGTGATGAAAAATCTAAAATCTTTTGTTTTGAGAAAACTGCTTTTGACCACAACAATACCACCACAGATCACTAAAATACTGTCTACAACACCACAGAACATACTGCTTGACAGTGACAGATTAGACAGAGAGTGCATTCCAGCAGACTAAGCGCTGAGCTATCGATCGCCATAGAGTAAGTACACTTTGGCCATAGAAAGTAACAAAATGAGGGCTTTCTAAAATGACAAAAAACATTAGGCTCGATAGATGACGTTGATAAAAAGGTAAGTATCAACAGTTGTAGAAAACGTCGGAAAACTTTTTGTTGAGTACAGGGCCTTATTTAGTAAACGTGACAATTTGTAACCTGTTATGACTATTTTATATCCATTGCGTCAACCAAATCGAAAATGGAACAAACTGCTCATAGCTGCACCGCAATGTTGATAAAATTGTCATGACAAAATAGGGGTCTGGTATGAATAAAAGATTCTTGGGTCTGGTCGATTATTTTTCTAAGCCACTTTTGACATTTCACTTGACTATCAACGCCATAGATTAATGTGATCAACGCCATTCTAGTAATGTGAGGCAAATAGTTACAATATTTTTTAATGTCACACTGAAAAGCCCTCATTGCTAAAGCGCAGGAACCTTGTCACATGTCACACTTGTTACATTGAAAGCTGATGAAAGGTACCCTATGTCCTTCTATGTACTATGGGCAACAGCGTCGCTTAACCAGTTTGCAACAAAATTCGTGTGCGCGCGTATCGCCCCTACACGAACTAAACGTATGTAGTGACGGCGCGGGCGTGCAAGCGATTTTGACCTTAGCAGTGGTTAAGCGTCGCTGTTGCCCATGGTACGCCTGATAATGTGTATTAAAATTTCATGATGATCGGTTCAGTACCTAGAGTTACAGTCAGTGGCACGAATCATGAAATCGGCACCCTGATTATCTAAAAAGAAATTATTCAGCGACCGGTTGCATTTGACATACATTGCCACTTTTCTTTGGAATGATTTTTTTTAACCCAAAAAGAAGCAGCAATGCATCACGATCATCTGTGAACGGCAACCAGTCGCTAGGTGGTTTTTAATTAGATAATCAGCCCGCGGGTGGGGATTGCGCGGAACGCGTATTTTGGGTATGCGTTGCGGTGAGGGGCGCGGGCGGCGGGAGAGGGGCGCGCGCTATTGGTCGCTCACAAGAGCACATGCGCGAACTAATCCCCACTCCGTCGAAAAAATTTCATGATTCGTGACACTGACTGTATTTCCCTTCTCTAAGGTTCAGTAGTTAACGACGTGAAAGCGTAACAAACTAACTTTCGCATATTTATAATATTAGTATAAGTATAGTATAATTATAATTTTTATATCGCCTCACGAGCAGCGGCGTCAGTCCCCCGGCCCCGTGACGTGACCACTCGTGAAAAATCAAAGTACAATATGCGCAAAATAACTTGGCGGCTCGGAAGTTAGCTGCAAGTGATATTTCGCGCAGGGTCCAAAGTTCCGAGTGCTTCCGCCCGCGCCCCGTCCCCGCGCACGCCCTGTAATCGAATACTGCGCAGCGTTCCGCACGAAGTTCAGAACCGCCACGTTATCTTGCGCATACTGTAAATACAAATATTAATAAAACCACGCAAGTATCCGTTAAAAGTGATTTATTTCAAGTTTGGTCTTTTATTCTTCAAATGTACATTGTTGACATGCACTCGCATGGTATATGATTGTATAAATTTCGCACCACAATAACTGCACTCGTGAGGTCTTTCTCCAGTATGCGTTCGTACGTGATTCCTTAGTGTTCTGTTTGTCTGTAAAAAAATATTTAAAATTAAAATGAGAACCGACACATCACATAGAAAAAAATGCTAAACTTGTTTTCGATTGAATTTGGTCTTAAAATGTAGCCAATAATATCTACTACATGAATCAAGCTCTCCCTTATTTTTAGCGCAATTTTATTATATGGAAAAACACTACAGAAACAAGAGTCATCGACCAACGTTCCGTTATCCACATTAAATCTGCAAAGGGCTCAAAAGTCACTATGAAATGTAAAAACTTGGCTGAATAAACTATGTTTTTTTTTTGCCTTTTTCGAAATTAAGAAAGCGATATGTCAACGTGACTTCAATTTGGCATTCGGAGCGTAGGTTCTGAACGCGTTCAGTTGACAGTGCTTAATTTATCTACGCCATCTATCGATCCTATAGTTTTTAGTCCTTTGGAAAAGCCCTCATTACATTTTTGCCCAAGAAAACATGGGTCGAAAAACGACAAAAAAAATTGACTTTCCCATACTAATAAAATGTTTTAGCTGTCTAGTTAGTATGGGAGACCCAAATTTTTTTGTCGTTTTTCGACCCATGTTTCTTGGGCAAAAATGTTTATTTTCATTAGTACAACACACCCTTAAGTTAATTAAAACGACTACAAAATGACGGTGTATAACTATACACTTTGTAACTTTCGCGTTGCAAAATTAAAAAATATACAACTTTAGTATAAAAAAATGACGGGTCTCCTCTAAAGTCGCGTTAAGCCGCGATCACATACGCCGATTTTAGGAACAAATTCCGGGTTGCCACCCGTGTTTGACAATAAAATATTGTATAATAAGTAAGATTTTAAAAATAACACTATAAAGGAAAGGTAAACATTGTTTAAGATTTGAGATGAGAATCGAAAATAAAAAACCATAAAAATGTTGACTTTTCCGTTATTTGTGCTACTGTTAAAATTTTACTTATTTATACGGGTGGCAACTCTAAATTGGTTGCTAAGTAGGATGATAAATCGGGATGTAATCGAGGCTTTAGTAATTTCCCAGCAAAAATGAAAACAAAGAAACGTCACTGTCAAATTGACAAACTGACCCTGATAGTGACATATTGAGATATTGGAAACCTTTGGCCACTATTATAACTTTTTAATTTGTTTATTATATTTTGAGTCATAATAAATATAATGTCAATCTGGGTAATTTTTTGATGTTATAAGTTCTTCAAAGGAACTGATAAGAAAACTTTACTTAGATATTGACTCTATGTAAACTATCAAAAATACATAGTATATCACCGCCTAGGGTTGCCAACTTTTTTTGGATCAAATATAGTAGTTTCAAGATTTTTAGTGGAAAAATATAGTAGTTAGCGAAAAAGTCCAAAAAAATATAGTAGTTTGTCGTTTTGTATGGAGAATTTAAAAAAAGTTGCATTTTTCATAGATACTTACTTAAGTAAGTACTATAACATTTTCATAATTTATTCAACAACCATAAAGACAAAGACAAGTGTCTTATCACAAAAAATATTATGCAATAGGGAATATGCATAAGTGACCAATTTTCATAAAACTGAGCTTGATCGCTGCGGACACTTGTAAAAACATGATGGAACAGAAAGAAAAATAAAAAAAAAATTATTTTAGTTTTATCACACGATGAAATCAGGGGAATAGGCGATATTTTTTTTTTATTTTCGGATATAATCCACTTAACAGTCAGATAGAATATCCAATAAGAAATAATATTTTGTATGACACATATGTACTAAAACGCAAATTTTAAGGAGATAATTGAAGATTCTTGCCTAACTCCATATTAAACGCGCTGAAACACACCTGAAACGTGATAAGTGACGTCACATATTTGTATAGAGCGTTTTCGGCGGGTGCTGCTGCGCGCTAACTTCAAGTAGGTAACTATATTACGAGAAAAAAACGCAAGAGAAAAGTTTCAATATTACAGTTGATTTTCTCACGCATTATACTATTGATTTTGATTAAAAAAAATTTTATGCATATTCCCTATTACTTATGTGCATATAAGTAATACTTTTTTGTTGTTCTTGTTTAATTTTTTCACATGAAAAAATATAGTAGGCGAGCCCTCAATATAGTAGGATACTATATTATATAGTAGGGTTGGCAACCCTATCACCGCCTGTTCCCCCCAATACCAAAAGTCAAATGTTACTACTACAGCTACTACTCTTTTAAAATTTTATAAAATGAACCAAAGGTTGATGTGTACGATTTGCAGTTGATGTGTGCACTGCAACATAAAAATGTTTTCTACTATAAAACCGTTATTATGAAATATTAAATTATATTACTGTTTTTGCCGCAAAACTCTTGATTCAGAATATTTATCTATTTTTATTAGGTTTGTGATGAAAAAACATGTAAGTAAGTGTGTTTATTCCTTGACTTAGCATTATACTATTTGCTTTTGTGTTATTTTGTTCTGGCAACACCTTTGTTTACATTTTTGCTGGTAAATTAGTAATGCGACTTTACAATATTTTCGCACACAGTTATCGCAATCTATATGACGGGCATCGATTATCGAATATCGAGATTTTTTCAATTTCTATCAACTCTCTTTTTCAATACGATTAATTTGACAATGTGCAAGAGGTGTGACTAGCTTCACTTTAGTGCGCTTGTGGTGATATTATAGCTGTGTGTGTCAACCACACTTTCCGGAGTGAAGTTGCCGAGGTCCGACTACATTGTCAGTTTAATCGCATTGTAGTTTATCTTGTTGTTATCTCTTACCGAGAATCCTCGTCCACAAATATTGCACAGTTTATTCTTCTCTCGTTTAACCCCCTCATGTGTGTACTTCATATGTTGCGAGTACCGAGTACTTTGCAAAAAATACTGTGAATAAAATGGAAAATATTAAACGAAATAAATACTAATAAAATTCACTGAAAAATATTTGGGATGTATTTAATAGCACTTTAAATTTGATGAAAACAGCTATAAAATTGTATATCAGCACTTTAAAATAATAATGGACCTATAATTTAATATTATCACTACAAAAATAATGGTTTGCACTTTAAAATAATAATAGACATATAATTTAATATTATCACTACAAAAATAATGCTTGCACTTTAACTGTGTCGCAACCATTGGTCCCAACCCAGCTCCCAACTCCGAAACCATTTAGTTTCTGTCCAACCATGTCAGACTGACCACCATCTGACCACTGTTAAAATGAGATGGAAAGATGAAAACAACTTGTGGCATAATGCATAATTATACGGCATCAAGTCGGTTCTGGCGTTGTTGGTCACAATCACAATGGAACCTAACCTCCTCCTGGGCTCCTCTCTCGCTGCGCCCGCTCGTCGTCGCACCTAGACGTCTGTTTACCAGTGCTAAAGTTATAAAATTAATATGTAAGGAGCAAAGTATTAATTTTAAAGCAAATCAATTAAATTGTATAGTGCAAAGTATTAATTTTAAAGCTTAGCATATTTATAGTGGAAACCACTATTTTTATAGTTCATTCAATAAATTTTGAAGCTAAACATTTTAAAGTGTGTTACATTATTTTGGGCGTTAAATGTACCTTGTTGCACAGCTCACAATAGTGCTTGGATTGCTTCATATGTACGAGCATATAATGATCTTTCATGTGAGTCTTACGGGAGTATTGTCGACCACAGTCCGGACATGGCACTTTCTTTGCCGTGCTGAGATCAGAAAGATTAGGTTTGTGTTACAATAATATAGTGCGCCAGGTATAGCACTCCGAGACAGAGGAAGTGACGTGGGTCTGCACAGGCATACGTCATATCCGGTATCGGTATTGAAAATAACTTTCATTCATCTTTAATTGAACTGTTATTAGAAATTAAAATGCACTATAATAATTTTGTGATGAGTGTGACAGAAAAAAATAATTAATATAAATGTATTGTGGGTAACTGGTGGGTACATAAACAATACCAGTTATAGAAGGAACCTTTTAAGTAAAGAAAAAAATAATCCTTATACCTAGTTCACAAATAAAAATTAGTACCTTAAAATTCAGAGTTATAAATGCTCACCAAATCCTATACCGCCCAAGAAGATTTGGTGAGCATTAACTAATACTGGGCATAAGAATAACTGGGTTAGGTTAGGTTAGTATGGTGATCAATTAGTTAGATCATTTCAACAATCATTTGATGTTTAATAGTATAAATTGACTGCCCCTGAATAGTGTGTGTGTGTGTGTGTTTAAGAAAGGATTAAGCGATACATCTTAGGCAAAAATATCGTGAACTGGACAGCTGTAGGTAGGGTTGCCAACTTTTTTTGGATCAAATATAGTAGTTTCAAGATTTTTAGTGTAAAAATATAGTAGTTGGCGAAAAAGTCCAAAAAAATATAGTAGGTTGCCGTTTTTTATGGAGGATTTTAAAGAAGTTGCATTTTTCATAGGTACTTAAGTAAGTACTAACATTTTCATAATTTATTCAACAACCATAAAGAAAAGTGTTTAATCACAAAAAATATTATGCAATTAAGGTATCTTTTTTGCTGCCATTGTTAAATTTTTTCACATGAAAAAATATTGTAGTTTTGCCTACTATATATTTTTTCAAAAAATATAGTAGGCGAGCCCTCAATATAGTAGGATACTATATTATATAGTAGGGTTGGCAACCCTAGCTGTAGGTAACAGAGGATATTAATATTTAATTTAAATAGAAAAAAATATACGCAACGCTGCCACAGACGAGAACTTTTAAGGGGCGGTAATAGGAAAACATGGTTTGCGCGGGCCATTTTTTATATAGAAAACGTAAACTTGTAGCCACCAAAAAAATCATACGACAAGCTCAAGAGTTTATCTAGTTGCTACAATCATGAAAATGTGTATAAACATAACAGATGAGTGTAGAAAAAAATCAGAATATCATCAAAAGCGCTTGTCGCGGGCCATATTTTTGGCGTAAATAATAGCGGAAACATATTGAATTCTACATCAAAATACAATTAAACATACTGTGCAGTTGCTCCAATAACTTTTTTTCAAGAAAGATATTTGTGCTAAAGATTATGATGAAAAAACGACGAAAATCATCGAAAAATTGCAGAAGTGAGGTTATTTTTCATACTCTTTACACGTAAAGAAAAAGACAGAGACAAATGATTTCGAATTACGGAGCCTTAAAGAGTAATTTATAAAATAATTGAATTCTCGTACTCGCTGCGTCTTGACGATACACTTACGAGCCGTGTGTGAAACTATGCAGGTCTCATACTCGTTGCGTCTTGACGATACGCTTACGAGACGACTACGCTTAAGCCGTGTGTGACTCTGCAGGTCTCGTACTCGCTGCGTCTTGACGATACGCTTCGAGAAGACTACGCTTACGAGCCGTGTGTGAAACTATGCAGGTCTTATACTCGTTGTCTTGACGATAAGCTTCGAGACGACTACGCTTACGAGCTGTGTGTGAAACTATGCAGGTCTCGTACTCGCTGGGTCTTGACGATACGCTTACGAGGCGACTACGCTTACGAGCCGTGTGTGAAACTATGCAGGTCTCATACTCGTTGCGTCTTGACGATACGCTTACGAGACGACTACGCTTAAGCCGTGTGTGACTCTGCAGGTCTCGTACTCGCTGCGTCTTGACGATACGCTTCGAGAAGACTACGCTTACGAGCCGTGTGTGAAACTATGCAGGTCTTATACTCGTTGTCTTGACGATAAGCTTCGAGACGACTACGCTTACGAGCTGTGTGTGAAACTATGCAGGTCTCGTACTCGCTGGGTCTTGACGATACGCTTACGAGACGACTACGCTTACGAGCCGTGTGTGAAACTATGCAGGTCTTATACTCGTTGTCCTGACGATAAGCTTCGAGACGACTACGCTTACGAGCCGTGTGTGAAACTATGCAGGTCTTATACTCGTTGTCTTGACGATAAGCTTCGAGACGACTACGCTTACGAGCCGTCTGTGAAACTATGCAGGTCTCGTACTCGCTGCGTCTTGACGATACGCTTCGAGAAGACTACGCTTACGAGCCGTGTGTGAAACTATGCAGGTCTTATACTCGTTGTCTTGACGATAAGCTTCGAGACGACTACGCTTACGAGCTGTGTGTGAAACTATGCAGGTCTCGTACTCGCTGGGTCTTGACGATACGCTTACGAGACGACTACGCTTACGAGCCGTGTGTGAAACTATGCAGGTCTTATACTCGTTGTCTTGACGATAAGCTTCGAGACGACTACGCTTACGAGCCATGTGTGAAACTATGCAGGTCTTATACTCGTTGTCTTGACGATAAGCTTCGAGACGACTACGCTTACGAGCCGTGTGTGAAACTATGCAGGTCTCGTACTCGCTGCGTCTTGACAATACGCTTACGAGGCGACTACGCTTACGAGCCGTGTGTGAAACTATGCAGGTTTCATACGCGTTGCATCTTGACGATACGCTTACGAGACGACTACGTTTACGAGCCGTGTGCAGAGAGCCTGTTTGTTCTGATCTTGTAATCACGCGGCCGAGTCAGCTCGAAAAATCGAGTCGATAAATTGTGTGGTCATCTATCGAGGTTAATTGTACTTACGACTCGGCAGCATGAGCAGCACTTCTTAACAAATGATCTTTATACACCGCGACGTTGCTAAATTTCTTGTCACATTGTACGCAGTAAGCGTCAGCCGTTTTCGGCGAATGTTTGAATCCCTGGTGTTGCCTTAAAGAATGTCTCGACGTGTACTTTCGGTCGCAAAGTTTGCATTCAAACTTTATATAATGGCGACTGGAAAAATTAATAATAGATTCAAACAAAATTTGTATTTCCATAACTTATCCAAATTCCTAACAATATTTATACTTTAGAATCGGAGCGCATTGAATGTGATGTTGTCAAATATTTATTTATTTCGGTACCTATTTAAATAAAAACATTACTCACCCAATGTGTTTTTCTAACACTCTCTTTGATTTAGCCTTTCTCCCACAAATGTCACAAATAAATATAAAGTGAAGCTCTTTGTGGTGCTGATAGAATAAATATAATTTGCTGAAACCAAACATTTAATTTAATAAATCTAAACTAATAAATTCTAAACCCGAAATCAACACCCAAAGTGTTTCCATTTTGAGGTGATGGTGAGGTGAAGAGGCTTGGCCTATCCCGTTGTGCTTAAAAAAGAGTAGGATCCATTAGGCAGAATGCGCCATCACAAATTGATGACATAGCGAAATGATTACTAATAGTGGGCCCACTATTAGTAATCAATTAATCATTTCACTCGGGTAACTCGGCAATGTTGTCAGATTAACGGGTCTCCCCACCTCTACCGCGCAAGCGACGTCAAATGTTTGATGTATTTTGCGATGACAATGATACGTTAATAAAGAAGTCGGTGTGAGAGACAGACAGTGTATGTGGGTGTGAGAGACAGAGAGTGTATGTGGGTGTGAGAGACAGAGAGTGTATGTGGGTGTAAGAGACAGAGTGTATGTGAGTGTAAAAGACAAGAGTGTATGTGGGTGTAAGAGACATAGTGTATGCGGGTGTGAGAGACAGTGCATGTGGATGTAAGAGACAGAGAGTGTATGTGGGTGTGAGAGACCGAGTGTATGGCGGTTTAGGAGACAGAGTGTATGTGGGTGTGAGAGACAGATAGTGTATCTGGGTGTGAGAGACAGAGAGTGTATATGGGTGTGAGAGACAGAGTGTATGTGGGTGGGTGTAAGATACAGTGTATGTGGGTGTAAGAGACATACTGTTTGTGGGTGTGAGACAGAGTGTATGTGGGTGTAAGATACAGTGTATGTGGGTGTAAGAGACAGAGTGTATGTGGGTGTGAGAGACAGAGTATGTGTGAATAAGAGAGACAGAGTGTGTGTGGGTGTGAGAGACAGAGTATGTGTGGGTGTGACAGAGAGAGAGTGTCTGTATCTGTCTGTGAGTGTCGGTGTGTGTGTAACTTACCTAAACCGAGCATTGCATTTGTTGCATTCGATTTTCTTATAATGACATTCCAAATGTCCTTTCATGTCTCTATATGACCGGTATGCACAAGTACAACACTCTAGTATTATAAAGTGATGCTGCATATGAAGAGTCATATCTTTATTCGTTTTGAACCGACTGAGGCAAATGTCACATTGATGCTTACCAGCTGACTGGAAAAGATTTCAATTATTATATTACATAAAATATTGTGCCAAAAGCAAATAAAAAGAGCGCCGTGCGGCAACGGCGCGGGGGGCAGCGCAAGCCTGGCTAAATTATAAACGTTATATAATAGCGGTATTTCGTAAGGGGTCGTCCATTAATTACGTGAGGTGATTTTGGCGATTTTTGGACTCCCCCTCCCCCCTTGGTGACATGTTGTGAGGTTCGGCTCGACCCTCTCCCCGTCCCTATAAATCTCACGTGAGAGTTTTCAAAACGTGTATTTTTAGTATGATTACGTTACCTAATCTGTGCTTGCTAGCTTTGCATTTATTTAAATAAACATTATTGTTTTAGATTTAGCCATATTTTGGTATGAAAAATGTTTAACTTTATTTAACCTAGTTTTTTCCCGATACTGTGAACCTGCAGAAAAAATACTCCCCCCCCCCCCCCCCAAATGACTCACGTAATTAATGGACGCCCCCTAAGTAACGTAACATTATCGAAATGTTTTGGTAATTTACCCGTACAAGAACAACGGTGAAAATATACCTATTAAAACGTTTAGAAAAATTATTTTAAAAAATCTGAGTTAAATAATAGTTTACGAATTTTCAGGACTTTAACTGAATAAAGAAAGTCTATATAAAAATAATAGATTTTAAACTCAAATGACCAATTCAGTCAGAGAGATCTCAGAGTAGATCTCAGACAGAAAATTATACCACCTAATAAGTTTCAATAAGTCATTGTACCTACCAATTATGAACAAAATGGGGTGCGATTTGTTATGTTAAAATAAGTTTATAGCACATAATTAGACTGTAAGTTAAAAACTAAGGCGAGAATTACTGCCGACAAACTGCTGTGCAGTTTGGCAGGTGTTATTTTTGTGAAACACTGTATACTCACTTAATGGAAAATAAATAAAAAAAAAAAAAAAGTTATTATAAGCCAACCTTATATGCCAAGTATGTATCAAAGACAATCAACCGTCTTAAAGTTAAAATAGAGAATATAATAACATCACTGTGTCTATGGCAGTCATAGCCAAACTGACTTCCAAGTATAACCTAATAAGGTTTAAGTCTTTTCACTAGGTACTGAATGGGCGACAACATTCAGTTATAGGCCGACCGGTTAAATGAGTCCTCGCCTGCAGGGCACAGGGGCAACCGGTCGGCCTATAAACTCGAACGGATTATATCCAAGCTCAGAAGAAGTTATTTAATGCAATTTTTTTTGCTTATAGAGATTTGCCAGCCTGATAAATACCAAATTAATTATCTTTATTTGGAGACTTTTCCTACCAAGAATTTTGATGCTAAGTTCCTCAAAAATTAATTCTGGATCGTTTAGGCAGTTTTTCATTTTTAAACATTAAATTTTAAATCAAATAAATTCATATATGGCAGGTCGCCATTGTTCTTTGGATAACAGTATCCGTCCCTACTTGGAGACAATATTAGGATTAATGTTTGAAAAATAATAAATAATAAAATAGTTGTGATTGTGACTGACCTTTGCATGATATTTCTTGTTATGTTGAAGAAATCTGTTTTCATTATTCCAACTACAGGCGCACTGTTCACATCTGTATGCACTGTTTTTATAAAACAGACTCAATCTTTGCTCATCCATATAAGACTTAACTTCTTCAGCAGTCAATAGTACTTTTCTGACGAGTCTCTTTACATCTTTACCATCAATTGGAATAATTCTATATGGTTTTTTTATTATCTTCTTCGTAAGTTTACCCTTTTTACTAGTTGTTGGTATTTCTTCACTCTTTACCTCACCTTCTCTACTGGTTGTTGGTATGTCTTCACTTTTTATGTCAATTTTTTTACCGGTTTTTGGTGTTTCTTCATCTTCAATCTTTACCTCAAGACATGGTTCGTTATTTTCAAAACTATCCGTATCATTGAAAACTATATCATTGTCACTATTGCTATATTCTTCTTTGACATCAATTAATTTTTCATTTTGTTCTAATGAATAATTAATAATTGGATTGTAATCATCATTGCTACTGTTGACAACTATTTCTACTTTAATATTATTAACTTTCTCACATTCTTCGTACTTAATTATGGCTACATTTTCAGTAATTTTAAGATTAGATAGTGAATTGAAAGAATGAACCTGTGAAATCATACGAAGATTAATATTTTTTTATTATTTTAGCATTCTGCATTGTTCATTTGTATACTCACAGGTCCGTTTACATATTTATTCAGTATTTTGGTTGACAATTCAACTCTTTTTTTAAATTGTTTGATTCTCCTTAACGCTGCTGTGCATTCCCAACATAATAAAGTGTGAGATGTAATCTGGAATGCAAAAATGTATTATTATTATCATCATTTTACTTAAACTCAACTTTACAAACCTCTGTCAGGTTTTGCGAGACCAAGAATCTTATATTCAGAGACAGTGTGAATGATTGTGAACGTTATTTTTAATTGAATTCAAAAAAGGAGGAGGTTCTATGTATGGAGGTATAATAATAAATAAATAATAAGTGGCAGTGGCGAGTGGTGAAATTATGGCAAAGGTAAGCTGGTCTACAAAAATGATAGAAAAGTAATAAAAACGGCGAGGTACGGAGATGGGAGGGGGTTGGGGAGGGGGGATGAAGGGGGGCACCCGGTACCCTCCAGCCTTATAGCAAACCTTTGGTTTTTTAAACCTTACGGCTGCGCCCCCATACCCCTGCTTCCGGATCTGTCACAAAAATTTAGGGAAAAATCATAGGTAAGCAACCGAGTAATTATATCTTAATTATATCTTTAATAATTTATTGCTTGAAAACTACTAGGTTGCTTTAAAACAGAACTTCACTGAAAGACTTCTTGCATCATGTAGTTTTAGTCAAAAAGTTATGAATCTCCAAAGCAGTGGCCCTTAGCCTAAGTAGGAGGTACCTATCTACTATGACTTAATTGCACTAACTTAAGAATCACCTAAGGCCCAAGTATTTTCTTAACTACAACTCGACCAAATTAAAATGGTGTCATGAACTTTGCTTTGCTTATATATACCTTGGACGAGCTGCAGTCAAGTTGGGGGCAGTTTATCCTTGGTTAATACCTAGTTCGATAAGAATTTGTCTAATATCCACTATGTGAGCAGAAACTAAATTAACGCTGAAAATCTTTACAGAGAGACAACAGTCATCCATTATCTAATTATTTAAAAATATAATAAACTTACTTTTCCTTCGCAAATATTTTGAAATATATTCGCATATTTTTCTATGGAAAATAATCGACGGTCTCTGCTGAGGCAAACGTGACACAATGTTCTGTAGCTTGAATTCTTCTTGTTTAATGTATTTGCTTCTATTTCCATTATTGAAAAATCACAAAAGTCTTTGAGAAATCATGAAAAATCCTTTGTTTAAAAAAATCTGATCAATCAAACAAGTGCAACTTTGCTGCCTCATTAAGCAAGTGTCTGTCAGTAGGGATCCGCAAATAGTATCGATACTTGAGTAGTATCGATACTTGCGTTTCGATACCTAGTATTTTCGTACTCGATATTTTTGTTTTGATACTTTACTAGGTATCGATACTTTCTGATGTACTCGATACTTTTTACACTTTACTATCTAATTTTCATAAAAAAATAGCTCATAGTCGACCAAATAGGCACCGCGTCATTGATAAAGATGAATCTAGACTATACCTTGCAAGTCCAGTGTCTTTTTAAAGTCAGTCTCTCTGTCTATTCAAACAATAATGGAGTGAAATCATTGACCTCTATTTAAATGGAGATCAGTCAGCGAGATGAAAACGGTGTACCCTAAATACTATGGCCACCAAATTACCTACCTAACAAGACCTGCCTTGATAACGTCTGCCAGAAACTGTCTCAATGGTTCACGCGTCAATAAATTATTATTTACTAGCGGCCGCCCGCGACTTCGTCTGCGTGGAAAGATTTTTTGCTATCCCTCGATACTTTTTTCGAGATGTAAGGTACACTATGTATGTCCTTCTCTGTACCCCTGACAACCTGGCTGGAAGCAAAATTTCATGATGATTGGTTCACTAATTAAGACGTGAAAGCGTAACGATCGTGAAAACAATCAAACAAACGGACTTTCGCATTTATAATAATTATTATATTATTATTAGGGAAATAAGGATATCTGATTGTAACGAAAAAGACTAGGGTTCACAAAAAAACTTAGTATTAGTATTCAGTATTTAGTTGTTATGTAACTATTGTGCTTGTATTTTTAATGCTGACTTTTATTTTTCTTTAAACTGCTTGTTTTTAAGTTAAAAATTGACTGAGTAAATTTGTTACTTTATTATTTGGAAGCCCAGCGTGCCGTTTACTGTACTTTTTGAGACTTTTTGACACGTTTTTCCGAGGCAATGAAAAAGTACTCGATACCGAGTAGTATCGATACTTTTGATCCGATACTTTTATCGGTATCGATACTTTTGATACGATAGTATCGAGTAGGTATCGATACTTTTGAAAATTTGCGGAACCCTAAGTGACAGTTAAGTCCACAGATTACTAATATGTGGTTCAGTGTGTGAAGTGACACTTGCTGTGACCCCCTAGCGAAAAATTTTCTAAGTCTGGTCTGTCCACGGCCTGTCTATCAAATTCCAATCCAACAGAACAATCGCTAGGTCATCGGTCACATCAGTATACATTGTAAATGAACCCCCTAAAACGGTCAAGGTCCAAACAAATTATCGGACGCGGCTTACTGCCGCGGCTGATAAGTGTGCACACTCTAATTACATCCTGCGTGCCAGATAGCTATCGGACGTCCGATGACGTCATATTAGTCTATGGTTACGTCCGCGACCTACTACATCCGATAGTTTGCACACCTCAGATCAGCCGCGGCAGTAAGCCGCGTCCGATAATTTGTTTGGACCTTCAAGCACGTTTCAGCTTGTTTGATCGTCTATCAAGGTCCTAACAAATTATCGGACGCGGCTTAAGGTCCAAACAAATTATCGGACGCGGCTTACTGCCGCGGCTGATCTGAGGTGTGCAAACTATCGGATGTAGTAGGTCGCGGACGTAGCCATAGACTAATATGACGTCATCGGACGTCCGATAGCTATCTGGCACGCAGGATGTTATGAGAGTGTGCACACTTATCAGCCGCGGCAGTAAGCCGCGTCCATAAGCCGCGTCCGATAATTTGTTTGGACCTTTACTGCCGCGGCTGATAAGTGTGCACACTCTAATTACATCCTGCGTGCCAGATAGCTATCGGACGTCCGATGACGTCATATTAGTCTATGGTTACGTCCGAAACCTACTACATCCGATAGTTTGCACACCTCAGATCAGCCGCGGCAGTAAAGCCTCAATTACATACGCCGATTTAGCTTCCTTACTGGGGATCCAATTTCAGATTGGAAACGATGCCCCGAATTGGATCCTAGTTGGGGAATTTAAGGGTTGCCTCCCTAGCCAAGGCTATATAGGTAAGGCAAATTAAACTTTGATCATGCAGCCAAGTCTTCAGTCATATTTTTTTCTTTAGTTTGCATTTCTGCGGGTGTATTATTACGGGCACGTATTTTGGCAAGACAAAAGATGCACAGCAGCTACTAACACTAAACTCGGTGCATCTTTTGTCTCATCTTTGTTTTGCCAAGTTATATGCCGGTACCTATATCACATTATAAGTAACCCCTAGATGATCAAGCATGGCTTGTCAATAATTTACATTGCATTACCACCACCACTACCATTTGAGTGCGTACCAAAAATTCAAGATGGCGGCCATCTTTTTTGTTTGTGGCCTGGGGGGTGATTTTGTAATTTTGTTGCAATCAACTCTGACAGAAATCGCAGTTACATTGCTGCTTTAGTTAGAACCAATGTGACAACTATCTAAACTAAAGCAGCAATACAACTGCGCTTTCAATCGATTTCAATCGAGAATTGTTAGCAACAGCTTTACGTAATCAAGGTACTGATTTCGATGAAACTCAGTTTTTGCTACTATTTTAAAAAGAAAATAACAACACAATTTTTCAAATACTAAAAATCCAAGATGGCGGCCAACTTTTTTGTTTATGGGTCAATTTCAAAGAAACTCGGTTTTGTTACTACTTTGACGAAAGAATAACAACGAAATGTTGAAAATAATAATAAAATTAATATACCAGCCAACTCTTTTATTTATGGGCCGATTTCTCAATTTTTCGATTTCGATGATGATGATTATTGTTACTATTTAAGTAGTTAGTACCAAAACCCAAGTTTTATTGAAATCAAACCACGAACAAAAAAGTTGGCCGTTATCTTGGATTTTTGAACATTTTTAACATTGCGTTGTTATTTTCTTGTCAAAATAGGACCAAAATCCGAGTCTTATCAAAATCGGCCCAAAAACAAAAAAGTTGACCGCCATCTCGGATTTTTAGTATTTAAAAAATTGTGTTGTTATTTTCATGTTAAAATAGTACCAAAAACCGAGTTTCATCGAAATCGGCCCACAAAAAAAAAGATGGCCGCCATCTTGAATTTCTTAATATTTTCAATATTGCGTTGTTATTTTCTTGACAAAATAGGACCAAAAACCGAGTTTCATCGAAATCGGCCCACAAAAAAAAAGATGGCCGCCATCTTGGATTTCTTAATATTTTCAATATTGCGTTGTTATTTTCTTGACAAAATAGGACCAAAAACCGAGTTTTAACGAAATCGGCCCAAAAACAAAAAAGTTGACCGCCATCTTAGATTTTTAGTATTTGAAAAATTGTGTTGTTATTTTGTTGTTAAAATAGTACAAAAACCGAGTTTCATCAAAATCGGCCCACAAACAAAAATGTTGGCCGCCATCTTGGATTTTTAATATTTTCAACATTTCGTTGTTATTTTTTGTCAAAATAGTAACAAAACCGAGTTTCATTGAAATCGGCCCGCAAACAATAAAGTTGACCGCCATCTTTTTTATTACAGAGTTCTAGTGGTCTTTTTCCGTCCGGCTTCATCATCAAACCAAACCATTTCCTATCAGAGTACTCATCAAAACCTACCTTTACATTTCCGTTAATAGTGAAAACTCATTGTTTAATCTATGTATAATAATGTTATTGTCAAGTACTGGTGACAACCCTAATCAGTGAAATCATGTCCTAATTGGGGCATAGTGTGATTGCTATAGTCAGTGGCACGAATCATGAAAATTTTTCGACGGAGTGGGGATAAGTTCGCGCATGTGCTCTTGTGAGCGACCAATAGCGCGCGCCCCTCTCCCGCCGCCCGCGCCCCTCACCGCAACGCATACCCAAAATACGCGTTCCGCGCAATCCCCACCCGATTTCATGATTCGTGCCACTGACTGTACATCCAATTTGGGTTCCTAGATTGGATCCCCAGTAAGGAAGCTAAATCGGGGTATGTAATTGAGGCTTAAGCCGCGTCCGATAATTTGTTTGGACCTTCAAGCACCACAGAATAGACAGATTACCGTTGTCTATCAAAAGTAGTAGTCCGTGAGCCCACGACAGTATTGCCTACGTCATATGACATCACGATGAAATGCATGGCACACGGTCGGAAAAGTTGTGCTGAGCGAGGATCAGATTATCGCAAATAAAATTGGCTGGTCTGGTAGCTTGAGAAAATCTTCCACTTCCGGTCAAAATTTTAAGATTATATTTACCTCATGTGCAAGAAGCTTATACCTCCAATGGAGATTGCACGGCCAGTGTCATAGTGAAGATAGAAAAAATGTCCTTGAGTGACGTGACGGCTTATTGCAACCTCTTTCTTTACTGTTACAATACGTGTTCGTTGTTCGTTCGTTCGTGAGAAACGAAAACGTATTGTAAAACGAAAAGAAAGAGATAGCAATAAGCCGTGACGTCACTAAAGTCTTATTTCAATCTTCACTATGATACTAGGCATGCATTCATTGGATGCAAAATCCATTGTGGGTTTAAGCTTCTTGGTCATGTGGCATCAGTAAGAGACCCGTGTCATCATTTAGTTTTCAATCGTCGAGAGAGTAAACATAAGTCTGTCTTCTGAAATGGCCGAATGAAATCATAGTTTTCAGCGATTGAAAACTAAATGATGACACGGGTCTCTTAAGGTCCAAACAAATTATCGGACGCGGCTTACTGCCGCGGCTGATCTGAGGTGTGCAAACTATCGGATGTAGTAGGTCGCGGACGTAACCATAGATTAATATGACGTCATCGGACGTCCGATAGCTATCTGGCACGCAGGATGTTATGAGAGTGTGCACACTTATCAGCCGCGGCAGTAAGCCGCGTCCATAAGCCGCGTCCGATAATTTGTTTGGACCTTTACTGATGTCACATGACGTAAATATAATCTTAAAATTTTGACCGGAAGTGGAAGATTTTCTTGAACTTCCGGCCAATTTTATTTGCGATAATCTTCTGATACTCGCTCAGTACAACTTTTCCGACCATGTGCCATGCATTTCATCGTGATGTTATATGACGTAGGCAATACTGTCGTGGGCTCACGGACTATAGGCCACGCCCCACACCCCTAAATGGTCGTGGTGGTGCATGGAATTTATTATGTGAAAGCACTAAGCACTGAACTTAAGATCGCCTAGCTAGGCTTTTCCTATCTACAACTCGACCAAGTTAAATAGGCGAATGATAGCTACATGACGGCTAAGTTTATTTACACCAAAGACTTAGGCGTGTAAGTACTACGATATGATAAATTTTTAGGGGTGGTAATTTGATTTGTTACTTTATTGCAATCAACCCAATTACATTGCTGCTTTAGTAAAAACCAATAGTGACAACTCTCTGTCTTATTCAGAGTGCGTTCGTTAAACTAGGGCCAAAGTTAACATGGCGTTAGACTGCGGACTAACGCCATTTTAGCGCAAATCGTATTCAGAGTGACAGTTTAACGTTTAGTCCCACCGTTTAAGGATTAAAAGTTGCATTGTGATTGGTTTACAAGCATTAAACCAGGTTTTGTTAGAACAGTCTTGCACCCCAGTTTTGTGAAACATCTCTGATTACGTAATCAAATCAGAGAGAAGAGGGCAGGAGTCGCAGGACAGTGACAAATGTAAAATTCTGCTTGTTATCGTATTAAATTCGGGTTACCTCTATCTGGCAGAATCTTGATGCTCCGAAATTTATTAGGCATCATAACACACTCGGCATAATCTTCTTTAAACGAATATTTTTAAGGCATACAAATTGTTTGATATAATTATTGTTTGGCAATACTTAGGGCTCACGAGCGGCTTCAGTCCCCCTGACCACAGTCGTACAATACTTAGGGCGACGAGCGGCTTCAGTCCCCCTGACCACAGTCGTACAATACTTAGGGTGCACGAGCGGCTTCAATCTCTCTGACCACAGTCGTACAATACTTAGGGCGCACGAGCGGCTTCAGTCCCCCCCGGACTACAGTCGGAAAATAAAAAATCTAAATATAAATAAAACCGCGCTAGTATCCGTTAAAAGTGTTTATTTCGAGTTTGGTCTTTTATTCTTCAAATGTACATTGTTGACATGCAATCGCATCGCATATGGTTGTATAAATTTCGCACCACAGTAACTGCACTCGTGAGGTCTTTCTCCGGTATGCGTTCGTATATGATTCTTTAGTGATCGGTTTTGCTGTAAAAGAATTTCAAATTTAAATTAAGTCCATCAGTCTATGAATGTTCACACACAGTCTCGGAGTAGTTATCTGTATGGCGGGCGTCACTTATTGCCACGCGCACTGTAATTAGAAAAAAAACCACCTAGCGATCGGTTTCAGTTCGCAGATGAATGTTATACATTGCTACTTTTATTTGGTATGTTTTTTTCCCAAAAAGAAGTAGTAGTGTATCACATTCATCTGTCAAAATTGTCAAATGAGACCGGTCGCTAGGTGGTTTCTAATTTGGATAATCAACCTGGGGAGCTTTGTGAGTTTGTGGTAGGAGGGGAAAGTATGAGAACAATCAAATTGGCTGAATATTCGCAACTTTTCTTTAACACCATGTTGTGGTGTTGGTGGCAGGGATCATCTCCATTATGTCTATGTAATTGTTCTTAATAAATAAAATAAATAAATCATTATGCTGCTGCTGTTACTTTCGTTCTTTTTCGAAAACGAAGTTATTATATTTTTACTCACTTATGCCCTGAAATGTTATCATTCCATTTGGAAGACGAATGCGGGGCGTTCAACATTTCCATGGGGGTCTGGTTCATCACATTCTTAAATTGAAATTCAGTGCGGAAAAGAATTTCAATACTTACTTCCCGCACTTGAGCGGGAAGAAAGTATTCCAAATTCAAATCGGTAGCACTCATCAGCTAGCATTACTTTTATAAAACTTTATGGTTGCATGACTGGTCATTTAACATGGCCACACGAACCAATTTATATATTACATTTTTACTAATAATTATAAGAAAATTTTATTTTCTCGCATTTCGTGGTAAAGTATTATACAAACCTTGTACTGGAAGCTATTTGCATTGCCTCGAGTGATTTAAGCCAAACCATCCTCGACAATGTAAATGCTAGCTTCCCGTTCTTGGCTGTAATGTACTATTATTTTAGAATTTTTTCACGAACCAAAAATTCCGAAACTTTTTCTATTAATTAGGGAGCTTATTCCTACCTATAAAAATATTCAACTGATTTAATTATCTACTTTCTCTCCGCTAACGGAACACAATGCGATTAACCTGACAATGTGCACGAGGTGTGGTGTGACTAACTTCATTTTAGTGCGCTTGTGGTGATATTGTAGCTGTGTGGTGCAACCATACTTTCTGGTGTGAAGCTGCCGAGGTCCGACTACATTGTCAGTTTAATCGCATTGTAGTTTTTCTCATTGTTATCTCTTACCGCGAATCCTCGTCCACAAATATTGCACAGTTTATTTTTCTCTCGTTTAACTCCCTCATGTGTGTACTTCATATGGTCTGATAACCGACCACTAGTCAAAAAATGCTGTGAAAAAATATATATAAATATGAAGCGAAAAATAATACTAATAAAATTAACTGAAAAAAAAATAGAGTCTGGGCGTTAGGAGTACCTTGTCGCACAGTTTGCAATAGTACTTAGATTGCTTCATATGTACGTGCATATAATGATTTTTCATGTCCACATTACGGGTGTACTGTCGATCACAGTCGGGATCAAGACATTGCACCCTTTTTGCCGCGCTGAAAATATTCATTTCATTGGCTTATTGTAATACTATATTTTTCATTCTAAATTTGAAATTCAGTGCCGAAATGAACTTCAAATTCAAAATGTAGAAGTCGTTAGCTAGCATATTTATTTTTTAACTTTATGGTTGCAGGACAAGATGTAGCCATTACAAGGACCAATTACAAAATCGCATTTTTACAAAAAAAAATACTTCCTCGCATTTCGTGAGAAAGTATTATACAAACCTTCTACTGGAAGCTAATATTTGCGTTACCTCGAATGATTGAAACATTCTCGACACTGCAAATGCTAGCTTCCCGTTCTCGGCTGTAATCTACTATTTCTCACTTCAACACTATTTTTTTAAGATAAAAGTAGCAGCCTTAAGTACTCTACTCAGTCTACTCACCCCGATTCGGCAGCATGAGCAGAACTTCTTAATAAATGTACTTTATATATCGCAGCGTGACTGAATTTCTTGTCACATTGTACGCAGTAAGGCTCAGCGGTTTTCGGCGAATGTTTGAGTGTCTGGTGATACTTCAAGGAGTTTCTCGTTTTGTACTTCAGGTTGCAAAGTTTGCATTCATACTTTTCGAAATGGCGACTGTAAAAATTCAGATTACAACTTGGCAAAGCGTACATGATCAATTTAAAGTCAAGTGAAAAACTTTAAGTTTGTGTTGAGTCCATGAAACTAAACAACTTATAAGAAAACGACAGAAGAAAGAAAAGAACTTTATAAGAAACATAAGTCGAAATATGAAAAATAATTTAGACAACTCGTATAAATTAGGACCCTGATACACAAACGTCCGTAACTTCCGTATCCAATGCTATGTTTTATAATATTCACTCACTCACTGGTTTCCGTACATCCGTACTCGAAATATCATTTTTATTCCCAACGGATACTAAGGCTCTCCGCTGCGTTAAACGGGACACGCGCGCGGGGAAACATAGGGCTTACCCATGCACTGCGCAAGCATCTGTCCGTCAAAAACCAGCAATCTATATTCCCGCGCCGTGTACCCGCGGCGGGATCCTGCTTAACGCATCGGAGGGCCTCAATCTTCCAACACCAATAGCTGATGGACGGAAAAAACAGCAAATTATAGTCTTCGTTTCGAATCGAACTATCACAAGTTACAGAAACCATAGAGTATCTATATGGAATAGAAGTATAGCATTGGGTACGAGAAAGTTGTTCAATTCCATGGATAGCTGAACATACCCTGAAAGTTTCTCAAATTATTTGTACTAGCAACACGTGGGTTTCATAATATAAAAGTAGTCAAGTGTTGCCATACTATGTATAACATTAGTAACAAAAAGTAACAAAGAAAAATTCTGTCACGAATTCAAGATTGAAGAATCACACCGGTTTTCAAAGCATCGCCATCTCTGAGGTCCCAGGTTCGATCTCCGGCTGAGTGAATTTAGAAAAACACTTTTCTATACTGACTCAGGTGTGGGTGTCACAAATGGGTCGCCAAATGGCAGACCGCGTTCCGCATCCGGACCGCCGACCCATTTTGTGCGGACCGCGAGAACACAGGAACTTACAAAAATACCTACTTTAAGTACTATTTACCTAATAATTACATTTCTGTAATAAATATTCCTTTCTATAAAATGGGTGCGGACCGCGATGGTCATTTCATTTCTTAAAACGGACCCCGAACGAAACTTATTGGTGACCCGTGGTATATGATTTCCATAACCATCCATCCATATTTCCATACAAATTCTTTATTTAGGTATTTAAATAAAATCATCATCACTCACCCAATGTGTTTTTCTATAATTCTCTTTGATTTAGCCTGTTCCCCACAAATGTCACATATAAATATAAGGTGAAGCTCCTTGTGGTGCTGACGGAACAAACATATTTTGCTGAAACCAAACAGTTTATTTGATCATCATCATCAGCCATTTTAATGTCCTCACACTGCTGGCAAGTACCTAACCTTTCTCTACTGAAAGTGTGGTACAATGTTACGAGTTCTTGTGTGTCCGATGTGGGTGTGAGGTGATGTATGTGTATGTATTTAACATAAATACTTACCTAAACCGAGCGTTACATTCAATGCATTCATATATCTTATGATGACTTTTCACATGTCCTTTCATGACATCTCTATGTGACCGGAATGCACAAGTGCAACACTCTTGTATTATAAAGTGTCGGTTAGTGTGACGAGTCAGATCTTTCTTCGTTTTAAACCGACTCATGCAAATGTTACATTGAAGCTCACCGGCTGACTGGAAAAAAATATTTTTATTATATTAGAAATTGTGTGATCATGTCTTTTTACTTAATTGATAACTAGCGGCCGCTCACAACTTTGCTACAGGGTTAGTACATAATGACTTTCGACATTTTAAACCATCTGAAATTCAATTTTTGACATTTTGAACTTCGCCATTTTAAATTTAGACATTCTAACTTTAGACTTTCTAATACGCACCCAGCCTATTATGTGCAAAAAGTGGCCAAACAAGGCGGGTTTCACGGTATCTAATTATTAATCTCAATGTAACTAAATAATTTCGTTACATTGAGAGTAGTCGAAATTATTGTACCTAATGAGTGGTTTTCTGACAGCAGAGATTTTTTGTATTATTTTATGTCGACAGATGGCGTTACATCAACTAAGTCGATTTTTTAAATATTATTTCTCACTAATGGTCATATTGGTCATATAAAAGTTCTTCGTAACACGCCATCGGACAACCAACGCACAACGCAACAAACCACATACTTAACAAACATATAATAAAAAAGTAATTACATTTCATATTTTTCATAAAAAGCTACCTACTAAGTACAACGACATCTAGTTCTATTTTATGAACTACTTTTTTTCTTAAACTGCCTTTTGAAAACCGCTCATTGTAAACAGAAATAGTACATTACAGGCAATACAGCCGAGTACGGGAAGCTAGCATTTGCATTGTCAATGATGGCTTTAATAATTCGAGGCAATGCAAATAGCTTCTCATTCTCACGAAATGCGAGGAAATAAAATTTTCATAATAAAATTGTGATTTTTAAATTGGTTCTTGTGGCCATGTTAAATAACCAGTCGTGCAACCATAAAGTTTTATATAAAAATAATGCTAGCCGATGAGTTCTACCATTTTGAATTTGGAATACTACTTCCCGCATTAGTGCAGGAAGTATGTAATGTAGGTATTGAAATTAATTTCTGCACTGAATTTTAATTTTAGAATGAAGCAGGGGTGCGATTGCGTAAGCTAATCGTATTCATTTGACAGTTCATATCGTATTCCATCGGCTGCAATTTGTATGGGATGACGTATATTATGATACAATATGAACTGTCAAATGAATACGATTGACTTTACGCAATCGCCTAGCAGACCCTCACGGAAGTGTGTGTAAGTAATTGACCGAGCGAGCACGAAGTGCGAGCGAAGCGTCTCTGCTTCAGCTTGGGCAAAAATTCTTTCGTATGTCTGTATGTTCTCTTCTACAGGTCGCATTTCTCAACCGATTCTCGTGAAAATTTGTGAGCAGGTTCGAAAATTATATGGAATTTTTTTGTCGAGCCAGATTTTTTTAATTTTTCAAAATGGCGGAGATATGTTAAAAAAACATTTTCGGCTTTCTAGCGCTGTCTGTTCTACTCTACAGGTCGCATTTCTCAACCGATTCTCGTGACATTTTGTGAGCAGGTTTGAAAATGATATAGAATTTTTTGACACGCCACTTTTTCGATGTTTTTCAAAATGGCGGAGATATGTTAAAAAAACATATTGCAGTCCAGCTTCCCGGCTCCGTCTTTTCTCCTCTACAGGTCGCATTTCTTAACCGAATTTCGTGAAATTTTGTGGGCAGGTTTGAAAATCATATAGATTTTTTCATGTTGAGACAGTTTTTCTAAATTTTTCGTAACGGCGGAGATATGTAAGAAAAATGTATTTCAGTCCAGCTTTCTGACGCTGGATGTTCTCCTCCACAGGTCGCATTTCTCAACCGATTCTCGTGAAATTTTGTGAGCAGGTTCGAAAATAATATGGAATTTTTTTGTCACGCCAGTTTTTTGAAATTTTTCAAAATGACGGAGAAATGTTAAAAAAAAATACATATTTCAGTCCGGCTTTCCAGTGCTGTCTGTTTTCCTCTACAGGTCGCATTTCTCAACCGATTCTCGTAAAATTTTGTAAGCAGGTTTGAAAATTGTATAGATTTCTTATGTCAAGCCAGTTTTTTTTTTTTTTTAAATGGCGGAGATAATGTAAAAAATTCAAATTTCAGTCCGTATTTCCGGCGCTGTCTGTTCTCCTCTACAGGTTGCATTTCTCAACCGATCTCGGTGAAATTTTGTGAGCAGGTTTGATAAATATATTGTTTTTTTTTTGTCGAGACAGTTTTTCGAAATTTGTTAAAATGACGGAGATATGTAAAAAACCATATTTCATTCTAGCTTTCCGGCTGTTTGATCTCCTCTGCAAGTCGCATTTCTCAACAGATTCTGGTGAAATTTCGTGAGTAGGTTCGATAATTATATAATAACTGTTCAGTCAAGCCAATTTTTCCAAATTTATAAAAAAAATACTCACCCATTTTGAAAAATGATCAAAATTAGAAGCACCATCTAGCTGCAATACTCACGTACCTACTGTGTGCTTTGAAAACTTCATGGCGACATTTTATTTAATTTTTTCGCGAGGTCTACAGCTCACGGAGCCACTAGTATAAGTATACATACATTTAAACTTGTATTTAAATTAATGTGACTTACCTCTGCATGATATTTCTTGTTATGTTGAAGAAATCTGATTTCACTATTCCAACTGAGGGCGCACTGTTCGCATCTGTACGCACTGTTTTTATAAAACTCACTCAATCTTTGCTCATCCATATAAGACTTAACTTCTTCAGTAGTCAACAGTACTTTTCTGACAAGACTTTTTACATTTTTAACATCATTTGGAATAATTCTACACGGTCTCTTTAATTTCTTCTTGTTATGTTTATCTTTTTTGCCAGTAGTTGGTGTTTCTTCACTCTTTACCACACATTCTTTACCAGTCGTTGGCGTATTTTCACTCTTTACCTCAAGATATGGATCTATATTTTCAAAAGTATCCGTATCATTCAAAACTATATTATTGTCATTATCGCTAAATTCTTCTTTGACATCAATTAATTCTTCATTTTTTTCTAATGAATAATTAATAATTGGATTGTAATCATCATTGCTACTGTTGACAACTATTTCTTCTTTAATATTTTTAACTTTCTCACATTCTTCGTAATTAATTATGGCTTCATTTTCAGTAATTTTAAGATTAGACAGTGAATTGAAAGGATAAACCTGTGAAATCATGCAAAGATTAATATCATTATTATTTTAGCATTCTGCATTGATTCATTTGCATACTTACAGGTCCGTTTACACATTTGTTCAGTATTTTGGTTGACAATTCGACTTTTTCTTTAAATTGTTTGATTCTTCTTAACACTGCTGTGCATTCCCAACATAATAAAACCTGAGCTGTAAACTGAAATGTAATGACTATACATATAATACTACATATCAATTCCCTAACGGCCCAGCAACAGCCAGTGCGGCAGGCATCGAGGCCAGTGTTTAATTCAGGTACTATTCCAGGAGGGCGGTGCCCACCGGAGCAGCCTTAGTGCCCCCCTGGAGAAAAATGTGTTGCGTGTAGGTAGACGGGCAAACTAGAGTAGTGATCAACGGACTAGCTCCCCCGGCCTGCCCGGAGAATTTAGTCTGAAAGAAACACTGATCGAGGCAGGCAGCGCGGCAAGCGAATTCGGTAATCACTGCATGGTCGTGACGACGAGCTGAGAGGCCGCTATCGAGATAGCGATCAGTGATTATTAAACGCCGCCTGCAGCACTGGCTGTGGCCAGGCCGTAAGAGTTAAATAAAGTTAAAACCATAAAAAAAAATTATGGTACTTGGCCTCCGGAGTAGTATATGTATTATTGTAGTTGGGCACCTGAAATACAACTCAAAATAAAAAAGGAGGTAGTAACTATACTGCGTAACTTAATTGAGTAACCAACATTGCTCAAAAGATTGCTCAGCTGAAGTGGCAGAGGGTGGAACACATAGAGAGAACTGGTGGCCGTTGGTACAGAAAGGTTCTGGAATGACAATCACGCACTAGATGACGCTAGGCCCCCGACAAGGTGGACCGATGTCGTGGAGATCCTTGGGGGAGGCCTATACCCAACTCAACCATAGTGGTGTCATGGGTCGGAGAGACAGGTTCGGGGCAGTTTATCCTAGTTTAATAAAGAAAGAAAGAAAATAATTTTATTAAGCACACACAAATAAGGGCCTGCTGTGCAAGATAAAATCACTTCTACCTCACACATATTTTGGAATCATAAAATCTTATCTCTCCGACCGCATATTCCAAATCAAGGAACATAACTGCACATCCTCATTTCACCCAATTTTAGCTGGAGTTCCCCAGGGCTCAGTGCTGGGACCGATGTTGTATACTGTTTATACATGTGATGTACCACAACGAGAAGATGTTGCAGTTGCTACCTTCGCAGACGACACTGCAATTCTGGCTCGAAGCAAATGCCCTAACGAAGCCTCAATGAAGCTGCAGAGTAGCCTTTGTGAAATAGATAGGTGGCTGACTAAGTGGAGAATAAAGGCTAGTGCCGCGAAATCAGTTCACGTAACCTTCACTCTTCGCAAAGGGAACTGTCCCCCAGTCTCACTGCGCTGCAACCAACTCCCTCAAAGCGACTCTGCTAGATACTTGGGACTCTACTTGGACAGACGACTGACTTGGAAAAACCACGTTCAAGTCAAGCGAGACGAAATTAACATCCGATTCAGAAAGCTCTCAAGCTAGGTTAACATCTCTCAAGCTAGATTAACAAACACTGATTATCTTTATAGAGAGACAATAGTCATCCATTATTTAATTATTAAAAAATATAATAAACTTACTTTCCCTTCACAAATATTTTGAAATATATTCGCATATTTTTCTATAGAAAATAATCGACGGTCTCTGCTTAGGCAAACGTGACAAAATGTTCTATAGTTTTTATCTTTCTTGTTTAACGTATTTGCTTCCATTTTCTTTGAGAAATCATGAAAAATGAAAATCCTTTATTTACAAAAATCAGAAAAAAAGCGAACTGAGGCAGAGCAGAATAGTTCACAACAAAGAGAATATAATCACTACGTTTAAGAGACCGCACTCCATACATTGGTTTGAGCTCGAGTTTGTTATGCAGATCATTGCCAACCACACGGTTTTGATAGTATTATAATCTTAATGTTGGCTAAACTGTCATTCTGACGTAGCGTCATAGTGATGGGAAAGTATCGATCTATCGATATTTCCACGATAGTCGCTAGTGATGGGATTTATCGAAAAATTTGGCTAGTAGGGTTCTTGAATTTATTATTGATTAATATTTAAGAGGGAAATAAAAAAAAGATTTGATGATTTAAAACACATTTATTTAAACAACAACACAAAATATATGTTTAATCGATTAACAAACAAAAACAAGGGTTTATTGGTAATTCAATCAATATTCATTGTACTTTTGTAATGGCTTTCATTGAGTGTTTCGCAGGTTTTCTGGTTCGCAATTCATCTGGCAGAAAAACTGCAAATTTTTATTCTCAATTAGTCTGGCTTATGATCTCTGTATTTTTTCTTATTCGCAATTTGTCTGGCATACGAATTGATAATAAAAACTTGCAGTTCGTCTTAACTTTTAACATTTTTAGATCCAGACGTAATGCTTTTTTTTTATCTCTTTGTCTAGAAGACCAAGTAGATTGTATAGGTACACTGGATGGCTGGAATTCCTCTTATGATTGTAGTCAGCAAGATGAAATGCCAATTAAAAATAATCAGTTCGTCCGGCAGATCTGATATGAAAAATTAGCAGTTCGTCTGCCGGATGAACTGATATGAAAAATTGGCAGTTTGTCTGGCAGACGAACTGCTAATTTAAAAAGAAACCAGATGAATCGTAGAATATAAACAAATTGCGAACCAGACAACCTGCGAAACAAAACAAAACAATAATTAAACAATTATATACTTTTAAACTTTTAGATTTTTGCATTCACAATGCTATTTTTATATTAAGATGAATAAATAATGAAAAAATATTAGAAAAAATCGACTCACCCGTATGAGTTGCTACGGGTGAGTCGATTTTTTCTAATATTTTTTCATTATTTATTCATCTCAATTATATAATGCCAGGCACGTAACTTGGCAAGATAAAAACGAGACAAAAGATGCACAGTAGCATAGCCTTCTATAATTGCAAGCCGTGAACATAAGTTTGGCAACGTCTGTTACTGTCAGTTCGTGGTCATGTCGTCGGCCAGTCTCCATACTAAATGTATGGGAATATTTCAATTTTAAGAGGTCGATATTTTTTTTCATAGTAATCGTGTGAGGTTTAAAATATGAAAATAATTTAGTTCCTTTATTGAAATGCTTTGTATATTAAACAATAAGAAAAATATCAACGTTAACCAGGAAAAAATGGCTGTCAAAGATGTCATCTTTTTTGTTGATTTTCTTCAGCAGGGAGTTGATTAACACGCCCTCTAGCAATAAATTATATATCATTAGAAAGGTCTTTTGAAGACAAATATTTGCTGTTAATATACTTTGTATCAATTGTTTATACTTTTGGAGTTAAAGGTTATTAAAGTATAAAAGTGGTTTATTGTCTATGGGAGTTGATTTACCCCACCTCTAGCAATAAATGAAATATTATTAGAAAGGTTTTCACATGATAAATATTTGCTGCAAACATACTTTCTATTAATTGTTAGTATTTTCGGAGTTTTAGGTCATAAATGATAAAAAAATTGGTCAAGTTCAGAGCGTTATAACTCTCAAAGTACTAATAGTTGACGTTTATTGTAGTACAATAAAGTGTTTCAAATTTAAATACCTTTCCAATGATGTAAGATTTATTGCTAGGAGAGGCTTAGATCAAAATGCTCATCGTACTAAAGGACCCCCGAAAAGTTCAAATAATTTGACTCAAACCTTATGTTCTAATAAATAAATAATAATAATAAATACAAAACTTTATTGAAATAACCTTACATCACAATTTACAACTAGTTTAAACATAGATAATATAGGAAAAACAAATAATAAATAATTATTAAAATAATATAATACTATGTGCTTGACCACATGCGATGTTGCCGTTCTGCTCAACTTCATGGCTTGGAAATATAGAAGGCTATGACAGTAGCCATAAACACATCTTTCTCTTGCCAACTTATATGCCGGCATCTGTACCTACACACAGTATCTGTACCTACAACAGTTCCACCTATTTATATACACTATACACGTATATCTATTGGACAGCAGTTATAAAAGGACAACCTGCGTTTAAGATTTTACTTTTGTCCCAAAAAAATATCATGCTTAACTGCATGTAGCCACCTAGAAATTTGTTACATCAAAGTTTAAATGAAAGAATCATTACCTTAGTACCTAATAAACATAATACCTATATACAGGTGTCCCGAAAACTTTTCTACACGGAGAGAAAGTAAGCACCATATTGAAAATAGGAAATTTTACTCAAAGAAGACTTCATTTTGTTTTTAAAAATAATTGGAACGGCATTGTGGGACACCTCGTATATTAGATTTTGTTTAACTAAGGTAGCAATCTCTAGCAAGCAACAAGATAAACAGAATAGTTGAACGGGAATAATAATGCAAATCAAAGTAGATGACCGAAGTACCTAATTGCTAAGACAGAAAGAAGGTGAACATTATGTTTACTTCACAACCTCATTAATTCTAGAATAGACGGCAGTTTGAGGACTTATAAAATAACAGTTTGCAATCTAACTAAAAAAAATTGACTTGCCACCAGATCATTTTCTCAGGCGGGACTCGAAACCTAACTTTGGTAGTGTGTAGTATAAAAAAAATACACACATGAAGGCTTGACTGGAGTAATATTAAGGTGATTAGTACCCTCAAGTGGCGCCCTTATCTTAATTAAATTTATTGCTCGCTAAGTACCTACATAATGTATTGAAAATTCGATATCGACCAACTATATTTTACAGAGGTTTTTGTTTGTAAATAAACTATAGAACCTTAGCTTCAATCGGTAAATGTGAATTTTCGATACATTATGTACTTAGCGAACAATCAATTTTATTTGAAAGGTGAGAAAGGGATCTAATCGCCTTAAGCCTTTTACTTTGTACTTGGGCTTTTTATAAAAATCACCAGTTTTATTTTCAGCAGTCGAGAAAGTTTCATTAATCTTCGACTTGTAGATCATCTTCCTCATCGGGCAATGACAACACCCATTCAAGTCGGTACCCATCACATGAAGTACCTGGTACTTCAGATGAATCTGTAAGGAATAATGATATGTAAATATATTTTAATAGAATATTAAACTTACAGATCTATAGTAGGATACAGCAAAATACCAATAGTTACATTTTTCATTGCCATGGAATCGAGACACAATAGCCGTTCCTTTGCATCCAAACTGAGAAAACCCACCCCCTATTCAAATGGCCAACTTTCTATTTGTTACCTACTTAGTTTTAAAATAAACAATAAACTGTACAAATTACATATTCTAACCTAAACTGGCCATTGCGTACAATAGAAAAATCTGTTTTTACATAAGTTTGTGTGCGACATGTGATTTGTTTGTTGCTTATTAAAGCTTTAAGTTAGTGAACGAATACAATAATAGCTATTTGAATCAGTATTCAGAGCTTTGATTTCTTACCCTATTAAATTTTTATATACACAGAAATCTTTAATATCTGAGAGTATTAACTGAGTACATACCATGTCCCTCGTATTGACCGATGTGCAGTGGAAAATCATGTAACAGTTCATCACCTAATGATTGTAGAGGTAAATTTAAATATGGTACAGCACGGGACAAAATTCTGGTTTTTGATTTATTCCAGTGTTGTCATAAATCTAAATTTCAAACAAATTTAAGTTCCTTCATGTAAACAAGATCTTCTTGACCGATAGCTTGAATCCATTTCTGAGACCTGAAATAAATAACCACATTTAGAACAATGCAACAAATGCTTGTTGTTTACATAACCATTTTCTCATTCCCAACTTCAAGAAGTTAGTGAAACGATTAGCAACTGCTCGACTAGTGGTCATAAATCCAGGTACTGGAACCCTTTCGATGTTGATCTACGATATGTTGTATTCTCATAATGCTTTGATTATTATGTTTGCATGCTAAATAGGGTTTCCTTAAGGATTTATAGTTAACTATAAATCTGTTAAACACATTTCTTTTTTTATTTTCATTCTGTAAATACTAAAAACACAAACTAACGAAGGCGCATAAATGCAAATGCTTCAGCTACCAGGTACTTCAGGTATGTGATCATAATATTTAGATAAATAAATAAATGATACTCATAAATTGGTACTAGGTAGTGTATAGCAATACAAACCTCTAGGGATCAAGTGGGATACAGGCGAAGAACACGTTCAACCCTGGTGTACGTCTCCTACTGCATAAAACACACTTCTTATAGTTGCGTGTAGTTAAAAGAGATGATTCCATTGTCAATTTATTACAAGACTATACCAAATCTTTGGACTATACACTAAAACTAAAGCATTCACAGGTTCACAGAAATTTATGTTCAGTGGTGGCTTTTAACGTCCAATTGGCACAAAGACAAAAATACGGAGGAGCGAGAGCTCACTCAACTCGATATAATTGTTTTCACAAAACTAAGCAAACAAAACAAGACTTGTTTACGAACTTCGATGAAGGCAACCGTGAAAGAAAAGATAGAGCCGCCATATTGCCATGTACAAGTCGGTTTGACATAATTTTGCCAACATAGTGGAAATAAAATTTAGTTTAGCATGTTGCACAAACATGCATCACGTACAAATTTATAAATTGCGTGTCTGTTAGCCTTATTACAACGGTATAAGGTTGAAAATAGAAAAACAATTCGAAATTATCACTTTGTTGCTGTAGTGTCCACCCACTGGTTCACAAGCTGACACTTGCTTGACAGTGACAGAACAGATTAGAAAGAACTTCAGAAGTCATTGCGTGTATTCCAGTCCAGCAGACCAATCGCTAAGTAATCGGTCACCAGTGATCACCACATATACATTTTAACCTTCGTAAGAAATAAAGTTTCTTCTAACACAGAACAAGAAAGTTACTAATGTTATTTTTTTTACTTTCCATGCAGCCTTAAGGCACAATGAAATTCGCGTGGTAGCGACACAGTATTTACTGTGGTAGCGAACAATATAACTTGGGCGTCTTTAACCAAAATAAGATCATATCAATCATAGCTTGCAGGATGATAACTAAAAGGAATTATCAATCAACTGCCAGCACTTAGTTTGCATGTCATTCAATCAATCAATACAGTTAAACAGTCATGCATGCATTACACCACGCATGTCATTCCGCATTACCGTCTAGGGACCACATAAGGCCAGAGTAAATGGGCATTTGCTGACTGCGTGCTCCATCTCCGTCCTCCTTGTCACTTTCCAATAGGTGAAAGTAAGGACTAACGCGCAGACAGTCCATACATAAAAAATGCGACGTCTCCTATCGCGATAGGGGTAGGTAGGTACGGAGACGTAGGTACGAGAGCAGAGCAGACCGATATATCGGTCTGCTCTGCTCTGAACATAGATTCATTTCTAAAATGCTTCCGCGAGGCTATTGAAATCATTTTTCTTTCGCAATTTCTTTCTTGGAGGGGCCTCACCATTTTGTGAAATGGTGGTGGTAGAATCAGTAGATTCCCTTTTTATTCGCATTTATTAATTCACAATAATATAATTTCTGAATGTTTGAATTCTGAACTGTAAGCTCAGAGGGCGATTACATGCTCAGTCTGGCATCAGTCCATTCCATCAGTCTGCACAGACTTTAGATTTTCCAGCGGGGCTACCGGCTAAAAATAATGAAGTTCATGTGAACTGTAATTTGACAGATCGACGTGATACAATATTGCTTTTCTTTGGTAAGTTTTATTTGTGCCAAAACGAAGCAGCAATGTATCACATACATGCCGGTAGCCCCGCGGACCGTTGATCCAAAATTTGTGCTTGACTGATGCAAGACTGAGCATGTAATCTCCTTCACGAGCGAAGCGGCATCAGTCCCTTGTGACCACAGCAGCTGCAAAGGTGCCGAAAAGTAGGTATACTTTCAATAAAACCGCGCTAGTATCAGTTAAGTGTTTTATTTCTGTCTTTTATTCTTCAAATGTACATTGTTAACATGCAATCGCATCGCATATGGTTGTATAAATTTCGCACCACAATAACTGCACTCGTGAGGTCTTTCTCCGGTATGCGTTCGTATATGATTGTTTAGTGATCGGTTTCGCTGTAAAAGATTTTCAAATTTAAATTAAGTCCATTAGTCTATGATATTTTCGAACACAGTTATCGCAATCTGTAGGTATGTCGGGCGTCGCTTAAGGGCTGTTTACATGGGTCAAGCGATTAAGTACCTAGTAACTAAATGGACATCTTCATTTTAAGTTAAAGTATGCTTCTTTCACCTAAATGAATTTATTCTGCTAGAAGTCATCAGGGCAAATACCGGGGGGGGGGGGGGGTTTACACTTTTTTAAATTGCTCACTTACTTTCTCTCCGCTAACGGAACACAATGCTATAAATATGACAATGTGCACAAGGTGTGACTAACTTCACTTTAGTGAGATTGTGGTGATATTGTAGCTATGTGTGCGAACTATACTTTCCGGAGTGAAGTTGCCGAGGACCGACTACATTGTTAGTTTAATCGCATTGTAGTTTTTCTTATTGTTATCTCTTACCGAGAATCCTCGTCCACAAATATTGCACAATTTGTTCTTCTCTCGTTTAGCTCCCTCATGTGTGTACTTCACATGCTCTGTGTACCGAGTTCTATTCAAAAAATGCTGTGAAAAAAAAAACACATTTAAGGTTAAACATTATTACATTAGGCTTTAAAGTGTTCGCGAGAGATCTGTCTATTCGGCGACGGACGCATCATCTCATCGAAGCCTGAAATCCTGAGGGACATCGAGAGTTTCTATGGGCAGTTATATTCCACGCAGACACCTGTTGAAAGCAAGGCTGAAGACCCCAGCTAGAGCCAAGCTTACTTGACACTATACCCAAGATATTCCGGACGTCAGCCTGTACAAGATTAGTACGGCTCTCAAACAGCTGAAAAACATCAAAGCGGTGGGTGACGACGGAATCGCTACAGAACTTCTGTAATCCGATACTTAAAGTCCTCCAGAAGCTTTTCAATTCCGTCATCGTCGAGGGCAGAACGCCGAAGGCAAGGAACATAAGTGAGGGGATTTTGTTCTTTCAAAAGGGTGACAAGTCCCTCTTAAAGAACTACAGACCCATCTCACTTCTGATCCACGTCTATAAGTTGTTTTCGAGAGTCCTTACGAATCGTCTCGCTCGCAGGTTTGACGACTTCCAACCTCCCGAACAAGCCGGGTTCCGAAAAGGCTTTAGCACCATATATCACACCCATACGCTGCGGCAGGTTATACAGAAGACCGAGGAGTATAATCTGCCACTTTGCTTGGCGTTCGTGGACTATGAGAAAGCCTTTGATTCGATTGAAACTCCAGAGGTGCCAAGTGGACTACAGGTATATCGAGGTGTTGAGGTACTTATACAAAAATGCCACCATGTCGATCCGAGTATATCTTTAAACTCTTAGACTGAAAAGGACTAGGCATCAACATTAATGGCCAGTACCTAACACACCTTCGTTTTGCCGATGATATAGTTCTTATGGCTGAGACCTTGGAAGACCTGAACTCAATGCTCGAAGATCTCTGTAGTGCTTCTCAAAGAGTGGGTCTCAGGGTGAACATGGATAAGACGAAAATCATGTCGAATGCCCATGTTATGCCCGCTCCAGTTCATGTTGGGAACATTACACTTCGTACCTATACCTAGGACAGGCAGTCGAGTTAGGTAAGTCCAACTTCGAGAAAGAGATCTCTCGTCAAATTCAACTCGGATGGGCAGCATTCGGGAAGCTTCGAAAAATCTTCCTGTCCGATTTACCTCAGTGTCTCAAGACGAAAGTGTATGACCAGTGTGTGTTGCCAGTGATAACTTACGGCAGTGAAGCGTGGTCGCTAACTATGGGTCTCATAAAAAGGCTCAAGGTCACCCAGGGTACGATGGAGAGCCATGCTCGGCGTTTCCCCGCGTGATCGAATCAGAAATGAGGAGATCCGCAGGAGAAATAAAGTAACCGACATCTCTCGAAGGATCACTCAGCCGTTGGGGCGGAATCGGAAAGGTTCTGGAATGGCGACCGCGCACCGGACGACGCTCCGTGGGTAGGCCCCCGACAAGGTGGACCGACGATCTGGTGAAGGTCGCGGGAAGCTGCAGTGGTCGCGCAGTGGCTGGCAGTACTGAGTGGTACTCCACTCTCTAGACTACTGTCTTGCGGAGCCGTCTTGTACCAGCGCAGTACCTGGTGTTTGGTGATTTTAACGCCTGGCACATAGCCTGGGGTGAGTGGGCTGTAGCGGCGGGTCTAGTCCTGTGTAACGTGGGCCGGGAATTTACGTGTGTTAGGGGGAACGGCGGGTTCATAGTTGACCTGACCTTTGCAACCCCGGCCCTGGCGGCACGCGGAACGCTCGTTGGGTCGTGACGAAAATGAACCGTGACCTGGCAGAGGAGGCAGCAGCTGTGCAGGCGTGGAACTTCGAGGACGGCCGATTAGACAACATGAGTGTGGAAGGAAAGGGTGTGAGGTGCCTGACCGCTTCGCTAACGGAGGTATGTGACACCGCCATGCCCCGGGCAAAGGGCATTCCAACCAAGCGTAGGGTATACTGGTGGACGGAAGACGTGTCCAGCCTCAGAGCTGCCTGTCTGTCGGCAAGAAGGGCCAAACAGCGTTGTCGACGGCGTCGTGGAAGGGTCGTAGGGGAGGAGCTTCGTCTTCGGCAAGCCTACGTCCAGACCAAGACAGCCCTTTCGGATGTCATCCATAGGCAAAGACGGCAGCATAGGATAGCTACCTTGAGCAGCTGAATAGTGACCCATGGGGGCGACCTGTCAAGATAGTTCGGAGTAGGCTCCATAACAAAGCCCCCCGTTAGGGCCACCTGTTGTCTCGGGTGGTCGAGGGACTCTTCCCTTCCTCACCCCCGTTGGTTCCCTTGTGAGAACTGCACCCCGGGAGCCAGAGCCAGCTGGCGAAGTTGCCTTGGTCTTGCAGGCTGCTTTTTTTACCGCCGTGGCTGTGGTCAGGCCCTTACTTTCATTATTTCTTAAACATATTTATAAAAAAAATCGCATTGGGCGAAAAACATACTAATAATATTCACTGTAAAATAGAGTCAGGGCGTCAGGGGTACCTTGTTGCACTGCTCGCAATAGTACTTGGATTGCTTCATATGTACGTGCAAATAATGATTTTTCATGTGCGGCCTGGTGTACTGTCGACCGCAATCCGGACATGGCACTTTATTTGCCGCGCTGAAAATATTCATTTCATTAGCATCATTGCACGAACCGTGCGCGACGTTGCCAAACCACCTGCTGCATTCGCGCGCGTCCGCACGCTCGGTTTGTCCTTGCGTGGCTTGACGCGCGGGGACGCACGCAGCTGTGCAGCGCTGTACAGCATCGTGCTACAATATAGAGAGAGTACAGTAGTTTACCTTAGTACTTCGTGCGCTCGAGCAACGCACACATAGACACCTCTCACCGACACGAAATCTTTGCCACGCTCAAAACACTTCACGCGCGAGTGCCACGTGACGCCAGTTGTAGCACGTCCGACCCCCGCGTCAGTCGGTCATTTGTACGCTTTGCTAGACTCAGTAAAAATTGAAGGCAAAAATAAAACGTACTATAATTGCTCAGTAAGCAACTGCTTAAACTCGACTTTAAATACAGAATACACATTTTTTACGATTTACCAGTCAGACCCAGAAAGCTAATCAAACAGTGAATTTTGTAATAGCTGTTATGACTATATAATATGCAGTTAAATAAAAAGGCAGTTTTCAATAATTGTTCTTTCTAAATCAACAGCTCAATACAATAATAATTTTACCGTATTTATATGCCAATTTGACGTACTTATACTGAATACTGATTTCTATTCGAAAATAGACATACTTACCTAAGTAAATAAGAAACAATAGGTGCCTAATATTATTTAAATGTGTACATTTACTACATGAATACAATTTGAAGTGCAATCGTGACTAAAACAACTGCTATTGTAATTTTAAACTTTATTTTTTTGGTGTTTAGTATATTTTTTTGTTAAGAGAGCTTAGGGTATCAAAGTGTTTTTATTTTATTTATAAGAGTAAAGTATTTATTAATCCCATAAATAAATGTCTTTGATTATTCATTGTATTTTTTTTCCATTCGATTCAAGCCATTAATCAACATAATAAACTTGTGTAGGTACTTAGGTATATGCAAATAAGTTAGATAATATGACAAGGTACTAGTACATACCTACCTAATAAAATATTAAGTATACAAGGTGTTTGGAAAAAGCCTTATAAAGCCGAATATGGTCGATAGGGACCATCAAATTGAACAACTTTTGCTATTGGACCAACTCTGAAATCGCGAAAAAAAAATCAGCTGTTTCATACAAAAATTAATAACGAAAATATCAAAATGTATGAAACAGCTGATTTTTTTTTCGCGATTTCAGAGTTGGTCCCATAGTAAAAGTTGTTCAGTTTGATGGTCCCTATCTACCATATTCGGCTTTATAAGGCTTTTACCAAACACCTTGTATACAGGTAGGTAACCTATACCTTTTTTTAATACTTTAATCAGAAATATAAATATTCAGTTAGGTAGGTATAAAATAGGGGCAATTACTAGATATTTTAACAATTTTTTTACTCCGTGACAACTTTTTACAACCCAAAAAAATTGCAAATGTTTAAATACCAAATATATTATTCAATATTATTCCTTACGCTATATGTCTATTAATATTAAATTAAAATTCCAAAGATAAATTACACTTTTAAAAATACGTAAACAAAGAAATAATCAAACCTGTGCATCACAAGTTATTACCACATTCTGTAATATATAGGTATTTTCTGTGGTTTTACGTAAGTCGGAGTTGACAACCCTAGCGCGACGCCCGAGTTTAGGTAAGGATTTCAAGGTTACGCGGGAGCTGATTTCAAGGTTACGCGGGAGCTAAACTTCTGTACTCTCTATATTTTGTGATCGTGCGTTTGGTGTTCTTTCTCATAATATTGCTGATATTGCATATATTACAACGTCATAAGCTGCGCTGCGCTGTGCTGCATGCGGTTTGACCCACGTTTAAATGAGCACAGGGGCCGTACCGGCTAACGCATTGATTGTCGAAAAGTCTGCCGAGTTTCAACTTAAAACAGAAAAATCAAAGTAAGGAATTTCGTCTTGTACTTTCTATTGACGTAATTTGGAAGATATCGATGTTCGTGTGACACCATGAATTGGGGTTCGCCATTTTGTCCCAATTGGGGCTCGATTTATCTGTTTTAATTTGAAACCCGGCAGACTTTTCGATAACCGATTCGTTAGCCGGTACGGCCCCAGGATTCGGCACATGAACTCGCGGGATGGGGTGAGGTAATTTATTCTGGGGCGGGGTGGAGAGTGTCCTTTCTGTAAGGTGGTACTTATATATCTATTCTGTGGCTATAGTAAAAGCTTAACTTACCCATTCCCAATCTGCTCGGCAGCATGAGCAGTACTCGTTAATAAATGCTTTCTATACCCCGAAGCGGTGCAAAATTTTTTGTCACATTGTACGCAGTAAGCGTTGTCATTGTCAGCCATTTTCGGGGAATGTTTGTCTGCCTGGTGGTGCTTGAAGGTTTTTCTGTTCTTGTACTTCCGGTTGCAAAGTTTGCATTCATAGTTTTCAAAATGGTGACTGTAAAAATTCAGGTTGCAGCTTGGCAAAGGTGATTTTAAAGTCAGTCAGTTACTTGAACTTTCAGTGTCTGTTTGGTCCATGAAACTGAACAAATCTTCTCTAAGAAATATAGGTCGAGTCCAGCGAACTAAAATCTATAGAACAAGCATTACGCGCAAAAAATGGCACCACAGAAAACGTACAGCTAAGTGGATGGAGCTAAAAATGCTGGCATTTAATTATGCAGCACAAAGCGTCTGAGCACTGGTTGCTTGTTAGCGACCATAATTTGTGTACTCATAGATATTTTCTATACTTAAACGAAAAAATATGATACGGTATTTCTGTCTTTTACACCATTTGACTACACAGGACGTCATTTCTAATAAACCTTCTCTTTCTCTCTTTTCTCTACTATACAAACAAACTGCAATTATTGTAATGAACGCTAACGGCAATCACCGGGTGCGTGGTTGGCCCGACTAAAGCTGAGCGGGTTGTACTTTTACGGCCCTGTGGTGCATTTTTTTAAGCAATATTTCTTTGCAATTACTCTTCCATAGATTTTAGTTCACTGGTAGAGAGTAGCAAAGAGAATGTAAAAAAAACTAGCGTTTAAGAGTAGAGTCGATCGGTATTTGTGGTGGCCTACAATTTTTGACTTACTTATACATATTACCTATATTTCTTAGAGAAAGTAGTTCAATTTCACGGACTGAAAATACAACCTGGCGGCCGTACCGGCTAAGGCAGCCATTACATGGTCATGCAAACGTCAGTCAAATTCCATCAGTCATGAATTACGTTTGACTGATTGACTGATGGAAAGAACAAATCACATCATGCCATGCAACCATCAGTCACTACATTACACGGTAGGTTAATCGTTAGTCACAGCCCGTGACTGTGGTTAAACTGACAGCAAAACCTACCGTGTAGATAATGGGTGCCTGTGCCTAACGCATCGATTATCGAAAAGTCTGCCGAGTTTCAACTTAAAACAGAAAAATCAAAGTAGGTAAGTAATTTCGTCTTGTACTTTCTGTTGACGTAAATTGGAAGATATCGATGTTCGTGTGACATCATGAATTGGGGTTCGCCATTTTGGCCCAATGGGGAGGCGAAGGCAAAGTGAATTACAGATGGCGCTCAGTCTTTGGAACAATTGTCAGTTTGAGCTTATATTGTCTTGACTGCGTATTACGTGATTTTACTTTCTTAGATTGTATTTTTTCGGTTTTGCGGACAAACAATGTATTCTATGCTAACTTTAGTTCATATAAAAGAAGAATTACGGAAAAGAAAAGCCAAAACAACAGGCAAGAAAGTTTATAGCAACTTACAAAAAATTGCTAACAAGCATTACATTTCTTTAAATTTCGTGTAAGATTTACAAGTAATCTTTTTATTTCAGATTAGAAGTATATGATTTAAATTTTAACAAACCAACTGAGTGTGAATTTCCGTGTTTATAGTTGCCTGATGATGCCTTCTGTGCAATAGTAATTTCAGGTTTCTGTACTGGAATTTCTGTACCATCCAAAATTCCACGAACCGTTTTATCATATTTATTTTATTATTCTAAGTTTCTTGAATGACTCTGGCATATAAAATTCTATTAATTCTCTGTTTGGCCCCAATATTGGGCTTATTTCATATTTGATATACCTATCAAATTCATCCAAGTTATAAATATGTTAGAAACTGCTGAGGTTGAAATATTAAAGAACAAAGCTGTTATAATTCAAATGTTGTTTTATTTTGGCGAAGCTTCATCAAATTCATGAAACATTCCTTTTGATTTATAATGTTTCTCAGGCTCAGCAAAGGAGAAAATCGAGGGAAAAGCATATTTTTTTTTATATTTTTTTGCCTACTATTTTTTTTGTTACTGGGAAATCGATGAACTCCAATATTTTACAAGTTACATGCATAACAATGCGGCATTTTCTCAGTATAAAATTAAAAAGTGCAATACTCCAAGAGATTCCCATATGTTTTGACACTTTCTTTGAGGCGGCCCGGTACCAAAGACCAGACGCCACCTATCGGGATAAAATTGCGCTTTTCCTCCCCATTGGGGCTCGATTTATCTGTTTTAATTTGAAACCCGACAGACTTTTCGATAATCGATTCGTTAGCCGGTACGGCCCCTCAAAGTTTGTAATGTGACCTGAATGAAATCAACTCCAACTTAAATTGTTTTTAATAGCAACACGTGGGTTTCAGTGTTGCCATTCTACAACAAACATTAATCAATGACAAAACAGTGGCGAAAAATATCTCTCACGAATTCACGATTAAAGAATAGCATGGGTTCGATTTATAGTCCGGTTTAGAAATACTAACTTTTCTAGTACAGAAAAGTTAGTATTTCTAAACCTGACTAAGTCAGTATGACTAAAATCCTTATCCATATCACTAAAATCCTTCATAAGTTTCCCGCATCTCTGTATAGTATTTTATGATCGTTGTTATCAGAATCATCGTTATAACTGTAGTTTTGTATGCGTCATACACTTCATTGTAATCAAATGTGGGTAATGTAACTTATTTTGGAAATTGGAGTCAAAAACATTTCAAAAACTTCACACACAAACTAATTCATTTGAGTTTTGACAATTTGTTGACATTTGACATTCATTTACATCTGTCAACGTCAGTTTGACATGACAGTGACGTTTTACGTGTGCAAAAGTTTGCGTTCCGTTCCAATTTACGTAAAATTAATTTTTTTGATTAATTATTTGAAAAGTCTTTGTATATTAACTTAAATTCTTCTTTATTGATAATTATTTGAATCTTTTGCTTATAGTGATTGTATTTCGTTTTTGTTTTCTGATTTTCTTTATGTTTTTGGTATATTGTATTTGGTCTGCTGCTGGCGGGTAGTAATTTAATAATTACAGATTTTGATAATTTTAATATTTATTTTATAGCATATTTTGCAATTTTATTATTTTAATTTTTTAACATATTTATTATATTTATCAATGTTGCATACTATTTTTGATAATGACGAGTCCTTTTCGAGTAATAGCTCAGATTTTCATTCAGCGTCTAGTAGTATCTCTGACTGTAGTTTCCATAGCGCATCTCAACCTTTAGATTCACAGCTTGCTTCCGAGTTCTCAACGTTTTCTAAAAATTTTAATGTGGTCCACTTAAACGCACAAAGTATCCCTGCGCATTATACTGATTTAGTGGCCACTATGTCAAACAACCCGAATATCCATGCTATCTTGGTTTCGGAAACGTTCTTAAAACCCTGTCTACCTTCTTCCTCTTACTCTCTTCCCAGTTTCCACCTTATTCGTAATGACAGGACTGGCAGGGGTGGCGGTGGTGTAGCCATTTACCTAAGAAGTCACTTCTCTTATAAAGTTCTAGATAAATCCCCTACTCTATATTCTGAGTCCTCTGAACATCTCTTCGTTGAAGTCCTCCTCGGCCATGTCAAAGTCCTTCTGGGGGTGTTTTATAGTCCTAATCTTCACATCGACTATTTCTCTAAGTTTGAATCCATTTTAGAGAATCTAGTTCCCACTGTCGATCACACAATTATTTTGGGTGACTTTAACACTTGTTTACTTAAGCATGACTCACGTTCTTCTCGGCTTAACTCAATCGTTGATTCCCTTAATCTAAATATTCTACCGTCTTCTTCTACTCATCACTTCCCCAACTGCCAGCCGTCCCTGTTAGATCTCGTCATTGTTTCCTCCACTGATCACGTTAGTAATCACGGGCAACTCTCTGCCGACGCCTTTTCCTACCATGACCTAATTTTCCTTTCCTATAAAATCCGGTGCCCTAAACCTAAGCCACGAGTCATTTTGCAGCGAGACTTCAAAAATATAGATGGAAAGAGTTTTTTGTCAGATCTTAACAATATCGACTGGGATGCGGTTTTTGATGCTCCAACCATTGATCTAAAGCTGGATATTTTCAACTCAATCCTTATCCAACTCTTTGACCAGCATGCCCCATTGCGACCCATTCGTCTAAAGCATCTTCCTGCTCCTTGGCTCACCGCGGATATTAAGGCCCTGATGACACGACGCAATGCGGCCAAAGCGAAATACAAGCGTGATCCATCCTCACAGAACAAGTGCCGTTATAGGGAGTTAAGGAATCGGTGTAACAGGTTGTGTAGGGATGCGCAGCGCCTACACATACATGCCTCGGTCTCGAATAGAAATCCGGCTAAAGTGTGGTCTTTCTTAAATTCGTTGGGAATAGGTAAGACAAAACCGACTACTCCATTTAACCTGGATCCTGACTCCCTAAATCGCCACTTTTTATCTCACTCTCCTCTCTCTTCTCAAGTTAAACAGATCACGTTGCGGTCTCTTGCCTCCATGCCAAACGTTCACCACTCTGCATTTTCTTTTCGACGCGTATCTGAGCCTGAGATTGAAAAGATGTTACAAGACATCAAATCAAATGCGGAGGGCGCGGACAGAATAAGTCGGAAAATGATTCTGCAGTGTGGTTCTGTCATTGTCCCCGTTCTCTGCTATATATTTAACTTTTCACTTGACACCGGCACTTTTCCTAGTTGCTGGCGCCAAGCCGTAATAATTCCTATCCCTAAAACCTCTAATCCTTCTCTTCATTCTCATTTCAGGCCTATCTCTATTCTCCCATTTCTTTCGAAAGTCCTCGAGCGTCTTGTGCTTCATCAGATCAACGCATTTATCAACTCCGTAAATCTTCTCAGTCCTTTTCAATCTGGTTTCCGCCCTGGGCATGGCACAGTCACTGCTCTGACCAAGGTAACTGATGACATTCGAGAGGGTATGTCTAAACAACAGATTACAACTTTAGTTCTATTAGATTTCAGCAACGCTTTTAACACTGTTGATTTTGACATACTCTTGGCAATGCTTAAAACTGTCCTCGTTTCGGATGTTGTGGTCGAGTGGTTTCGTTGCTATCTCGTTGATCGTCTGCAATGTGTTCGGGTTGATGACAAAATGTCTGTTCCCTGTAACGTTATGGCGGGTGTACCCCAGGGTGGCGTCCTCTCCCCTCTCCTTTTTTCTATTTTTATTTAATTTCCTTACACCTCTTCTTTCTTGCCAGTATCACCTCTATGCTGACGACCTCCAAATCTACTCTCAATCTTCCATCATTGATTTAAACCATCTTATATCTAGCCTTAATGCTGACCTTGCCACCATCCATGAGTGGAGCCTGTCCTATGGCCTTACGGTCAATCCCCACAAATCACAAGCCATTATTATTGGAGGTTCAAAGCAGATCGCCAAACTGCAACATGTCAATGTCCCACCTCTTCTCTTCGACTCTGCTCCCCTGCCCTTCAGCAATGTTGTCAAAAACCTAGGTGTCCTCTTTGACAGTACTCTTTCATGGTCACCTCACATTGCTGAGGTGAGCAGGAAGGTGTACGCTGCAGCTGGCTCTTTGCGTAAGTGGAAAAACTTACTTCCTGTGAAGACCAAGATCGAACTTTCACAATCGCTCCTCTTGTCAATTCTTGACTACGCAGATGTTTCTACCGTTGACCTCAATGAAGACCTTTTGGACAAACTGCAGCGTCTACAGAATCTGTGCATAAGATTCATTTTCGGATTGCGAAAGTTCGATCATGTGTCGGCCTGCAGAAAGGAACTTGGGTGGCTTCCCATTAGGTTGCGTCGAGAGGAGCATGTTCTTACACTACTCTTTAAAATCCTTTATGATCCTAGATCCCCTCCCTATCTTAAAGAGCGTTTCCAGCCTCTCGGCGTGGATCATAACCGGGAACTTCGGAGCAAAACCGACAATATCCTTAGAAATCCTCTGCCTGGCTCTGGTTATTACAAAGAGTCGTTTACGGTTACGGCGACTAGCCTATGGAATAACCTCCCACCTGAGCTTCGACACTCACAATCCCTTGCCGTATTCAAAACTAAATTGCGCGCTTACCTTTTAGCAAAATCCTAGTTTGCAACACATATTTATATATTAACTATTTAGGTTTATGTAGTTTATTTTTTTTGTAATTTGCTCTGTATGATAGTATGTAAGTTTATTGACTTGATAACTTAGATTAAGTAAGTATCTAATTTTCATTTATATCTAGCACTGCCCTCCAAATCTCTTCTCAGCTACCTATCCTAAATCAAAGGTTGTCTGGAAGAGATCGCTTCCAGCGATAAGACCGCCTTTGCCCACCATAGATTTAAGTTTTAGTTTGTGATTGATTTTTATAATGTGTGTGTGCAATAAAGTGTTCATCTATCTATCTATCTATGACTCAGGTCTGGGTGTTTGTGATATGTGATAGGTAGGAGGTACCATCGTTGTCTTTATTTCCATAACCATCCAATATTTCCATACAATCGGATCGATGTACGTGATATAGCCAAATATTTATTTATTTAGGTCTTCGTTCAAGAACAGCCTAGATAACGCTTCACGCAAAAACGGCATCTCCAAATAACGCCCCACTTACACACTGGGCGGTTATTTTGTACAGATCATCTTTGATCAATCGAGAATACCCCAGATATCCGGTAGGTACCAGGATCTCATAAATACGGAGAAGGTGTTAACCTTCTCCGTATTCCTTATATATTTATATCTCCTTATACATCCTTCTATATAGTTTAAATCACTTTTTAATTTATTTTCTCCGTAATAGGTGACGTAGGCAGTAGGCAGAAACTGTACAATGATCCGTCTTTACTCGCTCGCACAGGCACAACAATTTTTAACTTGTGTGTGCAGCTGTACCATTTTCGGTTTTTTGACAATATGTCTTTTTGAGAATCTGTCCTAATGAGAATAAAGGAGTTAATTGATTCTGGGACATTCTATTATGTATTCTGTTTCTGGGGCGGGGCAGAGATTGTCCTTTCTGTCTATTCTGTGCCGAGATACCTACTCTAAATGTACAAACTACCAGTTTGTAAGTGGGGCGTTATTTCGAAATGCCATTTTCGAGACTGACTGGACAATTGAACAACTAGCTAGGGTATTCTTGATCAAAGATTTAAGATATTTAAATAAAAACATCACTCACCTAATGTGCTCCTCTATACATTTCTTTGATCTAGCCGTTGTCCCACAAATGTCACATATTAATATACGGTGAAGCTCTTTGTGATGCTGACGGAACAAATATATTTTGCTGAAACCAAACAGTTTATTTTTTATTTACCTCCCAAACAACCAAACAGTCATTGGGCATATTTGCCCTACTTGATAAAAGTTCGTGTACAGAAACCAAACCAGTTTTAAATTTACACTTTTCAAAATATGTATTATTTTTTTATGGACCGACTGGCACAAAAAAGTTCTTTTATAGTATGTGTGTGAGCATTCTTTAATGTTATTAAACGTTTGTTAATAAAAAATAAATAAACTAAAAAAAAATATTAAAAGCACGACTGCCATGTCAAAAACGAACTAAAAAGTTAAACAACAAGTGTCATTGCAGTCGGGGGACCTTATTATAGAACAATTTTTGATCAAAGAGGTCCCCCGACTGCAATGACACTTGTTAACTTTTTAGTTCGTTTTTGGCAGGGCAGTCGTGTTTTTAATATTTTTTTAATTTATTTATTTTTATTTCACACATTTTAGTGACATATTATATAGTTTTGGAATGTGCTCATCAAGGCCTTTCATTTGATGTTCATATTGTAATAAAAGAAGAAAACATTTTTTTTTCACATTTGAAAATGGCGTACAGTCGCCATATTGATTCGAACAAAATGAAGACTAAGAATAAATTTATTCTTATGACACGCGATAGACCCATACTCTATATCTCTTTATTTCTGTGATCTGTGGATGTGGGTGTGAGAAACCCTTAGAAACATAAACTCTTGGCTCCAAAAACATAATCTAGAAACAAATTGCAATAAATCCAAACTAATACAATTCAGACTCTATCAAAAAAGTCCACTAAACCTCAATAAAATATCGAATACACTAAATATTAAAGAAGTAACAGAATTTAACTTGTTAGGTCTAACAATAGACACAAACCTTAACTGGAAAAGTCATGTTGCTAAAATAAAAAACAAACTCTCTAAATTTGTTTACGGCCTTAGTGTAATTAAATTAAACACAAATACAAAATGTGCATTATCCGCATACTATGCGTATGCATACGCGTGGCTTAAATACGGAATCGTTGTAACGTTGTGTTTTTTCTTTATAGAAAAAACATCGTTCCGTTTTCATATTTATTAATATTTCATCTTATTCATTTATTTACAAGTATAAAACACTAATTTATTATTAAAATTCATGAATTTTCCTTAATCTGTATTTATTTCATACATGCGACCTCATTTCATCCATACTCCAAATTCAAACTATCAACCTTCTTGTATAAAACTCTTTGGTATCTATGTATTTTATTTTTTATAACTTTTTAATTCATGTCGACAACATTTAAAAATATTGATGTATTCTACTATCCTTTTCTTACACAGCCATTTTATATCATTCATCCTTTTCACACTATTACTTTTTTTCTTGGGTTGGCCGTCTTCGTGGCTTTTCCCGCGCTTTCTTGAGAAAATTTTTGACATTTTACGGCGCGAAGCGTTTTTTCACTCCACACTTTGTTGCTGGAAACAATTTCTTTATGAAAACGTTTCCTTTTGACGATTCCTGATACGAATCACTTTTATTTTAATGGTAAGTAATCACACGATGGATCTTTGTTGATATTAATAAAAGTTTTCACATTTAATTTAGATTTTATTGATTTTTTGTAGGTTTGAAATAAGTACCTAGGTACAAATTATTATAGAGGAGATTTCCATGGAGAAGCAAACGCTGACCTTTTATATGTATTTAATATTGGATTAAGGGTATGTATTAAATTTCTATAATTAAATTTCTTTAAACCTTTCTATGTATTTGTGTATTTTTATTGTTCGATTTTTTTCTGTCTTAACATCTTTTTTTCCTTGATTTCAGGAGGGAAGAGGAGGGATAAATGATAAATAGATATACATCAATTCATTGATATTAAATATAATATTATATAATAATATTTCATGATTATTTTGATTATTGGAAGATTCGGATGTAAAACCTCACCGTGACGATTTCTATCGCCACGACGTCAACGAGCTATTTTCATGCTGCTTGACTGAAGTCTAAGGGTTCATGCTGAGGCCTGCTGTTTATTCTTTCGAAGTCGCCACAAGTAAGGGCGTTCGTTTATTTAATTCGGCGAGGAAAACTGCGTCTTCGGTGCAGCGACTACGATTTCGTGTAAACAAGTTTTAATTTCGCAAGCTAAATAATTTTACTAAAAATTTCTTATTTTATGAGAGCAAAAGTTAAGGTGCCCACACCATTTCATTTTGTACATTTTGTACCTCGTAATATTACCATTTGAACTACTTACTAAACATAAGATTTTGTTTTAAGTGAAATACTTATTCTTACTCCTCTTTAAATGTTTAAATTTTATAAATATACTTGTACAACTTTAATCTTCCTGTTTTATTTGTAAATATTTAGAATCTGCTCAACTTATTCCTTGCCTTTAGCCGGGCCAGGGAGAGAGGTTGACATCGTAATGTGGGGCCATAGTACCGATGTTAAGGATCTATTTATAATACAAAAGAAATGCCTCCGCATTATTGTAAACATTCGGCAAAGAGTGAGTTGTAGACCGTATTTTATTAACCACAACATATTAACTTTAACATCAATATATATTTTAGAAACAGCAACATTTGTCCATAAAAATAAAATCCTTTATGAAAAAGTTAAAAGTGAGCGAAGGAAAAACAAACTCATACTACCAGAACCAAAATTAGAATTATTTAAAAGCAGCCCTTATTATAAATCCATACAAATATTTAATAAACTACCCCCATCTATAACAGAAACAAAAGACTCAAAATTATTTACCAACAAATTAAAGTCATTATTATTACAAAAATGTTATTATACAATAGAAGAATTTTTTTGTGATAAGTTAAAATAGATTTAAGAAATTCATTAAGTACAACTATATTAAAATTTGTAGTTCCTACTAGTCTTAAGTATTAACAATATTTTGTAAAATTAAGGAAAAAAATATTGAATTATAATTAAGTAAGTAAAATTTACTAAAATTGCCATACCCTTGCCGGGTGCATGTATAGCTATTATAAGTCTTATCTTGTAAGTGTGTTACATGTATGCAATAAATAAATATAAATAAATAAATAAAAGTGTGTTTGTATGTGTGTGTAACATAAAGACTTACCCAAACCGAGCGTTACATTTGATGCATTCGAATTTCTTACGATGAGTTTTCAAATGTCCTTTCATGCCTCTATACGACCGGTATGCACAAGTGCAACACTCTTGTATTATAAAGTGTCGCTGAATGTGCAGAGTCAGATCTTTCTTCGTTTTAAACCGACTGAGGCAAATGTCACATTGAAGCTTACCGACTGACTGGAAAAGATTACACTAAAAATAGTGCAAAACAAAAACATTTTTTTTCGATTGCTACAATTAAAATCTCCTGTTTTTTAGTTGATAACCAGTAAACCGAATAGGTGCCTAGTGCAATTTTCATTTCATTTAATAATTCAGATTTAGTGACGTTTTCTTAATATGGATATGTCTTTAAATCCCGCTTGGTAGAGATTAAGTATATAATAAATGTAGCTTAAATTGGATTCTAATATTATTGAGATCAAATATATATTAATATTTAAATATAATATCATTCAAATATATTATTATAATCATCATCATCCCCCAAGGATCTCCACGACGATCGGTCCTGCGCTGCCCGCATCCAGCGGCGCACCGCGACCTTCACCCTCACGTCGGTCGGTCCACCTTGTCGGGGGCCTACCCACGGAGCGGCGGTCGTCCGGTGCGCGGTCGCCATTCAAGAAGCTTTCCGCCCCAACGGTCATCGGTTCTTCTCGCTGTGTCCAGCAGTCCACTGCCACTTCAGCTGAGCAATCCCTCGAGCGATGTCGGTTACTTTAGTTCGCCTGCGGATCTCCTCATTTCTGATTCGAGCACGCAGAGAAACGCCGAGCATGGCTCTCTCCATTGTAAGCTGGGTGACCTAGAGCCTCCTTATGAGACCCATAGTTAGCGACTACGTTTCACTGCCGTAAGTCATCACTGGCAACACACACTGGTCATATACTTTCGTCTTGACTCTTGAGACACTGGGGTAAATCGGACAGGAAGATTTTTCGAAGCTTCCCGAATGCTGCCCATCCGAGTTGGATTCGACGAGAGATCTCTTTCTCCAAGTTGGACTTACATAACTGGACTGCCTGTCCTAGGTATACATAGTGGTCAACAGCTTGAAGTTTAGTGTTAGTATTACCATACCAACATGAACTGGAGCGGACACAACATGGGCATTCGACATGATTTTCGTCTTATCCATGTTCATCCTAAGACCCACTCTTTGGGAAGCACTACGAAGATCTTCGAGCATTGTGTTCAGTTCTTCCAAGGTCTCAGCTATAAGAACTATATCATCGGCAAAACGACGGTGTGTTAGGTACTGGCCATCAATGTTGATGCCGAGTCCTTTCTAGTCTAAGAGTTTAAAGATGTCCTCCAACACAGCTGTGAACAGTTTCGGAGAAATAACATCTCCCTGATAATTTTTTCCTGGTACTTTCCGTTCGAGTTCCCGGTTGGCACTCGGTGAAATAAAACTTCAGTATGTAAACTTTAAAGTAAAAGAAAAACCATTTGCCCAAAGTTGCCCCAAGTTCGGATTGTAGGGGTGTCTTTTGAGGAATTTTTGGCTGTTTTCACGGTTTTTCGGTGCTTAAGATGCTTATATCTCAAAGAGTTATGCATCGCATCGACCAACTTGAAACTTGAACCAGATACTACTCTCGTTAAAAGAAGTCGAATGCCGCTCTCAGTTTAAGCTGACCCTAGAGGTCATCTACTTAGGTCACCAGTGGGGTCACGGGGTCAAATCCCAAAAATCTACACTTTTGGGTCCTCTAGACATGTGCCAGTGGAAGTGAGAAAAAGTGAATAATAAATAAAGTACCCGAATTTGGACGTACGGCACACAGTGCACCGCCCAGGTTTCAATCGAATCAAAGGCTTTCTCATAGTCCACGAACGCCAAGTGAAGTGGCAGATTATACTCCTCGGTCTTCTGTATAACCTGCCGCAGCCTATGGATGTCTATGGTCTATGGTGCTAAAGCCTTTTCGGAACCCGGTTTGTTTGGGAGGTTGGAAGTCATCGAACCTGCGAGCGAGACGATTCGTAAGGACTCTCGAAAACAACTTATAGATATGGCTCAAAAGTGAGATCGCTCTCTAGTTCTTTAAGAGGGACTTGTCACCCTTTTTAAAGAACAAAATCACCTCACTTATGTTCCATCAATGCCTTCGGCGTTCGGCGTTCCACCACACCCGCCGCCTTGTTGTTTTTCAGCTGTTTGAGAGCCATACTAATCTTGTACAGGCTGTCGTCCGGGATGTCTTGGGTATAGTGTCGGGTAAGCTTAGCTCTGGGGTCTTTAGCCTTGATTTCAACAGGTGTCTGCGTGGAATATAACTGCCCATAGAAACTCTCGATCTCCCTCAGGATTTCAGACTTCGATGAGATGATGCGCCCGTCGTCAGTTTTCAGCTTCGTCATCTGGCTTTGCCCAATAGACAGATCTCTCGCGAATACTTTGAAGCCTTTATTTCGCTCGATGGCCTCTTTGATAAGATTCGTATTAAATTGGCGAAGGTCGCTCGTCAAAGACTTAGATATCTGTCTATTTAGCTGCCGATAACGATGAGCATCCGCTGAACTCTGGTGCCTCATTTCACGTCTCTGATCCATGAGTAGGAGTGTGGGGTCGGAGAGTTTCTTTAGCTTGGGATGGCGGGTCTTAAAGAACTTGGACCCTCCCTACCGTACGGACAATATCCACCACCATGTTGTTTAGTTCGTCCACATCTATGCTGTTCTCAAGGGTTTCGAAGCGACAACAAAAAAAAACGACGAAGCGCTTCGAGAAAGGGCAGGTAGTGCCCCTGCGTTAAATTTAAAAATCACGTTAATTTCGATAATTTCGAACATACTGGCCTTAGATGTAAAAGTGTAACAAACAGACATACTTTTGCATTTATAATATCGTAAGTAGGTATTATAAGTATATGGATTTATGTTTGAATTAATGTGGCTCACCTTTGCGTGATATTTCTTTTTATGTTGAACAAATCTGTTTTCACTATTCCAACTACAGGCGCACTGTTCACATCTGTATGCGCTGCTTTTATAAAACACACTCAATCTTTGCTCATTCATATAAGACTTAACTTCTTCAGCGGTCAATAGTACTTTTCTGACAAGACTGTTCACATCTTTAACATCATCTGGAATAAGTCTATATTGTTTCTTCTTATGTTTACGTTTTTTACCTGTTGTTGGTGTTTCTTCACTCTTTAATTCACCACTTTTACTGGTTGTTGGTGTTTCTTCACTCTTTACATCACCTTCTTTACATTTTAACTCAAGATATGGATCGTTATTTTCAAAAGTATCTGTATCATTGAAAACAATATCATTGTCAGTATCGCTAAATTCTTCTTTGACATTAATTAATTCGTAATTTTCTTCTAATGAATAATTTATAATTGGATTGTTATCATCATTGCTGGTATTGACAGCTATTTCTTCTTTAGTATTATTAATCTTCTCGCATTTTTCGTACTTAATGGCTTCAATTTCAGTAATTTTAAGATTAGATAATGAATTGAAATTATAAACCTGTGAAACCATGCAAAGATTAATAATTTTATTAATTTACCATTCTGCATTTGATTCATTTGCATACTTACAGGTCCGTTTACACATTTGTTCAGTATTTTGGTTGACAAAACAACTTTTTCTTTAAATTGCTTAATTCTTCTTAACACTGCTGTGCATTCCCAACATAATAAAATCTGAGCTGTTAACTGGAATGTAGGAATATATTGTTATTTATTTACTTTATTTAACACATTGAATACCAGCTACGCAATATTGCTTCCAGTAGTCATAGTAGAGGCCGACTATGTAATAGTACCTACGTATACTCATATTCCCTAACGGCCCAGCAACAGCCAGTGCGGCAGGCGTCGAGGCCCTTCCGGATTCCGGACCATCTGACCACTAAATCTTATCACCAGTGGTCAGTTGAGAGGAAAAATTTCTCATTTGACCACTGGAGGTGAATTGGGAGCAATTTATGCAGGCGGCGCGGCAAGCGAATTCTGCAATCACTGCGGTTGTGACGACGAGCTGAGAGGCTGCCATCGAGTTGGCGCGCTGTGGTTATTGGACACTGGCTGCCACGCTGGCTGTGGCCAGGCCGTTACCACAGTACATATATAAGTATATATATAAGTTTTTCAAACAGTAGAGGAGCTAACGTCACTTAGGCCCTTTTGTCATTGCACTCCGTCGGATCGCTAGGGTTGGCATTTTTCGGCCGTCTCCTGGAATGCTACGCGCGAACGCTATGGAAACAACTGCGACGCGATGTCACAACACAACCCTGACCAAAGTACTGCGAACTTTGCTTAGAGCTCTTAGAGTGACGTCAGCCGTCAAATTCGAACGTTTCCATGGAGCTCTCATACTGTTTGAAAAACTTATATATGTACTGTGCCGTTACAGTTAAATGGAAAAGTATGGTACTTGGCCTCCAGAATAGAACATATTATTATAGTTTGGCATCTGAAATAAAACTCAAAATAAAAAACTGGCCAAGTGCGAGTTGGACTCGCGCACGAAGGGTTCCGTACCAAAAACGGCAAAAAATCACATTTGTTGTATGGGAGCCCCCCTTAAATATTTATTTTATTCTGTTTTCAGTATTTGTTGTTATAGCGGCAATAGAAATACATCATCTGTGAAAATTTCAATTGTCTAGCTATTACGGTTCATGAGATACAGCCTGGTGACAGACAGACAGACAGATGGACAGCGGAGTCTTAGTAATAGGGTCCCGTTTTTACCCTTTGGGTACGGAACCCTAAAAACCGGCTAAATGCGTGTCGGGCCACGCGCCGTAGGGTTCCGTAGTTACCTTATACCATACCATATTTAATACCACTATCATTTTTCGTCTACAAAAATAACTTTGTTTTTCACAGAGTTGGTATGAATGACAAAGTTATATTTGCGGTTGTGGAAAATATGATATACAGGGTGTCCCAAAACTTTGCCACATGGAGGGAAAGTACCTTAAATATTGAAGATAGGAAATTTTACTGAAAGAAGACTACGTTTTGTTTTAAAAAATAATGCGAACTGCAAACAAAGTTTTTTTTTTAAATCGCATTCATTCCCATACTAATTGACACAATAAGTAATATTTAAAATTTTAAATGTTAAATTTCATGGTCTTTATTTTGTTTAAGATGCTTTGTTACTTAACAAAAAATAATCCTAATGAGTAACCCTTTCGATTGGTATCGTAAAAATAAAATATTGTTTTTTTTTCTAATTTGGTGGGTTCGATTCCTGGATAAGGCATGTGGTTTTTCGAAAATATTTGAATGCAGTTCCAATTATTTTAAAAATCAAAATGAAGTCTTCTTTCAGTAAAATTTCCTATCTTAAATTTTTAAGGTAAAATTTCCTATCTTAAATTTTTAAGGTATTTTTCTTCCGTGTGGCAAAGTTTTGGGACACCCTGTACCTATATCTCGAAAACTAAAGAGCTTATTAGATCATCCTGAATCAAGGATACGGAATGAAGTCGCTCCTTAATTCAGAGAAGTGTAATTGCATTCAGGAAGGTAGGATCCTAGTTAGGATTCTAGTTAGGATAGAAAATGGTCTCCGGCGTTAAGGATGCTAAATCGGACGCAGTTAGGACAGTGTAATCGCATTCAGGACGCTCGGTTCCGACACAGTAGTACCACAGCCTAAAGAGTATACAGTCAGTCAACGCTTTTTATGTTGGCGAAAAAAAAGCCGCCGTTCGTCTAGTTTTCATAGTGTTTGTAAACGACAACGTTATATTTGCGGTTTTGCAAAATGTGCTAGGTACTCTAAAACTACTAATTATATACCAATTTTCGTAGATAGCGTTTATTAAGATCTACAACATATATTTTATCCGATTTTTAGAGGGGGGGGGGACACATTTTACCACTTTGGAAGTACGTGTATTTTCCAAACGGTTGATTTTGAGAAAAAATACCTTAAGAAACCTCAATGTCATTTTTATAGACACCCCACACGTATACGTTTGATGATTTTTTTTTTCCGTTTCAGTTCCATGTATGGGGAGCCCCCCTTAATCTTTATTATTTTTTTAATTTTGTGTAAAAATCGTAAAGTGGTTCACAGAATACATCTACCTACCTAGTTTCAACTGTGTAATTCTAATAGTTTTGTTATAAAGTGACTGTGACATACGGACGGATAGACGTACAGACAGACAGACAGTCAGACATGACGAATCTATAAGGATTCCGTTTTTTGCCATTAGGCTACGGAACCCTAAAAAAAAATCTAATCTTAAATTATATACTACCTATCTTAAATTTCTAAACTAACCCGGGACCTACAGGAGTAAAGCAGGTTCGATTCCAAACTCAATGAGCCCCGCTCAAACCCCCCTCGACCCCCTCTAGCCCCCCACGACCCCCTCGGGCCCCCCTTGACACCCCCTTGATCCCCTCTCTAGCCCCCTTGAGCCCCCCTCGAGCCTCATCAAGTCCCCTCGGGCCCCCCTCGACACCACCTCGACCCCCTCTCTAGCCCCCCCCCACCCCCCCTTTGATCCCCCTCTAGCCTCCTTGACACCCCCTCGAGCCACCCTAGACCCCCCTCGAGCCCCCATCGACCCCCCTCGACCACCCTAGAGCCTCCCCCGACCCCTCTCCAGCCCCACTTGGGCTCCCCTCGACCCCAAGTTTGACAGCTGTCATCTGTTGGTATTTGCTTTTAAAATTGATTTTAGGTATGTTATTAGATGAGTTGTTTGCAAATTCACGCAAACTAGTACCTACATCAATAAACCTGGTTCAGATTAGCATTGAAAATGACACGTACCTACTACCAACCTAGCTACATACCTATACCTCCTACCTACATACCTATACCTCCTACCTACATGTATTTTTACGGTCACTGTATTTTCCCCTCCGTTGCTCTGCGTAAGTACATTCGTGTAACTACTGTATGATCGTTAAGCTGTGATATCGGATCCGTTATTCAGGACGGTCCAATTGGCGACTGAATTTCTCGTCCTAAATCGGACTCTGAATTCCGGATCCTTAATTCAGGATGATCTAATAAGCTCTTAAATCTTTTATCTCGTTCAAACCAATTTTCGTTGAAAGTTTTTATTAAGATCTACAGCAGAGGTGCCCAAACGGTCGATCGCGAGAGGTTGATAAGAGATTTGACATTTTGCACCCAATGTAGTTTTACATATTATGCAATTTTTTTTCTTATTAAATATTTGGTAGGTTAAATGGTCAAAATGTCGATCATAATGGAAAAAGTATGGGCACCCCTGATCTATAGCATATATATTTATTTGATTTTTCACTCTCTTATTTCAAAAGTTAGAGGGGGGGGGGACACACATTTTACCACTTTGGCAGTGTTTATCTTTCAAACGGTTGACTTTGAGAAAAAACTGTCCTAAGAGCCTCAATGTCATTTTTAAAGACTTATTCATAGACACCCTGCACGTATTGGTATGAAGAAAAATTTTTTTTCAGTTTCAGTTCCATGTCTGGGGAGCCCCCCCTTAGTTTTTTTTTTTTTTTTTTTATGTTAAATTCGTTAAGCGGTTAACAGAATACACCTACTTACTAATTTTCAACTGTGTAATCCTAATACTTTCGGAATACAATGGCTGTGACATACGGACGGACAGACAGACAGAAAGACAGACGGACAGACAGACAGACATGACGAATCTATAAGGGTTCCGTTTTTTGCCATTGTGGCTATTGAACCCTTAAAAGTAGGTAATAACTTTATTTCGTAACCTAATTAAGTAACCAACATTGCTCAAAGGATTGCTAAGCAGAAGTTGCAGTGGGCGGAACACATAGCAGGCCTCCTTTACTCGCTCAAGATCGCGCGATAAGCACCTACAGCTAGCCGTTCGTTCGAACGAACAAGTGAGCAGAGGGGCGCCACACGCCCGCCGCCGTAGTCGCGCGGCATCTTACTGCCTGCGTAGGTATTGTCTCTTTATAATAGAAAAACCAATAAACAATTGCCGTTTTTCACATTATGATATATGCTACGCAGTTCATTTTAAAAGAAGACAGCCCTAACGTTGCGTCGTCAGAAAAGGTGCACGCGATAGAAAGAGAGGCAACTACTAGGTGAATATAACTGTAGGCCATTAGCGCTGCGCTACCTGAATTGCACTTTATGGTGCCGGAGCTAAAGACGCTATTTATTTAGATGACTTTGCGGCTTTGCTGCTTCTGTACTGGTACTATTAGTTATTCTGTGCATATAGCGAGAAGAATCGACATAGGATTGACGACCGCACACCAGACAACGCTCCATGGGTAGGCCGCCGACAAGGTGGACAGATGATCTGGGAAGCCTCTGGCTGCAAGCAGTGTAAGATCGATTGTTGTGGAGATCCTTGAGAGAGGCGTATACCCAGCAGTAGCTGTAGTGCAGCTGATATGACAATGATGAACATTATTGCTTAAAAAAATTTGAAAAACATAAAATCTTAAGCTTGGACTATAAGCACCTGGGCCCGAAAACAGTGTGCGTTACCCCAGCAAAAAGTTGAGCTTTAGAGAGATGAGACCTTATCAGATAATTAGTGTGTCATGAGGAGAAATTTGTTTACTAATAGCAAAATTTGTGTGAGTTGTAGTTTTTAATATATATGAGAAAAACAGATTTTGCTGGGGTCACGTTTTAAACATGACCCTGGCAAAAAAAGTTGTTTCAGCCTGGAACCAAATACATGAATAGATAGCTTTTGTTGCATAGTAAATGTTAGCAAATAGCAAAAATTGTGTGTGTTATGGTTCTTGAGTTATTTAAGTTTTTGCTGGGGTAACGTTTTGGGTTTTCCCAGATCTCGAAAACGGTTCAACGCAGAAGTTTGAAAAAAATACCACTAAGAGACCTTAATTTGTTTAAATTTGTTTAATTGTTAGTTTTTGATTTGGTTGTCGCAAACCAACGTAATTAAATGGTTTCGAAAAACAGAAAAAACTAATTTGCAAGTCAAAGTCAAATAAGCTTTATTCAAATAAACTTAATTATTAAGTACTTTTGAATCGTCTATATTTTCCTACCACCCGTTCCAGACTTTTTTTAGCTGACAAGAAGAACGGGCGCAAGAAACTTATCAGCTGTAAAAGCCATAAGTAACGATATTTACAAACTTGAATATAACGTTACCAGATAATTACAACAGGGTGACAGGATTATTGGCAACAACATAGACTTATTATATTACTTCAACAAAGTACTTATAGTAGCAAGTTATGTGTTACATCATTTCCACGCATTTTGATCTTTAAGATAATCATCTACTTTATAATAACCTTTACCCATGAGCGTTTTTTTAACATGGATTTTAAATTCATGCAAAGGCAGATCAATCACTTGTTGCGGAACTTTATTAATAAAGGCTATGCCTTTCCCCATAAATGAACTTCTAGATTTTGCAAGCCTAAATCTTGGAACGGCAAGTTTATCTTTATTTCTTGTATTAAACTGGTGAATATTGCTGTTCTTAGGAAATGAATCATAGTGTTTCCTTACATAAACTAAATTTTCATATATGTATTGGCCTGCCAAAGTTAAGATGTTTATTTCTTTAAACAATTCTCTCAAGCTATCTCTTCGCCGAAGATTGTATATGGCGCGAACAGCTCTTTTTTGGAGTACGAAAATATTTTCAATACTGGCAGCTGAGCCCCATAATAGCAGTCCATAAGACATTACACTGTGAAAATAACTATAATATACTAACCTTGCCGTTTCAATATCAGTTAAAAGCCTTATTTTCTTAACAGCGAATGCTGCTGAACTAAGTCTACTTGACAAGGCTTCAATATGTGGATCCCATTGCAGTCGAGAATCTAGTGTAATACCTAGAAATTTTGTACTCTCAATAAACTCGACTTCATCGTTATTCAAATTAATATTTAATTTTGTCTGCTCAACATTAGGTAATGAAAATTTTACACATTTAGTATTTTTGGGGTTAAGTGCTAAATTATTGCTATTAAACCAGTATGAAACTTTAGAGAGGGTAAACTAGTAACAAGTAAACTAGTACACCTATAATCAAATAAACAGCTGTTAAAAATAGCCGTGGTAGACACTTATTACGTCAAGAATTTTAGGCTTTGTAACTTTACACGATGTAAAGATATAAACAAATTTAATAAATTTTAGACCGGTCGTACTTTAGCGATCGAATACACAGTTTCCATAACATTAAGACACATGGCATACATTAAACAAATTTAAGTAATTCATTAACATTCCTTCCTGTTAATTTCAGCTTTCAATTACGCCTATCATGAAAGTTTTAACAAAAACAAGATTAAGACAGCAATTCTTGAATAAGCCGACCAAATTGTAAAGGTCACTAAAAAGCGACCGCACCATACGTACGGGTTATCTTCGCAAATTAGCAGTTTAGTATCCGATGTTTTGTACAGTTATGAAGAAAAATGTTATTGATATAGCTTAGATTCAACTAGTTTTCTATTTTATAAATTAATATCGTGTTTATTAATATCAAATAATACACTTACGCGATTAATAGTATTTTAAAAAGAATGTAATGATTCATGAAAGTTAAAAGTTTGAAGGCACTCAACATTACATAAATAAAGGTAAATAATAATCTAAACCTAATTAGGTAATAATCTCGCTAAGCAATTTATAGTGTGATTTATTTGTCAGTATCAATATATACATTTATAGTAATTTGTTGCTTCTGTTTTTTCAAACCAAATGTTTTATTTTAATACCAAACCTACTCATGTCAATCCAGTGACCACTATGTTTGACAGGTAAAAACATTTACCCATAAAAACTGTTCCTACCTAGGAACAGTTTTTACGGAAACTACCTCGCATTTTTTCGATATAGGTATATTTCTCACCATTTAAACCTTCTCCTGGAACTACGACAAACATTTTAAAACCAAAATCGGCCAAGCCAATCTTAAGTTTTCGCGAGACTAACGTACATTTTATATTTAAAGATAATCTGACCAGCAAACTTTTGTAGGCAACTGTACTAACAAAAGATCCATATTATCCCGTTCGTTTAAGATGGTTACGCTTATGTATAGCGCGGTCGCTTTTACGTGACCTCTACAATTTAGGCGGCTTATTAGAGAATTGTTGTCATATTCTTGTTTTTGTTAAAACTTTCATGATAGTCGTAATTGAAAGCTGAAATTAACAGGAAGGAATGTTAATGAATTACTTAAATTTGTTTAATGTATGCCATGTGTCTTAATGTTATGGAAACTGTGTATTCGATTGCTAAAGTACGACCAGTCTAAAATTTATCAAATTTGTTTATATCTTTATATCGTGTAAAGTTACAAAGCCTTAAATTCTTGACTTAATAAGTGTCTACCACGGCTATTTTTTACAGCTGTTTATTTGATTATAAGTGTACTAGTTTACTTGCAAATTCGTTTTTTCTGTTTTTCGAAACCATTTAATTACGTTGGTTTGCAACAACCAAATCAAAAACTAACAATCAAACAAATTTAAACAAATTAAGGTCTCTTAGTGGTATTTTTTTCAAACTTCTGCGTTGAACCGTTTTCGAGATCTGGGAAAACCCAAAACGTTACCCCAGCAAAAACTTAAATAACTCAAGAACCATAACACACACAATTTTTGCTATTTGCTAACATTTACTATGCAACAAAAGCTATCTATTCATGTATTTGGTTCCAGGCTGAAACAACTTTTTTTGCCAGGGTCATGTTTAAAACGTGACCCCAGCAAAATCTGTTTTTCTCATATATCTTAACAACTACAACTCACACAAATTTTGCTATTAGTAAACAAATTTCTCCTCATGACACACTAATTATCTGATAAGGTCTCATCTCTCTAAAGCTCAACTTTTTGCTGGGGTAACGCACACCCGAAAACAATGGCCACGGAGAAGCCGAGATACAATCTGTCTCTAAAGCAATCATTTGAATTGTTCCTGTATCGACTACATCGGTAAGGGGGCCATCCAATCTGAAATTTCACCTAGAAGCATCCAGACCAGCGGATCATGCTCTGGTTTTCTCCAGCCACACAATTTGTTATTTATGGCATGAGGGGAAGGGGACCCAACAAAATTAGGGATTCCAAGTGCCTAAGTGCCGAGTAGTGCTGACTACGTTATCTGTTATATTGCGTAGATGACCATTTGTATGGTGGCCACCAATTTCGGAAACATCCTACTATTCTTACTAATATTAAAAATGCGAAAGTCTGTTTGTTTGATATTTTGTTACGCTATCTATAACATCCTAACTACTGAACTGATCATCATGAAATTTTGCATACACGTTGTCAGGGGTATACAGAAGGACATAGGGTACCTTTCATCCGGAAAAAAAAGTATAGTTCCCCAAGGATAGCAAAAAATCGTTTCACACAGACGCGTTAGTTATAGAAGACGCAGGCCACTAGTCTTCTATAACAACGAAGCTAAATTAACACAAATATTCTCTATAGAGAGACAACAGGCATTATTTAAAAATATAATAAACTTACTTTTCCTTCGCAAATATTTTGAAATATATTCGCATATTTTTCTATGGAAAATAATCGACGGTCTCTGCTTAGGCAAACGTGACAAAATGTTCTACAACTTATATCCTTCTTGTTTAACGAATTTCCTTCCATTTTCTTTGAGAAAACATGAAAAATGAAAATTCTTTGTTTACAGTTGCAGCAGTGTTGCCAGATGAGCCAAATGAAAATGCGGTAACTGTCCTCTAAAAACGGGGATTTTCGACAAAAAAAGTGGAATTTCTTGTTTTAACATTTAAATCTATTTCTCTCTCTCGATTCGTGTGCTTATTAATTGTTTTTCACACAAAGACAAGGGAAAAAAATCTTTCACACACGCGGTATAATCTCCATTCTGCTGTAATTGTACATTTGTGAAGTCGAGGAGACTTTTTTTTCACGCAATCGAAAATTCTGAAACTTTTTTCTATTAATAAGGTAGCTTATTCCTACGTCCTATCCTACCTATAAGAAATATTCGATTTTTCGGACATTCCCCACTAACCAAGAAGCTTAAAACCACAATGGAGTTTGCACGCCTAGTATCATACTGAAGATTGAAAAAGACTCTTTAGTGACGTCACGGCGTATTGCTATCTCTTTCTTTTCGTTTTACAATACGTTTTCGTTTCTCACGAACGAACGAACGACGAACAACGAACACGTATTGTAACACTAAAGAAAGAGGTTGCAATAAAGCTGCGTTTCCACCTAATGCTCAGAACTGTTCTGAACGCGCAAAAGCTGTGCAGTTTGTTCGGTAAATGGAAACAACAGAGCGAGCGAACAAGTTCGTTCAACAATGTTCGGCTCAATTCATTGAGCGAATGCTCGCTAGCTCGCTCATTCAATGGAAACAACGATATGACGAACGAACAGTTGCTCCGTGCATTCGCTCGGTGTTTAACGCGCTCGGCCGACCACCGATCTTTTTTCTTCTCTTCGCGCGAATATGAGTGGAATCAGGAGAAAACCCTACAATATTGATATTTATAGAACCAATCCATGCCTATGGGATTCACAAAGAAAAGAATATAAAAATAATACCTTAAAAAGTGACGCTTTAAAAAAATTGCCGATCAGATGAGATATTTTAAAAAAAATTGACACCCAATAATAATATTCGGATTTTTAGTTTACTTTTCTTTAGTATGTTGCAATTATTATAAACGCTGCACTAGCCAAAAGTAAATAGTCCATGATGCTCTTACGTTTCTACAAGAGTGGTGGAAACGCAATGGCGCAAACGAACATACTGCCTGTGCGAACTTACAAGCTTCTGTTCAGAACAAACATATATTCGTTCAACAATTATAGTGGACACGGGTACTAGCTGTTGTAGCGAGTACTAGCAAAACAGCAAACATTCGCTGTGATCAAAATGTTTGTTCGCCAACGTAGTGGAAACGCAGCTTAAGCCGTCACGTCACTAAAGGAGCTTTTTTCAATCTTCACTATGACATATGGCCGTGCAATCTCCATTGGAGGGAGGTATAAGCTTCTTGCCACTAACGGATCAAACTGAACGACTAAACGTACATTTTTATCTTCGACGTGCCGTGTAACCGCCAAAAAGGATTGGTTGTTGTAGTAGATTGGAAAAAAGCGGAACCGCGTAGGCTAAAAGTGGAAAGCGGATCCATGGTCAAAAAGGCGGGGTAAAAAGTGGAAAAGCGGTACATCTGGCAACGCTGAGTTGCAGGCTACAGCTGATGAGCTGACACTTGCTTGACAGTGACTGACACTGACAGATGGCCCAAGTGTCGTCGACTTCGCCGTGTCGGCTTCATTTGACAGATGGATGTGAGGCGACGGCTACACGTCGTTACCGTGATCCAACGCCATAGAAAGTAAAATATTGAACATTGGTTAAAATTTACTCTATGGCGATGGATCACGGTAAAGGCTTGATTACATACGCCAATTTAGCTTCCTAGCTATAGGAACCAATTTCGGGTTGCCACCCGTACTATATAATAAAATATTGTACAATAACATCAATTTAACACTTTTCATAAACAAACTAAAATTGCACAGTATTTACAATATTTTAATTTCAGGACTTATATACAGAAGGTTTAATTACTTGCACAATTTAACTGATTTACATATATTTACTTCTTATGGCTAACAAATTTCTACGAGTTGGTTTGTTTAACGCTGGTTCTCTAGGTACTAAGCATGATGAGTTTGTTCATATGATGGACAGTTTAGCTGTTGACATCATGGCCATTAATGAAACCTGGCTCAGGGAAGGTGAAGAGGGTCGTGCCCCCACTGTGCCTGGTTATCGTCTGAGACACATCCCTCGACCTACAGCGGTTTGTCATGGCAGAGGTGGGGGGGTGGGATTCTACATCAGAAAAGGAGTGTATGTGCGTACCTGTCCATTTCCAGCCTCTCCTACTGTGGAGCAGATGTGGCTGACCCTCAAGATAGGCTCCCTCCAAGTTGCGATAGGCACTGCCTACAGACCACCGTGGATGGACATGAACATTTTTATTGATGCACTGTCTCTGTCGGTCTGCGCACTCGCTCGTCATGATTATGTTGTCCTGTTGGGTGATTTTAATGTTGACATGACAAAAAGTAACGATAATAAAACTAAATTGATACTGCATTTTTTGGAAACCTTTAGCCTAAATCTAAAAGTCAATTCCCCAACTCATTTCACTGATCACAGTGAAACTTTAATTGATTTGTTATGTACAGACGCCAGTGTTAGTAATGTAAATGTTTTGCATATTCCCGAATTGGGAAAACATGCTGTTGTCTCAGCAGACATGTGCATTAGGAAGGTGAAGCCTGCTCCTCGTTACATAACCTATAGGCCATACAAGGACATAATTCCTGAGCTTTTTGAAAGAGATTTGGGTCTAATTGATTGGAACTACATAGAAAAATTACCTGAACTTGATTCCATGGTTGCTGCTTTCAATTCACTTGTATTACAACTCTTTGAACTTCATGCTCCTCTCAAAACTGTCATAATTAAAGAGCAATCATACCCATGGATCACTGACACTGTCAAACAAATGATGCTCACCAGGGACCTTGCACATGCTAGATGGAAGAAGACCAAATGTGAATCACATAAAGTATTTTATAAAGATATGAAAAGTGTTATTATATCAGCCTTATTTCAAGAGAAACGTTGTTATTTTCATCAGCACATAAATAAGAATATAAATAATCCAAAAACATTGTGGAAAAATCTAAAGAAACATGTTGTTATAAAAAATAACAAAGAGTTTTCTATACCTGGTCTTGAGCCTGACACTATAAATGACCATTTTCTTAATGTTCCCGGTTCTTCTTCCACTAGTATCTCTCAGTTGACGTTCTATGAGTATCACAGGCATGGCACTTCAACATTTAGTCTTTCCCCAATTTCAGAAAAATCTGTTGCGGACATTATTCATGGTCTTCACTCGGATGCAGTTGGCATTGACGGTATCTCATTACAGATGATTATCATGACTTTGCCTTACTCTCTCAGTGCTATTACAGCTATGGTAAATAAATCCCTGACTGATTCGCATTTCTCGGACATTTGGAAGACGGCTCTTATTAAGCCTATACCAAAAAAATCTAACCCTACCAGTGTCCATGATCTGCGGCCAATTAGTATACTACCTTGTCTGTCAAAAATTGTTGAAAAGGCAGTGGGCATGCAAATGATCAAATACCTGGAATCGAATTCTTTGCTTCCACAGGCTCAGTCAGGTTTCCGAAAAAAACGCAGTACATCTACGGCACTTCTTAACGTAGTAGATGATATACTCTCTGCACAAGATAGGGGAATGGGCACGGTTCTCATTCTCCTCGACTATTCACGTGCCTTTGACTGTCTGGATATTCCACTACTCCTCTCAAAGCTCTCATATTATGGGTTCGATGCTGCTGCAGTTCACTGGTTCCATAATTATCTGCTGAACCGCTCTCAAATCGTGGAGGTCAAGGGGGATGATGGTACGGTTGCTTACTCACAATGCAAGGCCTTATCTAAAGGCGTTCCACAGGGTTCAATACTGGGTCCCCTCCTTTTCATTTTATTCACAGCAGATATAACTGAAAGCATACAACATTGTCAGTACCATCTTTATGCTGATGATGTCCAGTTGTATCTCAGTTTCCATCCTAATGAGACATCTGGAGCAGTGGAGTTGATGAATAAAGATCTGCAGCATCTGTCTGAATGGTCAAACAGAAATAGTCTGGTATTGAATCCAAACAAGACCAAATTTATGATTCTTGGATCTAATAAACAGGTTTCCTCTATTTCTGAACGCCAGCCACAAATCACCATTGCTGGCCAGCCTGTTGAGAGGGTCTATGAAGCGAGAAACTTGGGAGTGATTTTCGAGTCTAACATGCGCTTCGAAAAGAACACCCTGGAAGTTGTTCGTAACTGTTTTTACCGACTCAAGGTTCTCTACAGATATCGCCCTTTTCTCTCTGAGGATTTGAGAGTCAGATTATGTGAGTCACTAGTACTTTCCAAACTGAACTACGCTGATACGGTATTTGGCCCTTGTCTTCTCTCGAGAACTAAACAGCTACTTCAGCGTGTACAGAATGCGTGTGCTCGTTTCTGTTTCTCCATCCCTCCGAGAGCACATGTTACACCTTTTATAAATAAATCTAATTTACTAAAAATGAACTCCCGTAGAGAGCTGCATTTTGCCACTTTACTCTTTGACATTATTCAGTCTAAAGCTCCTGAATATTTGTATTCTAAACTCAGGTGGGCAAGAGATTATAATAGGTACAATACAAGAGCGGCTTCTTACATGATTCAGACACCAGCCCACAGTACTGCTGCTTTCCGTGGGTCTTTCAAATACTCGGCCTCAAAGTGTTGGAACAACTTGCCCCCACCTCTTTACACACTAAAAACACGAAAAGCATTTAGTAAATCATTTAAAGAATATTTACTTAAAACACAGTTACTTGAATAGTTACTTACTTATTGTGATTCATGCTGGGCTTTGGGCGGCTTGGTTGTTTGTACACTTGGGGTGCGAGTTTAGAGTTAGCTCACATTTTTTGTCTTTGTATCGTTCGTAAATAGTCGCAAGTTTAATCTTTGTTTTGTTACATCTCTGTGCATTTTGTTTGTTAATTACATACCAGTTTCAATGGCAACGGCAAAATTATTTAATTTATGTGGAGGTCATCTAATTTTCGCTTAGTTTTAAATATAGAAATTATTATGTCCACAACACAACACAAACAAAAACAACCACAAAATTTCATGTCTGTCATCTCATCATGTAATGTCATTGTCAAATTGACTGTCAAAAAAGAGGTCACAGACTAAATAAATGTTTGTTTTGATAGTCCCGTCGCACAATAGTTTGTTTATAATTATGATTTGTGGTTTGCTGGGAAGGCAAAAGAATTTAATTTCTTTCAGCCTTTGTGTATAGTTTTAATTTTGTGTTACTTGTATTTAGTTTTGCTTTTTTTATAATTATTTTATTGTATTTATTTGTGTCGTGTTCGCCGTTCCTGATGTCATTGCTGTGCTCAGCAGAATACCAGTGCAGCAGGCCTAGCTTGCTGCTTATACTGAGTTGAGCACAGTTTTGGCATCACAACGTTGCACAATGTGTTATTTTACTGTTTTTGTGATATGTCTATTTCATGTACTTTCATGTTGTGTATTCGTTGTGTATGTCCAAATAAATATATTTTCTATTTCTATTTCTATTTATATTTTAAAATTGAATTAACACTTTAACGGAAAAGTAAAAATTGTTTAAGATTGTAGATGAGAATAGAAAATAAAAAATCATAAAAAAAATTGACGTTTCTGTTATTTGTGCCAATTTACTGTTAAAATTGAACTTATTTATACGGGTGGCAACCCGAAATTGGTTCCTAGCTAGGATGCTAAATTGGCGTATGTAATCGAGGCTTAAATACCACGCGTCTAGCCGGCGCCTTAAGGTCCAAACAAATTATCGGACGCGGCTTACTGCCGCGGCTGATCTGAGGTGTGCAAACTATAGGTTGAAACAAATTATCGGACGCGGCTTACTGCCGCGGCTGATCTGAGGTGTGCAAACTATCGGATATAGTATGGTTACGTCGACCTACTACATCCGATAGTTTGCACACCTCAGATCAGCCGCGGCAGTAAGCCGCGTCCGATAATTTGTTTGGACCTTATCGGATGTAGTAGGTCGCGGACGTAACCATAGACTAATATGACGTCATGCCACCGACGGAGCCGATTTTTCGTTAATATGAATTTTCTTCCAACACATTTTGGTTTTCTTCAATCTTTAATTCGTTTACTGTCTGACTTCCATAATGATTATTTATAAGTTTCAACCATTTTTAGATATAATTTAAAATGGGGAAATCGGGGGTAAATGCCCGTACAAAGGTCTCCAGCAGCAGTAGCGCCATCAAGCGGGATAAATTTTGTGTCATCCCGCCATTGACTGATGCCAGAATTGCCAGATTGATCATCTCCCTCAAAAACGGCTTAAGCGTCTGGGAAAAAAACAAAGTAAATACCAACTAATTAGAAAAGTTTCAATAAAACAGCGCTATATTTATTAGCTAAAAGAGTTTTATTTCGAGTTTGGTCTTTTGTCCTTCAGATGTACATATTTAACATGCAATCGCATCGCATATGGTTGTATAAATTTCGCACCACAATAACTGCACTCGTGAGGTCTTTCTCCGGTATGTGTTCGTATATGGTTCATTAATGTTCGGTTTCTCTGTAAAAGAATAATATTTCAAATTCCATCCGTCTATCTAGTTTATACTTCACATTCAGAAACATGGTCTGATATCCCCATTAATTTTTAGATATATTTAAAAATTAACGGTGTATAAAAGAAACCGATTTTTTTAGATATTCCCTTTAGTTGGTAGCAATTTGAAATAAGTTATTTCTATCAACTCTCTGTTAACAGATTATACAATACGGTTAAAACGGCAAAAAAACCACGTTTGTTGTATGGGAGCCCCCCTTAAACATTTACTTTATTATATTTTTAGTATTTATTATAGCGGCAACAGAAATACATATTCTGTGAAAATTTCAACTGTCTAGCTATCACGGTTCGTGAGATACAGCCTGGTGACAGACAGACAGACAGACAGACGGACAGCGGAGGCTTAGTAATAGGGTCCCGTTTTTACCCTGTGGGTACGGAACCCTAAAAAGGAAGTCTATGGAAGTGACATAAACTGCAATACCAAAGCATTCGTGACGTCAGGCGCGTGCCAAGTCCGCTATATTGTGTCGCGTTTATATGTTACAATTTTGACTCTATGCTGTTTACATAAGGTGTATGTACACTAAGCTAAGCCGCCATGTTTAGTTGCGTTTGAATGGAGAACAATGAAGTCGGTATCCACGCTTTTTTCGTAGGTATGTCAGGTCCATATTATTCCTTTGTCATTGGGTTTACGGAGTGAAGTTGTCGAGGACCGACTACATTGTCAGATTAATCGCATTGCAGTTTTTCTATTTATTATCTCTCACCCCGAATCCTCGTCCACAAATATTGCACAATTTAGTCTTCTCCTTTTTAGCTCCCTCATGTTTGTACTTCAAATGATCTTGGTACTGACATCTATAGAAAAAATCCTGTGAAAAAAAACGTTTACACTCCAAATAAAATGGCTGTGACATACGGACGGACAGACAGACATGACGAATCTAATAATATCTATATCTAATAATAATATAAGGGTTCCGTTTTTTTCCATTTTGGCTACGGAACCCTAAAAAATCCACATTTAAGCTTATTTTATAAGTGACTGATCTTTCTACTTATATTATAAATGGGTGAATCTCCGTTATTTCTTACTTCCTGCGTAATGACAATGGTCATCACTCGATTTTTTTTTAAATCCAGTGCATCAATAGGAATTAATCAAAAATATGCCATCATTTACATTTGAGTACAATAATAAATTGTATTATTTTGCATATTTTTAATTTATTCCTTGTGATGCATTGGATTAAAAAAAAACGAGTGATGACAGTGACGCAGGAATATGAAATAACGAAGATTCACCCAAATGTGAAAGTTTTGTTTGTTACTCAATATAGCAAAAAACCGGCCAAGTGCGAGTCCAACTCGCGCACGAAGGGTTCCGTACCAAAAACGGCAAAAAAAACACCTTTGTTGTATGGGAGCCCCCCTTAAATATTTATTTTATTCGGTTTTTATTAATTGTTATTATAGCGGCAACAGAAAAACATCATCTGTGAAAATTTCAACTGTCTAACCTGTTGTCTTTATTAATACATATAAAGCAAAAAAACGGCAAATAATCACGTTTGTTATATGGGAGCCCCCCTGAAATATTTATTTTATATTATTTTTAGTATTTTTTGTTATAGCGGCAACAGTAATACATCATCTGTGAAAATTTCAACTTTCTAGCTATCACGGTTCATGAGATACAGCCTGGTGACAGACAGACAGACGGACAGCGGAGTCTTAGTAATAGGGTCCCGTTTTCACCCTTTGGGTACGGAACCCTAAAAACGGTTCAACGGATTTGGATATTTTTTTTATCCAGGGGGCTAATTGTCTAACTTTCAAAATCTATCGCAATCGCTTTCATTTGACAGGTGGACGTGATACATTGCTGCATTTCTTTAGTAAGTTTTTATTTGAACCAAAAAGAAGTATCAATGTTCTGTCAAATGAAAGCGATTGCGATAGATTTTAAAGTTAGACAATTAGGGGGCTGGTCAAAGATTGCATAGAGATTTTCTGACTGGGTTGCGTTCAGTGGCTCGGTTGTTTTTAACTCACTCTAATGTTCGGAACAACCAAGAACTTTAAATGTCATTAATAGTACAAAGTCTTTGTTTTCCATTTGGAATACGAATAATTGAAACTTTCCTTTATTCTAAATCAAATAAAATCCGTTTTCTGAGGATCTACCATGATCATTTTAAAAATTAGGCACAAAAACATCAAAACACAAAATAATGTCAAATGACATTGACATTTTCTTCTATAGATAAACGTTTTTGATTTTGAAACCACCGATTTTGATGGTTAAAAAGTTGCATTGCAACACTCTGACGTTTGGAACGGGAAAGTTGTGTCAACTGAACGTCACGCTCTAATGTTTGGAACGCTGATTGCACCCGGAGCGTAGGTTCGGAACGCAACCCTGTCCACGCGGATATAATTGCGGGCGGAAGCTAGTCTTATCAAAGCGAAAAAAAAATCACTGAAGAATAGAGTCTGGGTGTTAAGGGTACCTTGTTGCACTGCTCGCAATAGTACTTGGATTGCTTCATATGTACACGCATGTAATGATTTTTCATGTACGTTCTACTGTGGTACTGTCGACCACAATCCGGACATGTCACTTTCTTTGCCGCGCTGAAAATAGTACTTAAATTTGATTGAAAAAGACTGAATAAATTAATTTGAATGAGAGCTTTTCAAAGTGACATTTAAGAAATAAAAGTGGTGACTATGTGCCTCAGTAGATGGCGTTGATGGAAAAAAAGTGTCAAAATTGGCTTTTAGAAATAAACGGCCTGTACCAAATAGGATAGTCGCTCGCTGGCTGACGTCTGCCCAAAGAGAAACAAAATAGGGTTACATCTGCCTGCCTACCTGAGTACTCTTCGAAGCCAAGTAAAAAAAATTACATTGACACATACATTTTTATCAACGCCATCTATCGAGCTTTAAGTTTTTTGTCATTTTGAAAAGCCCTAATTACGCTATGATAAAAGCCTTACTCACCCTTCTCCATCCCGCTCAGCAGCATGAGCAGCACTTCTTTCTAAATGATATTTATATGTCGTAGCGTTGCTAAATTTCTTGTCACATTGTACGCAGTAAAAGTCGGCCGTTTTCGGCGAATGTTTGTTTTTCTGGTGTTGCTTTAAACTATCTCTCTTCTTGAACTTCCGGTCGCAAAGTTTGCATTCATACTCTTCAAAATGGCGACTGTAAAAATTCAGGAGCTTAGCAAAGTGTACAGGGTGATTTAAAGTCACGTTAAAATCTAAGGCCTAGAGCACACGGTGAAACGCAACTGCAACGAAACCTATATTCGAAACTCGTGGGATGAAACCAGTTTTGGACTATTTCCACAAACGACGCAACCTAAACGTGATGAATTTTTTATACAGTCATTCGTTTTCTCTGAGAGCAGACGTCTGTCTCAACTCTCAATATGTTTCAATGTGTCGAGTTCAAGTACGAAATAAATAAAAATAAACTGATCACCCACCTGTCATTTTCATTGTTTTTCCAATCTCTGCCCATGCTTTAGCTGCGGTCCAAGCTGCTACGGGTAAGTCGATTTTTTCAGGTATTTTTTTAATCATATTAATTCTCTTAATATAAAAATAGCATTGTGAATGCCTAAAATCAAAATGTTCAATAGTCTTCGTCTTGCTAGACTAGTTTCATAAATTTGATTTGTGCGAGGGCGTCCCAGAAAAACCTACGCGGACCAAATAGAGGTTATTATAAAAAAGGCTGGTGTATGCAGTGACAAAAACCGCAGGGCATGTATGAAAAGATTGATGGATGTGAATGAAGCGAAAGAAGTGTGCAAGGATCGTAGCAGGTGGCGATCCATAGTCTCTGCCTACCCCCATGGGAAACAGGCGTGAGTGTATGTATGTATGTATGATTTGTGCAGACAAGGATACTTTTCTACTTACAAAACAAAGTTAATATTTTTATTTTCATCACCAGCCATTTCGTTGACAGAAAAACGTGACAAAAACAATAAAACGCGACACGAGTCTCCTGCAATCCAGTTTCAATGCAACTGATTTAAAATGTGTTTCAAACGAGTTTCAAACTTGTTGCGTGTTTCCTAAAGAACTAAGTACCTTAAAGACTTAAACTCAAATGAAACTGATAGGTAACGAGTTGCAGTCCTGTAGTTTCGTCATTTTTGCGTTTCACCGTGTGTTCTGGGCTGGGTCTAAGTATGTGATCAGTCAAGAAACTATTCAGTGTCGGTTGTCGGTCTTAACTGACCAGGTACCAAATAACACAATGTACTTCCATTTCACCACTAGTGGTGTGAAATGTCGCATTCATCACGGGTGATGAATAGGATATATGGTAGTCACATGGTTCACCAGATTTCACCACGGTGGTCAGAAAGTAGTTTCTCAACTGACTAAGGTCCGTATTACAGGACGAGACTCAAGCACTGCTTGCTGCTTGAGCACAGTTAGAAAGGGATGGCGCTATTCATCGCATATAGCGCCATCCCTATCCAACCGCACTCAAGCAGAGATTTGAGTTTGAGTTTGATTCTGTAATACGAGCCTAAGAGTGACCATAGGAATAGCCAGGCCCATCGAAATAAGATTTGGATGGACCTCTTATTTCCAGGCAGTTTTCTGACTGGCTATCAATCTATCTCTTTTATTTGCTATACGACGAGAAAGAGATGTCACTACAGCAATTTATAAACCTGGCAGGATTTAAGAGCTTGTAATACGGCCTCTGGGGCCGTATTACAAGCGTATTAAATAAAAGAGATAGATTGATAGCCAGTCAGAAAACTGCCTGGAAAATAGTGGAAATAAGAGGTCATAATACGGCCCCTGGTCAGTTTTTCGGAGGGGGTCAGGCCAGTTTTTTGAGGGAGATCGGTCCATGTTAAAAAAAACTTTAATTAGGTGGGGAGAGGAGAGGGTTTGAACCCCCAAATGCCCCCTCGCTGCGCCCATGCCAGTCACTTCCAGTAGTCAGATAAGATTTTATTTCTCAACTGACCACTGGTGGTGACAGGTGGTGGTGACATGTTAGATGGTCCGGCAGGTCATAGCCATAGGTGGTCAGTTGAAACAAAAAAAAACCCATTTCATCACTGGTGATGAATTACGAAAAAACATTTTGTGTGAATTATTATTTTTACTAGCAACACGTGGGTTTCACAATATAAGGGATCGTTCACACGAGCGATTTTACCAACGCGCGATATTTTTACCGCCGACGACGTTCTACAGGAAAAGGTACCTTATAGCCAGGGGGCTAATTGTCTAAATTAAAAATCTATCGCAATCGCTTTCATTTGACAGATGGATATGATATATTGCGGCATTTCTTTGGTAAATTTTTATTTACCAAAGTTGTTATTCTTGCCAAAAAGAAGCATCAATGTGTTACATCCTGAAAGCGATTGCGATAGATTTTTAAATTAGACAATAGAAAGGCAGGTCACGAGGTAATTCTTCCCGTAGAACGTCACATGATGACTCGGCTGTGTGTTTGCATGGACGACGACGACGTTCCACAGAAAAAGTTACTTTATAGCAGCCTGGCCATAAGGTTCCTTTTCCCGTGGAACGTCGTCAGCGGTAAAAATATCGCACGGTGAAAAAGTCGCTCGTGTGAACGATCCTTAATAGTAATCAAGTGTTGCCATACTACAACATTAATGACAAAAAGTGGCAAAGAAAAATCATGTTAACTATCACACTGGTTTTGTCACCATCTCTGAGGTCCCGGGTTCGGTTCCCGACTGAGTCTAGAAACACGAACTTTTTTACTGACTCAGGTCTGGGTGTTTGTGATACCACCCCATTGTCTTTGATTCCCATAACAGCAACTTTGGAATCGGAGCGATGTATGTGATGTTGTGAAATATTTATTTATTTAGGTATTTAAATAAAAACATCACTCACCCAATGTGTTTTTCTATAACTCTCTTTGATTTAGCCTTTCGCCCACAAATGTCACATATAAATATACAGTGAAGCTCTCTGTGGTGCTGACGAAACCAACATATTTTGCTGAAACCAAACAGTTCATTTTATCATCATCAACAGCCATTGTAATGTCCTCACACTGCTGGCAAGTACATACCTATCTTTTCTCTACTGATAGTCGGGTAAAAAAATGGTACTGTTATTGTGTGTTCAATGTGGGTGTGAGAGAGTGTATGTAAATGTGTGTAACATAAAGACTTACCTAAACCGAGCTTTGCATTTGATGCATTCATATCTCTTGTGATGACTTTCTAAATGTTCGTTCATGACACTTGTATACGACCGGTATTCACAAGTGCAACACTCTAGTATTCTAAAGTGTCGCTGAATGTGAAGAGTCAAATTTTTTTTTGTTTTAAACCAACTGTGGCAAATATCACATTGATGCTTACCGGCTGACTGGAAAAGATTATTTATATTAGACATTGTGCAAAAGGCGAACATATTTAGACTGCTACACATTACGAGGGCGGTTTGATAAGTCCATGACTTCGAAAAGAAGAAATAAGTTTCATAAATTATTTTAGCAAGAAACTCTTTAGGAACCCCGCGTTCCGAATCACGCTCACAGCGCTGTTAGCGCGAATCCGACCAAATCAATTAGTCACAAAAGTATTACACAGATACGGTATTTGTATACCTACTTCATTTAATGGATTATACGCTAACAATGCTGTTGGCGTGATTTGGAACTAGGCATTACACTACCTACATTTTTTTTAATTCGGCAAAGATACTTTTGGAAACAAAAAGCTCAAGCGACTTCTAACTTTTTCTAATGACCCTGTCGACTAGGCTTGCTTGCCAACCGTTGAATTCCGAGTCGATTTTGGGCCGTCCCGCCGTGACCCCTTGCAGTAAGCCTTTTGACCCGGTAATCAGTTAAAGAAAAATAATGGGTTAAAGAGGTTAGAACTTCGTCAAACTGAATACATAGAGCTACAAAAAGATTATGTAGAGAAATAAAACAAAGAATGCCAAAAAAAGTGTTTCCTCTTTAAAAAGTCATGGACTTAACCACCCTCATATTATGACTGACCATTGCATGAGATTTCTTGTTATGTTGAAGAAATTTCTTTTCACTTTTCCAACTGAGGGCGCACTGTTCGCATCTGTATGCATTGTTTTTATAAAACACACTCAATCTTTGCTCATTCATATAAAACTTAACTTCTTCATCAGTCAATAGTACTTTTCTGACAAGACTTTTTACATCTTTAACATCATCTGGAATAATTCTATAGTAATTCTTCTTAACTTTTTTACCAGTGGTTGGTTTTACTTTACTCTTTACCTCACCGTTTCTACTGGTTTCTGGTGTATCTACAGTTTTTACCTCACTTTCTTTACTGGTGGTTGGGGTTTCTTCATTCTTTACCTCAAGATATGGATCATTATTTTCAAAATTATCCGTATCATTGAAACCGATTTCATTGTCATCATCGCTAAATTCTTCTTTGACATCAATTAATTCTTCATTATCTTCTAATGAATAATTAATAATTGGATTGTAATCATCATTGCTACTGTTGACAACTATTTCTACTTTAATATTATTAACTTTCTCACATTCTTCGTACTTAATTATGGCTTCATTTTCAGTAATTTTAAGATGAGACAGTGAATTGAAAGGATAAACCTGTGAAATCGTGCAAAGATTTTTTTATTATTATTATTTTAGCATTCTGCATTGATTTATTTGCATACTTACAGGTCCATTTATATATTTATTCAGTATTTTGGTTGACAATTCGACTTTTTCTTTAAATTGTTTGATTCTCCTTAACGCTGCTGTGCATTCCCAACATAATAAAGTTTGACATGTAAGCTGGAATATAAAAAAATAGTAGATAGGTATATATTCTCTGAACGTGCAGTTCAGGGCAGTTTATCCTAGGTCCTAGGTTAATAGTTCCTTATAGATTTGTTTAATATCCACTTTTTAAATTGAAGCTAAATTAACACTGATAATTTATAGAGAGAGACAACAGTCATGCATTATCTAATTATTTAAAAATATAATAAACTTACTTTTCCTTCGCAAATATTTTGAAATATATTCGCATATTTTTCTATGGAAACTAATCGACGGTCTCTGCTCAGGCAAACGTGACAAAATGATTTGTAGCATGTATCTTCCTTGTTTAAAGTTTTTGCTTCCATTTTCTTGGAGAAATAATAATAATAATAATAAATCTTTTGATTATTTGTTTTGAAAATGTACTAAGAAAAATATGAAAATTGCTTGACCAAAGATTGACATTGACATAAAATACTTCTTCTTCTTCTATTTTTGGCAATCTACTTTCCTCTTGGAAGTAATTTTTGCCAGTGTCAAGTGTTTAATAGTTCAGTGATAGGTAGGTATTGTTTCAGTTTAAGTTTACATTAAGGTGCGTCCATAAAGTTAATATACCTACGGAATAGAGGAACAAACATGAGCTGTCAATCGAAACCGAAATTGATTTACATTTGTGTGTGTATTTTTTTATGTATTAGTCTCAGTGATGTAATCTTGTCACTATTGATATAAATATCGATATCGATAGTATTAATTAACAGCCATAGATTCAAAATAAATGGGATAGAATTTTGCACGGGTGTCCTAAAATTACGATTCTGATATGAATTATGACTATTAGAAAAAGTTCAGGAGATATTTAAAATCATTTATTTAACATAAAAAAGATAAGAAGAATGTTTTCAGTTCGTTACAGTTAGAAGTTGATTGAGATAATATCCAAAGATTTAGAACGCTCAAGTAGACAGACAATGGTGCGAGTGAGAAACCGTTTCTTACGGCTTATGCGATATGCGAGAAAGAGTTGAAAAAAAAGACAGCAGAACCTAGTTTGACTTCATTTATCATCTTTTTTCATCTTGGTGAAAAGCGTCCACACGATTATTTTGTTATTTTGATTGCGATCGGGTTGATTTGGCTCTTATAACTACATAAATTAATAATGGTGTCGTGTTCTGTGTTGAATTGTTATTTTACTTACGACAATAACACAAAGAAATACTTATTTCACAGGTAAATATGATTGTACAAGTACCATTTTCATAGGAGTGAAGATAGTTTTTATTGCGTACTTTTTCAAAATATTTACAGATATTGTCTCAAATATTTTGAAAAAGTACGCAATAAAAACTATCTTCACTCCTTTGAAAAAGGTATCGCAATGTCTACGGTCCCCGAAAGATAGTTTTCCTTTGGAGAAACCTGGCGTTTATAAGATCGACTGCAGTTGTGGTAGCTCATATATCGGCCAAACTAAACGCACAATAGCATGCCGTATAAAGGAGCACATAAAAGCTGTCCAAAACAACGATACGCAAAAATCGGCCATTGCTGAACATTTAATTCATTCGGACACAAATCACTGGATCGAGTTACATAACCCCCAGATTATTTCAACAGAACGCCACTACATACCAAGAATGGTCAGGGAAGGGATTGAAATTACCAAATACAAAAATTTCAATCGTGAGGATGGGTTTAAATTGTCGAGTGTCTGGAATCCAGTAGTCCGGTTATGTAAAAACAACAAAAATAAAAAAAGTGCTGTTTCGCGTACAGATACAGTGAGTGTCGTGTGTCGAGAACAAATTCGAGTGAATAGTTGTAAAGAAGTAAGGCTACGCACCTTCTTGTATTAGTCGACTCTATGATTGTACACTGTGACATTGAATGTTATGCTATGTCTCTGTACTCTCTTTGTGTTTATGTCCTGTCTAGTTGTCATTGATTTGTCTCTATAAATCGTACTCACGAATTAAACTCGTAATAACTTTCTCAATCAGTTCTTTATTCGTTAAAATGGTAGCAGAGAATCAATTTTCAAATTGAACTGAGGGTGTAGATTGGCAAATTTCGTTTCGGTGGCAAAACCAAAACAAAAAAAAAAAATCTAACATTGAAAATTCGACGGAACGAGACCTGCAGTCAAAATGGATAGATCCATTGCAGACGTTTCGAAGATTCAACTCGGGGATTTAGATGCCAAGAAATTCAACACGTGGAAGTTTAGAGTTTTCATGGTACTTAAGGGGCTGCCTGGGGCAAGAGATGTGTTGGAAGGAAGAACACCGAGGCCAACATTACTGCCTGGTGCTACAGCAGAAGCCACGAAGAAGTACGAAACAGATGTTTGTGAGTACGACAAACTCGACAGCATAATTTCCGTCCTGTTAACGTCAAACCTACCAGATGACATACTCGAAAAAATGATGCGTTTTACTTACTCCAAGGATATGTGGGATGAACTACACAGACTTTACGGAGGCTGCACCGTAGATAGGAGGTACACGATGTGCAAGGCTTTCTTCTCATATAAGAAAGATGCTACGCATGATATGGCGACACATATTTCGACGCTCAAGAACTTATGGCACGAATTACATAGTGCTCTGGACCTGGAAAAGGATTTGCCAGATATGCTATTGATTTACAAAATTCTTGACACACTGCCGTCGGAGTACATGACGTTTGAATCAAGTTGGCTTTTGATGACGAAGAATGAGCGCACAGTCGATAACCTTACTGTCCAGCTGTGCTCCCAGGAACAGATTCTTGCGAGAGGAAAAGAAGAAAACGATGAAGGCAGCAGCACTGCCGAAGCATTACGGGTAAAGACAGGAAAGAATGAAGCAAAATCTACTAACATAGAAGAAAGCAAGGAAAAGACGCGAAAAGATAAGAAAAAGTGCAAATACTGTGGAAAACTCGGTCACTTTGTTAGACAATGTGAGAAATGGATGAGTGATGGAAGACCAAAGAAGCCAGAAAAGGACACCAAAAATGTCAACATGACTATCTTTTCCATAACTGGTGACGATGCTAAAGATGCGAAAAATTTTTACGTGGACAATGGAGCAACCAGCCATGTATCAAACAACGTCGATCTTTTTGTAGAGTTCAGCCATTTTAAGAGCAAGCACACAGTACGAGGGGCAAATGGAAACGAAATCCAAGCTGTAGGGATTGGTACCATTCGAGCACAGGCACTAGTAGATGGTGAAATACATCAAATCATGCTAAAAGATGTATGGTATGTACCCACCATAAGCAGAAATCTTTTCTCAGTTCTTGCGGCGCATGATGCAATCGAGAACAGTACATTCGAATCCACTCCAACGACTTGCATTTTTAAAGTGAACGGTGAAAAGCGACTAACTGGTAAGAGAGCAAAGCATGGCGACCTGTATAAACTGGATATAACGTGTTTAAAGCCTGCAGAAGTTAATCAGTTATCAACGCAGAACCTTCTTCAACTCTATCATGAGCGTTTTGGACACCAAAGTAAAGCACATGTAAAGAAGCTACTGGAGAAAGAAATGAACATCAAAACAGAGATGAACAAGGATCTATGCGAAGGTTGTGTCTATGGAAAGTCTCACCGACTGAAATTTGGGACCAGAGAGAAGGCAACCCGACCTGGAGAGTTGATCTGTACAGATGTTTGCGGCCCTTTCCCGTACTCTTATGGAAATAAGAGATACTTTGTGCTATTCAAAGATGTTCATACCGGGTACCGTTGGGTATATGTGATGCGAGAAAAGTCGGAAGTCCACCAAAAGCTATCACTGATGCTAGCCGAAGTCAAGGCAGCAGGTGTAAAAGTCAAAGAGATTTTGAGCGACAATGGAGGTGAATTCGATAATGGCGAAGTTCGACGCATACTGCAAAAAGAAGGTATCGTACAGAGGTTAACGATGCCTTATACACCACAGCAGAATCCTACTGAGCGAGAGAACAGGACTGTTGTGGAGATGGCAAGAGCCATAATGTACGCCCATGGAGAGATGCCAGCGGGCCTATGGGCTGAACTGATTTTGACGTCGGGTTATATCCTGAATAGAACGGGACCAGGACCTGATGGGAAATCACCGTACGAATTATGGCATGGCAGAAAACCAAGAATAAAACACTTGCGTGTGATTGGGACTACATGCTACCCTCACCTTCCAAAAGAGAAACGGAAGAAGTTGGATAAAAAGGCTCAGAGGGGAATCTTAATCGGATATGACGGTGATGAAGGATATCGTATTTGGGATGGGGAACATCACAAATTAATCCGGTCGCGTGACGTCACCTTCCAAGAATACCCCTTGCTTAGAGAAGCAGAAGATTTGGGAAAGACAGAATCGAAGCCGACTGAGCCTGAGAACAAAACAGAGCCAAACAGTTGTAGCCAGTCAGAAAACAACAAATTCAATCTAGAGTTTTTGGGATTCCAGTATGGATCTAGCAAAGACACTGTTGTGGAAGGAGAAAGAGCAGTTTTAGTCAATAATAATGAACCAGTAGTCAATGGCGAAGAGGAAGTAGTCAGTGACGAAGAAGGTGTCAATGATGAAAGCACTGAAACCGAAGAAAGGTTACATATCAATTTTCCACTGCGACGAAATGCCTTCAAAGCTATAGTGACGCAGATCATGGGGGAGATCCTACTACAGGGCAATCTACTTCCGGAATGGTCTGCCTATATTCTTCCTCAGTGTCTTGAAAGTGGAAGCAGCGAAACAGCTAGCCGACTTCCTAACCAAGCCGCTATTCAAGCCACGGATCAAAGAGCTCAGCGCTCTTATAGGCCTAGCATAGAGCTAGAAAAACAAGACGGGATGTAAAGAAGTAAGGCTACGCACCTTCTTGTATTAGTCGACTCTATGATTGTACACTGTGACATTGAATGTTATGCTATGTCTCTGTACTCTCTTTGTGTTTATGTCCTGTCTAGTTGTCATTGATTTGTCTCTATAAATCGTACTCACGAATTAAACTCGTAATAACTTTCTCAATCAGTTCTTTATTCGTTAAAAATAGTGAGTTTGCAGACAGTGGTACCGGTATCGAACGTAGTAATAAAAGAACTAGACGGAGGGTAGACCGATTCGTCTGCCAATAACATCTACCCGCACGCAACAATCGATAGTTCTTCCGTGATCATGGCGCATGCAACTGCGCCGAAATATCGGAGTCTCAAAAATAAACGTACATGGTGTAAATCCCGACATAGTTTAATCTATTAACGTCAATAACCATGGAAATTTAAAACAATATAGTTAAATTACTTATTATGGTATTCTAATAGTCAGAAACTGATACCTATGGATCGGCTTAAGTATATCTTAAATGGGATTACATTCCAAGATGATTATTAACTAAACATCATATAAGTACTTTTACAACAGTGAAACATATTTGTTTACCGCGTGATGCGGCGTGATAGACAATCGACAAAAAATATCGATAACTTTATGCACCCCTACTGTAAAATGAAAATTATTTCTTTACACAAAATATTCGTTAATTTTGCATTTTGTCTAGCCGATCTTTGCTTCTTACAAAAATGAGTGTTTACAGAAGAGAATAATCACGCTCAGTGCAAAAATTTCGAAACGTATTGGCAAAAATAAACACAAAGTTAGGCGGGGTCGATTTGGAATAATTTACCTGTGAAATGAACATTTTTCTGGGTTATTTCGATGTGTTGTACTACAATCAATCACTGAACAGGGCACCATGTTTCCGAAGCATTATTTCGCAAAAATGTCCACGATTTCAAGAAAAATCGGAAATATTTTCAGAACTCAAATTCTCAGCGGGCTGATAAGTGCTGACAATGACAAACTGTCAATCAGTTGCGAAAAAGAGTTCTGCACGTCATAATCACGCATCTCTTTTTATCACACATTGTTGCTGATTAGTGACATCTCGCTTGCTCAGCCCTTTGTTACTCTATTCCGCTAGGTAATATTAACTTTTTTTTTTTTTTTTTTCTCTTTATTAGGGTCAACTAACAACCACATATTAATAAACTATAATATTAAAATATTTTCTTAGGTAATTTAAACAAATATGCAGTCTTACCCGTTAACCACATGTTACTAAAAAAGACTTAACAAGACAGTGGGATGCTAAGCAACAACAATGATAATAAAACATAATACTTAGACAACAAAATAACCAAGAAGTCTTATAAATAATTATTTACGCCAAGCCAAGCAGTAGATAAATTTTACTTACAGTAAGATTAATTAAGTAATTTTAGTACATTTCGGATGGAATGCTTGAATTGCACATCAGAGAGTGTAAATATGTCAGCGTTCAGAAAGAACGAGTTATAATTTTGAGTAATGCGTCGCAGAGGTGAACGTTTACCAGCATTAGTACGACAACTACCAATGGCGAACAACTTACGGGTGCGAACTTCTCGCATGTGAATGGTTCTAGGAACAACATAACACAGTCTGTTGGTCAGCTCAGTACAGTCGAACTTGTTGTGAATAATACCATGAAGTACCATACATTCCAGAAGCTTACGTCTAGATTGCAAGGTGAGAAGATCATACTTATCTAAAAGTTGGTCAGACGGTAGATATGAGCCATAACATCTGTAATGCATGGATCTCAAGTATTTGCGTTGCACAACTTCTATCATTGTTGTGGGTAGACTTGTATATGTAGGTAGGTAAAGAGTTAAAATAAAACAGTCTTTGTTAGCACATCACCGTTGTTTGACTGTCTCCCTAATCCATACTCTTTACATGGTGTCAGGTGTGCTACTTTGCGTGAAATTACTTATCATCGGTTGTGATAGTGTTTATTATCTGTAATAGAACCAGGAGCACTAAAAAAATTCAAGTGAAATTGTGATGTATTCGGCTATACAACAACCGGCCGCCATGCAGGAGCACGGGAACATGGCGGTCAATTGGCGTGAATGGAAGTCAGCCTTTGATTATTTTATCATAGCCTCAGGACGGCAAAAAATATCGTCAGAAGAAAAGATCGCCGTTTTTTTACATATAATCGGTAAATACGGTCGCGAAATTCATCAGGAATTTGACCTCGAGAGTGACGCAACCTATGATGAATTGGTAAACAAATTCCAGCAAAGATTTGACCCAGCAAAGAATGTTAACTTTGAACGTCATATTTTCTTTGAAACTTATCAGAAAGATAGTGAGTTCGACAAGTTTATAAGTGAATTGAAACTTAAAAGCAAAAGTTGCGAGTTTGGAACGTTACGAGACAGTCTAATTTTGACACAAATTATACGAGGAATAAGAGATCCGTATACAAAGGAGCGCTTATTAGCAAAACCATCGCTGACTTTGGATGAAGCTGTGAGTAGCTGCAGAGCTGCTGAGCGCGCGAGCTCGCAGGCTGCGGCGTGCAGCGGAGCAGCAGCCGCGCCCGGCCAAAGCCGCATCGAGGAGGTGGCCTACGTCGCGGGCGGGGGCGGCGCGGGCGCGTGGAGCGGAGCGCGAGGCCGGCGGCGGCGAGCGCGCGGGAGCAGGGGGGCCGGCCGTGGCAGCGGCGGCGCCGGGCCTGCTGCCCGGTTCGGCTCGAGCGGCGGCGGCGCAGCTGGAGGCGCGACGCGTTTGCCTTTGTGTTCAAAGTGCGGTGGTCGGCATTGTGCGGGCGGTCGATGCCCAGCTTATGGTGTAATGTGCTATCGGTGTGACCGTGCGGGTCACTTTGCAAAGTGTTGTAATGCGAGGTTTGTACGTGAGATGTTGCATTGCAGTGACGATAACGCAGAGAACACAGTGGACGTTGGTGAGTTATACATAAACAATGTATCTATTGACTCGGTGGATCAATCATCGTGGACTGAATCGGTATACGTAAATGATGTTTTGATTTCATTTAAGTTGGACAGTGGTGCGGACACTTCGATTATGTCTAAGAAAAGTTTTTTAAAGGCCGGTTTCACTATGAATATGTTAAAAAAGCCAATATCTGATTTAAAAGAAGTGAGCAAAAATAAATTGCCGGTTCTAGGATACCTAGATGCGACTTTCAAATATAATTCAATTGTTTTAACAAAGCAAAAAGTTCATGTTTTAGATTTGGATTGTAATAATTTATTGGGACGAGAGGCATGTGTTAGCTTAAATTTGATAGCGCGTGTTAGTGAAATAGTACAATATAATTTAGACGAAACTATTTTTACGGGAATAGGTAGTTTACCTACAATAGTGAACATATCGATAAATGAGGCTGTGCCACCTGTTGTAAACTCCAGTAGAAAAATACCAATTAGTTTGCGACCACGAGTAAAGCAAGAATTAGACAAAATGGAAAAATTAGGTATAATTGTAAGAGAGGATGAACCAACGGACTGGGTGTCAAACTTAGTGGTTGTCGAAAAGCCCGATAAGTCATTGCGGTTGTGTATTGACCCATTTCATTTAAACAAAGCGGTACGTCGCAGCCACTTTCAGTTGCCTACTTTGGACGAAATAGCAAGTGAACTCAATGGAGCTACTTACTTTTCAAAACTAGACGCAAACAAAGGTTTTTGGATGCTAAAACTAAATTTGAATAGCTCGAAATTGTGTACCTTCGCAACTCCATACGGTAGGTACAGATACCTTCGAATGCCCTTTGGTATAAGTTGTGCGCCTGAGATATTTCACAACGAAATGTACAAGATATTTAAATCAGATGGGGTCGCCGTATACCTTGACGACATTTTAGTGTATGGACGTACTCAAGAGGAGCACAATGAGCGTTTAAGAGAAGTTATTCAGAAAGCAATCACTAACAACGTTAAATTTAATAAAGAAAAATGTGTCTTTGGAGTGAAAGAGTTAAAATACATAGGTCATATTTTTAGTGATCAAGGAATGCGTCCGGATAGTAATCGAGTAGAAGCTATTTTGAAAATGCCGGAACCGACGCACAAAAAAGAATTAGAAAGGTTTCTCGGCATTGTTAACTATTTATCGCGATTCATACCGAATTATTCAAGTGTGAGCACACCTTTACAAGAATTATTGCGAAGTGATGTAGATTTTGTAATTAATAAAAATCACAGGGAGACTATTAAAAGCTTCAAAACAAAGATTAGCGAAGCACCTATTTTAAGGTACTACTCTCCTAAAGAAGAAGTGACGGTGTCAGTGGACGCGAGCTCGCAGGGGCTGGGCGCGTGCCTGCTACAGGGCGGGCGGCCCGTGGCATACGCTTCGCGCACCCTCACACCCGCCGAGACACGCTGGGCTCAGATCGAGAAGGAGCTGCTGGCGATAGTTTATGGATGTACGCGCTTCCATCAGTACATATATGGACATGATCGCGTTATTGTTGAGACGGATCATAAACCGCTGGAGTCCATATTTAAAAAACCACTCCATAGTACACCTACCCGTCTACAGCGAATGTTGATAAAGTTATATGGATATACATTTCAGATAAGATATAAGCCGGGGAAGCTTATGCATATAGCTGACGCACTGTCAAGAGCTCCGACAGAGTATGGCTCAAATGATGAGGTACATGATGACGTAAGAATACACGTTAATATGGTGATAGAAAATGTAAACGTATCCGAAGAAAAAATTAAAATAATACGAGAAGAAACAGAAAAAGATGAGTCTTTGGCGCAGGTACAATATTATTATAGAATTGGATGGCCAATAAGCAAAAATAAAAGCCACGAGTTAGTTAGACAATATTGGACTTTCAAGAATGAGTTACACGTTATCGACGGTATTGTGTTCCGAAACAGTCAAATTGTTGTTCCTAAAATTTTGCGCAAAGAGATGCTGGTACGAATCCACGAGGGGCATATGGGAATCGAAAAATGCAAGCGACGTGCCAGGGAGGTGATGTGGTGGCCGGGCATGGGCGCCGAGATCGAGCAGATGGTGACGGGCTGTGACGCGTGCCAGCGCCATCGCGGTGCGCAGCGCCGTGAGCCGCTGTGCCCCCATGACGTCCCTAAGTTGCCCTGGCAGGTGCTTGCTGTCGACATTTTTGATTTTGATCAGAAACACTACCTGTTGCTTGTTGACTATTATTCAAAATTTTTTGAAATTGCGCCGTTAGGTAATTCAATGACTGCGAAATTGGTAATAGTGAATTTGAAGGACATTTTTAGTAGGTTTGGTATACCAAAGAAACTGGTGTCAGATAATGGTCCCCAATTTTCGTCTGATGAATTTAGGATATTTGCTAAAGAATGGGAATTTGATCACGAAACCAGCTCACCTTTGTATCCAAGGTCAAATGGCTTAGTCGAAAGGAACATACAAACAGTGAAAAAATTATTACTAAAGGCTAAAGAGACAGGGACTGACTGGCAGTTGGCACTTTTAAACTTTAGAAATACGCCAATTGCAGATGAAGAGTACTCACCGGCGCAATTGCTGATGGGTCGAAGATTAAAAACAAGATTGCCAGTAATGGATGCATTATTGAAGCCTGGTGTTGTAAAGGCACATAATTTTATAAAAAAACGTGAGGAAAATGTTGCTAAAATGAAGCGTTACCACGACCGTGGCACGAGACCATTACCGGAACTCAGAGTTGGAGACACTGTACGCGTACGAGATGGAAACACCTGGGTGAAGGCCAAGGTCAAAAGCAGGGCGCGAGGAGACCGTTCTTACTGGGTGACGACTGAGAGAGGGGGGACGTACCGCAGAAACAGAACGCACATATTACAATCTAAAGGAAGTCAACACGGTAACACGAATAATCTAACTAGTAATGGTTTGACACCTTGCTCCGTAGACCTGAGAGACTGTAGTAATTTAAACGACAGGCGGCGGATGTCTTTGCCCCTAGCGCAGACAGCGCCAGCGGCGGCGGCGTCGACGTCGACCGGCGCACGCGACGCGTCGCCTGGTGACGCGCTTGACTCCCCTTTTTACATAACGAAAAGTGGACGTCAGGTGCGCCCACCAGTTAGATACCAATAACAAGGTTCTTTTATGTAAAATAAAGAATCTAAGTTAGTTCAGGTTTAGTGATATAATACAAAACATGTAATTAAATAGATAACTTACATAGATACCTATTACGATTGTAACATTAACTAAAACTACCGAAGCAGGAATAAATAGTTATTTCATCTGTCATCTGTAGTAGAAGTAGGTAATAGTAGGTGAATACCATGTAAATTATACTTAATAAAGGTGGTGGGTAAAGTTATAGCTCATTATAGGCTAAGTATGAATTTTATACTTATTGTTTGTTTTAGAAAAACTACCTATATAAGGAGAAAGATGTTGTGGGTAGACTTGTATATGTAGGTAGGTAAAGAGTTAAAATAAAACAGTCTTTGTTAGCACATCACCGTTGTTTGACTGTCTCCCTAATCCATACTCTTTACAATCATTTCGTTATACTTATTATATAAAGGATTCCATACCGGTACGGCAAATTCTAACTGGGAGCGTACTAAAGTTTTGTAAAGATACAGATATGTATACGATTTCTTAAAGTCTTCAGAAGATCTCATAATAAATCCATACATTCTATAAGCCTTGTTTATTATATTTTCGACATGAATGTCCAAATGCAATTTATCATCCAATGTGACACCAAGGTCACGTATAAAAGAAACTTTACTTAGAGCTACATTACAAAGGGAGTAGTTAAAGTTAATATTTTGTTTTTTCTTTGAAAAGCTTATATGGCTACATTTGGGTAGACTTAACTGCAACTTATTACTAATACAATAATTAGACAATCTATTTAAATCTTCCTGAATTAGAATACAATCCGAGATGTTCTTGATGGGTTTGAAAATTTTGAGGTCATCTGCGTAGAGTAAGAAGTTGCAGTTATGGAAACACCGACCAATATCATTGATAAACAATACAAACAAGAGTGGACCAAGTATGGACCCCTGAGGAACACCAGATGTTACACAAATACTCTGAGACTGAAACCCATTAATAACAACCTTTTGGGTTCTATTGGTTATGTATGAGGAGAACCAGCGCAGTAAATTGCCACGTATGCCATTAAAGGATAATTTCTTTAAAAGGAGCTCATGATCAACCTTGTCGAAGGCTTTTCGAAAATCTGTGTATATAGCATCTGTTTGAGTATTATTATCCATGTTTTCAAATAATGATGAAACATAAATCATTAGGTTGGTAGTAGTAGACCTTCTTTTTACAAATCCATGTTGTTCTTTGATAAAAGTACTATGCAAAACAGGGTAAATTTCATTATGAACAAGTCTTTCAAAAAGCTTCGCCAGGGCACACAAAATAGAAATGGGTCTGTAATTATCTACCTCATGCTTAGAGCCATTTTTATGTACAGGTACTATATTTGCTCGCTTCCAAATCTCAGGGAAAACTCCCTCAGAGATACATTTATTATAAATTATACTCAAGGGCTTAGAAAGTCCTTCAGCAGCATGAACTAGAAAGTATGCTGGAAGTCCATCAGGACCTGCACGCGTAGCATGAGCAAACGGGACTCTTGTCTACGAAGACTTGTCGTCTCGACCCTCTAGATTGCTGAGCTTCTCTTCTTACCTTAATAAAATATAAACACGGACAACTGAGATTTATTTTTATTGCGAAATTAAAAACTCAGAAAAAAAAATAAGTCGACAAATCTTTCTCGACCACTCGAAGGGTGGTAGACAAATTTCTCCCACTCAACTGTCAAATTAATGTCAGTTGAAGACAAAAGCTCGTGTTTGTCGACTTTTGACATTAGGTCACGACAAAGAACAATGCGAGTCTACGGTTGTAAAATGCGAGCATGAGTATCTCGATCTCAACCCGACAAAAGTGACATTTCGGTATAGACAAGCCATTGTTCTGTGAGTCGAATCTTATCTCGATGTTGGTCATGCTACGCGTGCTGCACGCGTAGCATGAGCAAACGGGACTCTTGTCTACGAAGACTTGTCTTCTCGACCCTCTAGATTGCTGAGCACAGTGGTGGGACTCGCTCTCAGAATTTTACAACCTTTTTATGTCTTTTAATACAAATATGAGTTTTAAAATATAATATTTTTATTTCAACATCAATAAACGTCGAAATTATCTGAAATTATTCGAAATGATTTAGTTTAAACATGATACTTATTTTTTAATAAGTTCTAAGATAAAGAGACACTCACAAAAGCTTTCACTTCCGTAGACAAAGCTCTCTCGAGCTCGAGAAGACTAATGTTGCCACTAGTAAATATTTATAATTATTTCCATCATTTCTCTTCAAGGGCGTTCCTTTCTATACGTTTCACGACGCAAAACTCTTAAAACCGAGTTAAATATAGCCGTATGGATATAGTTCGTTTGCCTTCCTTTTATTGAGAGATTTTTGAAAAGATGACACAGACCAACGCACTTGTTAATTTAGTAATAAATATTGAAATCAATGTATGAAAATAATTTTAATTTACGTTTTTAAGTAAATAAATTAAAATTAAGTAAAATAAAAGTAAAAAAAATACTGAAGGGAAAAAAGTGTAATATTAGGAAACAATATTATTGAATACCTTTTTACAATAAATTATTTATTGTATTATTTTAATTTATAAAATTTATGAAAAAATTTAAGAATAAAAAATACTTATTCGTTATTTACTACTAGTAAATATTTATTATATTTCTTTTTTTATAAATTTTATAATAAAAAAGAATTACTTAAATACAATTTTTCATTTTTTTTCTTTCCGGACAGCTGTTTTTGTCGTTTGTGCTGTAACTTCTCTTCTTACCTTAATAAAATATAAACACGGACAAAAACTCAGAAAAAAAAATAAGTCGACAAATCTTTCTCGACCACTCGAAGGGTGGTAGACAAATTTCTCCCACTCAACTGTCAAATTAATGTCAGTTGAAGACAAAAGCTCGTGTTTGTCGACTTTTGACATTAGGCCACGACAAAGAACAATGCGAGTCTACGGTTGTAAAATGCGAGCATGAGTATCTCGATCTCAACCCGACAAAAGTGACATTTCGGTGTAGACAAGCCATTGTTCTGTGAGTCGAATTTTATCTCGATGTTGGTCATGCTACGCGTGCTGATCCTTTTGAAGGATCTAAAGCTTTCAGTTCGGTGAGAACTCTATTCTCGCTAAAATGTAAATCATGCAAAATTACATCATCAGCATCAGAGTCGGTAGACGAAGCAGACCACGCATCAGAAGTCAAGGTGGAAGGCTCATAAACTGAGTGGAAAAACATAGAAAACATATTACAAATTTCATCAGGATTATTAGACATTGCGTTATTAAAGACCATATACGAAGGAACATTAGATGAAGCTTTCTTATTGGCTATAAAAGACCAAAAATGCTTAATGTTACTTTTAATACCGTCTTCTACTGAACTAACATAATTTGCATAACATTTTTTAGATTCCGATTTGAAACGATGCCTGTTCCTTGAAAAAATCTCATAGTCAGATTCATTTTTATATGTCTTCCATCTAACCCACGCCTTTTCTTTATTTTTCTCAATGTGAATTAAGGAGGAAGTGTACCAAACGGGGTATTTATGGTGCAGATATGTTCTTTTGCCCGTACCGCACCCTGATTATCTAAAAAGAAACTATTTAGCGACTGGTTGCATTTGACATACATTGCCACTTTTCTTTGGTACGTTTTTTTTTAACCTAAAAAGAAGTAGCAATGGATTACGATCATCTGTGAACTGCAACCAGTCGCTAGGTGGTTTTTAATTAGATAATCAGCCCGCCGTACCTCCGTTCCGATCGGCGTCGCGATCAAAGAACGCTGACAGGTACGCTCCGATCCATCGCGAGTCGGTTTTTTCGCCCCGTTCAAAGGAAAAACGGAACGGAGGAACGGTACGGCGCTAGTCTGGACGTGATCGCGGCGACGCCGACGTTCGGAGGTTGTAGTACAGTAGCCCGTAGTACATTTAAATTACGAAAAAGGTTAGGTACCGTTTGCCGTTGTGATATAGTTATTTATTGTGAAATTATAGATACTTTAACCCAAGTTTTACAGATCGCAACTCGCCGTAACCTATATTTGTATATCTCCAAAAATGAGATTTTTTATTTTTCGAGGTTAATCACATGGTTTAGCTATTGTCGTGTTCTACAGCGCTATGTTCGATTGCCACTGATAATAGTTAGACTGTGAAAAGTAGCCATACACAGATTTAAGACCAGATGAAATGGATGGACTTTATCTGGTCTTAAATCTGTGTATGGCTACTTTTCATAGTCTTAATATTATCAGTGGCAATCAAACATAGCGCTGTAGAACACGACAATAGCTAAACCATGTGATTAACCTCGAAAAATAAAAAATAATCATTTTTGGAGATATAAACATATAGGTTGCGGCGGGTTGCGATCTGTTAAAGTATCTATAATTTTGTAATAAATAACTATATCACAACGGCAAACGGTAACCTTTTTCGTAATTTAAATTTACTACTGGCTGCTGTACTATTGGATCGGAACGTTGATACGGAACGGAGGTACGGTACGGCGCTAGTCGGGACGTGATCGCGGCGACGTTCGGCGGTTTGATCGGAACGGTGGTACGGAACGGAGGTACGGAACGGGCAAAAGTAGCGTCCAGACTTATTTGATCGGAACGCTGGTACGGAACGGAGGTACGGTACGATCAAAAGAACTTGATTCTGATGTACTCCACGAGATCGTCTGCTTTAGTGGAGTAATGCAGGCGGGACACGTACACTAGCGTCGTCGGAATAGCCGGACGCAGCAGGTGATTGTGTCCAGTCGGGGCGGTGCCACATAGGTTACGGCGGGCGGGTTTCTTCTTCTTCTCCACCCTTTTAAAACCGTCCTCGTCACACCCATCATCCTGTCTCCGTGGTGCTGAAGCCTTAGTAACAGGGCCGAGAAGATTTTCTCCCTCATTTTTAGCCCGCTTGAGTTGTGATGTAGCGGGTCGATTGGAAGCGGGTCGATTGGTAGCGGTGACTTCAGAATATGCACGTTGAGGGGTTGACGTACATACGCGTGACGTATCCGCCGGGGCGGCGGAGCGGGTGGCGGGGCGCGGTGCAACGCGCACTGTGGCGGCAGCGATCGGTGACGCATCCGTACGCGCCGACTCGAAACTGCCGATGGATGCATTTTGCGCCCCACGACGAGTGTTCACGTTGTTGGAGGCTTCGGGTGACCTACTTACCGAAGCGGTGTTGCGTAACAACACGACTTGGGCTCGCAACTCACTTATGGTGTTCTCTGAAGCCTCTAATTTACACATCACTACGGCCAGGCTTGTTTTCAGGGAGGTGATGTCCTTCAACAGCCTGGTGACGTCAACGTGGTCGAACGTGACGGGGGGCAGCTTGTGCAGTTCCTTCGCCACGAATGTCGGCACGTCATCTGGGTCGGTCTCCTTTAAACAGGTGATGATGTCCTGGAGACTCTTCGCACCTCCGTCCCTTCGTCGAGATGGCATCTCATCGGCTTTCCCGATGCTTCGGAACAGCAGCGCCTTTCCACTGCAAATCTCATCTTCTTTGAAGTTCAACTTGCAGATCAGGGGGCTAATTGTCTAATTTCAAAATCTATCGTAATCGCTTTCAGGATGTGATACATTGTTGCTTCTTTTTGGCACAAATAAAAACTTACCATAGAAATGCAGCAATGTGTCACATCCATCTGTCAAATGAAAGCGATTGCGATAGATTTTGAAAATTAGACAATAGGTAGGCTGGACGATGCTGACCTCGTCCATGGTGTCAATGGCATTCTGGATGAAAGCCAAGACTTCATTCACTATAAGTTGCTGGGAGCTCATAGTGACAAAAACGCGCAGCGGCTAATGCCGCGCGAAACGTGAATTAATAATTCGCACTAGTGCAATTGAGCGCGTCCGTTTGCGAGCGCGCACGGCACTGCACTATGAAGTGCCGAGTTCAAACCTAGATAAGTGCAAGTTGTTTTTGTTTTTTGTTTTGAGTTATCCTTTTTCATTAATATTTTGCTTTAAATAAAGAATAAATAAGTCACCCATAATTAATAAAATTAACTTACACGAAAAATACGAACTTATTTCATACTTCAATCGACAGATGGCGCTAGTGAGATACTTCCATAAAAATGATTGACGATTGGTCTCTATTTCCTACAATAAAAAAGTACTCTGTGTGGCAAATGTCAGTCACAACATCAATCAATCAACATTTCTATTTTCTAAACAAAAATCAAAAGAATTTTATAATTTCTCGAAGAAAATGGAAGCAAATAAATTAAACAAGAAGAATACAAGCTATAACATTTTGTACAGAACATTGTGTCACGTTTGCCTAAGCAGAGACCGTCGATTATTTTCCATAGAAAAATATGCGAATATATTTCAAAATATTTGCGAAAGAAAAGTAAGTTTATTATATTTTTAAATAATTAGATACCTAATGGATGGTAAAAATTTACTGTGTGGATCCTAATGGATGACTGTTGTATCTCTTAAGTTAACTTCTGGCTACAAAGTAAGATAAATCAATAAGGAACTATTAATCCAGGATAAACTGCCCCGAACCGAACCTAGGGTTACCATATCTCAGGATTTGTCCTGAGATCTCAGGATTTTTGGACTCTTCCCAGGATTGCGGGCGGATTTTGAAAATCTCAGGAAATCTCAGAATTCATGAAATTTTCAATAAAATACAGTGCAATTTACATATTTCTTTAAACTGAAAATAATATTTCTAACTTTGGTAATAAATTGCACAAAAACTATAAATATCAACAAAGAACTGATTAAGTCCTAGAAGGATAAATAAGCCTTCTATTACTGCTTAATCGACGACCGCTGGACTTGGCGAGTGGCCTACGACCCCCCCGCCCGCCACACCTCATTCTCAAACTGCTACAAACCTCAGGATTTTTATGGGAAATCGGGCCTTTTCTCCAGTCTTAACATTTTTTCATCTGCTAACCCTACCTGAACCTGACTCTCTGACCCTTTATTGCAATACTTATACTGTCATGTATTTACTCTGCGCGTGCTTGACCTACAGACACGTCTATAAATATGTCCCTATACAGATTAGAACTTTGTCACTCTAAAGGTGAATGCAGACCTGGCTGCACCGCATGTTCCAAAACTATATAATTTGTCACTAAAATGTTTGAATTAAAAATAAATAAAATTAAAAACACGACCGCTCTGACAAAAACGTTAAATAACAAGTGTAATTTGCAAGCGGGGGACCTCTGATCAAAAATTGTTCCATAAAACGGTCCCCCGACTGCAAATTACCTGTCATTTAACTTCTTAGGTTGTTTTTGTCAGGGCAGTTGTGTTTTTAAAGTTTATTTCATTTTATTTATTGTTTTGATGAGAAATCAATTACAAAATGACAACTACGACACAAAGTTCTAAAATGATGCGTTCATCGAACGTAACATGTACATAGGTACGAGGTGCAGAGCATTTGTGCACAACTAACTACCCAGCTTGCTATATTTCAATATGAATGAACTTCCGTGCATTTACCATGCTTTTATGCGCGTTATGGCCGAATACTCAAACGCTAATTAACTTTGAGGGGCTCTCAAACGTCGTCCTGTCACATTAAATTTCAAAGATATGACAAAGACAGCATGCTGTTTGAGAGCCGCTCAAAGTTAAGTAGCGTTTGAGTATTCGGCCATTAGTGTCAAAGAACGCCTACCTCAAATATACAACAAGTACGACAACTAGGGTTGCCAACTTTTTTTTCATCAAATATAGTAGTTTCAAGATTTTTAGTGTAAAAATATAGTAGATCGCGAAATAATCCAAATAAATATAGTAGGTTGCCTTTTGTATGGAGGATTTTAAAGAACTTGCAGTTTTCATATTTAATTACTAGCATTTTCTAGTTTAATCACAAAAAATGTTATGCCATAACCAATAATTAATTAATAAGTAATATTTTTTTGTTGCTTTTGTTTAATTTTTTCACTTAAAAAAAATATAGTAGTTTTGCCAACTATATATTTTTTCAAATGACAACTGTTAAATGCTATTTGCTATCCCCGTCAATTGTATTGTGCCTGGCAGTCATGATTTTAACCTCAAAAACGAAAAACAATTGTAATTTTTTATATACCTAGACCCTATCTTATTGAAAATAATGATTCAATAATTAATATATTAGATTACCTATTAGAATTTTCTTGTTCCATGACATTTTTGGTTGCGGATCACGTCAATGTGGATGTTAATGTGACAAGGTTCCAGCGCAATACCAATTTATTTTATTTATTTTTATTTATTGAGAAAATCAACAGCGCTTTATAGTCTATTACAATAAAGTATACTTATAGCAATACGTAAGGCCAATAATAGATTTCCCTTTTACATCCTTTCTTACAATTATAAAATATTTTTGAACTGTTTTTAACTATAGTAGGGGTGCCTGTTTCACAATAAATTGATTGATTGATTACTTCTGGTTTAGTCTATAAATGGAACAGAATTTATATGAAATAAAATTGACTTAATTTGATTTGTGAAACGGGCCCCTAGTTTTCCCAAATACTATTAAAGAATTTTATTGTTATACAAGGTATATCTTAATCAAATTACACTTCGGGGTCGGGAGCGGGCGACCAGGCTCCTGTGTCAGTTAATGCTACTGGCAGCAACAAGAAATACAGCCAACAAGTATTTCACCCTGGCATATTCATACGGGCCAGAAGCTCTTCACTGGGGAACAGTCCCCACATGTCATCATCAGCTAAGGATAATACTGCACAGAATTCTGATCTGCCACTTAAAGAAAAGTTGAATATAGATTCTGAACATACTACAAACTTGGATAGCGAAGCAGTTTGTCCTCCTTCGTGGCAAAGAGTACCTACGAGCAGAAGTGCTAAAAGGAAGAAACTTTCTGACAGCCCATCCCCTGAAGCTGTCAAAACTTCAAACACATTTGACGGGCTTCAAATAGATCTACCAGAGAAGGAATCCCGACCAAACGTTAAAAAACCTGCCAAACCGCCACCAATCATACTATATGGAGTGGAAGACGTAAATAAACTCACCGAATTGTTGGAAACAGCTGCAAACAAAGATGAATTTACATATAAGATAATTAATCGAAACCAGTTGAGGATTAGTTGTTCTGACATGGAAGTGTACAAAGTAATCATTCAACTTGTTAGAGAAAAGGGACTTATCGGGCACACCTTTAACAGGAAAGATGAAAGATGCTACAGAATCGTGATACGGAACCTACACCCCTCTACTCCAGTTAATATAATCAAGGAAGAAATAGAAATGACCGGCAATTTGGTAAAGGGAGAAATAATTAATGCCAAGTACGGCCCAGATAGAAAAGCTACGTCTACGTTTTTCGTAAATCTTGCGCCTGGACCAAACAACAAAGCTGTTAAGGAACTGAAATTCATTTATCACCAATCCGTTGTTATTGAAGACCCTAGAAAAAGGAAATCTATTATTCAATGTCATAGGTGTCAACAATATGGGCATTCGAAAAATTATTGCATGCGTCCGTATCGTTGTGTCAAATGTGGGCAATCGCACAAAACTTCAGAGTGTACTAAAAAAGACCGAAACACACCTGCACTTTGCGCCCTCTGTAATGGTCCTCATCCTGCCAATTACAAGGGCTGCGAAGTATACAGAGAGATCTTGACACGGAGAATCAAACCACAGATTGGCACACAGAACGAAAGACCCAGTCAAACTAATCAACCCGTAATCGTGAAGAAACCGGAAATTGTGCGTACTAATAGTGCGGACGGAGCAAACAAAACATATGCGGAAGCTTTACGAACAAGTAGTACACAACAGGTAGCAGGTAAAATGCTACATACTAATGAACCATACAACTCACAAGACACTGCAGGATTATCTAGTTCGAAAACGCCAGCATACTCTACAATAGAGCACTTGCTCTTAAAACAAACGGAGAAGTATGATCTTATCTTACAACAAATGAGCACAATGTTAATGCTCTTAACAAAACTCGTCGAAAAAATGTCAAAATGACCTCCTTAAGACTAGCAACGTGGAACATCAACGGTCTTGCTCCTAATAAGAATGAGGCGGAACTCCTAATGAATCAACATAACTTAGATGTACTACTGCTTTCTGAGGCTCACTGTACTGCATTATCAAGCCTCAAATTCAAAAATTATGAATGCTATTTCACCACTCATCCTGACGGAACTGGACACGCTGGAACGGCAGTAATAGTCAAAAAATCCATTAAACACCACCTCATGCCAGAGTATAGAACGGAACAAATACAAGCAACAACTATAGCAGTTGAGGATAACTACGGGATTCTTAACCTAACGGCAATATACTGCCCCCCAAAGCACAAGATCAGTGAAGCTCTATTTACAAGTTTTTTCCAAACTCTTGGAAACCGTTTTGTTGCTGGTGGAGATTGGAATTCGAAGAATACATACTGGGCTTCGAGAGTGAATAATACCAGGGGAAGACAACTAAAGAATTGCGCTGACACTAATAACCTTATGACTGTCTCATCTGGTGAGCCCACCTACTGGCCATCAGATCCAAATAAATTACCAGACCTACTCGATTTCTTCATCCTCAAAGGGTTCTCGAGGCACTATGTGAAACCTGAAGCATGCTGGGATAGTTCTTCGGATCATACTCCTGTCCTAATAACGATAAGCACAATGTTGGTGGAATTTACAAGCCCCGATAAAATATATAACAAATATACGGACTGGGAGGCATTTAGGGAATTCCTTGAACATAAAATCAATCTTGAAGTTGCACTTAAAACCCCGGATGATATAGAGTCTGCCACAAAATATATAACAAACCTTATTCAGGAAGCGTGTTGGTTGACGACTCCTGTAGTGGACACAAAGAAAACATATACCAACTATCCACTAGAGGTTAAAAAGGCAATCCTTGAAAAGAGAAGGCTTAGAAGAGTCTGGCAACAGAGCAGATTGGATGCTGACAAGAAAAGCTTCTCCATAGCAGCAGCGGAGTTGACAGAAATGTTGAGTAATTGGCACAATAACACATTAGCAACCCAAATTGAATCACTGTCAGCTACTGCGTCCAGCAATTATTCGCTCTGGAAGTTTACAAAAAGCTACGACAGACCGCAGGTAGCAAAACCCCCTTTAAGAGCAAACAATGGATGGGCTCGTACAACCCAAGAAAAGGCTAATGTTTTTGCTGAACACTTGGCGGGAGTATTCCATCCAAATGAAACGGACGACATACATTCAGAGAATGAGATAAACTGCATCCTTAGTCAAGATCTTCAAATGTCGCCTCCGCCGATCCCTATAACGGTGCGTGAAGTCTGGAGAACTATTAATAAAAGTTTAAAGGCCAAGAAAGCTCCTGGATTCGACCTCATCACCCAGGAAGTACTAAAAGAACTCCCAAAGAAAGCAGTAGTGTTCCTTACAACGCTATTCAATGGAATACTAAGAGTGCAATACTTCCCCAAGCTGTGGAAGGTATCACAAATATTGATGATACACAAACTTGGAAAATCAGCCCATGAAGTAGTTTCTTATAGACCTATCAGTCTGCTGCCTATTTTATCAAAGGTCTTCGAAAAACTTTTGCTGAGAAGAATACTTCCATTCTTGGAAAATAATAACACCATCCCAGACCACCAGTTCGGCTTCAGACAGCAACACTCGACAATTGAACAGATACATAGAGTAGTTGACAAAATTAGAAGAACACTAGAAGAAAAGGAGTATTGCTCATCAGTCTTTCTAGACATCCACCAAGCTTTTGACCGAGTGTGGCATAAGGGCCTGCTTTGCAAGATCAAAAATAGTCTTCCTCACAGCTTCTTCGTACTCTTCGAATCATACTTGTCAGACAGACTTTTCCAAGTAAAAGAGGGCGAGTCCACCTCTCCTTTTTATGAAATCAAGGCAGGTGTACCTCAAGGTTCGGTGTTGGGACCTGTACTGTATACCATCTACACAGCCGATTTGCCAATAACAGAGAATGTCACAACCGCTACTTTCGCTGACGATACTGCTGTACTTGCCAGCGATAAGAATCCTGACCTTGCAACCCAGAAATTACAGAGAGGATTAGGTGAAGTATCCAAATGGCTCCAAAAGTGGAAAATAAAGGCCAGTTCAACAAAATCAGTGCAAATTACTTTTACGCTGCGAAAAGGAAATTGCCCCCCGCTGCAACTAAACAATGTGACACTGCCTCACGAAGATTGCGTGCGCTATCTCGGCTTACACATAGACCGACGCCTAACGTGGAGACAACACATCAAAACCAAGAGACAGGAACTTAACTTAAAATACAAAAATCTCTATTGGTTACTAGGACGAAACTCTAAACTCACAGTTGATAATAAACTCCTCATATATAAAACAATATTAAAACCTGTCTGGATGTACGGAATCGAACTCTGGGGTAGTGCAAGCAATTCCAATATTTTGATCATACAGCGGATGCAAAATACCATATTACGATCACTATCCAACGCACCATGGCTCGTTACAAACAATGAGATCCACAACTACCTGGAGATGAACACGGTTAAGGATGAAATCCATAATGCCACTGTAAAATACCGAAAAAGGCTGGAGAGACACCCTAATGAACTGGCGACTAAGCTGACAACCCGAAGCTATGAAAAGCGCCTCAAGCGGAAAGATATTCTGTCTCTGTAAAATATTCCCAGAGTGACCAATGAGTAGATGCCCTCACTGGAGGACACACTCTGCACGAGAAATCGCCATAGTCAACACATTTGCTTATAGCATCAATACAGCTGATTGCAAATAAACATATATCACAAAAAAAAAAAAAATACACTTAATATTTTAGAAAAATTACAAAAACTGCTTACTCGCACGACGACAATTAGATTCAGTAAGGAGAGGTAGCTACTACGCGTTCGTTATAATAATATCAAACACTTATGATGACATTAATTTAGACTAGAGTTGCGTTTTGTTGTTAAAGAAGATTTAAACTAAATAAATATTTTATAGGTAAGTAATAATAATTAATTAATTAATTATCACATTAAAAAGATTGCTTCAGCGCCTTTACTATTTCACATTTAAATTTGCGTTTGGTATTTGCATAAATATCAATACATTTAAATCGTTGGTTATATGTCCTAATCATTCGATGTAAAACTGAATTTTGAAGATAATTAGTGTGGTGAGTGGGAATGTGTAATAGAGGTGTATGACGGGTGCGGTATTTCGGAGTGCAAAATTTTATTTTGGATATAAGATGCGGGCAGTCGACCTTACTGTTTGCGATATCGTGTAGGAGGCCCATATCCAACACAACGCGCCTCTGTTCTAAGGTTAGGAGATCGTGTTCAGCGCAACCATCTTCGTATGTTTCAAAAGCTTTACGGGATCGATAGTTTAGGTGGTTAATAAATCGTTTTTGGATTCGCTCCAACTGATTTTTATAAATTATGTAGTTGGGAGACCATATAGGACTGACATATTCTAAGATACTTCTCACGTATGCGGCATAAACAAGTTTGATAACAGCTATCTCTGAGAATGGTTTACACACGCGTAGCACAAAGCCCAAATTTTTGTATGCTTTTGTGTTTACGTTTCCTATATGATCTGATAATGTCATTTTCTGATCAAACTGCACACCCAAGTCCCTAACACTTTGTTTTCTGTTAATTAGTGTTCCGTTAAGATGGTATTTATAGATAATAGGGCTTGGTTTTCGCGTGAACGTAATACACTCACATTTACCTGCATTGGCTGTTATATTATTCCTATTATAATACTCAGATAAACAGTCCAAGTCTCTTTGTATTAGCAGACAGTCATTAACAGTGTTGATTTTGAAAAATATTTTTTTGTCATCCGCATACATGAGAAAATCAGAACTTTTCAGGCATGAACCTATATCGTATAGGTAGGCGTTGTAGAAAAGGGGACCCAAATGGGACCCTTGGGGTACCCCCGTAGGTATGTTAACGTAATTAGAGCGATAACCACCCATTACTACTATTTGCGAGCGGTTGGATAGGTATGATTGAACCCACCGGAGCAAATCCCCATGGATTCCTAGCACCCTTAGCTTGTTGAGCAGGATCACGTGATTGACGGGGATAATACTAATAGAGCGTAAGGATAAACAGACTTATAGTTAGGAAAAGACTTAGGCCATAAGCGATTGTTAAGTTTAGTGCAGTTAATCATAAATAATAGTAGGTTTTTAAAAGTTGAGTTTGAATGATACAGGCACTATCAGTTGCAGCAACTGCTTGCCTGTTTAATAATAATAATAACAGATAAAACCAGCTTTAAGCTGCGAAAACTTAGATTACCGATAATAATAATAAAATCTATTAATGATATATTTTTACATTCCAGTTTACATCACAAACTTTATTATGTTGGGAATGCACAGCAGCGTTAAGAAGAATCAAACAATTCAAAGAAAGAGTTGAATTGTCATCCAAATTACTGAATAAATATGTAAACGGACCTGTGAGTATGCAAATGAATCAATGCAGAGTGCTAAAATAATAAAATTATTAATTTTTGCATGATTTCACAGGTTCATTTCAATTCACTATCTAATCTTAAAATTACTGAAAATAAAGCCATAATTAAGTACGAAGAATGTGAGAAAGTTAATAATATTAAAGTAGAAATAGTTGTCAACAGTAGCAATGATGATTACAATCCAATTAATAATTATTCATTAAAAGATAATGAAGAATTAATTGATTTCAAAGAAGAATTTAGCGATAATGACAATGATATTGTTTTCAATGATACCGCTAGTTTCGAAAATAATGATCCATGTCTTAAGGTAAAGATTGAAGAAATGCCAACAACCAGTAAAGAAGGTGTGGTAAAGAGTGAAGAAACACCAGCAACTGGCAAAAAAGGTACACATAATAAGAACATGAAATTAAAAAGACAATATAGAATTATTCCAGACGTCGTTAAAGATGTAAAAAGTCTTGTCAGAAAAGTACTATTGACTGCTGAAGAAGTTAAGTCTTATATGGATGAGCAAAGATTGAGTGTGTTTTATAAAAACAGTGCATACAGATGTGAACAGTGCGCCCTCAGTTGGAATAGTGAAAGCAGATTTCTTCAACATAACAAGAAATATCACGCAGTGGTGAGCCACATTTATTCAAGCTTAAATCCATTTATAATGTTAATATTATTTATGCTATTCTTTAGCATTTATAAATACAAACAAACTTACTTTAACACCCAAAGTTTGTTTATGCTTTTATGTCTTAACTAGCGACCCGCCCTCGCTTCGCTTCTGTGTAGTGTGGAATTTGACACCAAATTGAAAAGTCAGGGAAAAAGTCAGGAAATCTAGGTTGGGTAAAAGTAAGTAGGCATTTGTAGAAGTTGGCATTTGTAGAATTCGACATTTGTAGAATCTGGCGTTTTAAACTAAGTTGGCATTTGTCGACTAAACCGACGCGGGGTTGTTGGTTCGCGTGGCCAGGCGGTTATTGCGTCTGGGTTTCTTTATGTAAATGCGGATCACACGCAGGTGGTCATAAAAGCAAGTGGTCACAAAGGCATTTCGACACAAAACGCAAGTTGTGACAATCGTAACTCGTCAGATTCGCCACACGTCACATTTATGACTCTGAATCCTGATGGCTGCACAATATTGAGCCTAATTTGGCCACCCATCTAGCCCTAATTTAGGCTCGATAAAGATTGTCCAGACACTTTTTGTGTATTCAAATGCAAACATTTTTCACCATAATCAATGACGCTAACCTGCTAACAATTTTTATAAAAAAAAATAGTTCTTGTATTACTGTATCTCATATAAAATTAATGTAATTATTACATCAACAAATATTGATTCATTTGCCATTTAGCACCAAGCCAAGCAACTATTGCACACTATTCCTTGTATGAATCAATCACTTAGTGTTGCTTAATGCTAAGAAATGGCGCTGTTATTGCACTAAAATATAAACGCATACTGCAAAAACACAACAGGAGAAAGAATGAAGCTAATATTTATAATAATTACATTAATGTTGTATGAGATATTGTAATACAAGAACTATTTTTTCTTTATAAAAATTGTTAGCAGGTTAGCGTCATTATGGTGAAAAATGTTTGAAATAAATGATTCGTTATTCCTTACATTGCATTTTATTTACCAAATTCTTTATCAAATCTCAATTGTTCATAAACTCTAAAATCAGTCATTTGTAGAATCAGTCAATTGTAGAATCGGTCTTTTGTAGAATCAGTCATTTGTAGAATCGGTCATTACTAGAATCAGTCATTTATAGAATTATTCATTCTACGAATCGGTCAATAATAGACTACGTACGTAGTCAATCTGCAAATCAGTCATTCCTAGATTAAATCATTATGACAATTTCGTTAACGATAGCAGACTTGCGCCCCTGCTTGTGATCTATTTAAGCGAGTGTTGCTTATAAAAATGATTGTTTTTGCACAATGTCTAATATAATAGTTATATCTTTTCCAGTCAGCCGGTAAACATCAATGTGACATTTGCCTCAGTCGGTTTAAAATGACTAAAGGTCTGATTCCTCACATTCAGCGACACTTTATGATGCTAGAGTGTTGCACTTGTGCATACCGGTCGCGGTCGTTTAAAGGTGTCATGAAAGATCATTTGGAAAATCATCTTAAGAGATACGAATGCATCAAATGCAACGCTCGGTTTGGGTAAGTCTTTATTTTACACATACATACACTCTTTCACACCCACATCGAGCACACAATAACTGTAAAAGTGGACACACACGGTCCTTCCATCGCGCCAAATGGATGCCGTACGTCCAAAATATCGTGTGTGTCGAATCTGTCATCCAAACCAATCACGGATTCCGTAAAACCACGGCCCACATCCAAAAGCTTGACCGTGTGTGTGCATACCGTCAATCGAATGGATTAAATCAAATGGACGGACGCCAAATGATCACTCAATCATCAGTTAAATTGGGATGTAGTGATTATACAAAAACATCGATATCATTAAATAAAACGATCATAAAATCACAGGATTTTTAATTGATAAACTGGATTAAAAAAAGAGATTAATTATAAAAAAGAAAAGTCTTTGAAGAAATGAAAGATCTTAGTGAGATCTTCATTTTAGAGGATGGCTGTCTAAGTTTGTCATCTAAAATGCAGATCTCACTAAGATATTTCATTTCTTCAAAGACACCATCAGTCTTGGATGAGTACTTTTTGATATATTGCTGTTTTAATTTTGCCAGATGACAGCTGTATGTATGTATGTCTAGCTTGGCATTGGGATATTATGGCCTTTCGTAATCGAAAATATCGATATATTTTCAACAACCCAACATCGCTACAAAATGGATGTGGGTTTTGACGTACATCGTTTGGCGTGATGCCAAATGATTGATCGTAGTTTGGTTGTACGCCAAACGATTTACGCCGTGTGTGGCCTCAAAAATTGGCGTCCGTCCATTTGATTTAATCCAGTAAAATTGATTTACATCAAATAGACTGACCGTGTGTGTCCACTTTAACATTTTACCCCATTTTCAGTAAAGAAAAGTTAGGTACTTGCCAGCAGTGTGAGGACATTACAATGGCAGTTGATGATGATCAAATAAACTGTTTGGTTTCAGCAAATTGTGTTTGTTCCGTCAGCACCACAAAGAGCTCCACTTTATATTTATATGTGACATTTGTGGGAGAAAGGCCAAATCAAAGAAAGTTTTAGAAAGACACATTGGGTGAGTGATGTTTTTAATATTTGACAGCATCACATACAACGCTCCGATTGTATGGAAATATGGATGGATGGTTATGGAAATGGAGTTCATAGACAATGGTGGTATCACAAACCAGACCTGAGTCATTTTATAGAAAAGTGTTTCTAAATAGACTCAGCTGAGAATCGATCCTGGGACCTAAGAGATGGCGACAAAACCAGTGTGTTTCTTCAATAATCGTGAATTCATGACAGAATTTTTCTTTGCCGCTTTTTTGTCGTTAATGTTGTAGTATAGCAACACTTGACTACTTTTATATTGTGAAACCCACGTGTTGCTAGTAAAAATAATAAGCCACATTAATAACTTACAGGATATAATCAGGAAAGAAATTTAACAACTTTCTCTAAGAAATATAGGTCAAAATAAGTCATGGTCATACCATAAAGTATTTAATAGTAGAAGTACAACTGCGCGAGGGCAATCAAATAATAAGCTACTCTCGCTGCATGGCAATAAAGTACAATTTTAAATTGCACAGCGCTGCGTGCCCATTATTGAATGCACCTTCTCTTTCTGTCGCGTAGCTCTTAACCGAGTCATGACATTTCTCATGCGCTGATTCGACTGAGTGAGCCGTCGAGCAGTAGGTAGGCTAAGTGAGCCCCCCTGGACATACTAAAAGGACTTAACGTTACTTTTCTCAATTATTTGCATAGTCTTAACATTTTTTTCATATTTCGATCTATGTTTTTTAAGGAAAAGGACATCATCCATTTTGTTCCAAATCTGAAAGTGCCGGCCAAAAAGCAAAAGTGCTTTATTCTTATAGATTTTATCCAAACATTTCTTGTTATGGCACCGAAGCTGTAGCACCTAGGGCTTGAAAATCGGAGTATTTTTCAGCTCCGGAGTTGGGTTTCGATATTCAGGGTTTCAACTCCGGAGCTCCGGAGTTCCGGAGTTTTCAGTCTCTATTTAAATAAAATTGCAGTTATATTTTTAGCGTGTTTAATAGAGGTTATTAACTAACCAAAAATCAATATATTCTTTTATCATCGATAAATAAATAAATTGAATCACTTAGGTACTTACTTGCTTATTGCGCAAATAATTCGACTAAAAATACATTTAACTTACATTTCACGCCACTCAAAGGAGAATGGCAAACTGGGAACCATTTTCCAAATTCATAAATACTGAGCGTGCCCAATTCGGACATTATGAGATTTAAAGGTCATAATTTGGTGGTTACTTTTCAATTTAAAGTGTTCGTAAAGAAGGAGGCAACATTTAGAAAAACATGATAGTAATATTCTTCTTAGCTAGAAACAAAACGCAATTGATCTGAAACAAAACGCTTTTGTGAGGTTTGGTTTATTATTGTTATATTGGCCCCTCTAGAAAAAAAGACAGGGAACCAATCACGTCACGTAAATATCAGGGATTTGCTACATCTATGGTAAATATATATATCCAGGACAGCCAACATGACAGCAGTCTAAGAACGGCAATGTTATTAAGGCTATATTCCGAATCACGATAAAATCGATGTCAGCGCTCACGTTATCTGTCAAACCCATACAAAACCACCGACTCGGAACGCATTTTAGTGCGCTGTCATCGATTTAAGTGTGATTCGGAATGCAGCCCATGTTGGTTTGCCTACTAGGTGCTGTTTTGAGGTTAAGTTTTAAAATCAACTTTTTATCCCCAGCTTTAAAGTGTATCTTACGATTACATAATTAATTAGGCTTTAATAGAGGATTAAAGTCATGCTATTTACTTCTTGGCACGCTAAGCCTTTATGTGGTTCTGAAAATATATGGGCACCTGCCATTCTCCTTTGCCGAGTGTTGGGTCATCATCATATCGGTCACACGACATCTACTGCTGGTTATGGCCTTGCTCAAGGATCTCCACAATGTTCGATCCTGCTCTGCTTGCATCCAGCGGCGCCCCGCGAGCTTGCGACCTTCACTAGTCACCAGGGGCCCTACTGCCTGACTCAAAGCGATAGCCAAAGCGATAGCTATGCTCTCTCCGTCCTTGTCATATCATAACACGATGACAAGGACGGACAGTGCACTGACGTCATAAACCAAAGCCAGAGTCAAAGCGAGAGAGTTAGGCGGTAGGCCTACAGATCGTTGGTCCACCTTGTCAGGAGCCTGCCCACGAAGCGTTTTGTGTTCGGTCGCCATTCCAGAACCTTTCTTTCCCAATGGCCATCGGTACTACTTGTTAAGTGCCCCGTCTACTTCCACTTCAGCTGATCAATCCTTTGAGAGACGTCGGTTACTTAAGTTCTCCTACTGATTTCTGATTCGATCACGCAAGGAAACGCCGAGCATGGCTCTCTGCATTGCACGCTGGGTCGCTAGGTGACCTTGAGTATTTTTAAGATACCCATAGTTAGCGAGCACGTTTCACTGCCTTTAGTCATCACTGGCAACACACGCTGATCAAGGTCTTTCGTCTAGATCTAGAGACACTGAAGTAAGTTTGACGCGAAGATTTTTCGAAGCTTCCCGAATGCTGCCCATTCGAGCTAAATTTAACGAGAGATATCTTTCTCCAAGTTTTCACGCCGGTCGAGTGGTTTGCACGCCGGTTTTCAAGGCGTCACCATCTCTAGAGGTCCCGAGTTCGATCCCCGGCTGGGTCAATGTAGAAAATGAACTTTTCAACACTGTCTCAGGTCTGGGTGTTTATCATACCACCGTTGTTTCTGATTTCCATAACACAAGTGCTATAGCTATTTACTTTGAAATTGGAGCAGTGTATGTGATGTTGTCAAATATTTATTATTTAAGTTGTCTTTACTTAACTGGACTGTGTCATAAGTAATGGTCTTGAACTTCGAGTATTGTGTTTGTTCCCAACATGAAGGAGTGGGTAAATACAACATGGACATTCGACATGATTTTTGTCTTATGTTTATGTTCCATCCATCCATCCATGTTCATCCTAAGAGCCACTCTTTCGGAAAACACTACGGAAAATATTCGAGCATTACGAGTATGTTCAGGTTTTACAAGGCCTCAGCCGTGAGAACTGATCTGCAAAATGAAGGTGTGTTAGGTACTCGCCATTAATGTTGCTGCCAAGTCCTTTACAGTTCAAGAGCTTATAGTATCCTCCAAAGCAGCTGCGAACAGTTTCGGAGAAATGACGTCTCCCTGTTTCACACATCGCTGCAGTTAGATTAGGATTTGTGCTCTGGTTCTGTAATCGGATCGACATGATGGCATTTTCGTATAAGTACTTCAGTCAGGACCTCGCTACACCTGTAGTCCACTTGGCACCTCTGAAGAGACTGCAACACCGCCCAGGGGTATATGACCACGGCGATAAAAATGCTTTCAATTATTATTTTTGAAAATCGAAACTCCGGTTTTTGTTGTGAAACTCCGGTTTTACAAACGATGCTGAAATGCTTCGAAACTCCGGAGCTAGACCAAAACCGGAGTTCCGGACTTCAAGCCCTAGTAGCACCGCTATACTCGATTTAAAATAAGTTCAAAAAGTCTGTTTTTTCATACATTTTGGCACAAATGTAAAAAAGTTGGCCATAAAGCAAATTCTGATAGATATTGTCCGCCTAAGCATTTCTTATTATGGCTCCGAAGCTGTAGAGTAGCACGGCTGCACTTGATTTTAATTGAGTTCAAAAAGTCTGTCTTTTCATACATTTTGACACAAATGTGGAGCGGTGGTACAGCTTCGGTGCCATAATAAAACATGCTTAGATGGTCAAAATCTATCAGAATAAAGCACTTTTGTCTTTTTGGCCGGCACTTTCATACTTGGACCAAAAATGTATGAAACGTGGATGATATCCTTTTATTGTTTTATGGACTGAACACTTAAACATTTTTCAATTTTTCACGTGACTTTTAATCACCCTGTCTGTACACTTGTCCAAGCTGTAATGTAACCTGAATTTTTACAGTCGCCATTTTGTAAAGTATGAATGCAACCTTTGTGACCGGAAGTACAAGACGAAAACAAAATTAAAGCAACACCAAGAAGACATACATTCGCCGAAAACGGCTTACTGCGTAGAATGTGACAAGATATTTAGCAATACCACGTTGTATAGGCTACATTTATCAAGAAGTACTGCTCATACTCTCGAGCGAGATGAACATGGGTGAGTAAAGATTTTTGGACTAGTAGTTCAAAATAAAATGTTCAAGTTTAACGGCATTTTGTAAGCCATTTTTGCAACATGACTTTTAAGTAAAAAAGCCTGCTGAATTCCGTTCTGAATGTTGCTAGGCCCAATTTTGGCTCCTTTGCCCAAAATTCAAGATGGCGGCCAAAATGGAGCCTTATCTTATTAGAACTCGATTCTGGTCGTGAGAGGTGCCCTGGCATAGGTTTTGGGGATCGCTGAACTCAATTTTTATAACCGGAAGTCCGTCCTGGTACCGGAAGTACGAGATGTGGCTGGAGGAGAGAAAATTCCGCCATGCAACACATTTTTTTTAACACATCTAAACAAAAATATTTAACAAGTTTATTATTCTGTATACTGATATAACTGGGCTATTCACCAGTGTTTTTTTTTCTGAGGCAAATCCTCATAGTTTTAATTATGTAGAGGAATATATAAGATATATTTTTAACCGACTTCACAAAAAGGAGGAGGTTCTCAATTCGATTGTATGTTTTTTTTTTTTTTATCGTTGTTCGCGCATATCTTCGTCATTTATGAACCGATTTTGATGATTCTTTTTTTGTTCGATTGAGTTTTCTTGCGAGATGGTCCCATTTAATTTTTTTTCAAATCGGTTCAGTAGTTTTCGAGAAATCCTGAAAATACTATGATTTTCATCAACTCACATGACGACTTTGTTATTTATGAACCGAATTAGATGTTTCTTTTTGTTGGGAATCCCGGCTTTTAGAATAAAAAAAGGAAGTTGTACTCCAGCCCCACCCGACTTCAATAGACGTGTTGTTATAACAATGATAATGCGTATCTAATGATTTGAATATTATTTCTTGCTTTTTAGAGGCAGGTTTTTGAAGTCGGTTTTTTGTTTTTTAAAACAATTTTCTTGAATCAAGTCATTATAAGAGCAAAACACTCTTGAAAAAAAATTTAAATTCGGCTTGGCAACATTCAGAATCGAATTCAGCAGCCTTTTTTACATCGGAAAAGTCATGTTTCCCAAATGGCTCACAAAATGCCGTTGAAACGGTAAAGGAAGCGGATATTTAGGATTTTCGTCCAGTCTATTTACTATAGCGTAATTAAAAATATTTTTTATTCAGTCTTGGCTGTACAGTTTACAGTACGACACAAACTTAATGGCGTCTCGGAATATCGCGCGAGACGATGCGCGGACACAATCCTTACTAATATTATAAATGCGAAAGTCCGTTTGTTTATTTGTTTGTTACGCCGTCAAGTCCTATCTACTGAACCGATCATCATGAAATTTTGCATACACGTTGTCAGGGGTACAGAGAAGGACATAGGGTATCTTTCAACCCGAAAAAAAGTATAGTTCCCGAGGGATAGCAAAAAACCTTTCCACGCAGACGAAGTCGCGGGCGGCCGCTAGTTGATAATAAAAAAAGTAAATACACGTGTTATCTGGAACTAGCTTCTGCCCGCGACTTCGTCCGCGTGGATATTAGAGAAAATCCTAAGAGAACCTTCAACCAGGATCTGACCAGTCATTTTTACGTTTCCCGTTCCGGTTCCCGTTCCCGTTCTGTTCCCGTCTGTTCCCGTCCCTTTCCTGTCCCGTTCCCGTACCGTTACCGTCCCGTTGCCATTCCCGTTCCCGTACCGTTACCGTCCCGTTCTTGTTCCCGTTCCCGTACCGTTCTCGTCCCGTTCCGTTCCCGTTTCATTCCCGTTCCCGTTCCGTTCCCATTCCGTCCCGTTCCGTTCCCGTCCCGTACCCCTTCCGTTCCCGTTCCCATTCCGTTCCCGTTCCCATTCCGTTCCCATTCCGTCCCGTCCCGTTCCGTTCCCGTCCCGTACCCCTTCCGTTCCCATTTCCGTTCCTGTCCCGTTCCCGTTCCCGTTCGCATCCCGTTCTCGTCCCGTTCCGTTCCCGTATCGCTCCCGTTCCGTTCCCGTTCCTTCCCCCTCCGTTCCCGTCCCGTTCCCGTGACGTTCCTTTTCCGTTCCCGTCCCGTTCTCGTTGCCGTTCCGTTCCTGTTTCGTTCCCGTTTCCTTCCCGATACATTCCCGTTCCGTTTCCGTTCCGTCCCATACGGTTCCCGATTCGTTCCCGTTCGCGTCCCGTTCCCATACCGTACTCCTTCCGTTTCTTTTCCCGGTACCGTTCCCATCCCGTTCCTGTCCCTTTCTCTTTCCCATTCCATTCCCGTTCCGTTCCCGTTCCGTTCCCATTCCGTTCCCTTTCCGTTCCCGTTTCATTCGCGATCCCTTCCCGTTCCGTCTCCGTTCCGTTCCGTTCCGTCCGTTCCGTTCCGTCGCGTTTCGTTCCGTTCCCGTCCCGTTCTCGTCCTGTTCCCGTTCCCGTTCCTGTTCCCGTGCCCGTGCCCTTGCCCGTTCCCGTGCCCGTTCTCTGGATGTGCATGTCCAGGTCCAGGTCCATGATGTGTCATGTCCACCGTGTAGGACTTCAAAATAAATGTCATTTTCGCAATCACCATCCCATGAAACCTCAAGAACGACATCCACATCGATTTTTATGTTTACTTACCCCATTTACACCCTAAGGGATGATTTTCAAAATAACAAAATATGTGTTTGCCTATTTATTTTAAGACATGCTCCTACGAATTTTAAAGTTGTAATGTCTATTTTATATTCTTTTTCCATACATCTGAACCTCATTTTCACCCCTTTAGGGGTTAAATCATGTCCACCGTGTTGGAGCTCTAAATAAATCTCATTTTCGCAATCACCATCCCATAAAATCTCAAGAACGACATCCATATTGATTTTTATGTTTACTCACCCCATTTACCCCCTAAGGGGTTGATTTTCAAAATCACAAAATATATGTTTGCCTATTTATTTTTAGATGTGCTCCTACGAAGTTCAAAGTTGTAATGTCTATTTTATATTAAATTTCCATACAAAATTGGAACCCCATTTATTTATTTATTTATATTTATATAGGGGTTAAATCATGTCCACCGTGTCAGACTTCAAAATAAATCTCATTTTCGCAATCACCATCCCATAAAACCTCAAGAACGACATCCACATCGATTTTTATATTTACTCATCCCTATTTACCCCCTAAGGGGTTGATTTTCAAAATCACAAAATATATGTTTGTTTATTTATTTTTAGACGTGCTCCTACGAAGTTTAAAGTTGTAATGTCCATTTAATATTTTTTTCCATACAAAATTTGAACCCCATTTTCACCCCTTGAGGGGTTAAATCATGTCCACCGTGTTGGACTTCAAAATAAATGTCATTTTTGCAATCGTCATCCCAGAAAACGCCAAAAACGACATCCATATCTATTTTTAGGTTTACTCACCCCATCCACCCCTAAGGGGTTGATTTTCAAAATCACAAAATATATGTTTGTTTATTTATTTTTAGACGTGCTCCTTCGAAGTTTAAAGTTGTAATGTCCATTTAATATTATTTTCCATACAAAATTTGAACCCCATTTTCACCCCTTGAGGGGTTAAATCATGTCCACCGTGTTGGACTTCAAAATAAATGTCATTTTTGCAATCGTCATCCCAGAAAACGCCAAAAACGACATCCATATCTATTTTTAGGTTTACTCACCCCATCCACCCCTAAGGGGTTGGTTTTTAAAATCACAAAATATATGTTTGCTTATTTATTTTTAGACGTGCTCCTTCGAAGTTTAAAGTTGTAATGTCCATTTAATATTATTTTTCCATACAAAATTTGAACCACATTTTCACCCCCTGAGGGATTAAATCATGTCCACCGTGCTAGAGTTCAAAATAAATGTCATTTTTGCAATCGTCATCCCAGAAAACCCCAATAACGACATCCATGTCTATTTTTAGGTTTTTTACCCCTTTTCACCCCCATTTCATCCCCGAATTTTGAAAAACTCCGAGACCCGCACCCTGATTATCTAAAAATAAACTATTTAGCGACCGGTTGCATTTGACATCCATTGCTACTTTTCTTTGGTATGTTTTTTTTACCCCAAAGAAAAGTAGCAATGTATTACGTTCATCTGTGAACTGCGACCGGTCGCTAGGCGGTTTCTAATTAGATAATCAGCCCGCCGTATTCATTAATTGTCAATCGTCAGCCTAAACACAAAATTTGATGATCCTAGCTTCAAAACTGAGGGACTTTCATACAAACTTTCATCCCTTATTTCATCCCCTTAGGGATAGAATTTTCAAAAATCCTTCCTTAGTGGATGCCTACACTGTATAAGGTATCTGTGTGCAAAATTTAAAGTTTCTAGGTCCAGCGGTTTGGGCTGTGCGTTGATAGATCAGTCATTCAGTTTACGATTTTATATATTAAGATTAAACGCGTAAAACTATGATAGGTATGCTCACATTCACATACATATAATTATTTTGCATCGGCCGTCAGCTGAACCGGCCATCATTAGTTGTATTGTACGCGTTTAATCAATTAATGTTATTTTTACTAATTACAATGCAACGCGACATTTGAAAGTGTACACGTGATATCTCCCCCTTGTGATTTTTCGTGATTTTTCCAAACCCCTCCCCCCTCTGCCTCACGTAATGAATGGACGACTCCAAAAACGACCGACCGACCGATCAGACGACATGCCAACTTTCCTGGCGCAGGTGCTTACAAGCTACCCCCAGGCGAGTGGTGGGGTACGGCTACGCGCATATTGGCTAACTTCACAACCGCCATTAAGTTTGCGTCGAACTATACAAGCACTTGTGAATGTTATAGAACAGGGGCGCCCATACTTTTTCTTAAGGAGATCGACCTAGCAAAAATGATAACCTAGTATGACTAAGAGATCGACATTTTGACCGTTTAACCCACAATATATTTACCAAAAAAAAATTGCATAAGTAAATCTACATTGGGTGCAAATCTGTTATCCTTGGCGATCGACCTTAAAACGTCTAGCGATCGACCGGCGATCGACCGTTTGGGCACCTCTGTTATAGAAGCTACGCCATCGGGTCGCGCACCCTAAGCGGGAGACCTTGTAAAGAGAACAACAAACACGTCAAGGGCTGCATTTTATGGATCACACGCAGGTTTTCAGATACGTATGTGGTCAAATACGCATTTCGCTAGATCAAAACGGACACTCGACTCGTTAAATACGCAACTCGCCAGACACGCAGTTCGTCAGACAAGCAGTTCATCAGAAACGCCAGATAGTGTCGACTTGTGTATTTGACCACCTGCTTATCTGACGACATGCCTGACAACCTTAATATGGTCACCCATTTTGCTTTTGGCCACACAAAACACTTTCTGTGGCTGCACACTGCACAATTTGGTCAACCATCTTGATTTTAGCCACAAAAAGTTATGCACAATTTTTATCGAGCACAATTTGGTCAGTCATCTTGCTTTTTTGGGCCACACAGAAAGTGGCTACACAATCTTTATCGAGTCAAATTTGGTCCCCATCTAGCTTTTGGCCACAAAAAGTTGATGCACAATTTAAATCTAACACAATTTGGTCACCCATCTTGCTTTTGGCCACACAGAAAGTGGCTGTTCTTTATCGAGCCAAATTTGGTCACCCTATTTGGTTTTGTCTGCCTAGGTATTTGGTATAAAAAGCGATGCATTGTAACTTTATTTACCAAAAAGTTAGAATTATGAATTGAACGCCGCTCATACACAGTAGCCCTAGACTTACACACACAGTTGCGCGTGTACAAAAACGTCATCTGACGTCATCTGTTTATAATGGCGCGGTTGTGTCCAAGGTGTGGTATTATATCAGTTTGTAGTATTTGCCGAATACAACTAACTAACACTGTTTAACCTTAAGGCTAGTATATTCCAAAAACTCTGTCTCTGTCTTTTTCTTTACGTGTGAAGAGAAATGAAAATAACCTCACTTTTTAATTTTTTCAATGTTTTTGTTGTTATTTTGAGCTTAGAGTCACTTTTTGAAAAAGTAACCGTTGAATATTCTTCTATATGTCATTATGTATTTTCCTATATATTTTTCGTGAATAAGGGATTGATAAACTTTAAGTACTTATTATCCAAAAAATATAAAATTATTGAAAATTTTCTTTGTCTTTGCAAATTTTTTAAGTCGAGTAAAGATACGAATATCGTATTTTGTATGTACACCGATTACTCGAAGACGGCTGAACCGATTGAAATGATTCAAACGTTATTAGATCAGGTTTGTTCTCAAGTTGGTCCCATTTTTTAAAATTTTGAAATCGGTTCAGTACTTTTCAGGAAAACCTGAAAATACTGTCGTTTTCGTTACCATTTTGTGAACTTATACGGATGATCGACCATATCTTCTTTGTTTATGTACCGATTTAGATGATTCTTTTTTTGTTTGAAAGAGGATACTTTATAGATGATACCATTTTGATTTCATTGTTATTGGACTTTGGATATCAAAGATACGCAAGGGAACTCCTCAAAATCAAATAGGAACTGTATAGTATAGTGATTACACTAAAAATAATAAAATAAAAAATTGTTCAAAAACAAAAAACCGACTTCAAAAAACCTGAAAATAAAAACAAAAACAGCTTCAAAATTAAATACCTCTAAAAAGCAAGAAATAATTTTCTAATCACTAGATACCTACGCATATCACTGTAATAAAACACGTCTAATGAAGTCGGGGGGCTCTTAGAATAAAAAAAAGAAGTTGTCCTCCAGCCCCACCCGACTTCAATATACGTGTTTTATTACAGTGATATGCGTAGGTATCTAGTGATTAGAAAATTATTTCTTGCTTTTTAGAGGTATTTAATTTTGAAGCTGTTTTTGTTTTTATTTTCAGGTTTTTTAAAGTCGGTTTTTTTGTTTTTGAACAATTTTTTTAACCGTAAAAATAATCAAGATCGTTTATAAAACTTCAACGTATGTTTTTATCTGCTCAAAATAAAGAATAATTGATTGTTTGTTTTTGAATTAAACATAGGCCAAATTCGATAATTTGGAATATGGCCTTAAATCTGTTACACGTTGTATAAAAAAACCTTTCCATTGTTAGTTCATTTGTATGGGAAACCATACAGTACTTAGCCTCTATTTTCTTTGGAGCAGTGTATTATATTATTGAATAAGCTAATAAAATTTCTATTTTCAGAGCGCCAAAGAAAGTGCCATGTCCGGATTGTGATCGACAGTACATGGATAGAAAGTGCATGAATAGGCATTATATGTACGTACATATGAAGCAATCCAAGCACTATTGCGAGCTGTGCAACAAGGTACCCTTAACGCCCAGACTCTATTTCTCAGTGAATTTTATTAGTGTTTTTCGCTTTTTAAAACCGATTTTATTCAGGGCTATTATTATAAACTATGTGTATGGCTATTTTTTATATAAATCGGTTCACCAGTTTTTGCGTTATTGAGTAACACACCAAACCTTCATAATATTATCTCAATACATAAAAGAAGAAAATGACTGGTGACAGACATATCAACGCACAGCCCAAACCGCTGGGTCTAGAGATTCTTGGCACATAGGTTCCTTATGAGGTCTAGGGGTGCACTAAGAAATAATTTTTCAAAACTCACCCCCTAAGGGGGTGAAACAGGGTTCTTAAGTTCTAGCTTTAAAACTGAGGGTTCAAAGCTAGAAACTTAAAATGTGTTTAGGCTGACGATTGAAAATTAATGTATACTTACGTGTCTCAGCGTTTTGAAAATTGTACACCCGGATGGGGTGAATGGAGGGATGAAATTGTGTATAGAAAATCCTTTATTTTCGAAGTAAAAATCGTTTAATTTATTATTTAGGTTTATGGATGGAAATCTATTGCCCTGTGGGATTAAAATGGGGTAAAAATCGATATGGATGTCGTTATTGGGGTTAATGGAATGTTGATTGCGAAAATGACATGACATTTATTTCGAAGTCCAACACGGTGGACACGATTTATCTCCTATACTATAGGAGTGAAGTTGGGGTTCAAAATTTTTATGGAAAAATAATATAAAATAAACTTCGTAGCATCACTTCTAAAAACAAATAAGTAAACTCATATTTTATGGTTTTCGAAAATCAACCCCTTAGGGCGTAAATGGGGTAAATAGTCCAAAAAATATTGATGTCATTATTGAGGTTTTATGGGATGTTGATTGCTGATATTTATTTTGCTGGAGTCCAAAACGCTGAGCATGATGACCCCAAAAGTGCTAAAATGGGTTTCAAGACCAACACGGCGGACATGATTCAACCCCTAGACGAAGAAAGGGAGAGGGAACGGGAACCGGATACTAATATCTCTGAACCCAATCTGGAAAATTATAAACTAGCCTCCGCCTGCGACTAGTCCGCGTGGATATTCGAGAAAATCCTTTGAACTCTGAAATTGCAAAAAAAAAGTCAGCTGTTTCATACATTTTGATATTTTTGCGATTAATTTTTGTATGAAACAGCAGATTTTTTTTTTCGCGGTTTCAGAGTTGGTCCCATAGTAAAAGTTGTTCAGTTTGATGGTCCCTATCTACCATATTCGGCTTTATAAGGCTTTTACTAAACACGTTGTAGAGAGTACGGTAGTTAAGCTTAGCACTCGCGCGCTCGAGCAAAGCACACATAGACATCTCTCACCGACACTGTTTAACCGCAATCTCAAACCACTTTTAAGACACAATATCCACTATGAGTCAATTTGCAAATAATTAAAATAGACACCAAATTGAACCCGACAAAATGGCGCCAAAAACTCTCTTTATCCAGCCTGCCTGCCTAGCATGACCGATTTATATAGCGTGATAGAGCATTTTATCGACACTCAACTGTCAAATTCCTTTGTCTTTCTGACAGTTAAACGTGATAAAACGCTATATCACGCGATATAAATCGGTCATGCTAGGCAGGCTGGTTAATGGTTCCCTAAGGATTTTCTCGAATATCCACGCTGACGAAGTCGCGGGCGGAAGCTAGTATAATATTAAAGTCAAAGTCAAATAAGCTTCATTCAAATAAACTTAATTATTAAGTACTTTTGAATCGTCTATATTTGTTAGATTTGATATGAATGATAGATGATTTGATTAGTAGGATAAAGGTCCTTAAACAAATTATCGGACGCGGCTTATGGACGCGGCTTACTGCCGCGGCTGATAAGTGTGCACACTCTCATAACATCCTGCGTGCCAGATAGCTATCGGACGTCCGATGACGTCATATTAGTCTATGGTTACGTCCGCGACCTACTACATCCGATAGTTTGCACACCTCAGATCAGCCGCGGCAGTGAGCCGCGTCCGATAATTTGTTTGGACCTTCACTGTGGGGAGGGGACATTAGAAATAAGTAGGTTAATTAATGTGTTATTTATTTTATATTTTAATTTAACAGCATTTTATTAATCGTAATGGTTACAAGCAACATGTGAAGTACAAACATGAGGGAGTTAAAAAGGAGAAGAATAAACTGTGCAATATTTGTGGACGAGGATTCTCGGTAAGAGATAACAATAACAAGATAAACTCAAGGAATTTATAAAGGTGCGGGCACATTTGTCTGACGCCACGTGTTAACACGCCGGTTTTCATAGTAAATGTATGCACTGCACTACCTAGGATCACATTTAGATCAATTATATTGCACAATTTTATTGACCGTGTAGGGTTGATATTGAAGTTTGCGCAATTATTTTACAAAAGTTTAGATTTAGATTTTAATTGCACAATATTTTTTCATTGCATCGTGTAGGGTCAACATTGCGTAATATTTTTTTTTATCAGTGTCGTTTTCATCAAATAGTAACGATATCGACGATAATACTAAGATGTATTCTGAGATTATAGCTGCAGCTAAACCTTGTTCTGTCATCTTGCTGACGATAGCACACGAAATACCTAAACTATATTATATTGAGCAATAAAATTATTATTGTGCAATATAATTGAACGTTTAGTCAAAAGTGGAATTTCAATCTTATTGTGCAATTAAATATTGCGCAATATGATTGTTTCGTCTAGGGGCCGCCTTATAAAGGTCGAAATATATTATCGGACGCGGCTTACTGCCGCGGCTGATCTGAGGTGTGCAAACTATCGGATGTAGTAGGTCGCGGACGTAACCATAGACTAATATGACGTCATCGGAAGTCCGACAGCTATCTGGCACGCAGGATGTTATTAGAGTGTGCACACTTATCAGCCGCGGCAGTAAGCCGCGTCCGATAATTTGATTCGACCTTAACGCGTCCATATAAATACGGATAAAAAAGTACTCTGTGAAATACGGCGTGTTAACACTTGGCGTGAGACAAATGTGCCGTTAAGTACTACGCACCGCACGTAGTACCTACTTAAAAATTCCTTGCACAAAACTCATTGCCACGCGCACTGAGTTTTGTGCAAGGAATTTTTGTTTTTTTTGTGCGACGACGCGACAAGCAATGACAGTCGCTACTTCGAAATGTTTTCAAAGTATAGTTGACAACCAGGGAATGATAACGTTATTTTTAAATGTTACTTTATTTCTTACTTTTTTAACTGTTAATTTTAACATTAACGTTATGTCAATAAATAACGTTAATTTAGATAACGTTACCTTTAAATTAACGTTATTTCAGTAACGTTTTTTTTAACCTTATTACTTATTTTTTTACCGTTTAACTTTTAAATTAACGTTATTCCAATTAATAACGTTATTTTTTAGCGATAATTTTACCGGTACTATTGTTACGTTATTTTTACCGGTAAATTTACCGATAAAATGTTTAAACGGTATTTTTATAGTTATTTTTTTATCGTTATTTTTTTTAACGGTATTTCAATCCTTGTTGCCAACTGAGTGAGATGCGAATATTTTATAGATAGACTAGCTAGTCGCTAGTGGATGGACTAAATTTTGATTTGAAATATTATTGTTTTACAGTCAAACACCATACTAAAAAATCACGTACGAACGCATACTGGAGAAAGACCTCACGAGTGCAGTTATTGTGGTGCGAAATTTATACAACGTTATGCGATGCGATTGCATGTCAACAATGTACATTTGAAGAAGAAAAACCAAACTTGAAATAAAACACTTTTAACTGATACTAGCGCGGTTTTATTAAAAGTACTTTGGTACCTAATGAGCGGTTTTCTGACAGCAGAGAATTTTCCTTTCGGGGCGTTAGGACCAAGGTGCTAAAATGACCAAGGTGCTGAAATGACCAAAGTGATAAAATTACCAAGTTGCTGAAATGACCAACCTGCTAAAATGCCCAAGGTGCTGAAATGTCCATATTGCTGAATTGACAATAGTGCAGAAATGACCAAGGTGCTGGAATGACCAAGGTACCAAAATGGCTTATCTGCTTAATGCATGAAATGCACAGAAGCGGAAGATGCTCGGATTCTGCGGCGATATTGTGCAGATGTGAGACTTTCGGATGCTTTCGGCAAAGGAAATACACGAATTTTGACCTTATTGACATTTTGTCATTCTATTGATTTTATGCACTTCTTTGTTCAGCACATGCTTTCAAATCTAAAAAATAAAGACCCGTCCGTCCCGTCCTGACCCGTATATGTGTACTTTATCTCTCGCTAACATCTCTGTCGCTCTCGCGCTAACATTATTGTTGTGCCTGTGCGAGCGCAATGGCAATATGTTAGCGCACGAGCGAGTATAGACAGGTCATTGTACAATTTTTTTTCTGCCTACGTCACCTATTACGGAGAAAATAAATAAAAAAGTGAATAAAAAAATAGAAGTTAACCTTCTCCGTATTTATGAGATCCTGGTACTTTGGTGATGTATTGTATTACGAAAAATAAGAAAGAATGAGTCCTTATGAATAAAGGATATTTTGCAAACTTGGTCATTTTGCAACCTTGGTCATTTTGCAACCTTAGTCATTTTGGCACCTTGGTCATTAGACTTCTAAAAGATATTAGTCATTTTGCAACTTTGGTAATTTTAGCACCTTGGTCATTAGGATCCGAAAATATTAGTCATTTTGCAACTTTGGACATTTCAGAACCTTGGTCATTTTGGCACCTTGGTCCTAACGCCCCGAAAGGAGAATTTTAGTATAATTTTATGTCGATAGATGACGCTACTTCAACTAGGTAGATTTTTCAAATATTATTCCTATTAATGGTCATATTGGTAATAGAAAAGTGCTTCGGACAACCAACGCACAACGCAACAAAACACATACTCAACAAACGTATAATAAATTAAATTTCATATTTTTCATAAAAAGCTACCTACTTAGTTCAACGACATCTAGTTTTTTTTTTAACTACTTTTTTTTAGGCTGACCCCAGACCTACCGGTTTCATTGCTTTGCTGTTCTACTATGGACCGCCGGCCAAGAGGCTCATATTCAATCTATCGCATATTTTGACCAGACCACATTGGCAAGATAGCCATTACTTAGGTGTTATCAAATATCGTCGTCTGGGTTCAGCTTTATAAGGCTTTACCAAACATGTTGTATAAATAAACGATCAATTTATTTTTAACGATCGGAGTCCATGTTCAGGGTGGCATATCTCCTAAAAGCTTCCTACTTCGCAATCCAGCACGCGTAGCATGACCAACGTCGAGATAAGATTCGACTCACAGAACAATGGCTTGTCTACACCGAAATGTCACTTTTGTCGGGTTGAGATCGAGATACTCATGCTCGCATTTTACAACTAGTAGACTCGTATTGTTCTTTGTTGTGGCCTAATGTCAAAAGTCGACAAACACGAGCTTTTCTCTTCAACTGACATTAAGGAGAATGGCAGGTGCCCATATATTTTCAGAACCACATAAAGGCTTAGCGTGCCAAGAAGTAAATAGCATGACTTTAATCCTCTATTAAAGCCTAATTAATTATGTAATCGTAAGATACACTTTAAAGCTGGGGATAAAAAGTTGATTTTAAAACTTAACCTCAAAACAGCACCTAGTAGGCCAACCAACATGGGCTGCATTCCGAATCACACTTAAATCGATGACAGCGCACTAAAATGCGTTCCGAGTCGGTGATTTTGTATGGGTTTCACAGATAACGTGAGCGCTGACATCGATTTTATCGTGATTCGGAATATAGCCTTAATAACATTGCCGTTCTTAGACTGCTGTCATGTTGGCTGTCCTGGATATATATATTTACGTGACGTGATTGGTTCCCTGTCTTTTTTTCTAGAGGGGCCAATATAACAATAATAAACCAAACCTCACAAAAGCGTTTTGTTTCAGATCAATTGCGTTTTGTTTCTAGCTAAGAAGAATATTACTATCATGTTTTTCTAAATGTTGCCTCCTTCTTTACGAACACTTTAAATTGAAAAGTAACCACCAAATTATGACCTTTAAATCTCATAATGTCCGAATTGGGCACGCTCAGTATTTATGAATTTGGAAAATGGTTCCCAGTTTGCCATTCTCCTTTGACAGTTGAGTGTGAGAAACTTGTCTACTACCCTTTGAGTAGTCGAGAAAGATATGTCGACCTATTTTTTTTCTTAATTTTAAGTTTCGCAATAAAAATAAATCTAAGTTGTCGTCCGTGTTTATATTTTATTAAGGTAAGAAGAGAAGTTACAGCACAAACGACAAAAACAGCTGTCTGGAAAGAAAAAATAAATAAATAATATTATTGTATTGATTTAATTCTTTTTTATTCATAAAATTTTTATTAGGGAGGTCATGTAGTTCGCGTCCGTGGGAGTCACCTAACCACTACCCCACACGTACCTCCTGGGTGGTGCTAAAGGAACTACAACGCCGAGTCTCAGGCGGCGGTAAATAACCTGACACCGAGGACCTAACAAGTCCGACTAGAAGTTGGTAGGAAATGATCAACTCTACCCGCAACCGAGTAAACGGTCGGGGGTCTTGGCTTCATCGCCCGGGCCGCGAGAAAGGAAATCTCTATAAAAAAATACCCTAATCCTACGGTGGGAGACGCGCCTATGGGATGAATGGCTAGTAGGTAACTAGTCTCCAGCGCCAACCGCGGCGGACCTGGCAAACGTCGCGTGTATCTGCCTTCTTGAAGGGATAGGCGTCACCCTTCTTGTGACCGTTTATATCGACCTATACTCGTGGGAATCTCATGGACCAAACTAAAAACACTAATATACAAAAACCAAACCTAATCCAACAAACATTTCATCCATCTATGTTTGAGAGAACAAGAAGCAACTCAATAGGGGCACTACCTAAGGAAAGCCAACAGTCTGTTGAAAAACTAATAACACTATGTAATCCAAATAGCACAGATACAGTGGAATGGCAAAAAGATAAAATCCCAGCTAGAAAAAAGAGACGCAAAGAAACAAGTCCTATACAAAACGACTCAAATAAAAAAATAAAAAACACCTCGGCTTTTCAAATATCTACACAAAACAGCTTCGAAATCCTAAATGAAGTTACAACAAAGGAAACCGAAACAGTGGTTAAAGAATACATACCAAAACCAGAACCCATATTTGTGACTGGTGTTCTCAACATAGCATCATTAAGAGAAAAATTAAATAACCTCGTTAAATCTGATACGATTACCATGACTACTCTAAGATCTGGACACACAATCAAAATAATGCCGAAAGATATTCAAACATACAAAATTATTAGAGAAAACTTCATTGCAAACAACATTTCACACTATACATATCAGTTAAAAAGTGAAAGAGCATACAGGGTAGTTTTGCGTGGACTGCATGCCTCAGAAGATATCACGGATATATCAAATGAAATAGAACGAGCTGGTCATCAAGTGCGACAAGTAGTCAATGTACGACATCGAGCTACAAAAGAACCACTGCCCATGTTCTATGTTGACCTAGAACCAAACCAGAATAACAAAGACATATTCAACGTTAAACACTTGAATCAGACGAGAATTTCATTTGAAGCCCCTTACAAAAAGAAAGAAATTATCCAATGCAAAAGATGCCAAAGATTCGGACATTCAAAAAATCAGTGCCACAGACCTTTCCGCTGCGTCAAATGCGGCAACGACCATCCGACAACTCAATGCACCAAAAAACCCGAAACCGAAGCCACATGTGCAAACTGTGATGAGAAACACCCAGCCAGCTACAAAGGTTGCAAAGTCTACAAGCAATATAAGGAAAGAATTTTGAAAACCGCTCCCAAACCTAAAGACCAACAAACTACAAAAAAATTGGATACCAAAACCATAGACACTGTTACTACACGTGAATTTAACGCTAATAAAACATACGCTGAGGCCACTCGGTACAAAATACCAGCTCCTCCATTAGAGAGAAATAACGATATGAACAACATGACCGACATAATGGAAACAATGCTAGAAAAACTGCAACATGTAATGTTGACAATGATGGAAACAATGATGGACAGAATGATGGACCGCATGGTCCAATTATTCACTAGCCTAGTAAAGAAATGAATCGCAATCTCCGAGTCGTCACTTGGAACGCCAACGGCTTGACGGAACGACGTCAAGAACTTGAAGTTTTTCTTCAAACTGAAATGATTGACATAGCATTAATATCCGAAACGAGGTTTACCACAAAGACTCATCTCACATTTAATAATTACACAATGTACACGACAAATCATCCCTCTGGAAACACCCATGGCGGCACTGCAGTGATTATTAAAAGTAATATCAAGCATTACCCCACAGAGGAATACTGCACTGACAAGATACAAGCTACTTCTATTGCATTGGTGGATAACAAACATGAAACAATAATATCTGCTGTCTACTGTCCTCCTAAACATAAAATGACACCTCAAGAGTTCACCAACTATTTCTCTACACTCGGTCAAAGATTCATCAGTGCCGGCGACTGGAACTGTAAACACCTACACTGGGGCTCCAGATTAACCAACACGAGAGGGAGACAACTCTTTAGAGCAACAGAAGACATGAGATTGGAATGCTTGTCTGGTGGAGAGCCTACCTACTGGCCTACCGATAAAAACAAAGTTCCTGATCTGCTTGACTTTTACATAACAAAACATGTCGACAGTAATTACTTAGCCGTGGAATCATGTAACGACCTCACTTCGGACCATACTCCAGTCATCTTAAATATAAACTCTACAGTAACCCTAGTGGAACCTCCTTTAAGACTATACTCCAAAACTACAAACTGGGGAACTTACAAAAAGATTATAACATCCGAAACAAACCTAAAAACTAAAATTAGCACAACAGAAGAGTTAGAAGATGCGGTGGAAAAATTTAACATATCCATACATAATGCAGCTAACTTTGCTACTGCCAAACAAAAAGGAAAGGGGAAACCACCAAAAAATAACTCATACCCGAAAGAGATAAAGGAAAAAATACAGACACGGCGGAAATTGCGAAAAATATGGCACAATACAAGATATCCTAGCGACAAAGCAAAATTCAATAAATTCTCAGAGGAACTTAAAAACCTTACAAACAAGTATGAAAATGACAATATCCAACTCATGCTTGCAAATCTTGGTCCAACGATGGAAACAAACTACTCGCTGTGGAAAGTCACCAAAAATCTTAAGCGTCCTAAGACTCATATACCCCCAATTAATAACAACAAGGGAGGATGGGCTAGATCTGACTACGAGAAAGCAAAAATATTTGCAGAACATCTCAGTACTGTTTTTCAACCACTCCCAGAGAGTTGCATTGAACATAGCGAGGAAACCAAGGAATACCTCGAAACTGCAAATCAAATGTGTTTGCCACTAAAAAGCACAAGTCCTAAAGAAGTATACAGAGAAATCAAAAACATGCAAGAAGGGAAGGCACCTGGCTACGACCTCATTGACGCAACGCTTCTGAAAAAACTACCACATAAAGGAATAATGAAACTGGTCCACATATTCAATGCCTGTCTGAGACTTGAACACTATCCCGGTCAATGGAAGATAGCACAAGTAGTTATGATAGCAAAACCTGGAAAACCAGCTCAAGAGACTGCCTCTTATAGACCAATTAGCTTGCTGCCAGTGGTCGGAAAACTCTTTGAGCGGATACTTCTTAACCGAATGAAAGAACATCTAAGCACAGTAATACCTAAACACCAATTCGGATTTCGTGAAAAACATGGAACAATCGAACAAGTTCACCGTATAGTCGACCTCATAAGCAAAAGCCTAGAAAACAAACTATACTGCTCAGCGGTCTTTCTTGACATCAGCCAGGCATTCGACAGGGTATGGCACGACGGTCTTATTTTTAAACTAAAGAAGTCGCTCCCACATTGTTTTCTTCACATACTTAAGTCGTACTTACATAAAAGAAGCTATCAGGTGAAGTACAACGATGAATGCTCCGATCTACATGAAGTCAAGTCAGGAGTTCCGCAGGGTAGCATATTGGGCCCTATTTTGTACCTCATTTTTACAGCAGACTTACCAACGAACAATCAAACGTCAACCGCGACCTATGCTGATGATACGGCATTGTTGGCTACCCACACTAACCCAGAAACTGCTTCAATTTTACTGCAAAATCACCTCCACGAAATTGAGTTGTGGTTAAAGAGGTGGAGAATAAGGGCAAATGAAAGTAAATCTGCTCATGTGACATTTACCCTCAGGAAAGAAACTTGTCCTCCCGTTAAATTGAATGAAAAAATAATACCTCAAGAAGACAGTGCAAAGTATTTGGGAGTCCATTTAGATAGAAGATTGACATGGCAAAAGCACATATGGACTAAAAGAAAGCAATTAGATGGAAAACTACGTAACTACAGCTGGCTAATAGGACGTAATTCACAACTGAACGACAGTAGCAAAATGTTGATATACAAAACAATATTAAAACCTATTTGGACCTACGGAATACAACTGTGGGGAACCGCCAGCAATAGCAACATCGACATTTTGGAAAGATTTCAGAGCAAAGCACTAAGAACAATGTTCGGTATCCCACAGTGTATTAGCAACAAATACATGTATCTAGATTTTAACATAAAAACTGTTAGGCAAGAAATTATCCAAAGCAGCCTGAAGTACCAGGAGAAGCTAACAAACCATGTAAATGAACTTGCCCAGACTCTGAGTGGAAGAGGTGGACTTCAGCACAACAGGCTAAAAAGACATGACATCCCCAATCTTGTCAATAGATTCCCTCTATAAGACATATAGAGAGTTTGGTGAAAATATTACTTTTCAACATTATATAGCTCTCATAGATAACATAGTACAGATAGTATTCGGCCAAAGAAGTGGCTTATTGTTCCTGGAACAGATTGCCATGAAGCAGAAAAATAGAATAGAAAAAAAAAAAAATTCATAAAATTTATAAAAAAAGAAATTAAAAAAAAAATTTACTTACTAGTAGTAAATAATGAATAAATATTTATTATTTTTTATTCTTAAATTTTTTCATAAATTTTATAAATAAAATAAAATACAATAAATAATTTATTGTTAAAAAGGTACCTACCTATTCAATAATATTGTCTTCTAATATTACACTTTTTTCTCAAATATAGTTTTTTTTACTTTTATTTTATTACAAATAATACAAATACAAATAATTTATTGAAAAGAAATAATGAAAATACAATTTGCATACCATAAAATAAACTTATCAAGTTATCAACAAAATAATGTGAAACAGGGGGGTAATAAGAGAATTTTTACAATAATATCGGTCGCTGCCGCAAACTTGTTACTACACCACGCCACGGGCACACTCACACAACAGCCACCAACAGCAGCCAGCGCGGTGTACATAGAAAAGTGAGCGCTAAACAACGTGTTATACGGGTCATAATAGTGTGCGGCAGTGACTGAGAGGATACACGAAGCACTAAAACTATGAACTTAGAATTATGTTACAGTTTGGTAAGTATGATGTTGATGATATATTACTTATTAATGAGTAGGTAGTATACAGTGTACTGATACCTAAACTAGGCCGAGCCTGTATTATAAGTACCAGTTCCTTCCTAATGACTTAATTAATGTGGATGATGCAGTTTGCTTAAGTAATTTTACCTAAGTGTTTTATTTTTAATATTATTCTTTTATGACAATCGAATATACATAGGTAGGTAAGTTAAATTTTGTAATGTTAAATAGTACTTTTACATATATATATATTTTCATTATTACGCCAAAAATGCGTAATTATATGTGTGCTAAGAATCTTAATTTATTAATATTATTACTACTTATAATTACTAACTTTAATTGTATAATATTATTATTGTCCACTCTTTTACAAATTAACAATTTAAAAATGAAGTAAAGTGTATTTTTTGAATAAATAAATAATTATTAAAATTCTGATACTTATTTATTGTGTGTGTGTGTGTGTGTGTGTGTGTGTGTGTGTGTGTGTGTGTGTGTGTGAGTGTGTGAGTGTGTGTGTGGGTGGGTTTTAGTGTGAGAGAGAGCACTTTATTTGTATGACTGAAACTAACACGTAGGTACATACAAATACTATTGGGGCTATTTTTGTAAATTTACCAAATAATTTTGAAGAGGTTTTCAACTTCATCATATGAAAGTGGCTTAAGCCAGTTAATTAATTTGCGTTTACAGTGATTATAATTAAGGGGGTGAATGTTAAGAATAGTATTTATTTTATTATACAAAAATGGGCCGACAGAACACTGGAACTTCTTGATAAAAATAGTTTTATAGTAAATTACTGGGCACACAGCTTTAATTCGGCGCGTTGATGTTGGTGGCGGTTTATATGTAACTTTTTTGTGTTGGTCGAGAATAGTCTGTAAAATAAAAAGTTTCCTCACACTAAGTACGTCGCATTGAGTATATAAATCACTTGTTGGAAATTTATAGGGTTTGAAGGTCATAACCTTTAGCAGAGCGCGTTGTGCTCTTTCAACCATAATCATGGTAGTTTTGTTTGCACCACCCCATGCCAGCAGACAGTATGACAGTATCGATTGCGCCAAGGCAAAATAGATAGTTTTGATAACATTTGAGTCTGCCACATGCCGAAGATATTTAAATATGTATATTAGTTTTCTAGTTCTCTCGGAAATTAACTCGACATGTGGTTTCCATGTAAGAGTTTCGTCAAGTTGCACGCCTAAATATTTTATAGTCCTTAGTCTTTCTATTTCGATACACTGGCAGCAGGACAGAGGTGTAACATTTGCGCACGCGTGGGCTTTTATTTTGAAACTGTCGTCAGGTAAAGTGTTTTTAGTTATACCGAATGTTATAAATTTAGTTTTTGATTCGTTTAAGGTTAGTATATTGGTCTGTAGCCATCGATTTGCAGTTCGGAGTCCTTCCTCCGCTTTAGCTCTAGCCTCTTGCCACGTTTTACCATAGAATATCATTGCTGTATCGTCAGCAAACGTGAATATTCTACAGTTATTCAGCTTCAGATTACAGAGGGAGTTTATGTAAATGAGGAATAGACTGGGACCGATCACACTCCCCTGTGGCACACCATAGGTTACCTGTTCCTCACCAGAAGTCAGTTCACCAATTTTTACTCTTTGCATTCTGTGGGAGAGGTAGCTAGTGAATAGTTGTAGCACTTTGCCACGAATACCAATCTTTTCCATTTTATGCAGAATTATTTACTTAAAAACGTAAATTAAAATTATTTTCATACATTGATTTCAATATTTATTACTAAATTAACAAATGCGTTGGTCTGTGTCCTCTTTTCAAAAATCTCTCAATAAAAGGACGGCAAACGAACTATATCCATAGCCGTATGGATATAGTTCGTTTATTATTTAACGATATTATTATTTAACTCGCTTTTAAGTTTTGTGTAGTATAAAAGGGAACGCTCTTTACGCGAAATGATGGCAATAATTATAAATAATTTTACTATTGGCAACATTATTCTTCTCGAGCTCAAGAGAGCTTTGTCTACGGAAGTGAAAACTTTTTTGAGTGTCTCTTTATCTTAGAACTTATTAAAAAATAAGTATCATGATTGAACTAAATCATATCGAATCATTTTACATAATTTCGACGTTTATTGATGTTGAAATAATAATATTGCCTTCTAAAACTCATATTTGTATTAAAAGACATAAAAAGGTTGTAAAATTCTGAGAGCGAGTCCCACCTGTCTGTCAAACTATGCTCAGCAATCGAGAGGCGACGAGACGACAAGTCTTCGTAGACAAGAGTCCCGTTGCTCATGCTACGCGTGCAGGTGATGATATTTGATAACACCAAGCTAATGGCTATCTTGCCAATTTGGTCTAGTCCCAAAATACGATAGATTGAAAATTACCCTGGTTGGCCGGCGGTCTTTAAAGCAAGGTAGAACAGCAAAGCAAAGAAATGAAACCGGTAGGTCTGGGGCCAGCCTTAAACTGCCATTTGAAAACCGCTTATTAGATTTTTTTATTTTCCGACGTTTCGGCACCTTTGACCTTTGCAGCTGCCGCGCCCGCGGGGTGCCGTGGCCAGGGGGACTGAGGCCGCTCGTGCGCCCTAAAGGTGCGGGCACATTTGTCTGACGCCATGTACCACGCTGTCAGATGACATTGGTTTGATCCGATAATTTGTTTCCACCTTCAGTGTCAAGGTCCAAACAAATTATCGGACGCGGCTTACTGCCGCGGCTGATCTGAGGTGTGCAAACTATCGGATGTAGTAGGTCGCGGACGTATCCGATAGTTTGCACACCTCAGATCAGCCGCGGCAGTAAGCCGCGTCCGATAATTTTTTTGCACCTTCAAGGTGGAAACAAATTATCGGACGCGGCTTACTGCCGCGGCTGATAGGTATCTGGGACTATGAAAATACACTGAGGTGTGCAAACTATCGGACGTAAGTCGCGGACGTAACCATAGACTAATATGACGTCATCGGATGTGATAGCTATCTGGCACGCAGGGCTACGTTCCGTCGCTTTGGGTGTAGTTGTTTGGTTAAAATTTAACCCGTTTGGGTTGCAACTTTCTAGGGCATGGAATACCGGAATGATTTTCATACCGGTATTGATACCGGTATTGAAATTTCAATTACCGGTATACCGGTATTTCGGTATTTTTTCGGTATTTTTTTTAAAACTGCTAGTTACATACTTTTTAAATGTTTCTAAGAACGATAAGTAAGTCTTGTATGTGGAGAGTGATTAAAGCAATTTTCTACGCTATATTTTATGGCAGAAACTCCACAAAATGAGTTATTAAAATAATACCTAGGTAATTAAGAATACTAAAGAAAATACGTTATTTGATTCAATTATTATTGAAATCTACATATATCAAAATTTCCATAAAGAAGATGGTTGGAGAGTACCACCAGCTTGGGCTTGGGACCCTATAATTCATCAACTAAAATCCCATCCCAAATCACACACTGCAGGATCTAAAGATACAGTTAGTTTGTTTTGTAGATAGGGATCAAAAGGGAGGTCGACATAACCTCTCTGAGTTTTTCTTCTCTCGAGGACTCGCTCTCAGAATTTTACAACCTTTTTATGTCTTTTAACACAAATATGAGTTTTAAAATATAATATTTTTATTTCAACATCAATAAACTTCGAAATGATTTAGTTTAAACATGATACTTATTTTTTAATAAGTTCTAAGATAAAGAGACACTCACAAAATCTTTCACTTCCGTAGACAAAGCTCTCTCGAGCTCTCGAGCTCGAGAAGAATAATGTTGCCACTAGTAAATATTTATAATTATTTCCATCATTTCTTTTAAAGGGCGTTCCTTTCTATACGTTTCACGACGCAAAACTCTTAAAACCGAGTTAAATATAGCCGTATGGATATAGTTCGTTTGCCTTCCTTTTATTGAGAGATTTTTGAAAAGATTAAAGATGACACAGACCAACGCACTTGTTAATTTAGTAATAAATATTGAAATCAATGTATGAAAATAATTTTAATTTACGTTTTTAAGTAAATAAATTAAAATTAAGTAAAATGAAAGTAAAAAAAATACTGAAGGGAAAAAAGTGTAATATTAGGAAACAATATTATTGAATAGGTAATAGGTAACAATAAATTATTTATTGTATTATTTTAATTTATAAAATTTATGAAAAAATTTAAGAAAAAAAAATACTTATTCGTTATTTACTACTAGTAAATATTTATTATATTTCTTTTTTTATAAATTTTATAATAAAAAAGAATTACTTAAATACAATTTTTCATTTTTTTTCTTTCCGGACAGCTGTTTTTGTCGTTTGTGCTGTAACTTCTCTTCTTACCTTAATAAAATATAAACACGGACAACTTAGATTTATTTTTATTGCAAAATTAAAAACTCAGAAAAAAAAATAAGTCGACAAATCTTTCTCGACTATAGATGTGAAGGCCGTTGTTATCTTAGTCAGCCAGCCGGTGACCAGCTGCTTTTTTCGCTGACTACGGTGATCACCCATAATCAGCGGCTGGCTACAGTTGAAACATGTCATTAATCAGCGGCTGGCTACAGTTGAAACATGTCATTATGTTTTATTGAATCCGTTTCATGTCCTAAGTAGTTATTTTTGTTTATCTACATACTACCTACTTACTTTATACGTTACAGTAACCAGTAAATAGTTTTGTGAAGCAGCTGTTATGACTGAAGAACAATTTATTTCGTCAAAACGAGAACAACAGAATTTCTAATTTTATGTTCTGCAAATTCATAGCCCACGAACTTGACAAGTACAATGGCGATGATGATGATGAGCGTCGTGATGTTATGCAGCGACTTATCGAGGTGCTTAAAAAGAGGAACCGAAGCCAATAATGAAACCAATAAATACAGTTTGAGATTTATTAATGTTTAAGAAATTATCTTACAACAATTTGTTAATTATTATTTCAATTTAGAATAAACGATTACGTACTTATTTCAAGTTTTTATTTACAAAGTAACAAAACACACCGCTCTAGTTACGATGACGGAAACGCTACTGAAACTGAACCAAGAGCGCAGAGCGGCGCGCGCGGCGGCGCAGGCGGCGTACATCAAAGGTTTGTTTGTGCGAACGAAGCGGCAACAACGCTACAAGCAAACTTTTGACTTACGCCGCCCGCTTTAGCTACCCGCCGCGCCCGTCTCGACACGTGATACTGTTGAGTATTATTGGTACCTACCTATTACGTACATATTATATCTCCACGCTATTTCTTGCAGGGTAGGCAGAGAGGACGGAACGCCAAACTTTGTTAGGCTTGCTTACCTACGATTGCACAATAATAATAATAAAAAGTGGCAAAGCGGAGTTTCATACTTACAGATTAAATAGTTACCAATTATGTACGGTATAAATAAGTAGGTAGGTAGTTACATTAGTTTATTATTCTGTCGTGTTGAATTGAAGGACATTGAAAAATAGGTAGATAGGTAATTAATAATATTGAACATTAATTTTTGTTTTACATCATGATAAAGTAGGTATTTAATATATTAAAAATACCTATTTGTATATAACGGCTCGTAATTATAACAATTTCGACTCAGGAAATGTAAAAATTGTAAGACCTTTTGGTATTGAGTCGGATAAGCAGCCGTTGGTCAGCCGCTGTTCATACGATACGAAATACGATACGAATATCGGCGGCTTTAGATAACTACCCGATAACAACCGCTGTTTTACAACTATATTCTCGACCACTCGAAGGGTGGTAGACAAATTTCTCCCACTCAACTGTCAAATTAATGTCAGTTGAAGACAAAAGCTCGTGTTTGTCGACTTTTGACATTAGGCCACGACAAAGAACAATGCGAGTCTACGGTTGTAATATGCGAGCATGAGTATCTCGATCTCAACCCGACAAAAGTGACATTTCGGTGTAGACAAGCCATTGTTCTGTGAGTCGAATCTTATCTCGATGTTGGTCATGCTACGCGTGTAGCAATCTAGAAGGTCGAGACGACAAGTCTTCGTAGACAAGAGTCCCGTTTGCTCATGCTACGCGTGCAGGATGTTATTAGAGTGTGCACACTTATCAGCCGCGGCAGTAAGCCGCGTCCGATAATTTGTTTAGACCTTCACGGGGTGCTTTCCAGCAGACTAAACGTTGACATTGAGTCATCGATCGCTATAGAGTTTTATATACCTAAACGGTCAAACATTTCTTGTCAACAAGAAGCTTATATTTGAGGGAGGTATAAGCTTCTTGCTTGTCAACCACGTATACGAGAACAGCTCTTATTACGTACGACATTAATGAAGATGGTCTCAAGGTCAAAATGTATGTTCTGACCTGCCGTTGATCATACTCATAAATTCCTTGCCACCACTACCATTTGGGGGCGTGGGCGTGGGTGAGTCCCAAGAATCTTATATTAATATTCTAGTGAGTCCTATTTTTGATAAGCGACGGTAATCTATCTATTCTGTGGTTCTTGTTCTTGTTAAGATCGCTCCTAGATCATGGAAATTATATGTACGAAGTACTTATAATTTCCTTGTCCTAGATGTAGATGATCAAAATGTGATTGACAACCAAAACAAGCTGGAAAAAAGTGCTTAACGGACCCAAGAAGCTTATACCTCCCTCCAATGGAGATTGCACGGCCATATGTCATAGTGAAGATTGAAAAAAGGTCCTGGGGCCTTACTATGAGCTCTTATAGCAGGACTTATACTGAATGGCATTACTTTTTCGTACTATGACCTCGATTTAGCAGGCCTGCGGAGGGCCTGCTTTAATACACGCTCTTAAACCGTTCACCATTTTTTATGTATGGACGAAGCGTACCACGACGCACGGTTTGACAGTTTGGGAGCTGTTTTATAGCGTCTGTAATGTCAAATAAAGCAATTCATAAAAAGTTCCTACGTGATCAGCTTTTTCAAAATTGTTTAGTGTATTTAGATTAGTTTGGTGTGAGAATTTTAAGATGAATTTCTTTTAATGTTTATTATTTAACAGTGAATTATGTAACTTGATAAAGGCAACGCGACGACTTCCTTGTTGTTGAATATCACTAAAATAAAAAGAAATGATGAGAGATGAGACCCCATAAATAAGTACCTAAATTGCATTACATTTTATGATATTATGAATAATAATAATCAAATAAAGAAGAAAATGATTTATTTTATATCGATGTAATTAACAAACTAATGGTGTGAAATGATATTGAAAATAAAAATAAAAAAATAATATAACTTTAATTTGTTTTATTGACTTGCGACATTTTATTAGAGCACGTACCTAGTAAATCGCACTTAAAAATAAATATGAAGTTGTCATACTTTATTTGCTATGTTCTCATTAAAAAAAACTAGTAAGTGACCGTTATTTTATTTTTCATCAATTTAGAACGTCGCGGCAGACAGAGATATAATATCCCCGCCAATTGGTAATTCGCAAGAACCTTGTCACATTAACATCCACATCGACGTGATCCGCAACTAAAAATGCCATGAAGTAAGAAAATTCTTAATAGGTAATCTAATATAATTATTATTTATTGATTTATTGTTTTCAGTAAGATAGGGTCTAGGTAGGTATATCAAAAATTTACAAATTGTTTTTGTTTTTGAGGTTAAAAATATGGCCGCCAGGTGCATTACCAATTGGTTGGGATAATAAGCGATAAATTGGGTGCATTCTGCCAAACAAATCTCCGAGTCATCGAACGCCATAAAGTACATTTTAACCATGAAAAGTATGAATATTCTAAACAAATTACTTTCCATGGTTAACAAATTTATGGCGATCGATGACTCAGAGATTTGTCTTACAGAATGCAACCATCGATTTGTATAGGCTAGCTCGTTTCGCATCGTCTACAAAGCATTAGTAATCTGTGACAAAGCATACCAGAGACAAACTAACCGTTCACCGTGAGTCAAAACAATCTTTAAGCCGTTCACCTAAAAGACGGTCATGGTACCGATTTAAGCAATTTTGTTTAGGGCCTGCTTCTGAACTGAACGGCTTAAGGATGGTTTCTTATTTGCTGATGGTAAGCCCCCTGACGGCTTATTGCAACCTCTTTCTTTAGTGTTACAATACGTGTTCGTTGTTCGTTTGTTCGTGAGAAACGAAAACGTATTGTAAAACGAAAAGAAAGAGATAGCAATAAGCCGTAACGTCACTTAAGAGTCTTTTTCAATCTTCACTTACTTACTAGGCGTCAAAGAGAATATAATCACTACGTTTAAGAGACCGCACTCCATACATTGGTTTGAGCTCGAGTTTGTTATGCAGATCATTGCCAACCACACGGTTTTGATAGTATTATAATCTTAATTTTGGCTAAAGTGTCATTCTGACGTAGCCTCATAGTGATGGGAAAGTATCGATCTATCGATATTTCCACGATAGTCGCTAGTGATGGGATTTATCGAAAAATTTGGCTAGTAGGGTTCTTGAATTTATTATTGATTAATATTTAAAAGGGAAATAAAAAAAAGATTTGATGATTTAAAATACATTTATTTAAACAACAACACAAAATATATGTTTAATCGATTAACAAACAAAAACAAGGGTTTATTGGTAATTCAATCAATATTCATTGTACTTTTGTAATGGCTTTCATTGAGTGTTTCGCAGGTTTTCTGGTTCGCAATTCATCTGGCAGAAAAACTGCAAATTTTTATTCTCAATTAGTCTGGCTTATGATCTCTGTATTTTTTCTTATTCGCAATTTGTCTTGCATACGAATTGATAATAAAAACTTGCAGTTCTTCTTAAATTTTAACATTTTTAGATCCAGACGTAATGCTAAATTTTTTTTATCTCTTTGTCTAGAAGACCAAGTAGATTGTATAGGTACACTGGATGGCTGGAATTCCTCTTATGATTGTAGTCAGCAAGATGAAATGCCAATTAAAAATAATCAGTTCGTCCGGCAGATCTGATATGAAAAATTAGCAGTTCGTCTGCCGGATGCACTGATATGAAAAATTGGCAGTTTGTCTGGCAGACGAACTGCTAATTTAAAAAGAAACCAGATGAATCGTAGAATATAAACAAATTGCGAACCAGACAACCTGCGAAACAAAACAAAACAATAATTAAACAATTATATTATTATTATTTATTATTATTATATACTTTTAAACTTTTAGATTTTTGCATTCACAATGCTATTTTTATATTAAGATGAATAAATAATGAAAAAATATTAGAAAAAATCGACTCACCCGTATGAGTTGCTACGGGTGAGTCGATTTTTTCTAATATTTTTTCATTATTTATTCATCTCAATTATATAATGCCAGGCACGTAACTTGGCAAGATAAAAACGAGACAAAAGATGCACAGTAGCCATAAACACATCTTTCTCTTGCCAACTTATATGCCGGCATCTGTACCTACACATAAAAATTCTACAAGGTAGTATAATTATATTCTACTATTAATTAAATTCTACAATATCACAGTTCCACCTATTTATATACACTATACACGTATATCTATTGGACAGCAGTTATAAAAGGACAACCTGCGTTTAAGATTTTACTTTTGTCCCAAAAAAATATCATGCTTAACTGCATGTAGCCACCTAGAAATTTGTTACATCAAAGTTTAAATGAAAGAATCATTACCTTAGTACCTAATAAACATAATACCTATATACAGGTGTCCCGAAAACTTTTCCACACGGAGAGAAAGTAAGCACCATATTGAAAATAGGAAATTTTACTCAAAGAAGACTTCATTTTGTTTTTAAAAATAATTGGAACGGCATTGTGGGACACCTTGTATATTAGATTTTGTTTAACTAAGGTAGCAATCTCTAGCAAGCAACAAGATAAACAGAATAGTTGAACGGGAATAATAATGCAAATCAAAGTAGATGACCGAAGTACCTAATTGCTAAGACAGAAAGAAGGTGAACATTATGTTTACTTCACAACCTCATTAATTCTAGAATAGACAGCAGTTTGAGGACTTATAAAATAACAGTTTGCAATCTAACTAAAAAAAATTGACTTGCCACCAGATCATTTTCTCAGGCGGGACTCGAAACCTAACTTTGGTAGTGTGTAGTATAAAAAAAAATACACACATGAAGGCTTGACCGGAGTAATATTAAGGTGATTAGTACCCTCAAGTGGCGCCCTTATCTTAATTAAATTTATTGCTCGCTAAGTACCTACATAATGTATTGAAAATTCGATATCGACCAACTATATTTTACAGAGGTTTTTGTGTGTAAATAAACTATAGAACCTTAGCTTCAATCGGTAAATGTGAATTTTCGATACATTCTGTACTTAGCGAACAATCAATTTTATTTGAAAGGTGAGAAAGGGATCTAATCGCCTTAAGCCTTTTACTTTGTACTTGGGCTTTTTATAAAAATCACCAGTTTTATTTTCAGCAGTTGAGAAAGTTTCATTAATCTTCGACTTGTAGATAATCTTCCTCATCGGGCAATGACAACACCCATTCAAGTCGGTACCCATCACATGAAGTACCTGGTACTTCAGATGAATCTGTAAGGAATAATGATATGTAAATATATTTTAATAGAATATTAAACTTACAGATCTATAGTAGGATACAGCAAAATACCAATAGTTACATTTTTCATTGCCATGGAATCGAGACACAATAGCCGTTCCTTTGCATCCAAACTGAGAAAATCCACCCCCTATTCAAACGGCCAACTTTCTATTTGTTACCTACTTAGTTTTAAAATAAACAATAAACTGTACAAATTACATATTCTAACCTAAACTGGCCATTGCGTACAATAGAAAAATCTGTTATTTACATAAGTTTGTGTGCGACATGTGATTTGTTTGTTGCTTATTAAAGCTTTAAGTTAGTGAACGAATACAATAATAGCTATTTGAATCAGTATTCAGGGCTTTGATTTCTTACCCTATTAAATTTTTATATATACAGAAATCTTTAATATCTGAGAGTATTAACTGAGTACATACCATGTCCCTGGTATTGACCGATGTGCAGTGGAAAATCATGTAACAGTTCATCACCTAATGATTGTAGAGGTAAATATGGTACAGCACGGGACAAAATTCTGGTTTTTTATTTATTCCAGTGTTGTCATAAATCTAAATTTCAAACAAATTTAAGTTCCTTCATGTAAACAAGATCTTCTTGACCGATAGCTTGAATCCATTTCTGAGACGAAATAAATAACCACATTTAGGCTCGTATTATAGAATGAGACTCAAGCACAGCTTGAACTCTAATCACCTGTACCTTGATTACGTAAAGCTGTTGCTAACAATTCTCGATTGAAATCGATTGAAAGCGCGGTTGCATTGCTGCTTTAGTTAAGATAGTTGTCACATTGGTTTTTACTAAAGCAGCGATGTAACTGCGATTTCTGTCAGAGTTGATTGCAACAAAGTTACGCTGATCTCTACTTAAACAATTACTCGTAATTAAACCGCGCTATCTAGTCTCAAGCACCCTGTTGATTCCAAAACTATGCTTGAGTCTAGACTCAGCTGATCTCTACTTAAATAGAGATTTGCGACTATCTATGGTTATAGTCTGTTTCCTATTACGAAATTTGTTTTTAGCAGAATGAGTTTCATTTTATGCATAATTAGGCCAAGTAAATGTTGCGTCGCAACGTGATTTATATATTTTTATGAGTGGCATTGGCCAATTAAACGTTAATTTGAATAAATAAGGTATTTATGTTTAGAATTATAGGAATATTGCGAAGATTATAATGGGTGGTTTTGTCACTGCAGTAAGTTTTTCGTAAAACGGAATATGATGAACTTGACCTCATCAATTCAACAAACTAAACTCAACTCAGATCATGCTAATTTTCAAACGATACTCGAGCAATGCTCGACAAATTTTAGAACTAAAATCTCTGCTTAGAAAGAATTTGATCTCTGTTTACGTAAGTATGGTCGAGACCACGCTCGAGCATTGATTTGGGTTCATATTTACATTAGTTAATGTTGAATTAAAGGGGGCGGATGGTTGGGAGAGCCCCCTACCCCTTATCAAATAATTTTGATTTTTTTAAATGAATTTTGACATTTTACCAAACCTAACCTCAAAATGTATGAAAAAATCTTTAATGGAGGGCGAGCGAGGGGAAAAGAGTAGAATATAGAGGGGGGACTCCCATCCCCCCTTAACTTTGTCAAGTGATGTGATAGGTTAGAAATTTATTTTTCATGTTTTTTAACTGATAATGCTAAATATCATTCTTAATAAGTACCCCTTAAAACTTTTGTAGGGAGTCCCCCGCTCCCCCCTCTTTCCTTTTTTTTCCCTCGCTCACCCCCCTTAAATGATTTTTTCATACATTTTGAGGTTAGGATTAGTAAAATTTCAAAATTCAATTAAACTAAAAACTGTGCATTTCCGCACAAAATGCTTAGATGGGGAGGTCCCCTCTCTCCCTCCCATCCACCCCTTGCCCTAAATTTAAACTTAACCAATGGAAATAAAACCCTGGCATAGCAACACTAGCGAAATCGTAAACCTAACCTACGCAGTCAAGCATCATTCTAAAATAAGCTTGATCTGAGTCGCGTACTCAAACATCGTTTTAAAACTAGCATGATCTGAGTTTGAGTTTAGTTTGTTGAATCTCTGCTCGTGCTTGAAAGTTCTAGAATTAATACTCGACTTAAAACTAGTTTTAAGTAGAGATCAAAGCTTGAGTTTCATTCTGTAATACGAGCCTTAGAACAATGCAACGAATGCTTGTTGTTTACATAACCATTTTCTCATTTTTTCCCAGAATTGTTAGCAACAGCTTTACGTAATCAAGGTACAGGGGGGTAATTATGTAACTTTGTTGCAATCAACTCTGACAGAAATCGCAGTTACATTGCTGCTTTAGTTAATAACCAATGTGACAAGTATCTTTTTTAAAGCAGCAATGCAACTGCGCTTTCAATCGATTTCAATCGAGAATTGTTAGCAACAGCTTTACGTAATCAAGGTACTGGGGGGTAATTACGTAACTTTGTTGCAATCAACTCTGACAGAAATCGCAGTTACATCGCTGCTTTAGTAAGAACCAATCTGACAACTATCTTAACTAAAGCAGACATGCAACCGCGCTTTCAATTGATTTCAATCGAGAATTGTTAGCAACAGCTTTACGCAATCAAGGTACTGGGGGGTGATTTTGTAATTTTGTTGCAATCAACTCTGACAGAAATCGCACTTACATCGCTGCTTTAGTAAGAACCAATGTGACAACTATCTTAACTAAAGCAGCAATGCAACCGCGCTTTCAATCGATTTCAATCGAGAATTGTTAGCAACAGCTTTACGTAATCAAGGTACAGGGGGGTAATTACGTAACTTTGTTGCAATCAACTCTGACAGAAATCGCAGTTACATCGCTGCTTTAGTAAGAACCAATCTGACAACTATCTTAACTAAAGCAGACATGCAACCGCGCTTTCAATTGATTTCAATCGAGAATTGTTAGCAACAGCTTTACGCAATCAAGGTACTGGGGGGTGATTTTGTAATTTTGTTGCAATCAACTCTGACAGAAATCGCACTTACATCGCTGCTTTAGTAAGAACCAATGTGACAACTATCTTAACTAAAGCAGCAATGCAACCGCGCTTTCAATCGATTTCAATCGAAAATTGTTAGCAACAGCTTTACGTAATCAAGGTACCGTACCTTGATTACGGTACCTTGATTACGTAAAGCTGTTGCTAACAATTTTCGATTGAAATCGATTGAAAGCGCGGTTGCATTGCTGCTTTAGTTAAGATAGTTGTCACATTGGTTCTTACTAAAGCAGCAATGTAACTGCGATTTCTGTCAGAGTTGATTGCAACAAAATTACAAAATCACCCCCCCGGTACTTCAGTACCTTGGCTAGGCGTGCAACCTCCATTGTGGATATAAGCTTCTTGAACGGACCGTACCTACTTGACCTTTTAAGGGGATACATTTTTTAAATGTATACTACCGATGACTTAGCGATTGATCTGTTGAAATGCACCGGGCACCCTGCACCACTTCTGTCACTGTCAAAAACGTAGTGATTTTTGACTGTTTTCTCTTTGACTGTCAAGAAGAGCAAGCAAGCGTTTCGTTTCGTTTCACTTTTTTTTTCAGATTTTTCTAAATAAATATTTATTATGATTTATTAATAAAGGAAATGGAAGCAAATACATTAAATAAAAAGAATACAAGCTACAGAACATTGTGTCACGTTTGCCTAAGCAGAGACCGTCGATTATTTTCCATAGAAAAATATGCGAATATATTTCAAAATATTTGCGAAGGAAAAGTAAGTTTATTATATTTTTAAATAATTAGATAATGCATGTCTGTTGTCTCTCTATAAAGATTATCAGTGTTAATTTAGCATCTACCCACAAAGTGGATATTAGACAAATCCATAGGGAATATTAACCCAGGATAAACTGCCCGAACCTGATTACATTGTCCAAGGCAATAAGGTGCAAGACAGCGAAGTCCATGACACCATTTTAATTTGATCGAGTTGTAGTTTAAGAATATGCTTGGCCCTTAGGTGAAGCTGACTCTCCGACCGACTCTTAGGTTTAGTGCAATTATTATTATTATTATTTAGAAGGGGGGACACCAGCGAAGCCGGACGGGTGATCAGTCACCTTGATTGGAACCATTTCACCCATTTCACCCATTTCCCCAAATCCCCACAGGGGGGAGGCGGGTTATCATTTACCCCACCGGCGTCGGACCCTCGAACCTACCTGTAAGCTTACAATACCTGCTGAGTTGACTTATTGTTAACTGCTTTAAATCCTCTTCCTTAAGCTTGTCCGCTCCAAAGAGCTCCCAGCGCAGTGATGCGTACATCGGGCATTCTGCCATGAAGTGGTAGCTTGTTTCTTCTTTTTCTTTGCATTGTGGACAGATGGGATCCTCTGTCCGTTTGATCACTGACAAGTGTCTGTTTAATGCACAGTGTCCTGTCAGTATTCCTACAATCGTTCTTATATTTCTCCTGCTTCGTTTCAGCAACTCTCTAGTTTTCTTCTTGTCAACAGATTTGATGAAGATCTTAGGGTGGCCCCAGACCTACCGTTTCTTTGCTTGCCGGTTTCCATTCTGATAGAACAGAATGGAAACCGGATCATCGCCCCACACACGCCGGTCGCCGGGCTTTCTTGATTCGCGCTCAGTCGTAATCTAGCGCTCGCTGAGAGAGGTCGTCTGACAAATCAAATTGTGTGATAAATGTAAGCGTCAAAACCGCTGGACCAAAAGCGATATCTGATGTTATGAAAACCAAAATGCAATACCTTTTTACTACTATTTGATATCTAACTTCAAATATTTAGTAGGTACCTACCCCCGTGAAGATAGCCACCCCAATTCGAGTGCCCAGGTTTTGAGGGTGCAGGACGTTAGTTTAGCGTTAGTTTTGATTTGTTTTGGAAAAAAAATCGTTTGTTTCGATTTCCTTCATACTTTTTTTTTAAAAACAAAAGTGGGGTGGCTATCTTCACGCTAGCCACCCCATTCCACCAAATGGTTTTATTTAAATTTTATTCGATAGATATTTGTTAGTTTCGTTTGTTTTGATTGAAATTTTCGTTTGTTTAGACTCCGTATTCTCTAGAAAAAAATGCAAAGTGGGGTGGCTATCTTCACAGGAAGATAGCCACCCCATATGGCAAAACAAAATAAAAATTACGCATTATGATTGCTTTCCGTTAGTTTTGATTTGTTTTGATAAAATTTTGTTTGTTTTGACAAACCAAAAAAAGTTATGGGTTTTTTAATTTTTTTTTAGGGAAATCTTGCCTGCACGCAATAACCACCTTAACAACTCGTTATATGGATTAATTTATGTGAGGAATCATTGAAAAATGCTAAATCTATGTAAGCACATCAAAATGTACCGTTACTCATTGAAAAAAATAGGCTATAAATAGGTAGATACACATAGGCAAAATACTCAAATCGTAGAATTCCGTTAGTACGCGTAGAAACGCTATTATAATAATAGGCTAAAGAAGCGCCCGCAAATGACTAGGTTCAAATGAAAGATGCAAGTCTTAGCTACGGCCTAACATAAGTCGTTTCGTTTGTTTCGAAATAGACAACTGTGTAAACCAGGAGTAAACATACGGCTCGTTAAAATAACCCGCTCATTTCAAACCGCTAAAAGTATTTGTTTTGAAGGAGCGCCCGCAAATGACTAGGTTCAAATGAAAGATGCAAGTTTTAGCTATGACCCTACATAAAACATTTCGTTTGTTTCGAAATAGACAACTGTGTAGACCAGGAGTAAACATTCGGTTCGTTATAATTACCTGCTCACTTCAAACCGCTAAAAGTTTTGTTTTGAAGGAGCGCCCGCAAATGAATAGGTTCAAATGAAAGATGCAAGTCTTAGCTATGACCATACATAAGTCTTGTCGTTTGTTTCGAAATACAACTGTGTAGACCAGGAGCAAACATACGGTTCGTTAAAATAACCTGCTCATTTCAAACCGCTAAAAGTATTTGTTTTGAAAGAGCGCCCGCAAATGACTAGGTTCAAATGAAAGATGCAAGTCTTAGCTATGGCCCTACATAAAACTTATTGTTTGTTTCGAAATAGACAACTGTGTAGACCAGGCGCAAACATACGGTTCGTTAAAATAACCTGCTCACTTCAAACCGCTAAAAGTATTTGTTTTGAAAGAGCGCCCGCAAATGACTAGGTTCAAATGAAAGATGCAAGTCTTAACTATGACCCTACATAAAACTTTTCGTTTGTTTCGAAATAGACAACTGTGTAGACCAGGAGTAAACATTCGGTTCGTTATAATTACCTGCTCACTTCAAACCGCTAAAAGTATTTGTTTTGTAGTAGCGCCCGCAAATGAATAAGTTCAAATGAAAGATGCAAGTCTTAGCTATGACCATACATAAGTCTTGTCGTTTGTTTCGAAATAGACAACTGTGTAGACCAGGAGCAAACATACGGTTCGTTAAAATAACCTGCTCACTTCAAACCGCTAAAAGTATTTGTTTTGAAGGAGCGCCCGCAAATAACTAGGCTCAAATGAAAGATGCAAGTCTTAGCTATGACCCTACTTAAAACTTTGCGTTTGTTTCGAAATAGACAACTGTGTAGACCAGAAGTAAACAAACGGAAATTTATAATTACCTACTCAATTTAAACTGCTAAAAGTATTTGTTTTGATGGAGCGCCCGCAATTGACTAAGTTCAAATGAAAGATGCAAGTCTTAGCTTTGACCATACATAAGTCTTGTCGTTTGTTTCGAAATAGACAACTGTGTAGACCAGGAGCAAACATACGGTTCGTTAAAATAACCTGTTCACTTCAAACCGCTAAAAGTATTTGTTTTGAAGGAGCGCCCGCAAATGATTAGTTTATTATAAAAGATGCAAGTCTTAGCTATGACCCTACATAAAACTTTTCGTTTGTTTCGAAATAGACAACTGTGTAGACCAGAAGTAAACAAACGGAACTTTATAATTACCTACTCAATTCAAACCGCTAAAAGTATTTGTTTTGAAAGAGCGCCCGCAAATGATTAGTTTATAATGAAAGATGCAAGTCTTAGCTATGACCCTACATAAAACTTTTCGTTTGTTTCGAAATAGACAACTGTGTAGACCAGGAGCAAACATACGGTTCGTTAAAATAACCTGCTCACTTCAAAACACTAAAAGTATTTGTTTTGAAGGAGCGCCCGCAAATGACTAGGTTCAAATGAAAGATGCAAGTCTTAGCTATGGCCCTACATAAAACTTTTCGTTTGTTTCGAAATAGACAACTGTGTAGACCAGGAGCAAACATACGGTTCGTTAAAATAACCTGCTCACTTCAAACCGCTAAAAGTATTTGTTTTGAAGGAGCGCCCGCAAATGACTAGGTTCAAATGAAATATGCAAGTCTTAGCTATGGCCCTACATAAAACTTTTCGTTTGTTTCGAAATAGACAACTGTGTAGACCAGAAGCAAACATACGGAACTTTATAATTACCTACTCAATTCAAACCGCTAAAAGTATTTGTTTTGAAGGAGCGCCCGCAAATGACTAGGTTCAAATGAAAGATGCAAGTCTTAGCTATGACCATACATAAAACTTTTCGTTTGTTTCGAAATAGACAACTGTGTAGACCAGGCGCAAACATACGGTTCGTTAAAATAACCTGCTCACTTCAAACCGCTAAAAGTATTTGTTTTGAAGGAGCGCCCGCAAATGACTAGGTTCAAATGAAAGATGCAAGTCTTAGCTATGACCCTACATAAAACTTTTCGTTTGTTTCGAAATAGACAACTGTGTAGACCAGGAGTAAACATTCGGTTCGTTATAATTACCTGCTCACTTCAAACCGCTAAAAGTATTTGTTTTGAAGGAGCGCCCGCAAATGATTAGTTTATAATGAAAGATGCAAGTCTTAGCTATGACCCTACATAAAACTTTTCGTTTGTTTCGAAATAGACAACTGTGTAGACCAGAAGTAAACATACGGTTCGTTAAAATAACCTGCTCACTTCAAACCGCTAAAAGTATTTATTTTGAAGGAGCGCCCGCAAATAACTAGGCTCAAATGAAAGATGCAAGTCTTAGCTATGACCCTACATAAAACTTTTCGTTTGTTTCGAAATAGACAACTGTGTAGACCAGCGGGGCTACTCAAATGGCCACTTTTCTATTCGTTCGCTAACTTAAAAATTAAAAATAAGCCATAAACACCAAAATAACGTGTCGTAGGCTTGTCAATTCTGTACAATACAACAATGTCTGTGATTTACATAAACTTGCGACGTCTGACTTGATCATTAATTGCTTATTTTTAAGATTTAAGTTAGCGAACGGATAGAAAAGTGGCCATTTGAGTAGCCCCCCAGGAGTAAACATTCGGTTCGTTATAATTACCTGCTCACTTCAAATCGCTAAAACTATTTGTTTTGAAGGAGCGCCCGCAAATGACTAGGTTCAAATGAAATATGCAAGTCTTAGCTATGGCCCTACATAAAACTTTTCGTTTGTTTCGAAATAGACAACTGTGTAGACCAGAAGCAAACATACGGAACTTTATAATTACCTACTCAATTCAAACCGCTAAAAGTATTTGTTTTGAAGGAGCGCCCGCAAATGACTAGGATCAAATGAAAGATGCAAGTCTTAGCTATGACCATACATAAAACTTTTCGTTTGTTTCGAAATAGACAACTGTGTAGACCAGGCGCAAACATACGGTTCGTTAAAATAACCTGCTCACTTCAAACCGCTAAAAGTATTTGTTTTCAAGGAGCGCCCGCAAATGACTAGGTTCAAATGAAAGATGCAAGTCTTAACTATGACCCTACATAAAACTTTTCGTTTGTTTCGAAATAGACAACTGTGTAGACCAGGAGTAAACATTCGGTTCGTTATAATTACCTGCTCACTTCAAACCGCTAAAAGTATTTGTTTTGAAGTAGCGCCCGCAAATGAATAAGTTCAAATGAAAGATGCAAGTCTTAGCTATGACCATTCATAAGTCTTGTCGTTTGTTTCGAAATAGACAACTGTGTAGACCAGGAGCAAACATACGGTTCGTTAAAATAACCTGATCATTTCAAACCGCTAAAAGTATTTGTTTTGAAGGAGCGCCCGCAAATGACTAGGATCAAATGAAAGATGCAAGTCTTAGCTATGGCCCTACATAAAACTTTTCGTTTGTTTCGAAATAGACAACTGTGTAGACCAGGAGCAAACATACGGTTCGTTAAAATAACCTGTTCACTTCAAACCGCTAAAAGTATTTGTTTTGAAGGAGCGCCCGCAAATGATTAGTTTATAATGAAAGATGCAAGTCTTAGCTATGACCCTACATAAAACTTTTCGTTTGTTCCGAAATAGACAACTGTGTAGACCAGAAGTAAACAAACGGATCTTTATAATTACCTACTCAATTCAAACCGCTAAAAGTATTTGTTTTGAAGGAGCGCCCGCAAATGATTAGTTTATAATGAAAGATGCAAGTCTGAGCTATGACCCTACATAAAACTTTTCGTTTGTTTCGAAATAGACAACTGTGTAGACCAGACGTAAACAAACGGAAATTTATAATTACCTACTCAATTTAAACTGCTAAAAGTATTTGTTTTGATGGAGCGCCCGCAAATGACTAAGTTCAAATGAAAGATGCAAGTCTTAGCTTTGACCATACATAAGTCTTGTCGTTTGTTTCGAAATAGACAACTGTGTAGACCAGGAGCAAACATACGGTTCGTTAAAATAACCTGCTCACTTCAAACCGCTAAAAGTATTTGTTTTGAAGGAGCGCCCGCAAATGACTAGGTTCAAATGAAAGATGCAAGTCTTAGCTATGGCCCTACATAAAACTTTTCGTTTGTTTCGAAATAGACAACTGTGTAGACCAGGAGCAAACATACGGTTCGTTATAATTACCTGCTCACTTCAAATCGCTAAAAGTATTTGTTTTGAAGGAGCGCCCGCAAATGACTAAGTTCAAATGAAAGATGCAAGTCTTAGCAATGACCATACATAAGTCTTGTCGTTTGTTTCGAAATAGACAACTGTGTAGACTAGGAGCAAACATACGGTTCGTTAAAATAACCTGCTCACTTCAAACCGCTAAAAGTATTTGTTTTGAAGGAGCGCCCGCAAATGACTAGGTTCAAATGAAAGATGCAAGTCTTAGCTATGACCCTACATAAAACTTTTCGTTTGTTTCGAAATAGACAACTGTGTAGACCAGGAGTAAACATTCGGTTCGTTATAATTACCTGCTCACTTCAAACCGCTAAAAGTATTTGTTTTGAAGGAGCGCCCGCAAATGATTAGTTTATAATGAAAGATGCAAGTCTTAGCTATGACCCTACATAAAACTTTTCGTTTGTTTCGAAATAGACAACTGTGTAGACCAGAAGTAAACAAACGGAACTTTATAATTACCTACTCAATTCAAACCGCTAAAAGTATTTGTTTTGAAAGAGCGCCCGCAAATGATTAGTTTATAATGAAAGATGCAAGTCTTTGCTATGACCCTACATAAAACTTTTCGTTTGTTTCGAAATAGACAACTGTGTAGACCAGGAGCAAACATACGGTTCGTTAAAATAACCTGTTCACTTCAAACCGCTAAAAGTATTTGTTTTGAAGGAGCGCCCGCAAATGATTAGTTTATAATAAAAGATGCAAGTCTTAGCTATGACCCTACATAAAACTTTTCGTTTGTTTCGAAATAGACAACTGTGTAGACCAGAAGTAAACAAACGGAACTTTATAATTACCTACTCAATTCAAACCGCTAAAAGTATTTGTTTTGAAAGAGCGCCCGCAAATGATTAGTTTATAATGAAAGATGCAAGTCTTAGCTATGACCCTACATAAAACTTTTCGTTTGTTTCGAAATAGACAACTGTGTAGACCAGGAGCAAACATACGGTTCGTTAAAATAACCTGCTCACTTCAAAACACTAAAAGTATTTGTTTTGAAGGAGCGCCCGCAAATGACTAGGTTCAAATGAAAGATGCAAGTCTTAGCTATGGCCCTACATAAAACTTTTCGTTTGTTTCGAAATAGACAACTGTGTAGACCAGGAGCAAACATACGGTTCGTTAAAATAACCTGTTCACTTCAAACCGCTAGAAGTATTTGTTTTGAAGGAGCGCCTGCAAATGACTAGGTTCAAATGAAATATGCAAGTCTTAGCTATGGCCCTACATAAAACTTTTCGTTTGTTTCGAAATAGACAACTGTGTAGACCAGAAGTAAACAAACGGAACTTTATAATTACCTACTCAATTCAAACCGCTAAAAGTATTTGTTTTGAAGGAGCGCCCGCAAATGATTAGTTTATAATGAAAGATGCAAGTCTTAGCTATGACCCTACATAAAACTTTTCGTTTGTTTCGAAATAGACAACTGTGTAGACCAGAAGTAAACAAACGGAACTTTATAATTACCTACTCAATTTAAACTGCTAAAAGTATTTGTTTTGAAGGAGCGCCCGCAAATGACTAAGTTCAAATGAAAGATGCAAGTCTTAGCAATGACCATACATAAGTCTTGTCGTTTGTTTCGAAATAGACAACTGTGTAGACTAGGAGCAAACATACGGTTCGTTAAAATAACCTGCTCACTTCAAACCGCTAAAAGTATTTGTTTTGAAGGAGCGCCCGCAAATAACTAGGTTCAAATGAAAGATGCAAGTCTTAGCTATGGCCCTACATAAAACTTTTCGTTTGTTTCGAAATAGACAACTGTGTAGACCAGGAGCAAACATACGGTTCGTTAAAATAACCTGCTCACTTCAAACCACTAAAAGTATTTGTTTTGAAGGAGCGCCCGCAAATGACTAGGTTCAAATGAAAGATGCAAGTCTTAGCTATGACTTTACATAAGTCTTGTCGTTTGTTTCGAAATAGACAACTGTGTAGACCAGGAGCAAACATACGGTTCGTTAAAATAACCTGTTCACTTCAAACCGCTATAAGTATTTGTTTTGAAGGAGCGCCCGCAAATGATTAGTTTATAATAAAAGATGCAAGTCTTAGCTATGACCCTACATAAAACTTTTCGTTTGTTTCGAAATAGACAACTGTGTAGACCAGAAGTAAACAAACGGAACTTTATAATTACCTACTCAATTTAAACTGCTAAAAGTATTTGTTTTGAAGGAGCGCCCGCAAATGACTAAGTTCAAATGAAAGATGCAAGTCTCAGCTATGACCATACATAAGTCTTGTCGTTTGTTTCGAAATAGTCAACTGTGTAGACCAGGAGCAAACATACGGTTCGTTAAAATAACCTGCTCACTTCAAACCGCTAAAAGTATTTGTTTTGAAGGAGCGCCCGCAAATGACTAGGTTCAAATGAAAGATGCAAGTCTTAGCTATGGCCCTACATAAAACTTTTCGTTTGTTTCGAAATAGACAACTGTGTAGACCAGGAGCAAACATACGGTTCGTTAAAATAACCTGCTCACTTCAAATCGCTAAAACTATTTGTTTTGAAGGAGCGCCCGCAAATGACTAGGTTCAAATGAAATATGCAAGTCTTAGCTATGGCCCTACATAAAACTTTTCGTTTGTTTCGAAATAGACAACTGTGTAGACCAGAAGCAAACATACGGAACTTTATAATTACCTACTCAATTCAAACCGCTAAAAGTATTTGTTTTGAAGGAGCGCCCGCAAATGACTAGGTTCAAATAAAAGATGCAAGTCTTAGCTATGACCATACATAAAACTTTTCGTTTGTTTCGAAATAGACAACTGTGTAGACCAGAAGTAAACAAACGGAACTTTATAATTACCTACTCAATTTAAACTGCTAAAAGTATTTGTTTTGAAGGAGCGCCCGCAAATGACTAAGTTCAAATAAAAGATGCAAGTTTTAGCTATGACCATACATAAGTCTTGTCGTTTGTTTCGAAATAGACAACTGTGTAGACCAGGAGCAAACATACGGTTCGTTAAAATAACCTGTTCACTTCAAACCGCTAAAAGTATTTGTTTTGAAGGAGCGCCCGCAAATAATTAGTTTATAATGAAAGATGCAAGTCTTAGCTATGGCCCTACATAAAACTTTTCGTTTGTTTCGAAATAAAAAACTGTTTAGACCAGGAGCAAACATACGGTTCGTTAAAATAACCTGTTCACTTCAAACCGCTAAAAGTATTTGTTTTGAAGGAGCGCCCGCAAATGACTAGGTTCAAATGAAAGATGCAAGTCTTAGCTATGACCCTACATAAAACTTTTCGTTTGTTTCGAAATAGACAACTGTGTAGACCAGAAGTAAACAAACGGAACTTTATAATTACTTACTCAATTCAAACCGCTAAAAGTATTTGTTTTGAAGGAGCGCCCATAAATGATTAGTTTATAATGAAAGATGCAAGTCTAAGCTATGACCCTACATAAAACTTTTCGTTTGTTTCGAAATAGACAACTGTGTAGACCAGGAGCAAACATACGGTTCGTTAAAATAACCTGCTCACTTCAAACCGCTAAAAGTATTTGTTTTGAAGGTGCGCCCGCAAATGACTAGGTTCAAATGAAAGATGCAAGTCTTAGCTATGGCCCTACATAAAACTTTTCGTTTGTTTCGAAATAGACAACTGTGTAGACCAGGAGCAAACATACGGTTCGTTAAAATAACCTGTTCACTTCAAACCGCTATAAGTATTTGTTTTGAAGGAGCGCCTGCAAATGATTAGTTTATAATGAAAGATGCAAGTCTTAGCTATGACCCTACATAAAACTTTTCGTTTGTTTCGAAATAGACAACTGTGTAGACCAGGAGTAAACAAACGGTTCGTTAAAATAACCTGCTCATTTCAAACCGCTAAAAGTATTTGTTTTGAAGGAGCGCCCGCAAATGACTAGGTTCAAATGAAAGATGCAAGTCTTAGCTATGGCCCTACATAAGTCTTTTCGTTTGTTTCGAAATAGACAACTGTGTAGACCAGAAGTAAACATACGGAACTTTATAATTACCTACTCAATTCAAACTGCTAAAAGTATTTGTTTTGAAGGAGCGCCCGCAAATGATTAGTTTATAATGAAAGATGCAAGTCTTAGCTATGACCCTACATAAAACTTTTCGTTTGTTTTGAATTGAGTAGGTAATTATAAAGTTCCGTATGTTTGCTTCTGGTCTAAACAGTTGTCTATTTCGAAACAAACGAAAAGACTTATGTAAGGCCATAGCTAAGACTTGCATCTTTCATTTGAACCTAGTCGTTTGCGGGCGCTCCTTCAAAACAAATACTTTTAGCGGTTTGAAGTGAGCAAGTTATTTTAACGAACCGTATGTTTACTCCTGCCTCCCTAGCCAATGTAACATTTGCAAATTTTCGTAATCGCTTCGCTTTCGAAACATGTATGGATTTGACGTTTTAAAATTCGATTGTTAACGAAACCTTATGTCAATCGCATACATGTTTCAAAAGCGAAGCGATAACGAAGATTTGCCAATGTTACTTTGGCTAGGCCCTCTTGTCTACACAGTTGTCTATTTCGAAACAAACGAAATGACTTATGTAGGGCCATAGCTAAGACTTGCATCTTTCATTTGAACCTAGTCATTTGCGAGCGCTCCTTCAAAACAAATACTTTTAGCGGTTTGAATTGAGCAGGTTATTTTAACGAACCGTATGTTTACTCCTGGTCTGCACAGTTGTCTATTTCGAAACAAACAAAATGACTTATGTAGGGCCATAGCTAAGACTTGCATCTTTCATTTGAACCTAGTCATTTGCGGGCGCTCCTTCAAAACAAATACTTTTAGCGGTTTGAAGTGAGCAGGTTATTTTAACGAACCGTATGTTTGCGCCTGGTCTACACAGTTGTCTATTTCGAAACAAACAATAAGTTTTATGTAGGGCCATAGCTAAGACTTGCATCTTTCATTATAAACTAATCATTTGCGGGCGCTCCTTCAAAACAAATACTTTTAGCGGTTTGAAGTGAGCAGGTTATTTTAACGAACCGTATGTTTGCGCCTGGTCTACACAGTTGTCTATTTCGAAACAAACAATAAGTTTTATGTAGGGCCATAGCTAAGACTTGCATCTTTCATTTGAACCTAGTCATTTGCGGGCGCTCCTTCAAAACAAATACTTTTAGCGGTTTGAAGTGAGCAGGTTATTTTAAAGAACCGTATGTTTACTCCTAGTCTACACAGTTGTCTATTTCGAAACAAACGAAAAGTTTTATTTAGGGCCATAGCTAAGACTTGCATCTTTCATTTGAACCTAGTCATTTGCGGGCGCTCCTTCAAAACAAATACTTTTAGCGGTTTGAAGTGAGCAGGTTATTTTAACGAACCGTATGTTTGCTCCTGGTCTACACAGTTGTCTATTTCGAAACAAACGACAAGACTTATGTATGGTCATAGCTAAGACTTGCATCTTTCATTTGAACTTAGTCATTTGCGGGCGCTCCTTCAAAACAAATACTTTTAGCGGTTTGAAGTGAGTAGGTAATTATAAAGTTCCGTATGTTTACTTCTGGTCTACACAGTTGTCTATTTCGAAACAAACGAAAAGTTTTATGTAGGGCCATAGCTAAGACTTGCATCTTTCATTTGAACCTAGTCATTTGCGGGCGCTCCTTCAAAACAAATACTTTTAGCGGTTTGAAGTGAGCAGGTTATTTTAACGAACCGTATGTTTACTCCTGGTCTACACAGTTGTCTTTTTCGAAACAAACGAAAAGTTTTATGTAGGGCCATAGCTAAGACTTGCATCTTTCATTTGAACCTAGTCATTTGCGGGCGCTCCTTCAAAACAAATACTTTTAGCGGTTTGAAGTGAGCAGGTTATTTTAACGAACCGTATGTTTGCTCCTGGTCTACACAGTTGTCTATTTCGAAACAAACGACAAGACTTATGTATGGTCATAGCTAAGACTTGCATCTTTCATTTGAACTTAGTCATTTGCGGGCGCTCCTTCAAAACAAATACTTTTAGCAGTTTAAATTGAGTAGGTAATTATAAAGTTCCGTTTGTTTACTTCTGGTCTACACAGTTGTCTATTTCGAAACAAACGAAAAGTTTTATGTAGGGTCATAGCTAAGACTTGCATCTTTCATTATAAACTAATCATTTGCGGGCGCTCCTTCAAAACAAATACTTTTAGCGGTTTGAAGTGAACAGGTTATTTTAACGAACCGTATGTTTGCTCCTGGTCTACACAGTTGTCTATTTCGAAACAAACGAAAAGTTTTATGTAGGGTCATAGCTAAGACTTGCATCTTTCATTATAAACTAGTCATTTGCGGGCGCTCCTTCAAAACAAATACTTTTAGCGGTTTGAAGTGAACAGGTTATTTTAACGAACCGTATGTTTGCTCCTGGTCTACACAGTTGTCTATTTCGAAACAAACGAAAAGTTTTATGTAGGGCCATAGCTAAGACTTGCATCTTTCATTTGAACCAAGTCATTTGCGGGCGCTCCTTCAAAACAAATACTTTTAGCGGTTTGAAGTGAGCAGGTTATTTTAACGAACCGTATGTTTGCTCCTAGTCTACACAGTTGTCTATTTCGAAACAAACGACAAGACTTATGTATGGTCATAGCTAAGACTTGCATCTTTCATTTGAACTTAGTCATTTGCGGGCGCTCCTTCAAAACAAATACTTTTAGCAGTTTAAATTGAGTAGGTAATTATAAAGTTCCGTTTGTTTACTTCTGGTCTACACAGTTGTCTATTTCGAAACAAACGAAAAGTTTTATGTAGGGCCATAGCTAAGACTTGCATCTTTCATTATAAACTAATCATTTGCGGGCGCTCCTTCAAAACAAATACTTTTAGCGGTTTGAAGTGAGCAGGTTATTTTAACGAACCGTATGTTTGCGCCTGGTCTACACAGTTGTCTATTTCGAAACAAACAATAAGTTTTATGTAGGGCCATAGCTAAGACTTGCATCTTTCATTTGAACCTAGTCATTTGCGGGCGCTCCTTCAAAACAAATACTTTTAGCGGTTTGAAGTGAGCAGGTTATTTTAACGAACCGTATGTTTGCTCCTGGTCTACACAGTTGTCTATTTCGAAACAAACGACAAGACTTATGTATGGTCATAGCTAAGACTTGCATCTTTCATTTGAACCAAGTCATTTGCGGGCGCTCCTTCAAAACAAATACTTTTAGCGGTTTGAAGTGAACAGGTTATTTTAACGAACCGTATGTTTGCTCCTGGTCTACACAGTTGTCTATTTCGAAACAAACGAAAAGTTTTATGTAGGGTCATAGCTAAGACTTGCATCTTTCATTATAAACTAGTCATTTGCGGGCGCTCCTTCAAAACAAATACTTTTAGCGGTTTGAAGTGAACAGGTTATTTTAACGAACCGTATGTTTGCTCCTGGTCTACACAGTTGTCTATTTCGAAACAAACGAAAAGTTTTATGTAGGGCCATAGCTAAGACTTGCATCTTTCATTTGAACCAAGTCATTTGCGGGCGCTCCTTCAAAACAAATACTTTTAGCGGTTTGAAGTGAGCAGGTTATTTTAACGAACCGTATGTTTGCTCCTAGTCTACACAGTTGTCTATTTCGAAACAAACGACAAGACTTATGTATGGTCATAGCTAAGACTTGCATCTTTCATTTGAACTTAGTCATTTGCGGGCGCTCCTTCAAAACAAATACTTTTAGCAGTTTGAATTGAGTAGGTAATTATAAAGTTCCGTATGTTTACTTCTGGTCTACACAGTTGTCTATTTCGAAACAAACGAAAAGTTTTATGTAGGGCCATAGCTAAGACTTGCATCTTTCATTTGAACCTAGTCATTTGCGGGCGCTCCTTCAAAACAAATACTTTTAGCGGTTTGAAGTGAGCAGGTTATTTTAACGAACCGTATGTTTACTCCTGGTCTACACAGTTGTCTTTTTCGAAACAAACGAAAAGTTTTATGTAGGGCCATAGCTAAGACTTGCATCTTTCATTTGAACCTAGTCATTTGCGGGCGCTCCTTCAAAACAAATACTTTTAGCGGTTTGAAGTGAGCAGGTTATTTTAACGAACCGTATGTTTGCTCCTGGTCTACACAGTTGTCTATTTCGAAACAAACGACAAGACTTATGTATGGTCATAGCTAAGACTTGCATCTTTCATTTGAACTTAGTCATTTGCGGGCGCTCCTTCAAAACAAATACTTTTAGCAGTTTAAATTGAGTAGGTAATTATAAAGTTCCGTTTGTTTACTTCTGGTCTACACAGTTGTCTATTTCGAAACAAACGAAAAGTTTTATGTAGGGTCATAGCTAAGACTTGCATCTTTCATTATAAACTAATCATTTGCGGGCGCTCCTTCAAAACAAATACTTTTAGCGGTTTAAAGTGAACAGGTTATTTTAACGAACCGTATGTTTGCTCCTGGTCTACACAGTTGTCTATTTCGAAACAAACGAAAAGTTTTATGTAGGGTCATAGCTAAGACTTGCATCTTTCATTATAAACTAGTCATTTGCGGGCGCTCCTTCAAAACAAATACTTTTAGCGGTTTGAAGTGAACAGGTTATTTTAACGAACCGTATGTTTGCTCCTGGTCTACACAGTTGTCTATTTCGAAACAAACGAAAAGTTTTATGTAGGGCCATAGCTAAGACTTGCATCTTTCATTTGAACCTAGTCATTTGCGGGCGCTCCTTCAAAACAAATACTTTTAGCGGTTTGAAGTGAGCAGGTTATTTTAACGAACCGTATGTTTGCTCCTAGTCTACACAGTTGTCTATTTCGAAACAAACGACAAGACTTATGTATGGTGGTCATAGCTAAGACTTGCATCTTTCATTTGAACTTAGTCATTTGCGGGCGCTCCTTCAAAACAAATACTTTTAGCAGTTTAAATTGAGTAGGTAATTATAAAGTTCCGTTTGTTTACTTCTGGTCTACACAGTTGTCTATTTCGAAACAAACGAAAAGTTTTATGTAGGGCCATAGCTAAGACTTGCATCTTTCATTTGAACCTAGTCATTTGCGGGCGCTCCTTCAAAACAAATACTTTTAGCGGTTTGAAGTGAGCAGGTTATTTTAACGAACCGTATGTTTGCTCCTGGTCTACACAGTTGTCTATTTCGAAACAAACGACAAGACTTATGTATGGTCATAGCTAAGACTTGCATCTTTCATTTGAACTTAGTCATTTGCGGGCGCTCCTTCAAAACAAATACTTTTAGCACTTTAAATTGAGTAGGTAATTATAAAGTTCCGTTTGTTTACTTCTGGTCTACACAGTTGTCTATTTCGAAACAAACGAAAAGTTTTATGTAGGGTCATAGCTAAGACTTGCATCTTTCATTATAAACTAATCATTTGCGGGCGCTCCTTCAAAACAAATACTTTTAGCGGTTTGAAGTGAACAGGTTATTTTAACGAACCGTATGTTTGCTCCTGATCTACACAGTTGTCTATTTCGAAACAAACGAAAAGTTTTATGTAGGGTCATAGCTAAGACTTGCATCTTTCATTATAAACTAGTCATTTGCGGGCGCTCCTTCAAAACAAATACTTTTAGCGGTTTGAAGTGAACAGGTTATTTTAACGAACCGTATGTTTGCTCCTGGTCTACACAGTTGTCTATTTCGAAACAAACGAAAAGTTTTATGTAGGGTCATAGCTAAGACTTGCATCTTTTATTATAAACTAATCATTTGCGGGCGCTCCTTCAAAACAAATACTTTTAGCGGTTTGAAGTGAACAGGTTATTTTAACGAACCGTATGTTTGCTCCTGGTCTACACAGTTGTCTATTTCGAAACAAACGAAAAGTTTTATGTAGGGCCATAGCTAAGACTTGCATCTTTCATTTGAACCTAGTCATTTGCGGGCGCTCCTTCAAAACAAATACTTTTAGCGGTTTGAAGTGAGCAGGTTATTTTAACGAACCGTATGTTTGCTCCTAGTCTACACAGTTGTCTATTTCGAAACAAACGACAAGACTTATGTATGGTCATAGCTAAGACTTGCATCTTTCATTTGAACTTAGTCATTTGCGGGCGCTCCTTCAAAACAAATACTTTTAGCAGTTTAAATTGAGTAGGTAATTATAAAGTTCCGTTTGTTTACTTCTGGTCTACACAGTTGTCTATTTCGAAACAAACGAAAAGTTTTATGTAGGGTCATAGCTAAGACTTGCATCTTTCATTATAAACTAATCATTTGCGGGCGCTCCTTCAAAACAAATACTTTTAGCGGTTTGAATTGAGTAGGTAATTATAAAGTTCCGTTTGTTTACTTCTGGTCTTCACAGTTGTCTATTTCGAAACAAACGAAAAGTTTTATGTAGGGCCATAGCTAAGACTTGCATATTTCATTTGAACCTAGTCATTTGCGGGCGCTCCTTCAAAACAAATAGTTTTAGCGATTTGAAGTGAGCAGGTAATTATAACGAACCGTATGTTTGCTCCTGGTCTACACAGTTGTCTATTTCGAAACAAACGAAAAGTTTTATGTAGGGCCATAGCTAAGACTTGCATCTTTCATTTGAACCTAGTCATTTGCGGGCGCTCCTTCAAAACAAATACTTTTAGCGGTTTGAAGTGAGCAGCTTATTTTAACGAACCGTATGTTTGCTCCTGGTCTACACAGTTGTCTATTTCGAAACAAACGACAAGACTTATGTATGGTCAAAGCTAAGACTTGCATCTTTCATTTGAACTTAGTCATTTGCGGGCGCTCCTTCAAAACAAATACTTTTAGCAGTTTAAATTGAGTAGGTTATTATAAATTTCCGTTTGTTTACGTCTGGTCTACACAGTTGTCTATTTCGAAACAAACGAAAAGTTTTATGTAGGGTCATAGCTCAGACTTGCATCTTTCATTATAAACTAATCATTTGCGGGCGCTCCTTCAAAACAAATACTTTTAGCGGTTTGAATTGAGTAGGTAATTATAAAGATCCGTTTGTTTACTCCTGGTCTACACAGTTGTCTATTTCGAAACAAACGAAAAGTTTTATGTAGGGTCATAGCTAAGACATGCATCTTTCATTTGAACCTAGTCATTTGCGGGCGCTCCTTCAAAACAAATACTTTTAGCGGTTTGAAGTGAGCAGGTTATTTTAACGAACCGTATGTTTGCGCCTGGTCTACACAGTTGTCTATTTCGAAACAAACGAAAAGTTTTATGTATGGTCATAGCTAAGACTTGCATCTTTCATTTGAACCTAGTCATTTGCGGGCGCTCATTCAAAACAAATACTTTTAGCGGTTTGAATTGAGTAGGTAATTATAAAGTTCCGTATGTTTGCTTCTGGTCTACACAGTTGTCTATTTCGAAACAAACGACAAGACTTATGTATGGTCATAGCTAAGACTTGCATCTTTCATTTGAACTTATTCATTTGCGGGCGCTACTTCAAAACAAATACTTTTAGTGGTTTGAAGTGAGCAGGTAATTATAACGAACCGAATGTTTACTCCTGGTCTACACAGTTGTCTATTTCGAAACAAACGAAAAGTTTTATGTAGGGTCATAGTTAAGACTTGCATCTTTCATTTGAACCTAGTCATTTGCGGGCGCTCCTTCAAAACAAATACTTTTAGCGGTTTGAAGTGAGCAGGTCATTTTAACGAACCGTATGTTTGCGCCTGGTCTACACAGTTGTCTATTTCGAAACAAACGAAAAGTTTTATGTATGGTCATAGCTAAGACTTGCATCTTTCATTTGAACCTAGTCATTTGCGGGCGCTCCTTCAAAACAAATACTTTTAGCGGTTTGAATTGAGTAGGTAATTATAAAGTTCCGTATGTTTGCTTCTGGTCTACACAGTTGTCTATTTCGAAACAAACGAAAAGTTTTATGTAGGGCCATAGCTAAGACTTGCATATTTCATTTGAACCTAGTCATTTGCGGGCGCTCCTTCAAAACAAATAGTTTTAGCGATTTGAAGTGAGCAGGTAATTATAACGAACCGAATGTTTACTCCTGGGGGGCTACTCAAATGGCCACTTTTCTATCCGTTCGCTAACTTAAATCTTAAAAATAAGCAATTAATGATCAAGTCAGACGTCGCAAGTTTATGTAAATCACAGACATTGTTGTATTGTACAGAATTGACAAGCCTACGACACGTTATTTTGGTGTTTATGGCTTATTTTTAATTTTTAAGTTAGCGAACGAATAGAAAAGTGGCCATTTGAGTAGCCCCGCTGGTCTACACAGTTGTCTATTTCGAAACAAACGAAAAGTTTTATGTAGGGTCATAGCTAAGACTTGCATCTTTCATTTGAGCCTAGTTATTTGCGGGCGCTCCTTCAAAACAAATACTTTTAGCGGTTTGAAGTGAGCAGGTTATTTTAACGAACCGTATGTTTACTTCTGAAGGCCTAGCCAAAGTAACATTCGCTAATCTTCGTTATCGCTTCGCTTTCGAAACATGTATAGGATTGACATAAGGTTTCGTTAACAATCGAATTTTAAAACGTCAAATCCATACATGTTTCGAAGCGAAGCGATAGCGAAAATTTGCAAATGTTACTTTGGCTAGGGGGGCTGGTCTACACAGTTGTCTATTTCGAAACAAACGAAAAGTTTTATGCAGAGTCATAGCTAAGACTTGCATCTTTCATTATAAACTAATCATTTGCGGGCGCTCCTTCAAAACAAATACTTTTAGCGGTTTGAAGTGAGCAGGTAATTATAACGAACCGAATGTTTACTCCTGGTCTACACAGTTGTCTATTTCGAAACAAACGAAAAGTTTTATGTAGGGTCATAGCTAAGACATGCATCTTTCATTTGAACCTAGTCATTTGCGGGCGCTCCTTCAAAACAAATACTTTTAGCGGTTTGAAGTGAGCAGGTTATTTTAACGAACCGTATGTTTGCGCCTGGTCTACACAGTTGTCTATTTCGAAACAAACGAAAAGTTTTATGTATGGTCATAGCTAAGACTTGCATCTTTCATTTGAACCTAGTCATTTGCGGGCGCTCCTTCAAAACAAATACTTTTAGCGGTTTGAATTGAGTAGGTAATTATAAAGTTCCGTATGTTTGCTTCTGGTCTACACAGTTGTCTTTTTCGAAACAAACGAAAAGTTTTATGTAGGGCCATAGCTAAGACTTGCATATTTCATTTGAACCTAGTCATTTGCGGGCGCTCCTTCAAAACAAATACTTTTAGCGGTTTGAAGTGAGCAGGTTATTTTAACGAACCGTATGTTTGCTCCTGGTCTACACAGTTGTCTATTTCGAAACAAACGACAAGACTTATGTATGGTCAAAGCTAAGACTTGCATCTTTCATTTGAACTTAGTCATTTGCGGGCGCTCCTTCAAAACAAATACTTTTAGCGGTTTGAAGTGAGCAGGTTATTTTAACGAACCGTATGTTTGCTCCTGGTCTACACAGTTGTCTATTTCGAAACAAACGACAAGACTTATGTATGGTCATAGCTAAGACTTGCATCTTTCATTTGAACTTATTCATTTGCGGGCGCTACTACAAAACAAATACTTTTAGCGGTTTGAAGTGAGCAGGTAATTATAACGAACCGAATGTTTACTCCTGGTCTACACAGTTGTCTATTTCGAAACAAACGAAAAGTTTTATGTAGGGTCATAGTTAAGACTTGCATCTTTCATTTGAACCTAGTCATTTGCGGGCGCTCCTTCAAAACAAATACTTTTAGCGGTTTGAAGTGAGCAGGTTATTTTAACGAATCGTATGTTTGCGCCTGGTCTACACAGTTGTCTATTTCGAAACAAACAATAAGTTTTATGTAGGGCCATAGCTAAGACTTGCATCTTTCATTTGAACCTAGTCATTTGCGGGCGCTCCTTCAAAACAAATACTTTTAGCGGTTTGAAATGAGCAGGTTATTTTAACGAACCGTATGTTTGCTCCTGGTCTACACAGTTGTATTTCGAAACAAACGACAAGACTTATGTATGGTCATAGCTAAGCCTTGCATCTTTCATTTGAACCTATTCATTTGCGGGCGCTCCTTCAAAACAAAACTTTTAGCGGTTTGAAGTGAGCAGGTAATTATAACGAACCGAATGTTTACTCCTGGTCTACACAGTTGTCTATTTCGAAACAAACGAAATGTTTTATGTAGGGTCATAGCTAAAACTTGCATCTTTCATTTGAACCTAGTCATTTGCGGGCGCTCCTTCAAAACAAATACTTTTAGCGGTTTGAAATGAGCGGGTTATTTTAACGAGCCGTATGTTTACTCCTGGTTTACACAGTTGTCTATTTCGAAACAAACGAAACGACTTATGTTAGGCCGTAGCTAAGACTTGCATCTTTCATTTGAACCTAGTCATTTGCGGGCGCTTCTTTAGCCTATTATTATAATAGCGTTTCTACGCGTACTAACGGAATTCTACGATTTGAGTATTTTGCCTATGTGTATCTACCTATTTATAGCCTATTTTTTTCAATGAGTAACGGTACATTTTGATGTGCTTACATAGATTTAGCATTTTTCAATGATTCCTCACATAAATTAATCCATATAACGAGTTGTTAAGGTGGTTATTGCGTGCAGGCAAGATTTCCCTAAAAAAAAATTAAAAAAACCCATAACTTTTTTTGGTTTGTCAAAACAAACAAAATTTTATCAAAACAAATCAAAACTAACGGAAAGCAATCATAATGCGTAATTTTTATTTTGTTTTGCCATATGGGGTGGCTATCTTCCTGTGAAGATAGCCACCCCACTTTGCATTTTTTTCTAGAGAATACGGAGTCTAAACAAACGAAAATTTCAATCAAAACAAACGAAACTAACAAATATCTATCGAATAAAATTTAAATAAAACCATTTGGTGGAATGGGGTGGCTAGCGTGAAGATAGCCACCCCACTTTTGTTTTTAAAAAAAAAGTATGAAGGAAATCGAAACAAACGATTTTTTTTCCAAAACAAATCAAAACTAACGCTAAACTAACGTCCTGCACCCTCAAAACCTGGGCACTCGAATTGGGGTGGCTATCTTCACGGAGGTTAGGTACCTCGATTGACAGCGACAAAACGTGTAAAGAAAGTGGCCAGATATTCTGACGTCAGGTTGTCTGGGCCACATTTTTTTCCATAGTTCTAAACAACAAAAGTTTTTTATTTCTTTTTAAACATTTAGTACCTTTTAAGTACCTTACCAAATATATATTTTCAAATTTTTTGGCGTAACTACAAGAAACATTTTAGGCATGAACCATTTTTTTTTATTGTGGATATTTAATTTGACACAGGAACTTTGTGATAAAACCATACAGCCCCATCAAGTATGGGCTCGTTTCATTCGTCTTGCTAAGTAATCTGTTGGGATTGGGAGGTAGTATCCAGGGTCTGATGATAGAGCAGGAAGAAGGCCACAGGAACTCTGTAATAAAACCATATTCAACAACAACTCTGTAATAAAAGCAGCCCTTGACGAGTTTCTTGCCGGTTCTTCTCGTTACAAGGTCTCCCGCTTAGGGTTTGCGAACCGATGGCGTAGCTTCTATGACATTCACAAGTGCTTGTAACAGCCTAGACTGAATAAATAATTTTTGAATTTTGAATTTTGAATACAATCCCATTTAGTTTGGGCTCGTGTGATTTGTCTTGACAAGTACTGTGTTGAGAAATAGTGTTCGGGGTCTGATGATGGAGCAAGAAGAAGGTAAGGCAACTTTAAGAAAGACTGGATATGATATGAGATGGGTGACCATGTAGTACTGCGACATAGTTTACATTGTTTACCAAATAGGACAAGTAAGGATAATTTTGTGTTATTTACCTATCTGAAAGTGTTTAGGAAATACCTACCTAGTTCTGCTTCAGAATTTGTTGACCAAAAAAAGGGACCAAATAAGTAGAAATTTGTATAAATCAAAGTAAATCAAATTTTAACAGATATAAGCAATAAACTTGAGTATGTATATAGGTACTTACCTATGTTTCATACATCTTATCAGTCAACATGTAGGTAGGTTAGGTACCTACCTCACGGTTATCAAACTACGCAAATCTGTCAAAATTCAAACTACAATATCATAATAATTATTTTATTTTAATAAAAACATGCTTTAGTAAAGCCACTTTTTAATAAATCCTATTTCCATCGTAATTCTTCAAATCACTAATCATATAATATGACGTAGGTAAGTAATGAAATCATTGTAGTCAGCTCCTAGTCTATGTACAAAAAATAATTAAAAAACTTTATATTATAGATCCCTGATGCTTACCCTACAAGGGAAAATTGTTTTACATAGAGATTGCCTACATATGCATTTTGATGATTGAATAAACTATAAGCGACAGCCCTACCAGTCAGCCAGTGTTTAGGCTATTATTGCTCGCTAACGGCTCGAGTTGGCCTACTTATTTGATTCTACTATGACTGCGATAACGAAAGTTAAGCAACTCTAGGAAAGGCCGAGTATGAGATGGATGACTGTTTGGGACCAGAGTAACGAATGTAAAGCTACTTTTGAAGAGGCCGGGTATGAGATGGGTGACCGTGAGACCGTGATAACGAAAGTTGCTTAACTTTCGTTATCGCAGTCCTAAACGATCACCCATTTACGCGGCTATTCCGAGAGTTGCTTAATATTCGTTACTGCAGTCCCACGGTCACCCATCTTATATCATATCAGGTCTTACATAGGTTACCTTACCTTCTTCTTGCCATCATCAGACCCCGGACACTATTTCTCAACAGAGTATTTATCAAATCAAATTAAACGAGTTCAAATTCCATGGGGCTGTGGTCTTCTTCCTGCTCCATCATCAGACCCTGGACACTACTTTCCAACAGATTACTTAGCAGGACGAATGAAACGTGCCCAAACTCGATGGGGTTGTATGGTTTTATTACAAAGTTCCTGTGTCAAACTAAATATCAATTTTAAAAATCTTTCAAGCTTATTTTTTTTTATACTTATGCCAATAAAATTGGAAAAAAATATATGTTAAGGTACTAAAAAAGTACTAAATATTTACAAAGAGATGAATTAGTTGTGTTGTTTAAAACTATAAAAAAGTGGTCCATACAACCTGACGTCAGAATGTCTGGCTAAGCGGCCAGAGAGTGTAAAGAAAGTATTTTACAGGTTTTGTCGTAGTCAATCGAGGTCAAGTTAGGTATTAAAAAGTAGCAAAAAAGTATTGCTATTTCTAAACATTCAATATCGCTTTTGGTCCAGCGGTTCTGACGCTTACGAATCGCCGGCACCGGCGCCGAGTTGCAACCGGGCTGTGTGTGACCATATACGGAGCGAGCACGTAGGCTCCACCTCTTTCTTACCGGTGACGACGTTCTTACCGGCGATGTCGGCCGGTTGCTTGCTGACCGGGCGTTCTTGCCGGTTTGGGTCGATAGGTCTGTGACGAGTAGTACGTTTTGTATGGCATTCTAGCCTCCCGGTTTCATTCTTTGCTTTGCTGTTCTAGGTAGATCAGCAAAGAAACGGTAGGTGTGGGGCCAGCCTTAGACTGTCTACAGTCCTTTTTTTTCATCCATCTCTGGTTGGTTTCTTTGATTGTTCGAATTTCAATAATGTTCTTAGTAATTCTATGTGCGATTGGCAATCTTGGTTCGGGCCCAATGAAAGGTTCATCAGCCCCTGTTCTGGCCAATTCGTCGGCTTCCTCATTGCCTTTATTACCTTCGTGTCCAGGTACCCAGGCAATTTCCACCTCAGCCAAGTTTGCAAGTTCCTGAATGCTTTGTTTGTATTCCTTCACCAAGCCTGAGGTGGTCTCCGTTTTGTCAAGGGCTTTGATGGCTGCTTGACTGTCGCTATATATTATTATTTTTCCTACGTTATGATCGCTTATCTCACTTTTAATCATATGCGCGCACTCCAATATCGCAAATACTTCCGCCTGGAATACGCTGGCGTATCTGCCCAGATTGAAAGTAGCTCTTTTAGTGTTGGGTTTAGCTATGTATATCCCAGCTCCCGATAGCTTAGTTGATTCTTTTCTTGACCCATCAGTGTAGCATACTGCGGTGCTATCCAGATTGCCTTGTTCTAGGTTCCAGTTGTCTCTGGATCTGATGCTTATTCTGTACTTTTTGTCGAATATCCTCTCCTTTTTTATTAGGTCATTATTAACCAGTATCATAGAAAGGTTTTCTTCGTACTTTTTCCCTATTTCTGCGTGACCTTTATCAGTGTGTCTTCCTATCCATAGGTTAGTGCTTTTCAGCTTAAACCATTGTTCTGTAGCTCTCTTTTCGATTTCAAGATCTATAGGACTAAGGCCTAGTATCATTTCTAAGGCGGCCGTGGGAGTTGTTCTCATGGCTCCTGATACCATGATGCTAGCTAGTCTTTGTACCTTTGTGAGTTCTTTTCTGTTATATTCTAGTTGTGCCTTATGCCACCATACTAGTGCTCCGTGGAGAATTCTCGGTAGGATGATTGCCCTATCGATCCATTGGACCACTTCGGGTTTCATGCCCCAATTCCTGCCAACGGCTCTTCTGCACTGCATGAGAGCTGTCATTGCCTTTTTGCTAGTTTCTTTTATGTGTGTTCTATAACTTAGGGTGCTATCTAGGACTATTCCTAGGTATTTAAACTCCTTTACTATTTCAAGTTCTACATTCTCAATGTTTATTGGGATCATACTATCAATTTTTCTTTTATTTTTGAACAACATTAGTTTGGTTTTTGTAGGGTTAAGGTTCAGTCCCTTGTCCCTACACCATCTCAATGTTGTCATGATTCCGCTTCTCATTATATCTCTGACCACGCTTAGAACTTTGCCTCTTACAAGTAACAGGCCGTCATCCGAGTACGCTTGGATGTATATGTGCATAGCAGTGATCTTTGTTACTAGTTCATCTATTAAGATACACCATAACAATGGAGACAGACAGCCTCCTTGGGGAAAGCCTCTTCTAGCTTTGATGGTGTATTTGGTATTTGCTAGTTCTGCTTGTATGGATCTGTGTTGTAACATATTGGTGATCCAACCTGATATTTGCTTTGTTACACCTTCTCTGTTTAGGGCTTCCACTATAGATTGCGCAGACGCTTTGTCAAAGGCGCCTTCAACATCGAAGAAGCACGCTAAAGCGTATTCTTTGTTTGAAATTGATCTTTCTACTCTGACTGCCATGTTGTGAAGGGCTGTTTCGATGGATTTCCCTTCCATATAAGCATGTTGGTTGTCATGTAGTGGTCTTTTACTTTTGCCTATGGTTTCTCTTATATGTCTGTCTAGTATCTTTTCCAGTGTCTTCAGTAGGAACGAGAAGAGGCTGATGCATCTAAAGGACTTCGCCTCTTGATATGTGGCCTTCCCTGGTTTCGGTATGAAGACGGCCCTGACTTTTCTCCAGCCACTAGGTATATAGTTTGTTGCTAGGCTGCTTCGATATAGAACTAACAGATCCTCTTTTATAAACCTTAAAGCAGCTTGTAGCATCTTTGGGAAAATGCCATCTGGCCCCGCCGCCTTATATGGTTGAAAGGAGGCAATGCTCCACACTAGCATGTCTTCTGTAATTACTTTTCTGACCTCTGCCTCCCCGTCTGAGAAGAGTTCTGCCGACAGAGTATTCATCTCCTCCTCTGTGTGCTCTATGCAGTCCGGGAAGTGAGTGGCCATCATTTCCGAAAGTATTTCTTTGGGGTCCACTATAATAGTATAATAGTGTCATCTTTTTTAAGGCTTCCTAGTTTACAGGTGTGGTCTTTTGTTAGCATCCTCATTAACCTGGCCGACTCAGGTTGTCCAGAGATGCCTTCACAAAAGGCTCCCCATGCGTTTCTGCTTTCTCTACGGCTTTTGTACTTGAAGTTGTTTCGTTCTTCTCTATACTTGTTCCAGCTCTCATCGTCATCCTTTTCTAGGGCAATTCTGAGTGCCTTTTTGGTTCTTTTCCTTAATTTCTTGAGTTCTTTATTCCACCAGGGTTGTCCCTTCCCTGACTTAACTTGTTTCAGCGGACAGGCTGATAGATAGGCTTTCTTAAGGGCCTTTTCCAGTCTATCTGCTTCTCTTTCTATTTCTGTTGTGTTACTAATTAACCTATTATTACCAGCCTTTCTATTGTCTAATCTCAAAATCTATCGCAATCGCTTTCAGCATGTAACACATTGAAGCTTCTTTTTGGCACAAATAAAAACTTACCAAAGAAATGCAACAATGTGTCACATCCATCTGTCAAACGAAAGCGATTGCGATAGATTTTTATTTTAGACAATTAGCCCCCTGGTTTCCATTCATTCATTTCTTGATCGAATTTTTCCCAGTTAGTTTTCCTATTATTTCTATAGCTTATGGTTTCGACCTGACAAGTCAAGTTGTAGGTAATTCTGCGATGATCCGAGAAGGAGTGTGAGGTATCAACCCTCCAGTCCTTCATCAGATGACTTTCTTCTTTGGACATTAGTGTTATGTCTAATACTTCTTTCCTCGTTCTTGTGACGAACGTCGGTGTGTTGCCTATGTTCATTATTTCTAGGTTAGTACTAAGGATATATTCAAGTAATAAGTTACCCTTATTGTTGCAGTCTGTGCTGCCCCACACGGTGTGGTGTGAGTTTGCGTCACAGCCCGCCACAATAGGGATGTCCATACCTCTATATCTCGCTATTGTTTCTTCTAGGTGCGTCCCTGGTGGCTCGTAGTCCGTCTCACTCGGGATGTAGACCGACATGAAGACCATCCTTTTTCTGCGCCCATCTGCTCCACATATTGTGACTATAGCTGCTGTAAGATCTCTGTAACATTCAACTTCTATTAGTCCTAATGCCCTTGCCTTTTTGCTGACGTATATGCATGTCCTTGGGTTGGACTCACCATCGCGACAATAGATGATCGTCCCTCCCAGACATCCAATGCCAGCCACTCGGCCTTCAGTGGTAATGTAAGGCTCTTGTAGCAGGGCAATGTCTATGTCATTTGTGACCACAAATCTGCAAAGCTCGGTCATGGCCTCGCGGCAGTGGTGCAAATTTAACTGAAGTATCTTTATATTTTTTTGTTTTTGTGTTTGTGTTGTGTGTGTGTTATTATGCATGTTGAGTGTTACTGTTTGTGTATGTGTGTTAGTGTGTGTGTCTGCACCTGAACTCTAATGCTTCGCCACCGAAGTGTCTGGCACAGAGTCCGGGTTCGTACTTGTGTCATGTGGGTTGGATCCGCCGACGGCCGGGGAACTGGACCGCAGGGGCTGAGAGACGCATCTAGACGCCTCACAGTTGTCCCCGCAGTCTCGGCCCTGACCCCCAAGCGGCCCACATGTATGAGTCTCTGTTTGTGTGTAGGCGCTTGTGGTTGGGTGCTCTGTACGTGTCACTGTGTGTGAAGCAGAGCACCCCGTCTGTGAATCGACTGCTTTCTTACCTACTCGTAGAAGCCTTGCCTGTACCCGCGTGAGCTGGTAGTGGAGCCAGGCATGGTCTCTATCCTCTCCAAATACTCCGTTTGGGACTCCTAGAACCAGCCGAAGCCCCGTCGCCAACTTCTCCTTGTAGAGGAGGGTCCACTCGTGCATCCTCAACTCTTCCTGGTGCTCGTTGGCGAGTTGCAGAAGCATTAGAGCGTCGGCGTGGTCCTCTTCGCTACCGGGCAGCCACACGGCTACTCGACTTCTGTTAAGGGGCTTAATCTCTAACTTAGTGCCTTCATACTCACCCAGGTCGCAAGTTAGGATCCACTCCCTTGCCTCAACCGTGTATGGTGTCACAAGGAAAAATCCTTCCGACACCAGACCGGACGTAGCGAAGGCAGTGGATCGTCCCTTGTCCCCCTCGATCCGGGCTAGCAGTCGCTCCTTGATGAGACCCACCAGCTTCTTCCTGATGTGAGCCGCCACAGCCTCGTCCACCCTGGCCCCATCCCCTCGGCACACGATGACGGCGAGATCGCTCTGCTCCTTGGCGGAGCCCCGCGGTCCCTCCACCCAGTCGCCGCCTCGGTTCTGCCGCTTGGGAGGACGCTGCTGCGACGGTCCTTCATCAGGATCCGTCCCCTGTCTTTTTACCTTGGGTGGCCGTTGTCGCTTCTCGGTCCCAGAGCCCGCCGGGTTTGTTGGCGGGACCTGCGATCCAGAAGTTGTTTGGTCCTCCTTCAGTCTCTTTATGAGTTTGCGCTTCTCTCGTCTCCACCTACTCTTGGACACTGCCAAGTTCCACTCTTTGCCTTTGCCGGAACCTATTTCCTCATCCTTTTTAGGGGACGGGGTTGGTGACTCCAGCAAGGCATCTTCATTTATCTTTTCGCTACTAGATAATCTAAGAGACGCGTCGAAAGCTTTTGGAAGTGACTCCTCACTTTCAGCGCGTCTAAGTGGTGTGTTGTTTTTTTCTTTGTTAAGTTCCATGTTGATCCCACGAAAAGCTAGGGAACTAAACGGTCAACCCGAGCAGAGCCCCGCATGCCCGGGTAAGGCTGCTTACTACCCCAGGATTGCCATCTCACTGGAGAGACACCGTTTGAGACCAAGCACCCCCTTGGCCACGCATCCTTCGGCACGGTCCGTCTTACACCTTAGATTGGGTGTGGAAGAAGTGGGTTGGGATGGGTTGAGATGGGATGGGGTGGGATGGGATAGGATGGGTGGGGAAGGGACAGGAGTCTCCCACCGTGTTGGAGTGCACTGGCGGGATAGCGTCACTTCCTTTAGCTACTTGGACCCCAGGGTGAATGGTATTGTGTGATGCCTGTTAAGGATCCGAGTATTACCAGGGTGTGCGACGAGGACGCAGAAGTAACACTTAGCGGTTAGATGTGCCTCGCTCAACATCACACACTTGAGCCCACACCAGCCGCCCTACACCCCTAGTGCAATTAAGTCATATCCTATTTTAAGTAAGTAAATACTTACTTAGTCCCTCCGCACACGGCGTCTTTGCGTAAGCGTATCGAAATTCGCGCGTCGTACGAGATCAATACGAGCACGTACATATTCAAAGTCCGTACACAAAGGCCCTCCGCACATGGCTCATAAGCGTAGTCATCTCGTAAGCATATACTTATTATTTACTAGCGGAACCACGTGGTTTCACCCGAAAGGTTCCCGTTCCCGTAGTAATATCGGGATAAAAAGTATCCTATGTTTTAATCCAAGCTATCTACTATCTGTGTGCCAAATTTATTTCGTTCAGTAGTTTTTGCGTGATTGAGGAACAAACATCCAAACCCACAAACTTTCACATTTATAATATTGGTAGGATTTATTATTAAGTTTTTATTTTCACACTATCGCGCAAAACCTAACACAGGTTTGTAAAGTTGATTTTAAATAAAATAAATAATATCAAAAATACATTATCTAATAATTATACATTTTTCATTCTAGTATACATCTCATACTTTATTATGTTGGGAATGCACAGCAGCGTTAAGGAGAATTAAACAATTTAAAGAAAGAGTTGAATTGTCATCCAAATTACAAAAAAAATATGTAAATGGACCTGTAAGTATGCAAATGTATCAATGCAGAATGCTAAATGTAATATGTATTTATCTTGGCTTGGTTTCACAGGTTTATCCTTTCAATTCACTATCTAATCTTAAAATTACTGAAAATGTAGCCATAATTAAGTTCGAAGAATGTGAGAAAGTTAGTAATATTAAAGAAGAAATAGTTGTCAACAGTAGCAATGATGATTACAATCCAATTATTAAATATTCATTAGAAGAAAATGAGGAGTTAATTGATGTCAAAGAAGGATTTAGCGATAGTGATAATGATATTGTTTTCAATGATACCGCTAGTTTTGAAAATAACCATCCATATCTCGAGGTAAAGAGTGAAGATGAAAAAACACCAACAACCGGTAAAGAAGGTGAGGTAAAGAGTGAAGAAACACCAGCAACTGGCAAAAAAGGTAAACATAACAAGAGGAAATCAAAAAGACAATATAGAATTATTAAAAATGTTAAATATGCAAAACGTCTTGTCAGAAAAGTACTATTGACTGCTGAAGAAGTTAAGTCTTATATGGATAAGCAAAGATCAGGTCTGTTTTATAAAAACAATGCATACAGATGTGAACAGTGCGCTGTCAGTTGGAATACTGAAAACAGATTAGTTCAACATAATAAGAAATATCATGCAAAGGTGAGTCACATTACTAATATTAGGTACCTACTACGATTAGAGATGCGCCGAGTATTGGGTTATTACTCGGTCGGTACTCGGCATACTCTGCAAGTTTTATAGTACTCATACTTGGCCGAGTATCTCGGTTTAAATGCTGAGTACTCGGCTAAATTAAAATTGTTTAAGACTAAGAAGGAAAGGAGAAGAAGAGATAATATTGTTAGTGTTTTCACCAACTATTTATAGTGTCATCAAGGTGTCAGTATAATCGACGTATTGTCAATAATGCTTTTTCAGAAATGAAAACTTTTTCAACTCATAGGTTTATATGGCTAAGTTATAGATTAGGAGTACATAACAAACGGCTAAGTTATAGATTAGGAGTACATAACAAATGGCTAAGTTATAGATTAGGAGTACATTAACAAATGGCTAAGTTATAGATTAGGAGTACATAACAAATTTGGTAACGATCGCGTAAGTAGCTGACTCTGGGTTCAGGCACTCTCTGATGCTAAATATGTCGGTCTGTTTGCGTGAAGTGGTTGTGTTCTTTTTATATGCAGGCTGAAAAATGTGTTATCGTTACCAAAAAAAACGATAAGGTCAATGGCTGACAATAGTACAGCAAGTAAGTTCATTCCGCACTGAAATTCAAATTTTGAATGTGATGAACCAGACCCCCACGGAAAGCTCCGCATTCCTTTCTCAAATGGAATGATAATATTTCAGAGCATAAAGGTATGATTCCGATCTCAGTAGCAGTAGTCTCAGCAGCAGTGCTGCCGCAGCAGTGCGCTCCAAATAATATTCTGTAAATTGTGTTTGTTGCAATAAATTGAATTGAAATGTTATGTTTGAAAAGCTCAATTTAAAGTGAACGGAGAAGTGTCGCGTTCGCATAGCTATGCGGTCGCGAGTCGCGACTAGGGCTTGCAAATATTCGACGAAATCAATATTCGAATATTCGAATTTTTTTTAAAGAGGTATTCGAATATATTCGAATATTTCTGTAATGTAAAACAGGTGGTCGTAATTATTAAATATTGTTTATTTTTGAAATAAACCAACATTAAATGCTTCGTTTAATAGAGCGCATTTTGTAAGATTTATCATCAATTGACTTTTGCATTCGCCCCACAGTTTTAGGTTCAAAACTTCTTTACAGGGCCATAAATCTTTACGTGGGTAATTATTTTATACTTGTTAGTCCGTTTTTATAAGTATGTTTTGACTTGAGTCCGATTTTTACAATTTTTAGTTCGTTTTTAAAACGCGTTTTTTTTTGTTTTTTGTCAGTAAATATTTATTTTTTGCTTTTTAGTCTAATCTGTGCTTTTTTCTCTGGTGATTTCCGACTTCATCATTACACCAGGGTTTGATACTATTTTTCTACAGAGTACTTGTCAAGACGAATCAAACGACCCAAAACTCGATGGGTTTGTATGGTTTTATTACAGATTTCCTGTGGCCTTCTTCCAGTTCCATCATCAGGTCAGCTCAATGACACTATAATTCTTTAATATCTTCCTGTTCTGACCTATGTTGACTATATATTCTGACCTACCTTGAAGAGACAAAGGTTGTAAATATCGGGGAATATATGAGTAGCAGCGCAATCCATTCTTCAGCAGTCAAATGTATTGGCAAAGCGCTTGGTACGGACCCTTGTAGCATCTACTATGTAAGGAAGGGTGATATGCTAACCTGCGTCTGGTACCCCGATGGTGGAAAGGGGCTAAAGGTACAAGGTTGTGCAGTTCCCTCGCACACTCTTTAACTTCTGAAGTTCCCCCGCAGCCAATTTTCTGACTTTCAATCTGTTTTCAATCGATTCAGGAAGTTTAAGCTGATTCTTAGCAGAACCATCCCTCAGGTGACAACAGTACTCCATGATTGGACGAATCTGCGCGTTGTATAACAGAAGCAGTTGGTTGGTTGAGAACTGAGAAGTACCGCTTAGCCCGTGAGAGGGTGGAATTTAATACAGAATTCCTGTGGTTTTCTTCCGGCTCCATTATCAGACCCTGGACACTATTTCCTAACAGAATACTTGTCAAGATGAATCAAAAGAGCCCTAACTCAATGGATTTGTACGGTTTTATTACAGAGTCTGAAACATGGGCACTGACTCAAAAACACTATTTGAATCTCAGAACATGCCAGAGGAACATGGAAAGAAGCCTAACAAGTGTAACGCTGAAAGACCGGCAAAAATCAGAGGAAATGAGAACAAAAACGAAAGTAGAAGATATAATAAGGAAAATAAGACAGTTAAAATGGCAATAGGCGGGTCATATGGCAAGAGAAAGCAAGAAAAAATGGACCAAAATTATAACAGAGAGACGGAAAAGAAAAAGAGGAAGACAAACCAAAAGATGGGCAGATGATATTATGAAAACTGGAGGAACACTTTGGACGCGAAAAGCAAGTTATAGAACAAAATGGAAACAGCTGGAAGAGGCCTACGTGTTGCAATGAAAGACACGATGCTCACTAACGCCAAGAAGAAATAAAATGTATTTTGTTAATTATTAGTGCCAATGTTTAAAATGTTTGTGTTATTTGCTTAGTGTCAGCAATAAAGTAAAGTATTACAGAGTTCCTGTGGCATTCTTCCGGCTCCATCACCAGACCCTGGAAACCGTTACACATCTCCTTTTAGAGTACTAGTCAAGACGAATCAAACAAGCCCAAACCAGATGGGGTTGCATGGTTTTATCAAAGAGTTCTTGTGGCCTTCTTTCGGCTTCATCAGACCCTGGACACTACTTCACAACAGAGTACGTATCAAGACGAATCAAACGAGCCTAAACTCGATGGGTTTGTATGGTTTTATTACAGATTTCCTGTGGCCTTCTTCCAGTTCCATCATCAGCCCCCCTAGCCAAAGTAACATTTGCCAATTTTCGCTATCGCTTCGCTTCGAAACATGTATGGATTTGACGTTTTAAAATTCGATTGCTAACGAAACCTTATGTCAATCCCATACATGTTTCGAAAGCGAAGCGATAACGAAGATTTGCGAATGTTACTTTGGCTAGGCCCTCAGGTCAGCTCAATGACACTAGATTAAAATCGTTTGCAATTTGTGGACATACAAACAACATAGACATATAAACAAATAAATAAACGAGAAAATGAACGTTAACGATCGCTTCATTCTATGCTCACAAATGCTATTCTGGTTTTTTGCCTAAATCTAACAAAGTAGAAAATATTCGAATATTCGAATTTCACCGACTTTAGTATTCGAATACCAAAATAAGGCGAATATTCGAATAATTCGAATATTCGAATATTCGATTTGCAAGCCCTAGTCGCGACACTTCTCCGGTCACTTGAAATTGAGCCACCTATCCATAACATTACGGTTCAATTTGGAGCGCACTGCTGCTTGCTGTTGAGATCGGAATCATACCTTATGCTCTGAAATATTATTATTCCATTTTAAAAAGGAATGCGGGGCGTTCCACCTTTCCGTGGGGGTCTGGTTCATCACATTCAAAATTTGAAATTCCATGCAGAATGAATTTCAATACCTACATTCCCGCACTAGTGCGGGAAGTAGTATTCCAAATTCAAAACGGTAAAACTAAGTGAGAAAAAGAGATGTTCCTCGCTGTGGTATTTTTATAATTTTTCGTACAAAAAGGCCGCGAACGTTTCCGACTACCTATTACCTATAATAGTAATAATCTTTTCCAGTCAGCCGGTAAGCTTCAGTGTGACATTTGCCTCAGTCGGTTTAAAACAAAGAAATTTCTGACACTTCATATTCAGCAACACTTTATAATACTGGAGTGTTGCACTTGTGCATACCGATCGTATAAAGGTGTCATGGATGGACATTTGAAAACTCATCTTGAAAGATACGAATGTATCAAATGTAACGCTCGGTTTGGGTAAGTGTTTATGTTACACACACATTGGTACATAATACATACACTCTCTCACCCCCACAACGAACACAATAACTGTAACATTTTACCCCACTTTCAGTAAAGAAAAGATAGGTACTTGCCAGCAGTGTGAGGACGTTCCAATGGCTGACGATGATGATCAAATGAACTGTTTGGTTTCAGCAAATTATGTTTGTTCCGTCAGCACCACAAAGAGCTTCACCGTATATTTATATGCGACATTTGTGGGAGAAAGGCTAAATCGAAGCGAGTTATAGAAAAACACATTGGGTGAGTGATGTTTTTATTTAAATATCTAAATTAATAAATATTTGACAACATCATACGCTATTTTCGCTATATTTCCGAGGATAATTGATATTTCGCCATGGTACAAGTGTCCCCAGGTTCAAAATTTAATTGTGGATCCGATAGTGAAGGAATTTTGAAAATTGTCTGGCTAGATTTTGAGAAATTTTGAAAATTAAAAAAAAAATCGGGAAATAAATCTTTTAGCAAGTAATTAGTTAAAAAAATACTAATACATATATCGAAAAAATTAGAAAATATTAGGACGGTTAGTATTCACTCTGTCACTTATCCTACTAATATTATAAATGTGAAAGTTTGTGGGTTTGGATGTTTGTTCCTCAATCACGCTAAAACTACTGAACGGATTTGGTTGAAATTTGGCAAACAGATAGTAGATAGCCTAGATTAAAACATAGAATACTTTTTATCCCGATATTCCCACGGGAACGGGAACCACGCGGGTGAAACAGCGGGCGGCCGCTAGTCATCTATTTTTACAATTATACGAATACACCACTTTTGGAGTTTAAATAATTTTATGGTATAGTACGAGGCATATATCTTGAAATCGGGTGGGGATTGCGCGGAACGGGTATTTTGGGCATGCGTAGCGGTGAGGGGCGCGAGCGGCAGGTGAGGGGCGCGCGCTATTGGTCGCTCTCGACAGCACATGCGCGAACTTATCCCTACTCCGTCGATAAAATTTCAAGATACGTGCCTCGCACTGTATCTACGCTATAACCTCACAAAACGATGCATCGCGCGCGTGCATATGCGTAGAGTCTGTCTAAAAAGTCAGTTTACATGAGAAATTATTAAATCTTAATATATAAAATCGTGACTGACTGACTGACTGATCTATCAACGCACAGCCCAAACCGCTGGACCTAGAGACTTGAAATTTTGCACACAGATACTTTATACAGTGTAGGCATCCACTAAGGAAGGATTTTTGAAAATTCCATCCCTAAGGGGATGAAATAAGGGATGAAAGTTTGTATGAAAGTCCTTCAGTTTTGAAGCTAGAATCTTCAAATTTTGTATTTAGGCTGACGATTGAAAATTAATAAATACGGGTCACAGCGTTTTTCAAAATTCTACCTCCGAAGGGGTCAAAAGGGGGATGAAGTTGTGTATTTAAAGTGGGGTGAGTAACATAAATATCGATATGGATGTCGTTCTTGAGGTTTTATGGGATGGTGATTGCGAAAATGAGATTTATTTTGAAGTCCAACGCGGTGGACATGACACATATGGACCTGGACATGCACATCCAGGGAACGGGAACCGGAACGGGCACGGGCACGGGAACGGAACGGAACGGAACGGAACGGAGCGGAACGGAACGGAACGAGAACGGGAACAAGACGGTAACGGGAACTAGAACGGGACGGGTACGGGAACGGGAACGGAAGGGGTACGGGACGAGTACGGGACGGGATCGGACGGGAATGGAACGAAACGGTATTGAAACAGGAACGTAACGGGAACGAAACAGGAACGAATCTGGAATGAAACGGGAACGGAACGGGAATAGAACAGGATGGGAACGGGAACAAGAACCGGACGGGAACGGAACGGGAACAAGAACGGGAACGTAAGGCGTACAGGACGGTTAGGGGACGTTTACGGGACGGGAACGCAGCGGGAACGGAACGGGAATGAGAACAGGACGAGAACGGGACGGGAACGGAATGGAAACGAAACGAAAAGGGAACGGGAATGAAACGGGAACGGAATGGGAACGGAACGGGAACGAAACGGGAATGGAACGGAAAAGAGAAAGGGACAGGAACGGGACGGGAACAGTACCGGAAAAAGGAACGGAAGGAGTACGGGACGGTAACGGGACGTGAACGGAAACGAAACGGGAACGGAATGGGACGGAACGGAACAGAAACGGAATGGAAACGAAACGGGAACGAAACGGGAACGCAACGGGAATGAAACGGGAACGAAACAGGAACGGAACGGGAACGTGAACGGGACGGGAACGGGAAAGGAACGGGACGGGAAAGGAACGGGAACGGTACGGAACGGGAACGATACGTTAACGGAACGGGACGAGAACGGAACGGGAACGGAAACGGAAACGGAAACTCGAACGGCAACTAGAATGGGAACGGAACGGGAACGGATTGGGAACGGGTACGGCACGGGACGGAATGGGTACTGAAGGGGTACGGGACGGATACGGAACGGGACGGAATGGGAACGGACGGGAACGGAAACGGAACGGGAATTAAATGGGAACGGAACGGGACGATAACAGTACGGGAACGGGAATGGCAACGGAAGGGGTACGGGAACGGGACAGGAAAGGGACGGGAACAGAACGGAAAACGTAAAAATGACTGATCAGATTCTGGTTGAAGGTTCTCTTAGGATTTTTTCTAACATCCACGCGGACGAAGTCGCGGGAAGAAGCTAGTTATTTATAAAAACGTATACTGGTAACCCTGTTGGTGCTGTCAAAATTCCAATTGTAAACATATTTTTTTATTTGTTTATTTAGATGGGTATTGGTGGGGTGTTTGGGGATTTAGGTGGGTAATAAAATTATTTTTGAAATTACCCATGTAAACTGACTTTTTAGACAGACTCTAGTATGCATCGTTTTGTCTGTGGATTTTTTAAGCTCGTGTAGCGCGTATGTAAATCTTGATAGTTTTGCAGCTATTTTTTGAATGTGATTTATGTTTGAATCTATATTAATCCAATTTATGTTTCAATCTATTATTAATTTTTGCAGTCTCCATGTTGAATGGTTTGATTGCAAACTTTGCGACAAGAAGTATACGTCGAGACATTCTTTGAGGCAACACCATGAATTCAAACATTCGCCGAAAACAGCTGTGGCTTACTGCGTAGAATGTGACAAGAAATTTTGCAGCGCTTCGGTGTATAGAAATCATTTATTAAAAAGTGCTGCTCATGCTGCCGTGCCGTAAGTACAGTTAAACTGGATAGATTGCCTGGTGCAATTTAGACCACACAGGTCGTAACATTTCAGAGCATAAGTGAGAAATACACTAGGCGTCAGAAAATTCGCGCATTTTCAAAAATTTCTTTAAAGTTAATTGAATCTTATCTATATTTCTGAACGCATCCAACGATATGTGAAAATCGTTGAACGCATCCTGTCAAACTGACATTAAGGTCTGTCAGATTTACCGCGCAGTGTGAGCATTTTATACCGGTGTCTTTTTACGTACCTATTTAGTAATTGCAATAAATAATAAGTGCTGAATGAATAGTTTGATTAAGCTACAAGCTCCTACGCCCCCAACCAGAATAGTTTGTTATATACTTCTTTCCCCTTCGGACATGGCCAACAGTCTGTAGAAACCGTTGGAATACTCGTCGAACTGAGAATCAGTTTCCGAACAACATTACATTGCCTCATTTTTTTGCAATATTTGAGCAACTTCATGGGCAAAAATACATAATTCACTACAGTTTTGGAAAAGTTTACCAACCCAATTGTGATTTGTTTCTCTTAGCAAACGAAACAGTTAAATTAAATATGAAATGAACGTAATTTTCAATACCGAAGGCGGAGATGACGTATGCCTGTGCAGACCACGTCATTTCCTTTGTCTCGGAGTGCTATACCTGGCGCAGTATATTATCCATGAAGCTAATGAAATTACTATTTTCAGCGCGGCAAAGAAGAAAGTGCCATGTCCGGACTGTGGTCTACAGTACTCCTGTAAATCGTACATGAAAAATCATTACATGCTCGTACATATGAAGCAATCCAAGCACTATTGCGAGCAGTGCAACAAGGTACCCTTAACGCCCAGACAATTTTTTTGTGAATTTTATTAGTATTTTATTCGCTTCATATTTTTATTTTTTTTCACAGTATTTTTTGTATAGATGTCATTACCAAGATCATTTGAAGTACAAACACGAGGGAGTTAAAAGGGCGAAGAATAAATTGTGCTATATTTGTGGACGAGGATTCTCGGTAAGAGATAACAATAAGGAAAACTAAACTACAATGCGATAAATCTCACAATGTAGTTCAGAGGACTTGTCCGGTTTCTCTATGACAAGTACGGGTAAGCGCCCCCGGACCCTCAGCCTCCGCTGCTGCAACCCCTCAACCCCTCCGCAGCAACGGTGTCCTTTTTATACCCTGATCCGTCCCATTTTACACACTCCTATACCCACCTCACATTCCTATCCTAATCATATTCCTTCCCCTCCGCTAAGCTAAGGTCTGCCGTGCCGATGGCTGCATGGCTAGGGGCCTGCCTAGTCATAAGCGTGCCACCCTGGAAATTGGTGTCCTCCAGGCGTAAATAGCCTTACCACACACGCGGGGCTCTGTTGTGGTGGACAGTTGTCTTTCCCTAGCTAATCGTGGGAACAAAATGGTTTCGAATTTTTTTAATAAACCTGGCTGCGGCGATAGAGCTCGCTACTCATCACGCGTTTGTTTCTCTCGGGGTGAAAAGCGGGCATCGGAGACCCATTTCGCTACGCTGAATGTATGTGGAGTGATGGAGGAGAAAATCGATGAGGTGTGTTTGATTATGGAAGAAAAGAAGTTGGATGTTTAATGCGTGAACGAGACGAAAAGAAAGGGCAAAGGAGTCTCAGAACATGGCCCGTTTAAGGCTCTGTGGTCGGGCGTTGCCGAAAATGACTACGCGAGTAAGGGCGCGGGACTCCTGCTGTCGGAAAGAATGATAGAATGCGTGACTGAGTATGAGTGTGTTAGTCCCAGATTTCTCTGGGTTAGACTCAAAATAGGGTTACTTCGGATACGCGTCATTGGCGTGTATGCTCCCGATAGTCAGCAACGGAAAAGGAGGAGTTCTGGAAAAGTGTGGAAGACGTCTTGAATGAATGCAAAGATAATGAAAGGATAGTTATGCTTGGAGATTTTAACGGATGGGTAGGTGTGAGAAGAGAAGGATGTGAGGGAGTTTTAGGAATATATGGAGACAAAAGAGTAAATGATAATGGCAGGAGTTTGATTGAGGTATGTTTAGAGAAGAATCTGGTGGTAACGAACACTATGTTTGACCACAAGGAAATTCATATGTACACTTGGCAGAGAGGGGAAAAGAAGAGTATGATCGATTTTGTGATTGTGGATGAAAGACTGAAGGGCAGAGTTGTAGACACCAGGGTCTTTAGGGGTAGTAACATTGGAACGGACCACTTTCTTGTAGTGTCTCGGGTTAGTGGTCTGTTCAAAAGTTGGCGTCATCGTCCCACAGTGTCAACAACGGAGCTGACTAGAGTAAAAGTTGAGAACCTGGATGAAGTGGAAGTGCAAAAGACATATTTGTGCAAATTGAAAGAACGATTGGGAAATGTGGCTGAAGTGAAAGATAGCAAGCTTGAGGAAGTTTAGGAAAAGTTTAAAAGAAGTGTGACTGAAACAGCTGAGGAAATATGTGGAGTGAGTAAAAGGAAGAGTGCTCCCCCAATAAACTGGTGGGATAGTGAGGTAAGACAGATAGTGAATGAAAAGAAAAAAGTATGGCAGGATCTGCTGGCCATCAAAGCCAGTAAAAGAGTGAATGCAAGTGTTACAGAAGATGATGTTAATGCAGTTGCAAGGGAGTATAAGAGGATGAGGAAAGTAGTGAAAGAAAAAGTAGACGAAAAAAAGAGAAAGATGAAAGAAAAGTGTGACTTCAAACTCTGTGACAACTTCCGAGACAATATAAAATTGTTTTGGAAACAAGTGAAAACGTCTCGAAGTGGATCACATAAGTCTAAAATGAATGTGATAAGTGTTGAAAAAGGTGATCTAGTGACAGATGAAAAAGGTGTACTACAGGAGTGGATGAAATATTTTGAGAGTTTGTTTGAGGCGGATGGCTCTATGCTAGAAGCCTCGGATAAAAGGGTGGAAGACGAGGAAGAGACAGAAGAGGATGAGAGAGATATATATATATATGGATGAGATTATTAGTGCAATGAAAAGCATGAAAAAAGGGAAAGCAGCAGGATATGACAGAATTACTGTTGAAATGCTGAGAGTTGGGAAAGAGCTGGTTGCGTCCTGGCTGTGCCTGATCTTTAATAAATGTTGGAACAGTGGCAAAGTACCGGAAGACTGGCGTAAAGCCATGGTCGTGTCGCTGTACAAAGGGAAAGGGTCACGGCAGGATGCTAAAAACTACCGCGGGATCAGTCTTCTCAGCATTGTCAGTAAATCGTATGCAAAGGTACTGATTGAAAGAGTGATGCAAAAAACTGATCAGAGTATTTGGGATGTGCAGGCGGGATTCAGGAAGGGAATGGGATGTACGGATTCAGGAAGGGAATGGGATGTACGGATCACGGGATACGAAAAACACCTGGCTAAGCACAAAAAGGTTTACTGTGCCTTTGTGGACCTGGAGAAGGCCTACGATCGAGTTGACAGGAATGAGCTATGGAAGGTGTTGTCCGAATACGGATTGGAGAGCAGTCTGATTAATGCACTGAAATCTCTCTATGAGGATTCCCGTGCATGCGTCAGGATTGACGGCGTATACACTGATTGGTTTGGCATCTCTAGGTGTGTCAGACAGGGATGTGTTGCGTCACCATGGCTCTTTAATCTGTTTTTGAACAGTTGTATGAAAGGTCTGAAAGAACGTGACTGTGGGGTTGTGATGAATGGGACTCAAATCAAGTGCCTTCTCTACGCTGACGACCAAGTTATACTTGCGTCTTCTGCGCAAGAGTTGCAGGAAATGGTGTCTGTTATGAATGATGATTTTATGAGAAAAGGGATGAAAGTGAATGTAACTAAGACGAAAGTGATGGTGTTTGAGAGAGATGAAGAAATGACTGACTGTACGGTTATGTTAGGTGGCGAAAAAGTGGAACAAGTTCGTGAGTTTGTATACTTGGGGAGTTTGTTCACAAGGGACGGAAAAAGTGAGGAAGACATAGAAAGACGAGTGAAGAAAGGAAATTCGGTGAGTGGTTCTATACACTCGGTTATGAGTAGCCAAACCGTTTCTGCAAAGGCGCGAATGGCTATTCATAACGGAGTGCTGGTACCGACACTGATGTATGGAAGTGAATCTTGGGTATGGCAAAAGAAGAATGAAAGCAGAATAAATGCGGTAGAGATGCGATCGTTGAGGAAAATATGCGGAGTAATACTGAGTGATAGAGTGAGCAATGAGGTGATTCGTAAAAGGTGTGGTCTGAAAGATGATATAGTGACAAGAATTGAGAAAGGAATGCTCCGGTGGTTTGGACACTTAGGTGCGTATCATAGGACGAGACTCAAGCACTGCTTGCTGCTTGAGTACAGTTAGAAAGGGATGGTGCTATTCATCGCATATAGCGCTATCCCTTTCTAACTGTACTCAAGCAGAGTTCGATTCTATAATACGAGCCTAAGGCTCGTATTACAGAATCAAACTCAAACTCAAATCTCTGCTTGAGTACAGTTAGATAGGGATGGCGCTATATGCGATGAATAGCACCATCCCTTTCTAACTGTACTCAAGCAGCAAGCAGTGCTTGAGTCTCGTCCTATAATACGGACCTTAGAGAGGATGAATGAAAGGCGAATCACGAAAGAGATATATTGTGCGAATGTGGAAGGAACGATTGCACAAGGGCGTCCCAGAAAAACCTACGCGGACCAAATAGGGGTTATTATAAAAAAGGCTGGTGTACGCAGTGACAAAAACCGCAGGGCATGTATGAAAAGATTGATGGATGTGAATGAAGCGAAAGAAGTGTACAAGGATCGTAGCAGGTGGCGATCCATAGTCTCTGCCTACCCCCATGGGAAATAGGCGTGAGTGTATGTATGTATGTAGTCGGACCTCGGCAATTTCACTCCGGAAAGTATGGTTCGCACCAGGGAATGATAACGTTATTTTTAAATGTAACGTTATTTTTTACTTTTTTTTGCGTTAATTTTAAAATTAACGTTATGTCAATAAATAACGTTAATTTAGATAACGTTATATCGAAATTATCGTTATTTTCGTAAATAACGTTAATTTTAACGTTGTTTCTTACTTTTTTTACCGTTAAACTTTAAAATTACCGTTATTGCAATTAATAACGTTATTTTTGAGCGATAGTTTTACCGGTATATTGTACCGGAAAAGTTTAACGCTATATTTAACGAAAATTTTACCGGTAAAGTATTTTTAACGTTATTTTTACCGTTAAATTTACCGATAAAATGTTTTAACGGTTTTTTTAACGATATTTCAATCCCTGGTTCGCACACACAGTTACAATATCACAACAATCGCACTAAAGTGAAGTTAGTCATACCTCGTGCACATTGTCTGATTATTCGCATTGTATAATATAATCTGTTGGGCGGCCTGTAGACGACACAATTTCATTGCACAATAAGATTGAAATACCCTTTGAGCCTAAATACATTGTGCAATATAGTATAAGTAGTATTGATCCGTGTAGGTGTTTCGTGTGCTATAGCAAGTTGTCAGGACAAGGTTGTTGCAGCTATAATCTACGAATATAGCTACAACAACCTTGTATAATAACGTTTCTATTGTTACTATTTGATGAAAACATCATTGGAAAAAAAATATTGTGCAATGTTGACCCTACACGGTGCAACGAAAGAATATGGTGCAATAGCTCAAAGCGGCTTAAGAGCGGCTTCAGTCCCCCTGACCACTGACCACGCTTTGCCGCAGGCGCAAAAGTTTTCACATTATTTATATTAAGAGTATGGGTTTTAACTCTTATGGGTATTAACATTATATGTGTTAATTTTATGTTTTTAAATCGTTATGCATATTGACATTATGTATAATAAAGATATTATGCTTTTTAAATACATACATTTTAAAATTATGGATTTTAATGATTGTGTTTTAATGTGTAGGCGTTTTTATTATAGGCATTTTCAATTATGGATTCTAATATAGACCCAGAATAATTAAGCAGTATACGAATTTTCAGCCTTGAGATAGCTCTTGTACCGACCTCGAAATTCATACAACTTACGTGGCGTGCTGACTCCGCATGTTCCATGACACTGCGGTCTGACTGCCGTCTTATTTTTTTGTGCTATTTTCTACTATACTGCCAAATTTGAACCTTGAGATAACTCTTGTAGAGCATGTCGAAATTCTACATGTTTGAAAGCGTGCTGATGCCAGGTGTTCCACTTCCTGGCGCTGGGAGTAGGTGCTGACTCGTGTACACACTAAACACTATCATATTGAGAGAAGGACCTTGAGATAACTCTTGCAGTAATTTTCACGAGCTCTAGGAATACTTATGTGTACATATTATAGACTAATGGACAAAATTTAAAATTGAAATATTATTCTTTTACAGGAAAAGCGAAAACTAAACTTTCATATACAAACGCATACTGGAGAAAGACCTCACGAGTGCAGTTATTGTGGTGCGAAATTTATACAACCAAATGCGATGCGATTGCATGTCAACAATGTACATTTGAAGAATAAAAGACCAAACTTGAAATGAAACACTTTTAATGGATATTAGCGCGGTATCACTAAAGTATATTAAGGTAGTTGGCATTTAGTTAGATTTTTTATTTCCCAACGTTTCGGCACCTTTGCAGCTGCGGCGCCCGCGGCAAGCCATGGTCAGGGGGACTGAAGCCACTCTTGAGCCTTAGGGCTCAATACTTGGGTACTGTACGACTGTGGTCAGGGGGACTGAGGCCGCTCGTGAGCCTTAAGTATTGCACGACTGTGGTCAGGGGGACTGAAGCCGCTTGTGAGCCCTAAGTATTGTACGACTGTTTTCAGGGGGACTGAGGCCGCTCGTGAGTCTTAAGTATTGTACGACTGTGGTCAGGGGGACAGAAGCCGCTCGTGAGCCTTAAGTATTGTACGACTGTTTTCAGGGGGACTGAGGTCGCTCGTGAGCCTTAAGTATTGTACGACTGTGGTCAGGGGGACTGAAGCCGCTCGTGAGCCCTAAGTATTGTACGACTGTTTTCAGGGGGACTGAAGCCGCTCGTTAGCGTTAAGTATTGTACGACCTTGGTCAGGGGGACTGAAGCCGCTCGTGAGCCCTAAGTATTGTACGACTGTTTTCAGGGGGACTGAAGCCGCTCGTGAGCCTTAAGTATTGTACGACTGTGGTCAGGGGGACTGAAGCCGCTCGTGAGCCCTAAGTATTGTACGACTGTTTTCAGGGGGACTGAGGCCGCTCGTGAGCCTTAAGTATTGTACGACCTTGGTCAGGGGGACTGAAGCCGCTCGTGAGCCCTAAGTATTGTACGACTGTTTTCAGGGGGACTGAAGCCGCTCGTGAGCCCTAAGTATTGTACGACTGTTTTCAGGGGGACTGAGGCCGCTCGTGAGCCTTAAGTATTGTACGACTGTGGTCAGGGGGACTAAAGCCGCTCGTGAGCCTTAAGTATTGTACGACCTTGGTCAGGGGGACTGAAGCCGCTCGTGAGCCCTAAGTATTGTACGACTGTTTTCAGGGGGACTGAAGCCGCTCGTGAGCCCTAAGTATTGTACGACTGTTTTCAGGGGGACTGAGGCCGCTCGTGAGCCTTAAGTATTGTACGACTGTGGTCAGGGGGACTAAAGCCGCTCGTGAGCCTTAAGTATAGTATGTCGTCGCCGCACATCCAGCATGTAAACACTCCTTTCGATATTATAATAAGTTTAATAATTTAAATATTCTCTTTTTCTTCCACTCGCGTGGTCCGCCTAGTTAGGATCCTCCCATCCAACAGCCTAGAACAGGGGGGCACACTCCTTTCTTCTCATAAGGACAGATTCTCAAAAAAACATATTGTCAAAAAACCGAAAATGGCACAGCTACACACATAAATTAATAGATTCTCAAAAAGACAGATTCTCAACATTTTTATAAGCCGTGTTAATGATTTCAATATTTATAAGTAAGATGCTTACACATGCGTACAGACAGAAATGCGCTATTTAAAAAAAAAACCTTGTACCGTTTTATAAATAATACAACACGAGCTGTTAAAGAATGGGTCTGGGAATGGCGTTGGAGAATTTCTCAAAAAAAGTGTACCAACGACTAAAGTCTGTCCGATTTTTTAAATATTCTCAGTAAAATCATATATCTGTATTCCAACTATTTTAACAAACTGTATGCATGTATTAAACATACTTAAAACAGAAAAAAAACAAAAAAGAAAGAATTACAATAAGTAATATATTTTTTATTAAAATATTTTTGCTATAATCGGTAAAATAAAATTGTATGGATGGAATGTGAAAATGTCCCAATCTCGAAGCGTTTGATATAACCATGATTTTTATTAGAGTGTTATTATGTATGTCAAAATAAATAAATGTAGGTAGATAAAGCACTAAATCACTATTCATTTAAAAGGTCTTTTTAAAAACATCTTGATTATATACTTGTGTAATTAATTATTGAAACTTGTCCCATAAAAAGTTCCTTTTCCAAATTACAGTTTTTGTTACCCTGTTTCTGAAAATTATATCAGTTTAATTTTAGTAGGAACGTCTCTGAATATTTTTATAGATAGGAATAAGCTCGCTCGCTGAGAGTTATAAATAAATAAATATTTGACAACATCACATACATTGCTCCAATCCCAAAGTAAGTAGCTATAGCACTTGTGTTATGGAAATCAGAAACATCGGTGGTATGACAAACACCCAGACCTGAGACAATATTGAAAAGTTCATTTTCTACATTGACCCAGCCGGGGATCGAACCCGGGACCTCAAGAGATGGTGACGCCTTGAAAACCGGCGTGCAAACCAGTCGACCACGGAGGTCGTCGAGAGTTGATAAAAGAAGTCACAGTGTTTCCAAATTCATTTCCAGCGACGCTCGCTGTCGGCCTTGCGCTTGATTGAGCACAATAGGGATTGTCTGAAAAAAAATCCAATTAGGTAGCTGAATATTTTTTTACAGGTAAGAATGAACTCCTTCAGAATTTTTGGTTGAGTGATAAAATAAAAAATAAAAATTAGGTCAAAAGTGTCAAAACTTTTTTTAATACATGTGTGGTGTGGCCGGCGGGTATGATCTCCATACTTCCTTCTGTCACTTCCACACGAAGTAACATAATTTTTTAAATTTTTTCATGAAACCGAAAATTCTGAAACTGTTTTCTATTAATGAGGGAGCTAAGGCCCTGTCCTAATTGGCATCGGTCGTGCGATCATGCGTTGCGATTTCATCGTGCGATGAAACAAAACAATAGACGCATCGCATGATTGCGCGACCGTCAATTTGGACATTCAATAGATATCACTAGGTTTGATCGCACGGTCGCACGACCAGTTTCATCGGACGGACGCACCAGCGCACGACCGATGGCCAATTAGGACAGGGCCTAAGTCCTACCTATAAAAATATTCTGCCAATTTGATTTTTTCAAACATTCCCCTCGTACCACAAAGCTCAGTGCGCGTGGCGATAAGCGACGTTCGATACAGATCACTACTCCGATACTAAGCGAACGTATTATAGACAAACTATCGGCCGCCCGCGGTTTAACCCGCGTGGTTCCCGTTCCCGTAGGAATATCGGGATAAAAAGTATCCTATGTTTTAATCCAGGCTATCTGCTATCTGTGTGCCAAATTTCAACCTAATCCGTTCAGTAGTTTTTGCGTGATTGAGGAACAAACATCCAAACCCACAAACTTTCATATTTATAATATTAGTAGTAATGCCTCGATTACATACGCCAATTTAGCTTCCTAGCTAGGAACCAATTTCGGGTTGCCACAATAAATTATTGTAGAATAAGTTCGAATTTAAAATCGAATCTACACTATAACGGAAAAGTAAACATTGTTTAAGATTAGAGATGAGAACTGAAAATAAAAAATCATAAAAAATATTGACCTTTCCGTCATTTGTGCAAATTCACTGTTAAAATTTAACTTATTTATACGAGTGGCAACTCTAAATTGGTTCCTTAAATCGGCGTATGTAATCGAGGCTTTAGAAGTAGGATGGAGTTATTTAAAAAAATACTATTTTACAGATAAACAGAATACTCAAGAACCATATACGAACGCATACTGGAGAAAGACCTCACGAGTGCAGTATGGTGCGAAATTTATACAACCATATGCGATGCGAGTGCATGTCAACAATGTACATTTAAAGAATAAAGACCAAACTTGAAATAAAACACTTTTAACGGTTACTAGCGCGGTTTTATTATAAGTACCTACTTTAGTGATTAGTTGGTATATAGTTAGATTTTTTATTTTTCCATGTTGGGGGACTGAAGCCGCTCGTGAGCCCTAAGTATTGTACGACTGTGGTCAGGGGGACTGAAGCCGCTCGTGAGCCCTAAGTATTGTAGGACTGTGGTCAGGGGGACTGAAGCCGCTCGTGCGCCCTAAATATTGTACGACTGTGGTCAGGGGCAATGAAGCCGCTTGTCAGCCGGTAGTAAGCCAGTAGTAACTGAAACGAGCAGCTAGAAACGAATAACGAGCCGCCTGATGCCGGGTAGATACGCGATTTGAGCGAAAAAAATCATTTTTATTAGGTATATTTTTTATTGTTGAACCCTTATTTTTTTATACAGTAGCACAGAATAACTTATTAGTTATTCTTAGAACTATTGTTATGCTATTTTTGTTTTTATTATTATGGAATGTAATTATTATGGATGTGAAATGTATGCCAAAAGATGATTCTGGCTTACAAAATTATGATTTTAAGTGTATCATAAATGAGTGTATGCTAAACGATTTTCTGCGACATGAAGTTCATGCCTTTCGCTGTTTTGCATAATAAAATTATATCATAAATTTTCGAGCCGCTAGTTGTCGCTTTAAATGATAATGAGCCGAATAGGCCTTCTAGCCGCTAGGCTAGAAATGTTAGCAACCGGCTTCACATCTATAAGTAGCCCACATAATTTATCTCCATCAGGATTGAGGAGCCACCTCAGCTTTTGAAGCGCAGCTCACACCATTATTTAGCACATGAGTAGATTATTTTGCAGCACAAATTCTGGATTTAGCCGCAAAATATATCACGAGATATATCAATGCAAAAGTGGCTCCTCAGACAAAACATCAGGATTGAGGAGCCACCCTGGAACTCGCTAAGTACCAGTTGAATATTTTTGAAAATTAGTGCATCATTTAGCACATATTTTGTATATTACTTGCTAGAAATTTGAGCTCAGTAGAGCTGGAGTTCAAGAAAATACAATACATTTAGTATGGCTCCTCAATCCTGATATCCATAATAATAAGATTGTGAATTTCCATGAATGTGATCGATCAATTAATATTTTCGACATAATGATCATTTAGCACGTCGTTTGTTTCATTTTGCACTATAGAAATAAAATGATAAGACACAGTGGATTTGGTAAACGAACGCATTTTGTGTGGCTCCTCAATCCTGACGTCTTGCATATAAACAACTAACTGTAGGTACCTACCTGAGATAACAACGGAATAAAAAATCAGAGACACTAACATTTAGCACAAAATATGTGCTAAATCATCTGTAAAATTCAGCACTCTTCTCTTACGGTGGCTGAAATACAATACTTTTCGATAATCCTTAAGAATTATCTGTAAAGGGTAACCATATTATATGAATAAAACCAGGACAAGTAGTTTTCTTTTAATTTATTTTGTCATCATAAAATTTAAGGGCGTCGTGTGCATCGTGCGTCCACTAGCGCCGCTAATTATGAAAAAATAATTACAACTTAATAACTATGGCCCACTGGCCACGGCAGCGTATCGTCATAGACGCTTCAAAATACGCCGTGCAGCTTGTGCAGCACAGCCTACTGAAATCTGTCCACGCGCCGTATTGCACTCGTACGTTTTCAATGATTTTTACAATGCCGTTGGACGACAAAGGGTAATTTTGGCTTATTTTATTACTATATTCGAAGTCACCGAAGACGACGAGAATTATATTGGCCGTATCCATATTATATAGAATCGCTACTAAAAATATCCACTGTATATTGTTAGTAGCGACAAGTGGGGAATGTCCGAAAAAAAAACAAATTGTCTAAATATTTTTCTATAGGTAAGAATAAGCTCCCTTAGTAATAAGAAAAAGTTTCAGAATTTTTGGTTGCGTGAAAATGTTTTAAAAAATCAAAGTCTCTTCAACTTCACAAATATACAAAAGTAGTACTAGACGACTACAAAACTAGCGTCTATGACGCTACGCTGCCGTGGCCAGTGGGCCATAGTTATTAAGTTGTAATAATTTTTTCATAATTAGCGGCGCTAGTGGACGCACGATGCACACGACGCCCTTAAATTTTATGATGACAAAATAAATTAAAAGAAAACTACTTGTCCTGGTTTTATTCATATAATATGGTTACCCTTTACAGAGAATTCTTAAGGATTATCGAAAAGTATTGTATTTCAGCCACCGTAAGAGATACAGTGCTGAATTTTACAGATGATTTAGCTCCATATTTTGTGCTAAATGTTAGTGTCTCTGATTTTTTATTCCGTTGTTATCTCAGGTAGCTGTACCTACAGTTAGAGCCAAACCGCACTGTCGACTAGTCGCCGAACGACTGTCGACAGCGACTGTAATTTCTACTAGTTTATATGGACGCGTACGCACTTGGTCGCCCGGTCGCTGGACGACTCTGAGTCGTCGGGAGACTAGCCACGCCCCCCAGTCGTTCGGCGACCGAGAGATACACGGGTTCATATGGAAGCGTACGCACTGCGAGCGACTGTCGCGTCGACTCATCGCGCACAAAATGACTTTCGATACTAAAGATTTTATATTATAAACAAACAACAGTAGGAGGAAATAGTGGAATTATTTGAAGGTGAAGGACTAACAAGAGTTAGTTCTTTTGGGTCGGTTTTTATTTTATTTTATTATTATTTATGAATTCTGCCCATGCTATCTGCTATGGCAATTGGGTCAATTCTCAGTGCTAAAATAATCAGCAAATATAGATATATAGTCATCATCATATCACTACCTATATATGATATACCACGTCGCGTACAGGGTTACCAGATGGTATATCTAAAAATCCTGACAAAGAGCCTGATTTCTACTAAAAGGTCCTGACATTTTGCTAAAACGCCCACACCGCTTACGATAACACATTGTAGATCAGCGAACTTGTAGATAAACCTACCTAATAAATTAATACTTGTTTTTGTTTCAATGACGTAAAAAATCATATTTAAAGTACTTAGACGAAAAGTATTCGTTGTTAAGTTTTAGTTTTTGATTGTTTATAATTTTAAATGTGGTTATTTTCAAATTGATTATTTATTGCAAAGTTAGTTGATTCTGTACGACTGTACCAAAAACACTACAGGCACAGTTTAGCAATCCATACAGTTGTTAAACGAATGTACTTGTGCAGAGGCAAGATTACAAAAGCCTGTTGATTTCGGCCAAGTACCTACCGGACCGAAATCAACTATTAGAGTAACGTTTTTGAAAAAACGAGACTACAAAAGCCTGTTGAACTCGGCCAGGTACTTGAACGAAATCAACTATTTATTAAATATTACCAAAAGCTATAAGGTAAGGTAGGTGATTTTAAAGGTATTTTTTGGTTGAATTTTTTTTTACAATTTTTATCTAAAAGGGTAATTTTGGCAAGTGAAGTAAAGTTTTAATTGCAAAACATGTTTATTTTTAGGTGTGTGGACGTAAATAACCAAAATAACATGTAAATAAAATTATTATCAGAAGGTGCCGAATGTGCATTAGCTAGCACCTGCTGTAATGAAAAACAAAGAAATAATTTTATTTACATGTTATTTTGGTTATTTACGTCCACACACCTAAAAATAAACATGTTTTGCTATTACAACTTTACTTCAAACACTTGCCAAAAATTACCCTTTTGGCTTAAAATTGTAAAAACAAGAGTTTAAAAGAAAAAGTTATTAAATATTATACCATTTTAAAATCCTTGTGAAATGAAGTAGTTTTTAAAATAATTTGCACACTCTATTTAGTAATTTTTTTTTCATCAGGGCCGATCAAAAGTAAGGTAAAAAAATTGTAGGTGAAAATTTTAAGTCTGGACCTAAATTTTAGGTCTTTAATTAGAGGATATCTGTAACTTTCTTGTATCCAATCAATAGCAGTATGATCCAAAATTAAAATAAAAAAACCGTTATCAAAAAAATAATAATATAGAAATGACATGAAAAAAACCGATCAAAGGTAGAAATTTTCCAAAATTGCATAAAACATCAAACTCGGAAACCATAAGACTTTTACTCAAGTTATATTTTTTTATTTGTAGATCTCAATGTGGCCTATCGGCAGATAAAAGGTTATCCATGACTTCCCGGACACCCTGTATACCTCTTGCTGATTTTATTGATTACTCTAATAAACTAGAAAACCATTTAAGGTTTAAATTTAATTAAAACCCTTGCAAATTTGCGACGGATAGCGTACCTAAGTAAAGTCTATAAGATGCAACAAATGGTTTTTCACACATAGATTACGAAATAAACTGTTAATAATAAATGATAATTTCATAAAGTTATTAACATATTTTTAATTAACGATTTAAGTAAGTATAAAAGACGTATGACAAACTGTCAAAAACTGTTTACATAGGTACTTAATAAGACAAGTAAGGATAGATAGACTTTAGGCACCATCGTCCCCATATCAAAGGCGCTTAACAACTGTATGGATTGTAAAACTGTATCGAGTCGCTGGCTTAGTCGTCGGCAAGTGCGTTTTGAGTTGCAGTCGCTGGGAGACCGAGTCGCTCGTCGACTAGTCGACAGTGCGGTTTGGCTCTTAGTTGTTTATATGCAAGACGTCAGGATTGAGGAGCCACACAAAATGCGTTCGTTTACCAAATCCACTGTGTCTTATCATTTTATTTCTATAGTGCAAAATCAAACAAACGACGTGCTAAATGATCATTATGTCGAAAATATTAATTGACCGATCACATTCATGGAAATTCACAATCTTATTATTATGGATAGCAGGATTGAGGAGCCATACTAAATGTATTGTATTTTCATGAACTCCAGCTCTACTGAGCTCAAATTTCTAGCAAGTAATATACAAAATATGTGCTAAATGATTCACTAATTTTCTAAAATATTCAACTGGTACTTAGCGAGTTCCAGGGTGGCTCCTCAATCCTGATGTTTCGTCTGAGGAGCCACCTTTGCATAGATATATCTCGTGATATATTTTGCTGCTAAATCCAGGATTTGTGCTGCAAAATAATCTACTCATGTGCTAAATAATGGTGTGAGCTGCGCTTCAAAAGCTGACGTGGCTCCTCAATCCTGATGGACATCATAATTTTACTCGCAACCGTCGAAACAGCGTCAAGTCGAGATGTTTGCCAAAGCTTGTATCTACTATTAGTTATTCTGTGGCCGAAGTCTTGCAACTTCATTCGGCATCATTTAAGGTCAAACCGCACTACAGCGGAGCGGCGCTGCGCGGCGCAGCACTGCAGCGGAGCGGCGCGGCCTCTCCTAAACGCACTATCGCGGCAGCGGAGCGGCGCGGCGCGGCTCAAATTGCCAGACGTGGCAAGATTTCATTAAAGTTGGACGCACGAACGAAAAGGGAACGCTCGGTCACGCGTTCCCTAGAACGAATTTCCAAGGAACGATTTAGCAACACATCCTCATATTTTTTATTTATTTATTTGTGATGAGTTATGATTATGATGATTTATGAAATGATCACGTAAAATACCACTTTGTAATTTAATCAAAATTTATACACTGAAATATCAGTAGAAATAGATATTTCCAAATACCCTCTATAGACTGAAGCTCGATTATGAAGAATATTCGGCCGCGCCGCGCCGCCAGCTATACCGCACTAGCGGCAGCGGAGCGGCGCGGAGCGGCGCGGCGCGGCGCGGCGCGGCAAAATATTCTTTTGCACCCAAATCTGCAGCGCCGCGCCGGTACGCGCCGCGCCGCGCCGCGCCTCTCCGCTATAGTGCGGTTTGCATCATTGCAATCAATAGAAATAATATTTGGCCGCGCCGCGCCGCGCCGCGCCGCTCCGCGCCGCTCCGCTGTAGTGCGGTTTGACCTTTATTTTGTAATTGCCTACATTTTATGGCAATCATTGTGATTTATTTAGTTGTGTTATAAGTGTGATCCTAGTATACATTTTGGTACTATGAAAACCGATGCCATCTAACGGCGTGTTAATTAACACGTGTTAACGCATGGCGTCAGACAAAAAATGTGCCAGACAAGACAACCTTAATTTGCTCACTAGATTACGTGCTTGACCGTTTAGGAGGTAGATTTATATGCTTTCTAAGTTTAAATGTATACTGTGGAGATAATAAGTGTATTTTCTATGCTTTGGAGACCGATGACTTAGCGATTGGTATGTTGGAATGCACCTACTAGTCAAGTCAAGTGTAGCCACAGCCCATAGATGTAGCAAATCCCTCCGCAGTGCGACCGCCGAGATCAAAGCGATAGCGTTAGCCAGACTCAGAGCCAAAGCAATGCTCTGGCTAAAGCTATCGCTTTCAGCGACCGCCGAGATTTCCCGTGCTCTGGGTCTGGCTAAAGCTTTGCTAAAGCAATCGCGAATGAACCTTATTGAATGACGAGAGTCTGCGTTTCGTTTGCGCATTTATGATTCAAAATCATAGTGAATCAATTGAATCAATTTCAGTTTTCGACTAAATAGAATGCCTGATTTATTTTAAAATGACTATAATTAACGAAAACGGTTATTATATGTATCATTTTTTAGCTCTGTTAGGTAAATTTGTCGATACATTAATAAAATGTTATAAATTGCATAAGCATAATAAAACGCGTTATGTTGACATTTATTACTTTTAACCTAAAAAACATTTATAGTAAAATAAATATTTTTGTTTGTGATTATAATTAATTGGATTCAGTTTTACTAACTAAGGTACGTACAACTTACTTTTTACTTACTTACTTTTTTAAGAAGCATCATGGCAAACAGTAAATTGAAATGAATACTAAACTGAAAGTTAGCGACTTTTAATATCATTGTTATTGTTAGCGAATAGTTTGTTTTAGGACTGGGTTCGAGGTGATCTCATATTATTATCTTCTTCAAAGAATAGAATTTAATCGAACTAATCGAAGCGTAGATTTACGCACAAAAGTTACTTCTTTGTATATGGTGCTTTTATAACAAAAGGGTAAAGCTTTTCTGCCGATGGTTAACCACTTGCATTTTGCTTGTCTTTATAGGTTTTTAGTTTCTTTCAACGCATTTCAGATGCCTGCAACACGTTAAGTGTCTGAGGCGCAAGTGGAGGTATTGGTGGCATGGATGGAGTGCAGCCAGAGCCACGCAACTGGGTGGCTCGCAGGCTGAGCAACAAATGCTTAGCTTAGCCATGAGGGAGGCATTGGCCTCAAGTTTAAATGAAGTAAATAATATTAGAAGTGTCAAGGAGTGGAAACAAGTAAGTGTTCCTTTACTATTTAGTGTGTCAAAAGTTTGAAAGCTCAGCAAAATGCACCTCACTCGCTTAATAATATATTATGTATATGGATATTCTTAATTTGTATTTCCCACAACGTATCTTTGTAAATACTTAAATAAATGTCTGTTTCTGATAAAATATCTACGCTCTGTCCTTGGGCAAAGCAATATTAATATACAAGCTGAGTCGATACCTATTTGTTGCTGCAGCAAATGCATCAATTTTATCTGCCTCCTTCAAGCTTTGCCACCATGGTAGCGGGGGCAGATCCAGATGGGAATAAAGAAATTTTAATATGATACTGTTTCAATTTCATTCTTGCGTTTTAGTAGAGTACTTACTTACCTGTATTTTAAATTTCATTTATTTGTGAATGTAGATAAATACAAAGATGTACACTACATATTTATTTTTTGTTGTGTACTTTGTTAGGAAAACTCATTAATTTAATTATGAGAGACAAAGTTCTGTCTGACTGATTGACTCATCATCACTCAGCCAAAACTGCTAATATTATAAGCTATTGTTTAATCTATACATTTTCATTTTCAGTTGATGAGGCTGCATTTATAGGCCTGTCGCAGGCTGCATCTGCAGGCCCATCCAGCGCCCGTTCACATAGTTTTCTAAAAGGAATTTCTAAACAAAACAAAAAATCATCATCTACAAATTAAGTAAGTTGATGTTTGTCTGGGTCTTATCTCCGAAATAGTTGAACCAATTTTAACCGACTTTCACTGGCAGACAGAGGACATTAAGACATTGTGTGTTTGTTTCAGCGAAGAGGAGGCACAATCTTATCAGGACAAGTGTGGATGCTGACGCTTCTCCCGCCGAGAGATCCCGACCACAAAGTGAGTCTTTTGAACTATATTATCCATTCATCCAAGGAAAGTGTATCTTAGAGGAATATTATTATTATTAAACAGGCGAGCAGTTGTTGCAACTGATAGTGCCTGTATCCTGCAATCTCTGCTTTATTTTAACTTTTGTTTAGTAGATGTTTGTCCAATCTATTCTTAAATTGGTTTAACTTGTTGACTGAGACTATCTGTTCCGGCAACTTGTCTACGTTATTTAGTTGTCTCGGTATTTTTGTAACCTTTCTTTGATACCTACCATTCAACAGCAGGATGACAAAATATAATCTCGCTTAAACCACACCACTAAAAAATCAGTCAAATAGGGTAGTACCTTATTGGCTGTATGTATGAAATGATCCTGCCATTGCCATGTGCCATGTGGCAACTGCATGTGCAGTTACTAAGAGATATGTAATCGTTACAGGAGCGGCTCCGGCGCGGCGCGGGGGGCGCTGGATGGAGCGGAGCGGCGCGTCCGCGAGGAGGAGCCCGACGCGGACTAGGGGAGCGGCGGCTAGAAGAAGATCGAACGTGGCGGAAATATTATATACTCTCCGCCATAATCAGAGTTGTTACTTCTTTCCCAAAATCAAAGAAAAATTGAAAGGCGAGAGATTTGAGAGCAAAGAAGAAAATTAATTTCTAAACCTCTAGCTTGCATCAGATTCATCTAATTTCATAATTGTTTTCAATACAGTTGCTCAAAAATGTGTGTTTTCGATGACAGTACAGCAGCGTGCGGAAAGTTGATTTTAAGGCACGCCGCCGCCCGTGCGTGTTTTGTTGACGTTTTTTTTAATTTCTATCACAATATGTACATAGTCTGTTCGTAAAGAAAACCGACTTGGGATTTGTGCTTGATTACCGTTTTTGTCATGTTGACAGCACTTTAACGTTTTAGTGCGACTGTAATATCAAGTATCTATCAAGACAAGATAGTCGCACGCACCATAATTAATTACGTAGGTATAACAGTGCCGTCAACATGACAAAAACGGTGACCAAGCACAAATCCCAAGTCGGTTCTCTTTCCGAACAGACTACGTTTCTGTAATGTAGTGAGAATTAAACGATGTCGAGTATTACACGTACAAAATTAGGGGAATAAATGAAATCAAGCAATGTTTATCCACATTAATTTAATTTCTTGTTACTTTAATAAAAACAATCATTTCCTTTAACTTTTTTTCACTTTTCTCCAGACAAACATATTATTTATAACATAATACCTAACATCCTTAGCGGCCGCCTGCGACTTCCTCAGCGTAGAAAGTTTTTTGTTATCCCTCGGGTACAGTACAGTAGGTACCGTGGCGCCCTCACCTTAATTAAAATTATTGCTCCCTAAATACATAATTTATCTAAAATTCAAACGTTGAGATTAAAGCTAAGCTTCTATAGTTTATTTACAAACAACCTCTGTAAAATATAGTTCGTTGTAGTAGTAGTAGGCAAAAAAGCAAAAAGTGGCCACTTTTGGCACTTTTGCCTACTACTACTACAACGAACTATATTTTACAGAAGTTATTGTTTGTAAATAAACTATAAAACCTTTCCATCAATCTCAACGTTTGAATTTTCAATAGGTACATAACGTACTTAGCGAGCAATAAATATAATTAAAATGAGGGCGCCACTTGAGGAGACTAATATTTATCCCGCGAAGGATCGCGGAACAGTGTGAGAATCGCCTTAAGGGATAGAATCTCCACAGTACCTACACAAAAAACCCCCCTTATAAATCTAATATTGATTTAATGTAAAAATATTAATCTTTAAAATAAGCAAAAACGCCTGCCTCCAATTTTAAGCGCAAAATTCTACTATAAGCGTTGCTCTTCACAATAAGGCAGGCGTAAAAGCTATAAATAATAAATATAATGCAAAAGAATCGCGGCAATTGCGTAACGTTACTTCTTAATCATAGAGTAGTTGTTTTACTTGTGATTAGTAGTTTTGTAATAAAAAAAGCCGGCCAAGTGCATGTCAGGCCATGTGCAGTGTGGTGGTATATAGGTTCCGTAGTAACCTCATACCATACCTTATTGGCTATAAACTTACGTCTACAACTAAGTGTAGTAGGTACTCCTCTTATACTCGTCAACAAAAACTTGTAAGCCTATGTAGCAGTGATACTGTTGCTTTTAAATCAATTATTATTATTATGTACTTACTACTGTACTTATACTATTATGTATTCTGTGCTATTATGTTTTGGATACATGAAAAAAATTGAGGACAGTAGTCCTCAATTTTTTTCATGTATCCAAAAGCAAACTGTTTACCTAGGTAGCATGGCGAAACTATAAGGGTTCCTTGTTGGCTTGACTACGGATCCCTAAAAAGGTACAGAAATTATAATTACAGATACAAAATGTAATTTTATTTTTTATTAAAAAAAATTAACACAATACAGCTATCCTTACAGGATTTCCTAATACAATTTTGTATTTTCAATGATAGACTAGAAAATATTGTTTAAGCGATAAAAAGTACCAAAAAACTTCTACGGAGCACACTACAGAGAGATAATTCACAATTTCGTCTAATATTAAGCACTATTCTTCTCGTTCCAATGGCAGCGCTATTGTGCAGACTGCGCGGCCTTAGTATAGCTTGACCACTGGCGCTGCCAATCAAGAAAAATCATTTTAACGAAATATCTATTTATGTTTAATAAAATTCCGAAACGTATAAAAACTAGGAAAGTTGTAAACTATTTTTGTATGAGTTTTTTCTTGGTTTAAATGTGTTTGTGTAGTTAATCTTGATTGTAACTACAAGCGAAAACATTTATACTAAGAATTAAAGAATACAAAAAAATTTTACTACTACACCTAGTTTGTATACGTTTTAGAATTGTATTAAACATAGTTATTTCGTTGTAATGTTTTTTTTATTAATTGGCGGCGCTAGTGGAGACTCCGTGCGTTCTCAAAACTTCTGAATACGAAGTGAAACTAATCAATCATACAACCATACAAAAAAAATCTATGAATTACATAAAAATAATAAATGACTTAGTTCAGATACTAATACGGGGGTGTAACAAAAACCCTGTCAGATACTGAAACAGGTGATAGTGTTGCTAAAACTGAACAACATTCTCCAAGGAAAATGTTCCTCGGTTCTCCAAGGAGAAGGAGAGAATGCTGTCGTTCGGAAAATTCATTTTCTAATTTTTTTCGCCTTTCCATTGTAATTGGTCAGCTGACCAATACATTTTGTATGGGAGTGTGATTATTTTCGTGTTGTGACCTATGTTCCATGGATCACCGTCACCTGCTTCAGTATCTGACAGTTTTTGCTACATATTGTATAAATATAATAACAAATTACTTAGCCCCTCCGCACATGGCGTCGTAGCGTAAGCGTATCGTAATACGCGCGTCATACGAGAGCAATACGAGCACGAACATGTCCAAAGAAGTCCGAACACGGCGTCGTAGCGTAAGCGTATCGTATGAGGTTGTATTGTCAATACGATAGTCGTAGCGTACTGGCGTAAAAAATCAGACGTAGAAAATACTTTCTATATGTTTGGTGATGAAATTCCGTCAACGTGAAGCTGTAGTTTATATTTTGGAACAATATCTACGCCTACGCTACGATTCGTGTGTAGAACTCTACTCGTATCGTACTCGTCGCGTCTTTAAGAGACGAGTACGCTTACGAGCCATGTGCGGATGGCCTTAAGGGCGCGCAGTCTGCAAACTAGCGCCGTCTTTAGAACGTGCTTAAATAAATACGAAATTGTGAATTATCTCTCTGTCTGTAGTGCAGTGCACTCCATAAAGGCTGTGGTACTTTTTATCGCTTAAACAATATTTTCTAGCCTGTCGTTTAGTTTAATGGAGTTTTATTGTTAAAAGTATAAATAAATAAACTAAAAGGCAGGCCAGAAAATATTGTTTAAGTGATAAAAAGTACCACAAAGCTTTTTCGGAGCTACAAAGATAATTCACAATTTCGTGTTTATTTAAGAACTATGATTCTCGATCCAATGGCGAAGCTAGTGTGCTTAATCATATAAATCCAATAACAAATGGCTTAAGACACTAATCAATTAACAATATTTACAATAAACAAATGACTTAAGATACTTGGACTAAGCCGTAGAACCGATGCCCGCTGGGGCAGACGAGTTCTGGAGAGGAGACCGCGTATCGGCGAAAGTGGGACGCCCTCGGACGAGGTGGAGCGACGATCTTCGCAAGGTGGCTGGCGTAAACTGGATGAGTACAGCCGCGGATCGTACTCAGGGGCGTGGACTCGGAGAGGCCTATGTTCAGCAGTGTACGATGGTAGGCTGATGATGATGATGACTTGGACTAATCCATATTGCAGTCTTGCTTCTCCTATTCTCTCCGCGCTGGGCCTGGCATTCTTGATTTTCGTCTGTAAATAATAAGAAATTGTAGTATTCTTTTTTGTTCAATTAATATCAATCAGATATAGGAATGGATTTATCTGACAAATATTTTTAATTAGTATTTATTACTTAAAAATATTTGTTGGATAAATCTGACCGGCGGTTAAAGGGTTAATTAAGTCTTTTGGTAATTCCCTGTGTGCCCTTCTGCAAGTACATTTCTTCAAATGCCATTTTATCCAAAGGGAAATAAAGTAATTTCAATTAAAGTTTTATTTATAATAAATATAACTATAAAACAAAGAATATATTTAAGCAAATTACCTATTTAGCAAAATAATGACTTTACCTTTATTTTTATTTAGCCTAATAAGTGTACCTGATTCTTATTGATTAATAATTATGACAAATTATTTTGATTTGGTTTGACAAATTGATTTACTTACATGCATGATTTTATTTCCCTTTCGATAAAATTGCGTTTGAATAAATGTACTATCGGTGAAATAAGTTTCAGCTGAATGGCTTGTCGGTGATCAGTCCTAATCCCCGCCTAACATTAGTTTAATAATTTTTTTATGATGGCACTTACCCAAGAACCAGAAGAACTGTCCCATCTCATGGACTCTTTGCATTCCAGCTTTCACATGGTATAGGTTCCCAATGTGTGAGTCATGGCTTGCACCACCAAATAATGCATCTACATGCAAGATGCGTAAATCTGCATCATACATCTGAAAACAAACTTATTTTAAACTACTTAATAATAATACCAGAGGTTGTAAATTCTGGACCTCTGGTTAGAAGCAAGTAGGTTGGTATTTGGTAAAGCTGCATTGACATGATCTAAGTACACTTGGACCAAGTGGTTTTGACGACTACTTGGACACTACTTGGATCATGTAAACGTGCAATCCAAGTTCACTTGTACGTCGCCGTATACAAAAAGCTACTTTGTCCAAGTACACTTGGATGGTGTCAACCTGTATCCTTTCATCAAAGCTACTTTGTCCAATTTACTTGGTCCAAGTATACTTTGATCATGTCAACGTGGCTTAAGAAAGCTAACTAAAACATGGTTACCTTATTGCAACTGCTTTGCGTTCACATACTGTTCTTATGAAAGTGATATAGCCTCAGGATCTGTAGTTGATTTCATGCATCAGTTATCTGCGCTAGATGATCAGATATAGACCTCTGTAACCTCTGTTATACACCAAGGCTAAAATCATTGCCTACACACCTTTGGTAGGAACCGGCATAAAATTGAGATGCAGCGAGGATCTGTAACAACAGTGCAATGACAGGTAATAATTATGATAAAGTTTAGTTGTTTATAAAATATCACCTTTGTATTTAGTGTTGGAATGATAAACACCTTGATCTCTAGCTTAATAGCTGTTGTTCTTTGAGTTGGTTGCAAAAGAGGCATCAAATCTTCGCAAAGCGTCATAAAATGGACCTTTCCCAAGCGAAAGGTGTCGACAAACGTCCACTCCGACAGCTGCTGGGATAGGAATCATCATAGTATGGGAATGCTGTCTTCCCGAAGCTGTCTCCTACACAGCATCAGTATTTCCCTCATTCTTTCTTCATCGGCTTCAACTAGCAACAAATTTGGGTCGGACTTTCTTACCTAAAACAGAAAAACAAACAAATAAACAAAAATACTAAACGAGAAGTCGACATAATATAAATATGTTAAAAATAGCAAACCTTATGCAGTATCCACTTAGTATCCACAAAATAACACTGAAAACCTTAAAAAAATCAATTTCTGCAATAAATACAGCTCACAAATGAGAAAAAACTTAATTATTAGTGAAAGCTTTGAGAAAACAGCAACTGCTTTCATGACATAAGGTATCGCTTTCATGACATAAGGAAAAGCTTTCATGACAGCTATGCCGCCATCTTAAAAAATTCGGCGGTGCCGATTATCTGTCAGATCCATACATTTCCATTCGTTCATCGCTTTGACTCTGGCTTTCAGAAAAAGTAAGGTTATTTCTTGCTCAAGCTTTCCTCGGCGGTCGCAAAAGACAAGATGGCGTCGAAAATGAAAGCCAGAGTCAAAGCGATAGTTTTCGGCGGTCGAGCTGCCGGTATAAACCAGATTGAAGGTCCGAACAAATTATCGGACGCGGCTTATGGACGCGGCTTACTGCCGCGGCTGATAAGTGTGCACGCTCTCATAACATCCTGCGTGCCAGATAGCTATCGGACGTCCGATGACGTCATATTAGTCTATGGTTTCGTCCGCGACCTACTACATCCGATAGTTTGCACACCTCAGATCAGCCGCGGCAGTAAGCCGCGTCCGATAATTTGTTCGGGCCTTCAAGGTGCAAACAAATTATCGGACGCGGCTTACTGCCGCGGCTGATCTGAGGTGTGCAAACTATCGGATACGTCCGCGACCTACTACATCCGATAGTTTGCACACCTCAGATCAGCCGCGGCAGTAAGCCGCGTCCGATAATTTGTTTGCACCTTGAAGGTCCAAACAAATTATCGGACGCGGCTTACTGCCGCGGCTGATCTGAGGTGTGCAAACTATCGGATGTAGTAGGTCGCGGACGAAACCATAGACTAATATGACGTCATCGGACGTCCGATAGCTATCTGGCACGCAGGATGTTATGAGAGCGTGCACACTTATCAGCCGCGGCAGTAAGCCGCGTCCATAAGCCGCGTCCGATAATTTGTTGACTGTTTGCCGACAGAGAGGTCAAGTACAGTTTGACCATAAAGAGTTGAAATTAAATAAAATGGAACTAAAATTTTTCAGTACAAAATTTAGTAAGTGTTGCCAATTTATTCGTGATTTTGACGTGTTTACATAAAAAGTGGCGCCCTCAATTTTTGTCAACTCTTTATGGTCAAGCTGTAGATAATTGTATCTCTTTCTTCATTAGGGTGACCAAAGTGTATGGTTGGTCGGAGACATACTTATTACTTTAAACTGTTTAATATAAACTTAAGTACTTAACTTAGGTAGTTCTGTATTTACAATTAATATTTTTGCCATGTTTTTATAAGGTTGCTTGCTCGTTTGTTTGTGTTTTCGTTTGTTTGTTTGAGCACAAATTTTGCAAACGATTTTATACTAACTTCCCGATGAACTAGAGACTTAAAACTTTGAACACAGGTCAGAACTAGAAGGTAATGTAATATTATGGTATCATTGAGCTGATCTGCTAATGGAGCCGGAAGAACGCCACAGGAACACTATGATGAAACCATACAACCCCATCGTGTTTGGGCTCGTTAGAACCATCTTGGCAAGTACTCTGTTGTGGAATAATATCCAAGGGGCTGATGAAGGAGCCGGAAGAAGGCCATTGGAACTTTGTAATAAAATCATGCAACCCCATCGAGTTTGAGCTCGTTTGAATCGTCTTGACGAGTTTTCTGATAGGAGGTGGTATACTTTTAGTTTTAACTCATTAACTGAAAAGCAGAAATAATTATTTACTAAAAATAAATCTTTACGTTTTTTATCACGTTTTATTAGGTTGCTTTCTTGTTTTTATTTATAAATATGGTTAATCAACCAATATCTACAAAAAGTCAAGTGTAAATAATGACATAACTATAAAGTTTATTCCAATTTTGATAAAAATACAATGTGCGTGTATTTCGAAAATCAAATGAATGTTGGAAAAACAAGTGAAGGTTGGAAAACATTGTCTAGTGATCTGTATTTAAAAAACAGGTGCAAACGTTTTTCGACTTTATTGACGTTTAAAATTCGGTTGCTTTCTGGGTGCAAGCATTTTTCAACGACACAATGTTAAAAATAAAAAAAACAAGATGGTGGCCAACCTTTTTTTGTTTTTGGCTTGATTTCGATGAAAATCGGTTTTTAGTAATATTTTGACAAAAAATAACAATGAAATTTTGAAAATATAAAAAAAACAATGGCGGCCTACTTTTTTGCTTGTAGGCCGATTTCGATGAAACTTGGTTTTAAGTACTATTTTGACAAGAAAATAACAACGCAATGTTGGAAATATTAAAAAATCCAAAACGGTGGCCAACTGTTTTGTTTGAGAACCGATTTCTATGAAACTCTGTTTTTGATACTATTTTGACAAGAAAATAATAATGCCATGTAAACAATGTCAAAAGGTCAAAATGGCTGCCAACATTGTTTTTGAGTTAATTTTAATATAACTGGTTTTAGGCAAGAAAATAACAACGCAATTATCAAAATATTTAAAATCCAAGATGGCGCTTAACTTTTTTGTTTTTAAGCCGATTTCGATGAAACTTGGTTTTAAGTACTATTTTGACAAGAAAATTACAACGCAATGTTGGAAATATTAAAAATCCAAAACGATGGCCAACTGTTTTGTTTAAGAACAGATTTCTATGAAACTCTGTTTTTGATACTATTTTGACAAGAAAATAATAATGCCATGTAAACAATGTCAAAAGGTCGAAATGGCTGCCAACTTTGTTTTTTTGGGTTGAATAAAAGAAGAACAAAAAAGAATTGCCGCCACCTTGGATTTTTAATACTTTTAATATTGCGTTGTTATTGTCTTGTTAAAATAGTGCCAAAAACCGAGTTTCATCGAAATCGGCCCACAAACAAAAAAGTTGGCCGCCATCTTGAATTTTTTAATATTTAAAAAATGCGTTGTTATTTTTCTTATAAAAATAGTGCCAAAAACCGAGTTTCATCGAAATCGGCCCACAAACAAAAAAGTTGGCCGCCATCTTGAATTTTTTAATATTTAAAAAATGCGTTGTTATTTTTCTTTTAAAAATAGTGCCAAAAACCGAGTTTCATCGAAATCGGTCCACAAACAAAAAAATTGGCCGCCATTTTGAAGTTTATATACTTTAAAAATTACTTTGTTATTTTCTTGTCAAAATAGTACCAAAAACCGAGTTTCATCAAAATCGGCCTACAAACTTAAAAGTTGGCCGCCATTTTGGATTTTTTAATATTTTCAACACTGCGTTATTATTTTCTTTTCGAAATAGTACCATTAACCGAATTTCATCGAAATCGGCGCATAAACATGAATTTGATTATTAATTATTAACTTTACCCCTCGCCTGCGACTTCCAGTTATTTCAATTGATAGAACAATTTCGTTTTTGGGAAATCTGAAATGGTGTAGAATTTATGGTCACCCTTGTTTTGTAAAGGAATATTTCCTGAATATTGAAATTCTAAAATTGAAATTCGGCGCCAAAGTCAAAATCGGATCGGAGTTGCCAGGATTGACACTTGAATTTATACAACTATCTAATTAAATCAAAAGAGTAAGTTCTGTTTTATGTTACAATTACGATGTGTTATTCTAAATTAATATTTAAGTAGTATATTTTCAATATTCCACTCCGAATCCTTAACTTTGATACACTACGTGATTGGTAACGTACATTTTTTTCCCTACCATCGTGGTATTATTGTTTAGTAATAGCAATAGGGTATTTTCCAAATTTTTGAAAACTGCTTATATTTAAAGATTGGGACGAACAATTTAACAGAAAAATAAAAATAAATTAATAAATGTCTTTTTTTCTCCATTAAACCAATTAAAGTCACATTTATTTTTAATTGTTTTGAATTTACCGCCAAAACGCTCGGTTCAATGACATCTACTGAGTGACGTCAACTTTGTGTAAACTATAGAGTAAATTGTAACACAGACTATAAAGATATTGAAATTGTTTACACAAAGTTGACGTCACACAGCAGACGTCATTGAACCGAGCGTTTTGGCGGTAAATTCAAAAGCATTAAAAATATATTTGATTTTAATTGGTTTAATGGAGAAAAAAGCCATTATTTAATTTATTTTTATTTTTCTGTTAAATCGTTCGTCCTAATCTTTAAATATAAGCAGTTTTCATAAATTTGGAAAATACCCTATTGTGCGAACGAGACATCCTCATCTACTTGGTGATGTTTTCATTCACACAGTAGAGTCTTCAGTCAATGTCGTCGATAGAATTTCAACTCTATGACAAAGAAAATAAAGTTGAATTTCTTTTAAACTCATAGTGAACATTTTTGTGGAGTACTCACTCCTTATTTGAACCTCCTTGGATATGGGTTATCTGCGGGCAGATTTTCTGCGATTTACCGATTTAGACATCTGGCAACCCTAGTTGGACCTCGATCGAATCTTTGTGTGTTTCTCACCTCACTTTGCGAATAGTATCGGTGAAAGAGAGGATATCATGCGAGTGAGTAAACGAGTGAAAGAGATATGACGATAGTTTACTATTCGCAAAGTGAAGTGAGAACAAAAAATCAACTCGTACTAGGCCCTCTGTGGTAGGTACCTACAGTCTACCTACACCAGTAGTACACCTACCCCGCGTTCCGAATCACGCTCACAGCGCTGTTAGCGCGAATCCGACCAAATCAAATAGTCACAAAGTATTACACAGATAGGGTATTTGTATACCTACTTCATTTAATGGATTATACGCTAACAGTGCTGTTGGCGTGATTTGGAACGCGGGGCTACTCTGTGATCGAATCTCGCGGCCATCAATTTCACTGTTTTGATTTTTCTAAATAAAAGATTTTTCGTGATTTCTCATATCATCTCGATAGAGTTAGAGGAAATGGAAGCAAATACAGTAAACAAGAAAAATACAAGCTACAGAACATATTGTCACGTTTGCCTAAGCAGAGACCGTCGATTATTTTCCATAGAAAAATATGCGAATATATTTCAAAATGTCTGTGAAGGAAAAGTAAGTTTATTATATTTTTAAATAATTAGATAATGGATGACTGTTGTCTCTCTATAGAGATTATCAGTGTTAATTTAGTTTCTGCCCACAAAGTGGATATTAGACAAATCCATAGGGGACCATTAACCCAGGATAAACTGCCCTGAACCTGTCTACTGCTCGTCCAAAGTAATAAATGACACATGGGTTCTACTTTCCATTAACGGACCACGATTTTGGGGGGAGGGAGTGAGGGGGGAGGAGTAGGGGGAGGGTGGCAACCCCTCCCTAAAGTTTGAAAGTTAGGAGATGGATACTTTATTTTTAATGGTTAAAAAAAAAACTAAAAATATGTAAATTAAGCAGGAGAGGCTAAAAAAAGGTGGGGAGAGGGGAGGGGACGTACGTACAAAATTTCGCACGTAAAAAAAGTCGTTTCTGGCGCTTCGCCGGCCGCTGCCGCGGCACGCTCGCTTCGCTCGCTCGGCTTGCGCGCTGGGTTCATGTACACCTAACATGCTCGTCGCTACGCTCCTCGCACCTATCGCGTGACCTGAGGTCCTTTAGTAGTGCTACCAACCTAGTGCGCCGCCATTAAACGTAAAAAATTGCGACACAGGTCTAAAATTATTTTTTTTACCTAGAAAATCGTAATTTTTAGATTTTTTTTCTCGCATATTATTTGGTTCCTAAACATAAAATTTCGTAAACGTGTTCCAAATCATGAGTTCTTTACATAAAAAAAATATGAATTCGGAACTCGTGGTCCGCTAATGGAAAGGTGAGCCATCAGTGGCGAAGCGTCCATACAAGCAGATTCCCATCGGCTCACCTTTTAGAAATCCCATCCCACCGATCTTGTCATAATTTCACCCCTCGCCACTGTTACTTATTATTTATTTATTATTAAAAACAAGTAACACAATCATTCTCACCTTCTCGCAAAACCTAACAGAGGTTTGTAAAGTTGGGTTTAAATAAAATAAATAATAATAATAATAATACATTTTTACATTTCAGTTTACATCTCACACTTTATTATGTTGGGAATGTACAGCAGTGTTAAGGAGAATCAAGCAATTTAAAGAAAGAGTTGAATTGTCAACCAAAATACAAAAAAAATATGTAAATGGTCCTGTAAGTATGCAAATGAATCAATGCAAAATGATAAAATAATAATAGAAAAATATATTTATCTTGGCTTGATTTCACAGGTTTATCCTTTCAATTCACTATCTAATCTTAAAATTACTGAAAATGTAGCCATAATTAAGAACGAAGAATGTGAGAAAGTTAATAATATTAAAATAGAAATAGTTGTCAATGGTGATTACAATCCAATTACAAATTATTCGTTAGAAGAAAAAGAAGAATTAATTGATGTCAAAGTAGAATTTAGCGATAATGACAATGATATGGTTTTTAATGATACCGCTAGTTTTGAAAATAACGATTCATATCTTAAGGTAAAGATTGAAGAAACACCAACAACCAGTAAAGAAGGAGAGATAAAGCGTGAAGAAAAACCAGCAACTGGCAAAAATGGTACAAATAATAAGAATATGAAGTTAAAACAACAATATAGAATTATTTCAGATGATGTTAAAGATGTAAAAAGTCTTGTCAGAAAAGTACTATTGACTGCTGAAGAAGTTAAGTCTCATATGGATGAGCAAAGATTGAGTGTGTTTTATAAAAACAATGCATACAGATGCGCACAGTGCGCCCTCAGTTGGAAAACCGAAAACAGATTAGTTCAACATAATAATAAATATCACGCAGAGGTGAGTGACATTCATTTAAACTTGAATCTTTATACTTATATTACTTACGGTTAGAGATGCGCCGAGTATTAGGCAGGGAATGATAACGTTATTTTTAATGTATCGTTATTTTTTACTTTTTTTAGCGTTCATTTTAAATTAACGTTATGTCAATAAATAACGATAATTTAGATAACGTTATTTAAGTAAATAAAGTTAATTTTAACGTTATTTCTTACTTTTTTTACCGTTAATCTTTAAAGTTATTGTTATTCCAATTAATAATGTTATTTTTTTAGTGATAATTTTACCGGTATATTGTATGGGTAAAGTTTAACGACATTTGTAACGCTAATTTTACCAGTAAAATATTTTTAACGTTATTTTTACCGGTAAATTTACCGATAAAATGTTTTAACGGTATTTTTAACGTTATATTTTTTTTATCGTATTTTTTTTAACGTTATTTCAATCCCTGGTATTAGGTTATTACTCAGTACTCGGCATACTCTGCAAGTTTTAGGCCGTCCGCTGCCTTGAGCGGGATCCCGCCGCGGGTACACGACGCGGGAATATAGATTGCTGGTTTTTGACGGACAGATGCTTGCGCAGTGATGAGAAAGCTCTAATCTATGTCGCCCCACGCGCGTGTCCCGCTTAACACAGCGGAGAGCCTTATAGTACTCATACTCGGCCGACTCATCATCTCTGTCTCTCTCTGTTTAAATGCTGAGTATTTGGCTAAATTAAATTGTTAAAGACTAAGAAGGAAAGGAGAAGAAGAGATAAGATTGTTGGTCTTTACTAACTAGTTATAGTGTCATCAATGTGTCAGTACAATTGATGTACTAGAGTTAAGAAAATCTTATTAGATCGGTAGCGTTAGCATTTAAATCGGATTTAATTCCTACAAAAGGTTTTATTGTTTTAATGGCATCTTTTGGTGCCCAATATGACTATCCTAAGTTTCCCCCCCGGCGAAGTTGTGCTTAAGTGGTGGTGGGTAAAAATGTACCCCGAAAGGGGATTTGACCCGGAAGGACTGGTTGTTCATCAAAATTGACTAAGAAGGTTTTAATGTTGGTTAAATTTGAAACAATTTGAGGGTAGAACGGTTTGATACGAGCGATAGTTATGGAGACGCAGTTTTTCGAAATTAGGCCAATTTTTAAGTTACACGATTTTTACCAAAACTTCCCCTGTGTGTCCCCCACGTCTAACTTTTGAAATAAGAGAGAGAAAAATCTATAAAATATATATGCTGTAAATCTTAATAAACGTTTTCAACGAAAAGTAGTTTGAAAGAGATATAGTTAGCAGTTTTAGAGATATAGTACATTTTCCAAAACCGCAAATATAACTTTGTTATTTATACAATCAAGAGGTTAAATGACCAGTCATGCAACCATTTTATAAAAAATAATGCTAGTTTATGAGTTCTACCGTTTTGAATTTGGAATGCTACTTCCCGCACTAGTGCGGAAATTCATTCCGCACTAAATTTCAAATTTATAATGTGATGAACCAGATCCCCACGGAAATGTGGAATGCCCCGCATTCCTTTTTCAAATGGTATGATAATATTTCAGAGGATAAGTGAGAAAAAGAGATGCTCCTCGCTGTGGTATCTTTATTATATGTAGTACAAAAGGCCTTGAACTTTTCCGACTACCTATTATAATAGGTAGTTATAATCTTTTCCAGTCAGCCGGTAAGCTTCAGTGTGACATTTGCCTCAGTCGGTTTAAAACGAAGAAAGGTCTGATACTTCACATTCAGCAACGACACTTTATAATACATGAGTGTAGCACTTGTGCATACCGGTCGTATAGAGTTGTCATGGAAGGACATTTGGAAACACATCTAAAGAGATACGAATGCATCAAATGTAACGCGCGGTTTGGGTAAGTCTTTATGTTACATTTACACACACGACATACACTCTTTCACGCCAGTGCCGGATTTAGAGTCTTGGCCGCCCTAGGCCGAGTAGTACCAGCCGCCCCTTTCTCAGCTCACATAATTTAAGTCAGTGTTTAGGTCGGTAAAGTTATTAACTGAGCAGAGCCAAATGTTGAATATTTAAGACTTAGATTTCTTTTGAAAGCCAAAGCTTATTTTTTTAATATTACTCAAGTGGGTGGTTTCTCGAAAGATGTCAATATCCTTGTACCCACATGTCCAGAAGTCGAGACGCGGCGTGCGAAGCGCGCCACGCGCTTCCGGCCATGCGGCAATAATGGTTTGGACAATTTTTTATAGATCATTATGCTATTCAGTCCTGCCTCTCTATTGTCTAATTTCAAAATCTATCGCAATCGCTTTCAGGATGTAACACATTCTGCTTCTTTTGGGCACAAATAAAAACTTACCAAAGAAATGCAGCAATGCGTCACATCCATCTGTCAAATGAAAGCGATTGCGATAGATTTTGAAATTAGACAATTAGCCCCCTGGATTTGTCAATAGGGCGCCGGCGGCGGGCGATTACAGTCACACACACTATAGTTTCGCGCACATGCACCTTTAGCCAAGCAATGCAAATACTCGTCGTCGGCGTTCGCCCCTAGGCCGCGGCCTATACGGCCTATTGACAAATCCGGCACTGTTTCACGCCCACATCGAACACACAATAATGTAACATTGTACCCCACTTTCAGTATAGAAAAGTTAGGTACTTGCCAGCAATGTGAGGACATTACAATGGCAGTTGATGATGATCAAATAAACTGTTTGGTTTCAGCAACATATATTTATTCCGTCAGCATCACAGAGAGCTCCACCGTATCTTTATATGTGACATTTGTGGAAGAAAGGCCAAATCAAAGAAAGTTATAGAAAGACACATTGGGTGAGTGATGATTTTATTTAAATAGGTATCTAAATAAATAAATATAATTAACAACATCACATACATTGCTCCGATTGTATGGAAACATGGATGGATGGTTATAGAAATTATAGACATCGGTGGTATCACAAAGGCTCCCAGAACAGAAAAATGTTTTTCTAAAAACATGTTTTTCACAAAACATTTCCAAAAATTGATATGAGCGTAAAGAGTAGACAAAATAACCTGAAAAACAAAAAATCTATTTGATCTACGCAGGTTCATATTGTTGTAAGCACACAAGGTGTTCAAAATATCTTAATACTCATTGTTTCATATTTGTATGAGCAGTCAGAGTGTTCAAAATTATCTTGATTCAAAATATTTTTTTCAAAATTTTCAAAATTCAAAAATAATTTATTTAGTCTAGGCTGTTACAAGCACTTGTGAATGTCATAGAAGCTACGCCATCGGTTCGCAAACCCTAAGCGGGAGACCTTGTAACGAGAAGAACCGGCAAGAAACTCGTCAAGGGCTGCTTTTTTCTCCCTGTATATATCATACAGAGTCATCAACATTGAAAAATGAGCTCCACATTTAAAGTGAGGTCATTTTCCATCACAATAATTAACAAAAGTTTGCACACAATGGGTAGGTAGGTTGAAATTAAATACCTACCACATATCGGATACGTAATGAGAGTAAATAACTTTCAACTAGTTGAGAAATCACTGTGTCTGCTACTCGAAAGTGCACCTAAGTAGGCAAAATTTACCAAAAAAAAAAACACATGTTACAAGACATAAAAAATAATTTAAAAAAATGCAATTCTTACAATTCAATATGCGTTAAGATAGGTACTCAGAAGTAGACCCTTTCCACTGGCAGCACCCGTTCACGAGCATGACGCATGGACCAGCCATCGCTTCGCTCAACCATATTTGAGGGAACGTAACGACCCGCCCCACACGACACCACCGCAGAAATGATTAAAGAGAGCATGACATACTTAGGTAGGCTACCCATCCTAAGGCACCGAATTGAAAACTAATATCCAAAAGCTTTTCATAGGCCTTTACTTACAAAACTACTGAATATAGAAAGCAAAATGATTGCAATTAAAAAAAATGAGAAATCAAAACAAGGTTTAGTTATTAATTTAAATTTTGAGTAAGAAGTGCCATACATATTGATAATATTAATCAGAAAAATAATATATATAAATATACGACGCCCTTAGTACAAGTAGACAGAAGCAGACCCATTCCCACTGGCAGCACCCGTTCACGAGCATGACGCATGAACCAGCCATCGCTTCGCTCAACCATATTTGAGGGAACGTAACGACCCGCCTCATACGACACCACCTCAGAAATGTTTGAAGTGAGCATGACATACTAAAGCTTAGCAAACAAGGCTCTCAAAATTATCTGTGCTGTGCATAATGCAATAGTACATTGTACACAGATAACTTGTGAACACGTGATTATAAAAAAAAATTTTTTCCTATTTATGTTTGAATCTATATTACCTGCAATGTTGTGCTGTGCATAATGCAATATAACATTGTGCACAGATAACTTGTGAACACGTGATTATAAAAAAAAAGTTTTTCCTATTTATGTTTGAATCTATATTACCTGCAATGCTGTGCTGTGCATAATGCAATATTACATTGTGCACAGATAACTTGTGAACACGTCATTATAAAAAAAAATGATTTTCCTATTTATGTTTGAATCTATATTACCTTAATCCAATTTATGTTTGAATCTATTATTAATTTTTACAGTCGCCATTTTGAAAAGTTTGAATGCAAACTTTGCGACCGGAAGTACACGACGAGAGATCGTTTAAAGCAACACCAGAAAAACATACATTCGCCGAAAACGGCCGACGCTTACTGCGTACAATGTGACAAAATTTTTTGCAACAATGCGGGGCTTAGAGAACATTTATCAAGAAGTGCTGCTCATGCTGCCGAGTCGTAAGTATAGTTAAACTCGATAGATTGCGTAGTGCAACTGACCACACTATTTATCGACTCGATTTTTCGAGCGGACCTTGACCGTCGAACAGACTGGCCCTTCGCACACGGCTCGTAAGCGTGTAGAAAACAGAGGATATTAATATTTTATTTTTATAGAAAAAAATATACATACAAAAATTTGCCAAATAACTTATAAGCAGCCCACTAATTTGTCTAATATGAAAATTTATCGGAATCGCTTTCATTTGACAGAACATTGATACTTCTTTTTGGCATGAATAAAAACTTACCAAAGAAATTCAGCAATGTGTCACATCCATCTGTCAAATGAAACCAGCCACAGATTACAATTAATAGTACAGGTACAGAAAATGCACTCAGCAAAGTTATTTAAATAAATAGCGACTCTATGCCAGATACAATAAAGTGCATTTCAGGTCGCACACCGCTCCTTTCCCTACAGTTATATTCAGCTAGAAGTTGCTTCTCTTTCTATCGCGTAGCTCTTATCTCTTTCAACGACTCTAGGGTTGTCTCATAAATATGATTTATCTGAATACTTAATTTATTAGAAGTTGTGTTTATAATATGTATTTGAATGTGAACAAATTACGTTTTAAATAAACCCAGGCCAGGTAGCGAATTTACAAAGGCTATACTATTTGAGTCACGAGTCAGACTCTAATAGATGAGCTTTTGTTTATGCATATTACTCATCATCATCATCATCATATCAGCCACACGACACCCACTGCTGGGTATAGGCCTCCCCTAAGGATCTCCACGACGATCGGTCCTGCGCTACCTGCATCCACTGGCTTTCCGCGACCTCCACCAGATCGTCGGTCCACCTTGTCGGGGGCCTACCCACGGAGCGTCGTCCGGTGCGCGGTCGCCATTCCAGAACCTTTCTGCCCCAACGGCCATCGGTTCTTCTCGCTATGTGTCCCGCCCATTGCCACTTCAGCTGAGCAATCCTTCGAGCGATGTCGGTTACTTTAGTTCTCCTGCGGATCTCCTCGTTTCTGATTTGATCACGTAGAGAAACGCCGAGCATGGCTCTCTCCATTGCATGCTGAGTGACCTTGAGCCTCCTTATGAGACCCATAGTTAGCGGCCACGTTTCACTGCCGTAAGTCATCACTGGCAACACACACTGGTCATAGACTTTCGTCTTGAGACACTGGGGTAAGTCGGACGCGAAGATTTTTCGAAGCTTCCCGAATGCTGCCCACCCGAGTTGGATTCGACGAGAGATCTCTTTCTCGAAGTTGGACCTACCTAACTGGACTGCCTGTCCTAGGTATACGTAGTGGTCAACAACTTCAAGTGTAGTGTTCCCAACATGAACTGGAGAGGGTACAATATGGGCATTTGACATAGTTTTCGTCTTATCCATGTTCATCCTAAGACCCACTCTTTGGGAAGCACTACGGAGTAGACATGGGCGCCGCGTTAAAAAATTGCGGCGGCGGCGAACTGGCAATTTTAGGTCGGCGGCGGCGCGGCGCCGGCGGCGTGGATTTTTTTAAAGCTTAATTGACATGAATAGCTATATGGCTTTGGAGAACGCTGCATGATACAATTTATCACTTTAATAGAACTCTGTAAGATGCAAAAACGCCACACCTGATCTAATGTAAGGCCTAAAGACTTCAGACCAGAACCAATCTTACCAGATTTAATACTCCATAAATATCCCGGACGTCAGCCTGTATGAGATTAGTACCTACTGCTTAAGCAACTAAACAGTAACAGGGCGGCAAGGATGCCGAAATCACAAAAAAACATGAAAACAAGCCGTATGCTTAAAAGCTTTCCAGAAGTTTTAAATTCCTTCACCCTTGAGGGTAGAAGGCCTAAGCTCTAAGGAACAGTATTATAAATATGACTGTGCCTAATACACATGTACCTAACAGGTCAGGCGATTCTGTTGTGGGACACTCTTGAAGAACTAATAGATCTTACTCAATTTGCCTGAGCCACATCTGCAAGAGTGATACGATTTGTATAAAATTACAAATCGTATCACTCGCGGGTTGGACGACTTCCTACTTCCAACCAACTTCTTGAATAAGCTGAGTTTTGAAAAGACTGGTTATTGACCATATCTATGTATACTACACGCTACGGCGGCAGGTCGTATAGGGATTGGTCGAGAAGGTTCGTTTTACGATCCTCGTTTTCTCGGGAAAGCCAGCAGGGAATGCGTTGGAAAGCTCTACTGAGATATTTGAGTATTTTGCCGGTCATGTGGTTCTTGTAGCTGAGAATTTGAAAGACTGTACCTGCACAGTTTTTCCCTGACTTAGGGTCTCCCACGTGTCGTGTCCCAGGACACACTTTGCCTTCCCGGACAGACGAACAGACTTCACGGACTTATATGCCGTGGGTGGATAATCACGGTAGTGTGCACAAGGATTCCCGTGGCTCCACCAGTTGCCAATGCTACTTTGAGTAATTTGTAGTCAGATGACGTCGAATGGTTCAATAAAGCATTGTTCCATCCAAGACGATTCAAAAGGACATTGACTGATTTTAGAGAATAGACCACACTGGTAGGTCCTAGTGACCTTCAGGCTTTAGCCATCTTTAGCCCGAAGCTAGGACATGCATAAAGCATTTTCCAGTCGTAAAAACATACAGACCTAGCGGCCGCCCGCGACTTCGTCTGCGTCATCTGCGTGGAAAGGTTTTTGCTATCCCTCGGGAACTATACTTTTTTCGGGTAAAAGGTACCCTATGTCCTTCTCTGTACCCCTGACAACGTGTATGCAAAATTTTATGATGATCGGTTCAGTAATTAGGATGTGAAGGCGTAACAAACAAACAAACGGACTTTCGCATTTATAATATTAGTAAGGAAAGGATGGTGAGGAGAATCTGCCATTTTACTTAGCATTCGAGGTATATGAAAGCATACCCTTCGATCAAGGCATGGGGGTCCTGCAGTTTCTCCAAAGGTGCCAACTACGAAGTGCTGTGTTAGGGTCCTTATAAAAATCAATACTTGTTAAAATTACAAAAAATTCAAAACCAGAGTTCAATTCCCATACTATCGTGACAAGGATAAGTTTTTTCTCTGAAACTATTCACCACTGCGATATTTTAAAGTTTCTGTATCCGGCTGGACTGGAAAATAACTGTGAAATACTTAACACACCTTCGGTTTGCCGATGTTTAAGTTCTTGCGAGATCTTGGAGGACTTGAACACAGCGCTCAAATATTAAGCAGTGCTTTAAAAGAAACAAAGAAATATCTATTGGGAACACAACACTCGAAGTCGATGACTGTTATGTTTGTGCTAGATAGGACAAACACAGTTCAGAGACACAGACACAGATCCTCGTTGAATACAGCCAAAGAATACAGCACATACAGGGCAGCATCATTTGATAAGTTACGGAAATAACAAGTCATCAAAAAACTGACATAAATAGTAAAACTTTCGACAATAAGTTTGTTTTTCGGCCAAAAATCCACGCCGCGTGGCGGAGGCGGCGGCGGCGGCGGCGTGCCGGTAACTCAAGGCGGCGCCGCGCCGGCGCGGCGCCCATGTCTACTACGGAGATCTTCGAGCATTGTGTTCAGGTCTTCCATGGTCTCAGCCATAAGGACTATATCATCGGCAAAACGAAGGTGTGTTAGGTACTCGCCATTAATGTTGATGCCGAGTCCTTTCCAGTCCAAGAGCTTAAAGATGTCCTCCAACGCAGCTGTGAACAGTTTCGGAGAAATAACGTCTCCCTGTCCCACACCACGCTGCAGTTGGATAGGATTTGTGTTCTGGTTCTGTACTCGGATCGTCATGGTGGCATTTTGGTATGAGTACCTACCTCAACACCTCGATATACCTATAGTCCACTTGGCACCTTTGGAGAGACTGCAGCACCGCCCAGGTTTCAATCGAATCAAAGGCTTTCTCATAGTCCACGAACGCCAAGCAAAGTGGCTCATTATACTCCTCAGTCTTCTGTATAACCTGCCGCAGCGTATGGATGTGGTCTATGGTGCTAAAGCCTTTTCGGAACCCGGCTTGTTCGGGAGGTTGGAAGTCGTCGAACTTGCGAGCGAGACGATTCGTAAGGACTCTCGAAAACAACTCATATGCATATTACAACTACAACAATGTAAATGAAATGACATTTATATTCTTATGAAATGAACCCATGGGCATTAGAGGATCAGTCTTCTGTTTTTTTTTCTTAAATATATCCACTACTTCATCCGCATCAATTTCGGTTCCAAAATGTATATTCATGAGAGCCAAGTTCAGTCTGTTTTCACTTTTGTTACGCAAATAGGTCCTTTCTGGGGTAACAGTGGAAACGGGTATGGTCGCCAAAATTTGTAGCAATGTATAACACACCAGATAATGCCGATACTACTTTACGGTGTTTCGTAAACCTTTCGGTCAATTGATGAGTTGTATGTATCTTTGCTTCTTCATAGAGTTTTACGTGTTCATCATCAGCATTATTTTTCAGAAGTTTTAACGTATTAATAACATCATCCACGTGGCTGAAAGCTGTGATGTTAACAGCCTGCAATAGGGAATATGCATCAATTTTTTTTTTAATCTTAATCAAAAGTATAATGCGTGAGAAAATTAACTGTAATATTAAAACTTTTCTCTTGCGTTTTTTTCTCGTGATATAGTTACTTGAAGTTAGCGCGCAGCAGCACCCGCCGAAAACGCTCCATACAAAATGGTGACGTCACACATCACGTTTCGGGCGTGTTTCGGCGCGTTTAATATGGAGTTAGCCAATAATCTTCAATTATCTCCCTAAATTTTGCGTTTAAGTACATACGTGTCATACAAAATATTATTTCTTATTCGATATTCTATCTAACTGTAAAGTGCATTATATCCGAAAATGAAAAAAAAATATCGTTATTTTCCCCTGATTTCATCGTGTGATAAAACTAAAATAATACAATTTTTTTATTTTTTTTCCTGTTCCATGATGTTTTTATAAGTGTCCGCAGCGATCAAGCTCAAATTCATCAAAATCGGTGACTTATGCATATTCCCTATTGCTTTGATAGCGACAATGTATAGCTCATGACTTTTTGAAGAATCACCAAGCACATCATGAAATCCGAAGATCGAAGCGTGTTAATCATTTGGACGGCTTGTTGCGATGTTTCCTTATTGTGGCTAGATTGGAGTTCTTCGAGAGCATCCACAATCGCTGAATAAATTTCCTTGAATCTCATGACGGCTTCATGCTTGTGGACCCACCGTGTTTCGCACATCGCCAGCAGGTTTTTTTGGTGATCGGCGGGTAACAGCTCTTGAAAATAACCAAACTTTTTGAGGATAATCATAAAAGCACTTTGAAATTAGTAAAAAGGCCTATTTCACACCACAAATGTCTATTATTTCGTTTTGGATCTGAGGGCTTGTGTAGGGCATTCTTCTGAGAAGTCGCTAAATGCTCAGCAATATCTTTATCCCCAGCCAGACTCCACCCCGTAACGCAATAAGGCCCGAAAATTACCAGTGGTTGTTCATGCTCTGGTGTAATGTGGATCCGCCCTGAATCAGTTTTAAAAATTATTGCTTTTACGATAGGGATTAATTTCTTTCGCTTTTCCTGTTGTTGTCTCTTTCTCTCAGAAGACAACTGCTCAGTAACTGAAAAAACCTGCGAAGACATTATTTTCAGAAAGTAATCTGCCAATTCTGAATTTCGCTTGTGATATCCTGATTTTGCATGAGTTCCAAATATTTCTAGTGCATTTTTCCACTTACAGAAAGGCTCAGTCACGAGCTGGCGGATCCGCTGATGGTGCCCTTAACCTTCGTCAAGCCAACGCCCCATTACGACAAGTATTCTGCAGTATGCTCCACTTTTAAGTTCAGAATATGACAACCAGGGGAACCTTTCCATCCATTTTAATTGAAAGCGCAAATTTCGTTTAGTGGAAATGGGAAAATTATAATCTTTAGATGGAGTCCAAGACGTTTTTAAAATTTGGACCTTTATATATTCATCCTCGATTTTGAGTTCATTCGAGTAAAAACCAACGTGCCTTGCCTTGCCTAACTTTATTTTAATGTTATAGATCAATAAATAGATGATGCCTATTGTATATTTCGGGGGGGTTTGAACCCCCAAAACCCCCCCTCTGGCTACGCCCGTGTAGTCGAGTAGAGGTTCACCGCCATATTTTTTATTGCGAACGCGATTGGTCGGTCGGTGCCAACATGTTCTTTCGTTCACTTCATAATATTTAGTAGATTACAAGGTAGCAGCCTCATTCAGTCAGGAAGACCAACTAAACTTGAAAATAAGAAATCCGTAAGAAAACATGGAAGTGCTAAAAACATTAACGTAACTTAAACAATATTTAGGATAAGGTATATCTGCGCCATGGTTCTCTGTCTTCCGATAACATTATCCTAACTTTACTAGCCATACGTTTGATGTCATAATGATCATTATCGACTTTAATATTCGATATTTAAATACGTACCCATAAATTTTATAAGGAGTCTACTTATGTTAATTAATTATATTTAAGGCTCTTTTTCCACCATAAGCAATCCATTTACAGCTTGACCATAAAGAGTTGACAAAAATTGAGGGCGCCGCTTTCTATGTAAACACGTCAAAATCACGAATAATTTGACAACACTGACTATATTTTGAACTGAATAATTTTAGTTCCATTTTATTTTATTTCAACTCTTTATGGCCAAGCTGTACTTACGAGTATGGTAAGTTTCATATTTTGTGCTTTGTTGTGTCATGTTATGTGCCATACTTAAATAAGACTGGCTGTTATTTCGTTTAAATTGTAGAAATACTAAGCTAATCGTAAATTTGATAAAAATAACTATACCTACAGAAAGTATTTTATATTTTACATTAAAGGTACCCAACAATTTTTTTTTATTATTATTTATTTGTACTCGCACCAAGTGTGTAGTGTGTACTTGTTTCTCACCTAATAAAAAGTCGTTTGTTAATTCTTTTTTGTCAATCAAATACAAATTATTTTAATATTAAAATAATAAAAATTGCCATGTAGCTATCCACCAATTCTTGAAGCTAACGATCGGTATATATTGGTGAGCCTCTACTCGACCAGGTTTTGTTCGTATATAATGTTTGAAAATATCTCTACAAAAGCTCATCCATTTGAGTCAACTTTTTTACTAAGATAGTTTAGGTTTTGTCGAGTAATATGCATAAACAAAAGCTCATCTATTAGAGTCTGACTCGTGACTCAAATAGTCGGCCAGGTCCCTTCGTCGCATAATGTACAATACGCAAAATGTGCACTAGTTGCAAAATGTACAAAACGCAAAACGTACATACGCAAAATGTACAATACGCAAAATGTACATACGCGAAATGTACAATACGCAAAATGTACAATACGCAAAACGTACATACTCAAAATGTACAAAATGCAAAACGTACATACGCAATATTTACATTCGAGAAATGTACAGTACGAAACTGAGATTACGATTACCTACGAGATTACGAGAGTACGATTACGCAGTTGAAACTTGGCAGGTAGATGTATTCTATGAATCTCTTTACGAATTTTATGTAAGACTAGCTTCCGCCCGCGACTTCGTCCGCGTGGATATTAGAGAGAATCCTTAGGTAACCTTCAACCAGGATCAGACCGGACCAGTCGTTTTTATGCGATTAGGTGGGTCCCCACCAAGCGCGCTGCCTGGCAAGACGTTTTCCGCATGTGACGGGCCTCGCACGAGGCTGCTCGCTTGGTGGGGACCCACCTAATCGCATAAATCGTTCCCGTTCCCGTTTCCGTTCCCGTTCCCGTCCCCTGGGGCTGAATCATGTCCACGGTATTGGACTTCAAAATAAATGTCATTTTCGCAATCACCATCCCATAAAACCTCAAGAACGACATCCATATCGATTTTTATGTTTACTTACCCCATTTACCGCCTAAGGGGTTGATTTTCAAAATCACAAAATACCTAAATGTTTGTCTATTTATTTTTAGTCGTGCTCCTTCGAAGTTTAAAGTTGTACTGTCTATTTTATATTCTTTTTCCATACAAAATTTGAGCCCCATTTTCACCCCTTTTGGAATAAAATCATGTCCGCCGTGTTGGACTTCAAAATAAATGTAATTTTCGCAATCGTCATCCCAGAAAACCTCAATAACGACATCCATATCTATTTTTAGGTTTATTTACCCCATTGCTCCCCCATTTCATCCCCATAGGGGTTGAAAATCTACCAATAATAATTTACGTTGCGTTAGATTTCCATCCGTAAGCTTAAATTACAAATTTAGCGATTTTTACTTCCAAAATAAAGAATTATCTTCTAAGTAGTTGTACTTAGAAGATAATCCTTTATTTTGGATCATCCCCCTTTTCACACCTTCGGGGGTAGAATTTTGAAAAACGCTGAGACACGTATTTATTTATTTTCAATCATTAGCCTAAATATAAAATTTGAAGATCCTGGCTTCAAAACTGAGGGACTTTCATACAAACTTTCATCCCTTATTTCATCCCCTTAGGGAAGGAATTTTCAAAAATCCTTCCTTAGTGGATGCCTAGACTGTATAAGGTATGTGTGTGCAAAATTTCAAGTCTCTAGGTTCAGCGGATTGGGCTGTGCGTTGATATCTCACTCAGTCAGTCAGGACTTTGAATTTTAAATACACCGTCATTTTGTAGTCGTTTTAATTAACTTAAGGGTGTGTTGTACCAATGAAACTAAAAATTTTTGCCCAAGAAACATGGGTCAAAAATCGACAAAAAATTTTGGTCCTCCCATACTAACTAGACAGCTAAAACATTGTATTTGTATGGGAAAGTCCAAAATTTTTGTCGTTTTTTGACCCATGTTTCTTTGGCAAAAATGATTATTTTCATTAGTAGAGCACTCCCTTAAGTTAATTAAAATGACTAGAAAATGACGGTGTATATAGATTATCTATATAGGCATCTCTATACAACATATTTTTTTGTATGCCTATATACAAAAGCCGAAAAACGGGTCACATATTTTTATTTTCAGAATCAGTAATTAAGTATAAAAAAATGATAATGAATAATAATACTTTAAAAACTCACGAAGTTACAAGCATTATGGTTTTGTAAATATTATTTAGTCAAAATATAACATGATAGAAAAAAAATTAGTAGTCTAGTCTGGAATTAGTGTAGAATTTGGGTATATATTGGAATGCCTAATATCTTTGGCACACTAATTATTGGCCTTAATTAATTATGTTTTTGTTAGGCCTAAGGAGTTTAGGCCAAAGAAATTCGGCCAAATGAAATTAGGACCAATGACTTTAGGCGAGTCAAGGGACACCCGTTTAATTTTTAAAGAAAAATTATGTCAATTAATAAAATTATTTACCTAAGTAAAATTATTTACCTTAATAAAATTATTTTGCGTATTGTACATTTCGCGTATGTACGTTTTGCATATTGTACATTTCACGTATGTACATTTTGAGTATTGTACATTTTGCGTATTGTACATTTCGCATATGTACGTTTTGCGTATTGTACATTTTGCAACAGTTGCACATTTTGCGTATTGTACATTATGCGACGAAGGGAAAAAGCTGTTTTCGTAGTTCAACTGTTTCTTATCCGTCTTAGCGCATAATGTCCTTTTCTCAAAATGTCCTTTTCTCGAAATGTCCTTTCTCAGAATGTCCTTTCTCAAAAAGTCTTTTTCTCAAAATGTCTTTTTCTCGAAATGTCCTTTTCTCAAAATGTTTTAACAAATACATATTAAAACTTTTTTAGTTAGTCGCTCATCTAAATTATCATCAAAAACACAGACATGCAACGCATGTGAATATTTATTAAGTCTAAAAATGATATAATGTAGTAGTAGTATATATAATGAGTAATGTAGTTATAAAATTGTAGAAATATGATGGAAATAATCAGAAATAAAAAAGTAATAATAATAATCATGAACCAGTCTCTTTATTTGTAGTCAGGCAGGGTGGGGCAAGTGGCTACGTCCATAGCAGTAGACTATTGTACGATAAAGCTAATGAAATTACTATTTTTCAGCGGGAAAAAGAAAGTGCCATGTCCGGACTGTGGTCAACAGTACTCCCGTACGTCGTACATGAAAAATCATTACATGCTCGTACATATGAAGCAATCCAAGTACTATTGCGAGCTGTGCAACAAGGTACTTCTAACGCCCGGATTCTATTTTTCAGTGAATTTTATTAATATTTTTTTCGCTTCATATTATTTATTTTTTTCACAGAATTTTTCGACCAGATTTCGGTACTCGGAACATGTGAAGTACACACATGAGGGAGTTAAACGGGAGAAGAATAAATTGTGCAATATTTGTGGACGAGGATTCTCGGTAAGAGATAACAACAAGATAAACTACAATGCGATTAACCTAACAAGGGGTCGTCCATTAATCACGTGAGCCTCGAAAGGGGGGGGGGGGTAGTTGAAAACATCACGAAGTATCACAAGGGGGGACGGGGGGTGTAGTGAGATATCACGTGTATATTTTTTTTTTCGTTTAACGCGTGATTTTTAACCGAAAACTGCGTGTGATTATTGACTCACCGTTACCAGGACGATTTTCCGGCCCCTCGCGACATATTTATACTGAAAATGTTGAGATTTTTTTGGACCAAAAAAATACACGTGATTAAGAGAGGGGGGGGGGGTTAACGTAAAACCTCACCATGCATCACCAGGGGGGAGAGGGGGGTTAAAAATTGGCCAACAAAACATCACGTGATTAATGGACGCCCCCCAATATATTCGGTCCTCGGCAACATCACTCCGGAAAGTATGGTTCGCACTTCGTACGGATTACTAATATCAAATAGTTACTTGGTCAAAATTTCATTTTACCAAATATTATTTAGTCAAATGTATCGTTTGGAAAAACATACTCTTCCCAATTTTTTTTATAGACAGGTAAGAAATGTAGGAATAAGCTTGCTCGCTGAGAGTTGATAAAAGAAGTCAAAATGCAGTGTTTCCATAGAAATAGAATGTCAAAGAACAACAATGTCAATAAACAGGTGATCCGAAAACTAATACATACATACATTTTATATGAGATACGTAAAATATGACTTAGATACATAAAATATTACTATATATGGCAAAGGAAATTAAATAATTATGTTCCATACTGTTTTCTTCGTCGATAAACGAATAAATGTAGCGAAATCTGGTTTTAGAGAAATCTGTGGCAATATCTTATTTACCTGTGAAAAGTGTGATTACTTGGATTGTTTCTTTTTGTCACATCACAATTACTTAGAGCACAAGACACCATGGCTCCACGATACCTTTATTTTAAATTCTAATTAAGATATTTTAAACAAACTGTGATTGCCCATTTGCTAGGCGGGACGCTAGGGGCTCTTACTGTAAAAAATGTTGGCACATGTCACTTGATCCTTTGTCTCTTTTTTACATAGACCGTGTCCGTATGATGTTAACTTCTCTTTTCCACGCTTTGTTGGTCTTCTTGAGCGCAGCGAAAATTTTTCTATGTCTATGAGTGTTTCTAAATTCATTGCAAAATTGCGGCCCGCTTATTATTTCCAGGGACGCTCGCTGTCAGCCTTAGATTAAATAATTTAAGCTGTCAGCCTTGCGCTTGAGGCTTGAGCACAATAGGGAATAAAGGAATGTCTGAAAATACATCAAATTATCAGAATATTTTTTATTGGTAGAATAAGCTCCCTGATTACCTAATAGGAAAAAGTTTCCGAATTTTTGGTTGCGTGAAAAAATTCTTAAATAAAAATATAATTACTTCGTCTTCGAAAAAGTACAGGTGTATTAGCAGGGCTCTGTCACTCTGCGCGCGAGTCTGAAGTGCTCGGCGTCCTCTGAGAGGACAAATTTCATACATCAAAAAAGATAAGACCTACGCGATAGAAAGAGACGCAACTACTAAGTGAATGTTTTGGAGCGAAGGGAGCGCTGTGCGACCTGAATTGTACTTTATTGTGTTGGAATTGGAACAAGAGTCGCTATTTATTTAAACGATTTTGCGGAGTGCAACTTCTGTACGCTAGTACTATTATCTATTCTGTGGTATTAGCAGAATGGAGATGATTCCATAGCCAGCATCTGCCACAAACACAACATGGCAACAAGTTTCGACACAAAATCTCAGACCAAATAAAAAAAGGAAGACGGAGTCTTCCGAACGAAGCGGTGAGGCCTGTAAAACTACGCCTTGGCTGTGTCCATACACAGTTCACGCACACACGTGTAACGAAACTACGCCTTGGCTTTCCATATAAAACCCTGCCGCCCGGCCCCCGCCCGCCCCCTTGTACGCACACATGTACCATCAAAAACCGGCCATCTTTCTTTTTTTTTTGATCTGAGCACAAAATGTGAAAACGTATTTTTTTACTAGCGGCCGCCCGCGACTTCGTCTGCGTGGAAAGGTTTTTTGCTATCCCTCGGGAACAATATTTTTTTCGGGATGAAAGGTACCCTATTTCCTTCTCTGTAACCCTGACAACGTGTATGCAAAATTTCATGATGATCGGTCCAGTAATTAAACCGTGAAGGCGTAACAAACAAACGGACTTTCGCATTTATAATATTAGTAAGGATACATACACCTGAACACAGTGCTCGAAGATCTCCGTAGTGCTTCCTAAAGAGTGGGTCTTAAGATGAACATGGATAAGACGAAAGTCATGTCGAATTCCCATGTTGTGCCCGCTCCAGTTCATGTTGGGAACACTACACTTGAAGTTGTTGACCATTATGTATACCTAGGACAGGCAGTCCAGTTAGGTACGTCCAACTTTGAGAAAGAGATCTCTCGTCGAATCCAACTCGGATGGGCAGCATTCGGGAAGCTCCGAAAAATCTTCGTGTCCGATTTTCCTCAGTGTCTCAAGACGAAAGTTTATGACCAGTGTGTGTTGCCAGTGATGACTTACGGCAGTGAAACGTGGTCGCTAACTATGGGTCTCATAAGGAGGCTCAAGGTCACCCAGCGTGCAATGGAGAGAGCCATGCTCGGCGTTTCCCTGCGTGATCGAATCAGAAACGAGGAGATCCGCAGGAGAACTAAAGTAACCGACATCGCTCGAAGGATTGCTCAGCTAAAGTGGCAGTGGGCTACACAGCGAGAAGAACCGATGGCCGTTGGGGCGGAAAGGTTCTTGAATGGCGACCGCGCACCGGACGGCGCTCCGTGGGTAGGCCCCCGACAAGGTGGACCGACGATCTGGTGAAGGTTGCCGGAAGCCACTGGATGTGGGAAGCGCAGGACCGATAGTCGTAGAAATCCTTAAGGGGAGGCCTATACCCAGCAGTGGGTGTCATGCGGCTGATATGATGATGATGATGAAGGATACATGTTGTGGTAGTGGCCGGCGGGTATGATCTCCATTCTGCTGTTACTTCAATTTTTTCACGCAACCGAACATTCTGAAACTGTTTCCTATTAATAATGTAGTTTAGTATACCTCGAATATAACCTTGGGGCGTTTCCTTTGTTTGGGACATCACAATTTGCACCAAATAAAAACACTATCACTTATAAAACTAACTGCGCCCTAACCTAACCAGATAATGTAGAATGCTCACACTAAACGTTCGGGGGTCATAAATGTAACCGCGGGGTCACCAATGTAAGATATGGTGTTCCTATAAAATTCTAAATAATTGAAATCTGACTCTATTCCTGAATTTACTTTTATGACTCCAAAAGCTACCTATCTATTAGTGTGAGGGTCCTACACTATCTGGGAGTTACTGCCACTGACCTTCAATAAAAACCGAAATTACCAATTTAAATTATAATTTTATTTTCAATATTAATTCCCCAAATACTAAACACAAGTACACGAGTCGGCCAGCGCGCAGTAACTGCTCCGACTCTCATTCATACGTCACACACCTTTTTTTTTTTTTTTTTTTTTCCCGGGGAAAATGCCTTCGCATACCACCCCCGCGCGGGAACACGGGAGTGGTTATGTGGTGTAGCCACTAAAAACCCCGGGATGTTCCTACCTTAGCATTGGACGGGGTTAGTGGGACCGTTGTGTCAATCGCCACTTCCCCAGTCTGCACAGGTCCTTTTGGACTCCAGCTCGGAACACTTGAGCGTCCTCCTCCATAGGGCCCTAAGTGGACGACGGAGTTCCCAGTTCCGCCGCCCTGGCCCTTGAATATTATGGGGGAATGAGGTGTGCGTGGCGCCTCCTCGCACCTCCCGGGCTCCTCCTGCGGAGCGGGTCTGCGTTGACATCTGCCTCTCGGACCCGCTCCGCGGCCTCCTTCTCTGACATTACGTCTTCACTGAAGGTGACCACTGCCTGCCACGACCTGTCTCCTCCCAGCATGGCGTTCACCACGCTGGGAAGAGAGAGGTCCCCTCCTATGACTGCACAAAGCGCGGAACGTTGTGACATCCGCGCGGGGCACTCTTCGAGTGTGTGCCGCGCAGTGTCCTCCGGTGCACCGCAGTCATGGCACACCGTATCAGCTTCTCTCTTTATCATATACAGGTACTTACCGAAGCAACCGTGCCCGGTAAGTACCTGTGTTAGCCTGTATGTGAGGGCGCCATGCGCTCTCACCCTCCATTCCTTTAAGACTGGGTGGATTGCCTCCACCGTCCTTTGGCCGTAGGTTGGAGTCTCCAACTGGCGTTCCCACTCCTCAATGCACCGCTCTTCCGCAATGCGCCGACCATTCAATCTTTCCTCAGGGGCGAGGCGGTCACCCCTTACCTTTCCCTCCCTTCTTTGCTGGTACACCTCTGAGAGCATCCGGGCTTCCAGCTCCCATGGAGGTGTACCAGCAAGGACACAAGCAGCCGTCCCTGAGACTGTACGGTAGCCTCGTACCATTCTAGACGCCACCACACGCTGTGGCCGCCGGAGGGCGGCCTTATTCTTTTCGTTAAGAGCGTCCGCCCACACGGGGGCTCCGTACATAGCCATGCTACGGATGACTCCCGCGTACAATTGCCGGCAACTTCGATTTGGTCCACCCACGTTGGGCAATAATCGCCCGAGCGCAGCCGCTGCACCCACCAGTCTGGGAGCCAGTTGCTGGAAATGGGCTTCAAAATTCCAACGCCCGTCCAGCACTAGTCCCAGATATTTCATTGTCGAGCGCAGCGTTACCACCACCCCGTCAACAACCATGTCCGCCCCTGGCGTAGGCCCCTGCCTTGGCCCATGGAAAAGAATGGCCTGGGTCTTTGCCACCGCGACTTCGAGGCCCAGAGCCCGAATGCGGCTTATGATATACTCTGCCCCCACTCTTGCCAGGCGCCTCGCCTCCGCAAAGTCCTGCCCTCGGGCGGTGATGAGCGTGTCATCTGCGTAGCAAATGACATCCATCCGAGAGGGAAAAGCACCGCGAAGCGCCCAGTCGTACCCAAGGTTCCACAGGAGTGGCCCCAATACCGATCCCTGTGGAACACCACACTCCATGCGGCGAATTTTCATCTGCCCGTCTGGGGCAAGGAAAACGATCTCCCTCTCCTCCAAATAATTTTCGATCAGGCGGGCCAGGTAGGGGGGAACGCCATGGTGCCTGAGCGCGTCCCGAACAACGCTATATGGCAGAGAGTTGAACGCATTCTTTATATCTAAAGACACCGCGACAACCCTCTGCCCCCGAGCCACAGCGTTTTGGGTTAGCTCTTTGAGAGCGAGTAAGGCATCGATAGTCGATCTCTGCCTCCTAAAGCCATACTGGCGATCCGACAGATTCGGCCCCACCAAGTCCAGGTGCTGGACGATTCGATCGGCAATGATGCGCTCTAGCATCTTGCCAAGTTCATCTAGTAGGACGATGGGCCGGTACGCTGACGGAGAGTCTGGCGGTCTATCATCCTTCCTCAGGAGGCAGAGTCTCCCCCTCTTCCACGCCTTTGGAAATTGTCCTATTTGGAGGCAGGTGGTAAACAAGGCCCGGAGATGCTCGCCCAGATGTTTAAAAGTACTGGGAACCACTCTTCCTGGGATGCCGTCTGGTCCAGGCGCCTTTTTCTTAGATCGGAGGCGTTCCGTGACGTATTTGATCTCGTCCTCTGTAACAGGGTAAAAGCCCCGTGCTGGGTCGGGCTCATCAGGCGTCGGGCGCACAATTGGGGGCACTACCGGGGGTGACGCAGGAAAAAGACCCTCCACTACCCGCATCAGGAGATCTTGGTCCATCGACTCAGTAGGGGGTGCTTGGTTCCGAAGCCTACTCCTCACCATTCTGTATGGGCGCCCCCACGGGTCCCTGCCCAGATCTTCTAAGAGTTCGTCCCAGGCGGTGGACTTTGACCTACGTATGGCCTGAGTAAGAGCCTGCTTCACGTCGTCAAAGGCGCGACGGAGTTGAGACTCCTCCTCGCGGTCTTGCCTCACTCTTCGCCGCGAGCGTTGGTATGCCCTTCTGGCTTCTAGGCATTCGGATCTGAGGGAGGAAATCTCCTCCGTCCACCAATACACTCTTGATTTCCGAGGCAGGCCCTTAACTCTCGGCATGGCCGCGTCACAAACCGCTGTTAAGGCGGCAGTCAGACGCCTAGCATACTCCTCCACTCCCTCTTCATCGAAGTTGCATCCCTCGAGATTCCACGCCTCAACCAACGCCGCTTCCTCTGCCAGTTCCCGGTCCAACTTGGTAATTGCCCAACGAGGAAAGTGACGCTGCGACTCTCCAGGGCGAAGAGGACGGTGCCCATCCGGGGTCGACATGATCTGAAAATAGATGTGGTCATGATCCGAGAGGGTGAGCACATCCTTAAGGACGTGCCAGTCCCGAACACGTGCTGCCAGCGCTGGGGTAGCGAACGTCAGATCGACGATGGATCCGCCGTCCCCCCTGACGCAGGTAAATTCCCGACCCCGGTTGCAAAGCATGAGCCCCGCTCCCACTGCCCATTCAAGGACCTCGACACCTTTTGGGGTGTCGCTGCGCTCGCCCCAGGCCGTGTGGTGGGCGTTAAAATCGCCCAAGACCAGCAACTGTGTTGGTGCAAGTCGCCCCACCACACCATACGTCACACACCTATACAAAATCGCTGACATGCAACATTCATTCTACAATGTCCCTACACCTTTAAAAAATATTCAGCTAATTTGATTTTTTTTTCAGACATTCCCCTCGTACCACAAAGCTCAGTGCGCGTGGCGATAAGCGACGTTCGTTACACAGATCACTACTCCTAGACCAAGCGAACGTATTATAGACTTGTGGAGTTTTAATTTGAAACATTATTGTTTTACAGGTAAAAAGAACACTAATGAACCATGTTCGAACGCATACTGGAGAAAGACCTCACGAGTGCAGTTATTGTGGTGCGAAATTTATACAACCATATGCGATGCGATTGCATGTCAACAATGTACATTTGAAGAATAAAGACTAAACTTGAAATAAAACATTTAACGGATACTAGCGCGGTTTTATTACAAGTACTTTGGTGATTAGTTAGTATTTAGTTAGATTTTTTATTTTCCCACGTTTCGGCACCTTTGCAGCTGCTGGGTCCACGGCATGCCGTGGTCAGGGGGACTGAAGCCGCTCGTGAGCCCTAAGTATTGTAGGACTGTGGTCAGGGGGACTGAAGCCGCTCGTGAGCCCTAAGTATTGTACGACTGTGGTCAGGGGGACTGAAGCCGCTCGTGAGCCCTAAGTATTGTACGACTGTGGTCAGGGGGACTGAAGCCGCTCGTGAGCCCTAAGTATTGTAGGACTGTGGTCAGGGGGACTGAAGCCACTCGTGAGCCCTAAGTATTGTACGACTGTGGTCAGGGGGACTGAAGCCGCTCGTGAGCCCTAAGTATTGTAGAACTGTGGTCAGGGGGACTGAAGCCACTCGTGAGCCCTAAGTATTGTACGACTGTGGTCAGGGGGACTGAAGCCGTTCGTGACCCCTAAGTATTGTACGACTGTGGTCAGGGGGACTGAAGCCGCTCGTGAGCCCTAAGTATTGTAGGACTGTGTTCAGGGGGACTGAAGCCGCTCGTGAGCCCTAAGTATTGTACGACTGTGGTCAGGGGGACTGAAGCCGTTCGTGACCCCTAAGTATTGTACGACTGTGGTCAGGGGGACTGAAGCCACTCGTGAGCCCTAAGTATTGTACGACTGTGGTCAGGGGGACTGAAGCCGCTCGTGAGCCCTAAGTATTGTAGGACTGTGGTCAGGGGGACTGAAGCCACTCGTGAGCCCTGAGTATTGTACGACTGTGGTCAGGGGGACTGAAGCCGCTCGTGAGCCCTAAGTATTTTAGAACTGTGGTCAGGGGGACTAAGGCCGTCCGCTGCCTTCAGCGGGATCCCGCCGAGGGTACACGGCGCGGGAATATAGATTGCTGGGTTTTTGACGGACAGATGTTTGCGCAGTGCAGAGTTAGCTCTAATCTATATCGCCCCGCGCGCAGGTCCAGCTTAACACAGCGGAGGGCCTGAAGCCACTCGTAAGTTAACCCAATTTGTTTGCTCGTGCGCCCTAAGTACGTTAACACGCCGCCGTATTTATATGGACGTGTACATGTATTACGAAAACCGATGTCATCTAACGGCGCGGCGGCGGCGTGTTAATTAACACGTGTTAACGTGGCGTGTTAGCGTGGCGTTAGTCCTTGTTAGACAAATGTGCCAGACAACCTTAACTTGCTCACTAGATTGTGTGCAAGCTTGACGGACCGTTTCGGACCTCCGAAACGGTCCGTCAAGCTTGCACACAATCTAGTGTAATGAACCTTCATTTAAATGTATAGATATAAGTGTATTATCTATGTTTTGGAGTCCGATGACCTAGCGATTGGTCTGTTGGAATGCACCCACTGTCAGCCACAGCCAGCATATCGTCTGCCACACGGTTGCCATATTGGGCGATATGTCGCGATTTTTGCTACCTCGCGACGCGACCGAAATGGGGAATGTCCGAAAATAATCAAATTGGCTGAATATTTTTCTATAGGTAGGAATAAGGTCCCTTAGTAATAGAATAAATTTTCATAATTATCGGTTTCGTGAAAAAATTTCAAATAATAACAGTCTCTTCGACTTCACAAATGTATGAAAGTAACAGCAGAATGGAGATTGTACCTTTGCCAACACCTGCCACAACCACAACATGGTATTAAAAAAAGTTTTAAGACAAAATGTCAAAACTTTTTTTTTTAAATACGTGTTGTGTTTGTGGCAGTTAGCGGCAAACAAAGGTATAATCTCCGTGTGCGTTACCCACGCAAAAAGTTGTGCTTTAGAGAGATGAAACCTTATCAGATAATTAGTGTGTCATGAGAAGAAATTTGTTTACTAATAGCAAAATTTGTGTGAGTTGTAGTTTTTAAGATATATGAGAAAAACAGATTTTGCTGGGGTCACGTTTTAAACATTACCCTGGCAAAAAAAGTTGTTTCAGCCTGGAACCAAATACATGAATAGATAGCTTTTGTTGCATAGTAAATGTTAGCAAATAGCAAAAATTGTGTGTGTTATGGTTCTCGAGTTATTTAAGTTTTTGCTGGGGTAACGTTTTGGGTTTTCCCAGATCTCGAAAACGGTTCAACGCAGAAGTTTGAAAAAAATACCACTAAGAGACCTTAATTTGTTTAAATTTGTTTAATTGTTAGTTTTTGATTTGGTTGTCGCAAACCAACGTAATTAAATGGTTTCGAAAAACAGAAAAAACTAATTTGCAAGTAAACTAGTACACTTATAATCAAATAAACAGCTGTTAAAAATAGCCGTGGTAGACACTTATTACGTCAAGAATTTTAGGCTTTGTAACTTTACACGATATAAAGATATAAACAAATTTAATAAATTTTAGACCGGTCGTACTTTAGCGATCGAATACACAGTTTCCATAACATTAAGATACATGGCATACATTAAACAAATTTAAGTAATTCATTAACATTACTTCCTGTTAATTTCAGCTTTCAATTACGCCTATCATGAAAGTTTTAACAAAAACAAGATTACGACAGCAATTCTTGAATAAGCCGACCAAATTGTAAAGGTCACTAAAAAGCGACCGCACCATACGTACGGGTTATCTTCGCAAATTAGCAGCTTAGTATCCGATGTTTTGTACAGTTATGAAGAAAAATGTTATTCATATAGGTTAAGATTCTACTAGTTTTCTCTTTTATAAATTAATATCGTGTTTATTCATCATCATCATCATATCAGCCACACGACACCCACTGCTGGGTATAGGCCTCCCCTAAGGATCTCCACAACGATCGGTCCTGCGCTGCCTGCATCCACTGGCTTTCCGCGACCTCCACCAGATCGTCGGTCCACCTTGTCGGGGGCCTACCCACGGAGCGTCGTCCGGTGCGCGGTCGCCATTCCAGAACCTTTCTGCCCCAACGGCCATCGGTTCTTCTCGCTATGTGTCCCGCCCATTGCCACTTCAGCTGAGCAATCCTTCGAGCGATGTCGGTTACTTTAGTTCTCCTGCGGATCTCCTCGTTTCTGATTTGATCACGTAGGGAAACGCCGAGCATGGCTCTCTCCATTGCACGCTGAGTGACCTTGAGCCTCCTTATGAGACCCATAGTTAGCGGCCACGTTTCACTGCCGTAAGTCATCACTGGCAACACACACTGTTCATAGACTTTCGTCTTGAGACACTGAGGTAAGTCGGACGCGAAGATTTTTCGAAGCTTCCCGAATGCTGCCCACCCGAGTTGGATTCGACGAGAGATCTCTTTCTCGAAGTTGGACCTACCTAACTGGACTGCCTGTCCTAGGTATACGTAATGGTCAACAACTTCAAGTGTAGTGTTCCCAACATGAACTGGAGAGGGTACAACATGGGCATTTGACATAATTTTCGTCTTATCCATGTTCATCCTAAGACCCACTCTTTGGGAAGCACTACGGAGATCTTCGAGCATTGTGTTCAGGTCTTCCATGGTCTCAGCCATAAGGACTATATCATCGGCAAAACGAAGGTGTGTTAGGTACTGGCCATTAATGTTGATGCCGAGTCCTTTCCAGTCCAAGAGCTTAAAGATGTCCTCCAACGCAGCTGTGAACAGTTTCGGAGAAATAACGTCTCCCTGTCTCACACCACGCTGCAGTTGGATAGGACTTGTGCTCTGGTTCTGTACTCGGATCGTCATGGTGGCATTTTGGTATAAGTACCTCAACACCTCGATATACCTATAGTCCACTTGGCACCTTTGGAGAGACTGCAGCACCGCCCAGGTTTCAATCGAATCAAAGGCTTTCTCATAGTCCACGAACGCCAAGCAAAGTGGCTCATTATACTCCTCAGTCTTCTGTATAACCTGCCGCAGCGTATGGATGTGGTCTATGGTGCTAAAGCCTTTTCGGAACCCGGCTTGTTCGGGAGGTTGGAAGTCGTCGAACTTGCGAGCGAGACGATTCGTAAGGACTCTCGAAAACAACTTATAGACATGACTCAGAAGCGAGATGGGTCTATAGTTCTTTAAGAGGGACTTGTCACCCTTTTTAAAGAACAAGATCACCTCACTTATGTTCCATGTCTTTGGCGTTCTGCCCTGGACGATGACGGAATTAAAGAGCTTCTGGAGGACTTTGAGTATCGGCTCACCGCCCGCTCTCAGAAGTTCTGTAGTGATTCCATCGTCACCCGCCGCCTTGTTGTTTTTTAGCTGTTTGAGAGCCATACTAATCTCGCACAGGCTGACGTCCGGGATATCTTCGGTATAGTGTCGGGTAAGCTTGGCTCTGGGGTCTTTAGCCTTGCTTTCAACAGGTGTCTGCGTGGAATATAACTGCCCATAGAAGCTCTCGATCTCCCTCAGGATTTCAGGCTTTGATGAAATGATGCGTCCGTCGTCAGTTTTCAGCTTCGTCATCTGGCTTTGCCCAATAGACAGATCTCTCGCGAACACTTTGGAGCCTTTATTCCGCTCGATGGCCTCTTTAATACGATTCGTATTAAATTGGCGAAGGTCGCTCGTCAAAGACTTAGATATCTGTCTATTAAGCTGCCGATAACGATTAGCATCTACTGAACTCTGGAGCCTCATTTCACGTGTTCATTAATATCAAATAATACACTTACGCGATTAATAGTATTTTTAAAGAATGTAATGATTCACGAAAGTTAAAAGTTTGAAGGCACTCAACATTACATAAATAAAGGTAAATAATAATCTAAACCTAAGTAGGAAATAATCTCGCTAAGCAATTTATAGTGTGATTTATTTGTCAGTATCAATATATACATTTATAGTAATTTGTTGCTTCGGTTTGATCAAACCAAATGTTTTATTTTAATACCAAACCTACTCATGTCAATCCAGTGACCACTATGTTTGACAGGTAAAAACATTTACCCATAAAAACTGTTCCTAGGTAGGAACAGTTTTTATTAGGAAACTACCTCGCATTTTTTCCATATATATTTCTCACCATTTAAACCTTCCCCTGGAATACGACGAACATTTAAAAACCAAAATCGGCCAAGCCAATCTTGAGTTTTCGCGAGACTAACCTACATTATATATTTAAAGATAATCTGACCAGCAAAGTTTTGTAAGCAACTGTACTAACAAAAGATCCATAACATCCCGTTCATTTAAGATGGTTACGCTTATGTATGGCGCGGTCGCTTTTTAGTGACCTTTACAATTTGGTCGGCTTATTCAAGAATTGCTGTCGTGATCTTGTTTTTGTTAAAACTTTCATGATAGGCGTAATTGAAAGCTGAAATTAACAGGAAGTAATGTTAATGAATTACTTAAATTTGTTTAATGTATGCCCTGTATCTTAATGTTATGGAAACTGTGTATTCGATCGCTAAAGTACGACCAGTCTAAAATTTATTAAATTTGTTTATATCTTTATATCGTGTAAAGTTACAAAGCCTAAAATTCTTGACGTAATAAGTGTCTACCACGGCTATTTTTAACAGCTGTTTATTTGATTATAAGTGTACTAGTTTACTTGCAAATTAGTTTTTTCTGTTTTTCGAAACCATTTAATTACGTTGGTTTGCGACAACCAAATCAAAAACTAACAATTAAACAAATTTAAACAAATTAAGGTCTCTTAGTGGTATTTTTTTCAAACTTCTGCGTTGAACCGTTTTCGAGATCTGGGAAAACCCAAAACGTTACCCCAGCAAAAACTTAAATAACCATAACACACACAATTTTTGCTATTTGCTAACATTTACTATGCAACAAAAGCTATCTATTCATGTATTTGGTTCCAGGCTGAAACAACTTTTTTTGCCAGGGTAATGTTTAAAACGTGACCCCAGCAAAATCTGTTTTTCTCATATATCTTAAAAACTACAACTCACACAAATTTTGCTATTAGTAAACAAATTTCTCCTCATGACACACTAATTATCTGATAAGGTCTCATCTCTCTAAAGCACAACTTTTTGCTGGGGTAACGCACACATAATCTCCATTCTGCTGTTACTTTCATACATTTGTGATGTCGAAGAGACTTTGATTTTTATAAACTTTTTTACCTACTTGAACGCGGCCTTAATATTGAACGTTGCTAGCAAGTGAAGTAGCCCAAAAATCACGCAAAAATTTGTAAAGTCGTCCAATTTGCGACTATCGCAAAATACGAAAAACAAGTCGCAATGGGGATTGTCCGAAAATAATCAAATTGGCTGAATATTTTTCTATAGGTAGGAATAAGGTCCCTTAGTAATAGAAAAAAAGTTTCAGAATTTTCGGTTAGGTAAAAAAGTTTATAAAAATCAAAGTCTCTTCGACTTCACAAATGTATGAAAGTAACAGCAGAATGGAGATTATACCTTTGTTTGCCGCTAACTGCCACAAACACAACACGTATTTAAAAAAAAAAGTTTTGATATTTTGTCTTAAAACTTTTTTTTTAATACCATGTTGTGGTTGTGGCACAGAATACATGGTTGTGGCAGGTGTTGGCAAAGGTACAATCTCCATTCTGAAGTTACTTCATACATTTGTGAAGTCGAAGAGACTTTTATTATTTGAAATTTTTTCACGAAACCGATAATTATGAAAATTTATTCTATTACTAAGGGACCTTATTCCTACCTATAGAAAAATATTCAGCCAATTTGATTATTTTCGGACAATCCCCATTGCGACTTGTTTTTCGTATTTTGCGATAGTCGCAAATTGGACGACTTTACAAATTTTTGCGTGATTTTTGGGCTACTTCACTGCTAGCAACGTTCAATATTAAGGCCGCGTTCCGAATCACGCTCACAGCTCTGTTAGCGCGAATAATCACAAAATAAATATTATACAAATAGGGTATTTGTGTACCTACTTAATTTAATGGATTAGACGCTAAACTGTTAGCGTCTAATCCATTAAATTAAGTAGGTACACACTTAATGTAGGTACGCTGTTGGCGTGATTTGGAACTAGGCATAAGAAAACGTCCGGCTGATTATCTAAATATAAACTCCGGTTTCATTTGATAGATGAATGTGATAACTTGCTACTTCTTTTTGGGTAAAAAAAAACACCAAAGAAAAGTAGCAATGTATGTCAAATGAAACCGGTCGCTAAATTGTTTTTATTTAGATAATCAGCCTACGGGAGTAACACTTATGCAAAAAATACCCCTCACAAGTTTAAGCCATCTTAGTATAATCCCCGTCAAATGGTGATGCGCCTGACGGGCATGTTTTTACCTAACCTTAAAAACGAAAAACAATTGTATTTTTTTTATAAACCGAGACCCTATCTTATCTTCTATATATATAAAATTCAAAGTCCTGACTGACTGACTGAGTGAGATATCAACTCACAGCCCAAACCGTTGAACCTAGAGACTTGAAATTTTGGTTTGTTTAGAATAGGTTAATATGTATAATACATGGTGTTAAATTCCACACTACACGAAGCGAATCGCGGGTCGCTAGTGTCTAATAAAAAAGTGAGGTTTGACCTAACGTGCCTAAAGGGAAGTGAGATGCTAGTTTGGTTACAGAATCGACAGGCCGCAGTGTTTAGGGCTTTAACTTGTGAATTATGGGGTCCCAAGCTGTGGAATTTTCCACGAGCGAGCTCGATTGCGCAGTGGTTCAGAGCCTGGCCCAGCGATTGCGGAGGTTAAGCAACTTTCACAAGGGTCGGTCATGGGATGGGTGACCAAAAATTTATCATCTCGAGCTCCGTGCTTCGGAAGGCACGTTAAGCCGTTGGTCCCGGGTGCATTTGCAGTCGTTAACACCCACCAATCTGCATCGGGCCCGCGTGGTGGGTTATGGCCCGTTCTCCTTATCCACCCATAAGGAAGGCCTGTGCCCCAGCAGTGGGGACATCAAACATGGCTGATGGTCAAGCTGTGGATTTTTCCAACCATCTCTATTGAAATTAGGATATTTATTGATTTTAATAGCCTCGCGGAGCATTCTATGAATAATGAAGGAAAGAGCTGAAAGGCTGGTTAAGAAGGCTAGAAAAATAGGCAATGTGGCTGTTCCCTTGCAAGGATGTGCTGTTTCTCAAATCTAATATGATTGGACCCCTCGAAAGGGTGAGGCTCGAATCTGGAATACGGCGAGTCAGCCCCCCCAAATTTTCGTTATCGCTTCGCTTTCGAAACACGGATGGTATGGATTTGACGTTTTAAAATTCGATTGTTAACGAAACCTTATGTCAATCCCATACAAGGGCGTCGCCAGGGGTAGGCAGGGGTGGGTTGCTGCCCCCCCCCCCCCCCCTAGAGGCTAAAAAATACAGCCAACTGCAAAATAACCAAACTCCTAAGGCCGTGCAATTGACTTGCTTATCTGATAAATCCCGCCCCATCTCAAAACTTGAATAAATTCACTAGGTGCTCTTGACTGTACCTACAATTCATATTTTTCTCATCCTCTTTAATATTAACTTGCCCCCCCTAGGCCATGGGCTGGCGACGCCCTTGATCCCATACATGTTTCGAAAGCGAAGCGATAACGAAGATTTGCCAATTTTACTTTGGCTAGGCCCTCAGGAACATGACTTATCCAGAAGAGATTGAATAAAATGCAAAATTAAAAATATAGTTCATTTATTTTTTACAAGGATCGAACGGCTTCCATTCTTTGATAAATTCTAGAACTTTCTTCCTTTGCAAATCGCCATACTCTTTTCTCGGGTTTTTCCACAAATGGTGATCCAAATCCAACATTCCTCCGACTATTTCCTAGAAAAAAGTGAATATCATTTAAGTTAAGACAGAGATTTATAAAATAATAAATATTTGACAACATCACAAACATTGCTCCAATCCCAAAATAAGTAGCTATAGCACTTGTGTTATGGAAATCAGAAACAACGGTGGTATGACACACACCCAGACCTGAGACAATTATTGAAAAGTTCGTTTTCTACATTGACCCAGCCGGGGATCGAACCCGGGACCTCAAGAGATGGTGACGCCTTGAAAACCGGCGTGCGAACCACTCGACCACGGAGGTCGTCTCGGTCGTCGATTTCCAAACTGTTTTGGGCAAGAGACCCCTTTTCCAAAATGGACTGATACCTCAGACCCCCACAGCCAAATTACTTTAAAAATCCTATCAAATATCAGGTGTAATTAATAAATTAATTAGTTTTGTTTTGTTTATGTCAATACACACACTAACCTCGCCAAAATTCCTCGGGAACAGCTGCTGATCCTCAATGACATGTGCGAATCCCGGGTCCATTCCAAAATCGACCCAAAAGTACGGCAAACCTTTTGGTATGCCCTTTCTTATATCTTTTCCTCTTAAATCCACCACTTTTTTGTTCATAGACCATTCCGTTTCACACTCCAATAATGCCTTCTTGAAGTATATTGAAGCCATGTCACCCACGTCCCTTGGGAGCGGTACACAGTTTATCACCATGTGGGGAAACCGGTGTAACCGTGTTGCTATCTCGAAGAAAATAACGTCCAGACCTTGGGAGTTGTAGAACTGAGTAAGGGCTTTTCTGTAATTCTGAAAGTTGAAGGTTAAATCTACATAAATAAAAATGAATCACTAAAATGTATGTAAACTGCATAACTTCAAAACGACTGCACCCAATTTATATTATTATTATTTTGTTGAGTTAGTTATTATCCCTTTTGAGCGAAGTACCTAAAATGCACGATGCCACTGCTGCGTAATGCCTAAAACGCGAGATACCTGAAACTCGAAGTACCTAAAATGCACGATGCCTAAAAACTGAATTTGCCTGCAATTTACTTTGACAACAATGTTTAATGCCTAAAATGAAGATTGCCAGCACAAGGTACCTTCAGGTACGGTAGGCCAAATAATTGGTTTACCTCTTTTGACAACACTTCCCATGTAGCCAAAATATCGCTATCGTCAAGTACCAGGGCAACATAACTTACGAGGAGTTATTTTGATTTCGTACAAAAATATAAATCGAACTCCTTGTAAGTTATGTTGCCCTGGTACTTTTGACTGAATATAACATTATTTCGTAATTGACTATAAAATAAATATAGGTTTGGGTTAGGTTCGGAATAATCGTTCTTTATTACTTATCTATCGATACGGACACTACGATATTCTAAAAAGCCCTAGTCCAGTAGGACCACGGGTACATAGTGGTATACTGTGGTCCTATCAGTAGGTCAAATCGGTAGTCCCATGGGCCTTTAATGCTTTGTAGGCATTTAACTAGCACCTTATAACTAACCTTATAGACATTAAAACTTTATAGGCATCTTGTGTTTTAGACATTGACTTTAGGCATTTTGCTTCATAGGCAGCGTGCATTTTAAGTACTTCGCTCAAAAGGGGTTATTATCAGGGGTCAAGTCTGCTAATGTCATCAAATTCGTATTTCAACGGTGTTTGAATGGTAATAAGTTTTGACACAGTTGTTGTTTCTTAAACCCAAAATTGAAACACAATCTGTCTTATTCAGAGTACGTTCGTTAAACTAGGGCCAAAGTTAACATAGCTTTAGCCTGCGGACTAACGCCATTTTAGCGCAAATCGTATTCAGAGTGACAGTTTAACGTTTAGTCCCACCGTTTAAGGATTAAAAGGTGCATTGTGATTGGTTTACAAGCATTAAACCAGGTTTTGTTAGAACAGTGTTGCACCCCAGTTTTGTGAAACATCTCTGAATAAGACAGATGGTGTTTCTATTTTTTGGGTTTTGAGAAACAAAATGTGTTTCAGTTTTGTGTTTATGAAACAAGACCTATGTCAAAAAGCATTCATTACCAGACAAACACCATTGAAACACGATTTTGACCAGGGATTGAAATACCGTTAAAAAAATACGAATACAAATGAACGTTAAAAATACCGTTAAATTTTTATCGATAAATTTACCGGTAAAATTAACGTTAAAAATATTTTACCGGTAAAATTACCGTTAAATATAGCGTTAAACGTTACCGGTACAATAGTACCGGTAAAATTAACGGTAAAAAATTAACGTTATTAATTGGAATAACGTTAATTTCAAAATTAACGTTATTAATTGGAATAACGTTAATTTCAAAATTAACGGCAAAAAATATTTAAAAATAACGTTACCATTCCCTGATTTCGACATTAACATTAGCAGACTTGACCCCTAGACAAGGTTTGTATAAAAGAAAATTTAGGCTTAATGTGCCTTCTGAAGCACGAAGGAACTCAAAATAATACATTTTTGGCCACCTATCTCATGACTTATTATTTCCTTACCATAATTTCCTCCCACACATCTTCATCCAAAGAAGTGACACAAGTATTATGCAGTATGGTTGTTATGATACACTGTCCTTTGACGAGCGACTGCTTAGCCGGCACGGCTACATACACCTTGCTTCCACAACTGACCATCAAGTGTTTTAGCATATTCTTAGAGTCCACACAGTATTCGCAACCTGAAAACATTACATAAAGTTTGTCTAAGGATCAAGTTATATTTTTCATACAAACAAGTCAACTTTGAAGCATTGATTTCCAGCCAGGGATGTACCGTCTGTGATTTGATGTTGGATATCCAGGGACTGAATGGAGGAGATTCAGATTGCTATACACACCTAACTGATCTGTTGGGGTATTACAATCTCTTAAAACTTGGCAGGTTTATCAATTGCTATAGTTACATCTCTTTCTCGCTGTATAGCAAATAAAAGAGACGCATTGAGAGCCATTCAGAAAACTGGCAAGTTTTAAGAGGTTGTAATACGGGGGCTGATCAGCATTCTAAATACGACTAGAGCCCTAAAGGCTAAAAGTACACACCATTTTTGGAGAGTAGATACCTTTCATGGTGTAGGTGAGCAATAAGAAAGGATTTTGGAAAATTCACCCCCTAAAGGGATGAAATAGGGGATGAAAGTTTGTATGGGAATTTGTATAGGAAATTTGAAATGTGCGGTTAGAGCCCTACCAGCTGAAGGTAAAAACATAATTTTGGAGGGTAGACCTTTCATGGTGTAGGTGACCACTGAGAAAGGGTTTTGGAAAGGGGATAGGGATAGGGACGAGAACGGGAATAAGGGCCGGGAACGCCTTCTACCAGCATTTTAAGGATAGGTACTAATTAATGATTTTCATAGATACATACACTCACGCCTGTTTCCCATGGGGGTAGGCAGAGACTATGGATCGCCACCTGCTACGATCCTTGCACACTTCTTTCGCTTCATTCATATCCATCAATCTTTTCATACATGCCCTGCGGTTTTTGTCACTGCGTACACCAGCCTTTTTTATAATAACCTCTATTTGGTCCGCGTAGGTTTTTCTGGGACGCCCTCGTGCAATCGTTCCTTCCACATTCGCACAGTATATCTCTTTCGTGATTCGCCTTTCATTCATCCTCTCTAAGTGACCAAACCACTGGAGCATTCCTTTCTCAATTCTTGTCACTATATCATCTTTCAGACCACACCTTTTGCGAATCACCTCATTGCTCACTCTATCACTCAGTTTTACTCCGCATATTTTCCTCAACGATCGCATCTCTACCGCATTTATTCTGCTTTCATTCTTCTTCTGCCATACCCAAGATTCACTTCCATACATCAGTGTCGGTACCAGGTACTCCGTTATGAATAGCCATTCGCGCCTTTGCAGAAACGGTTTGGCTACTCATAACCGAGTGTATAGCACCACTCACCGAATTTCCTTTCTTCACTCGTCTTTCTATGTCTTCCTCACTCTTTCCGTCCCTTGTGAACAAACTCCCCAAGTATACAAACTCACGGACTTGTTCCACTTTTTCGCCACCTAACATTACCGTACAGTCAGTCATTTCTTCATCTCTCTCAAACACCATCACTTTAGTCTTAGTTACATTCACTTTCATCCCTTTTCTCACAAAATCTTCATTCATAACCGACATCATTTCCTGCAACTCTTGCGCAGAAGACGCAAGTATAACTTGGTCGTCAGCGTAGAGAAGGCACTTGATTTGAGTCCCATTCATCACAACCCCACAGTCACGTTCTTTCAGACCTTTCATACAACTGTCCAAAAACAGATTAATGATTTTCCAAAATTTTCCAAAAATGATTTTCAAAAATGTCTAAATCTTAGAATAATTACACCTAGAACGATAATTCTCTAAAAAGTGCGCTGTCAAAAGTGAGGCAACAAAAACAGCCAAAATGGCGCCGTTTTCAGATTTTTATTGTCCATTATTAAATAATCATACCTAATAAGTACAAAACAGTTATTTCCCTACCTTAAAGAGATTATTATATTATTGCATTTTAGTTACGATTAGGTAACGTATGAAGGATATAAATCTGAAAACTGAGCCATTTTGGCTCAGTATAAGTTGCCTCACTTTGCATATGACATGGCTTCTAGGTGTAATTATTAGAGATGCGCCGAATGTAGGTTTAACCGAATACGAATATTCGGTCCAAAATGTACCGAACCGAATATTCGGCCGAATCATTCGGTTTCATTCTGCGCAGTAAACAGGTTTGTACACGTGTTTTTTCGGGTGGAACCCTTTCGGGCGTTTCCCCCCCGCGGCCCCTCGCGCTCTTTCGGTTATAAATTGCTTACAAATGTTTTTGAAACGTCTAAAAACGGGACTATATGTTTTGATTTTTTAAATATCTATCATAGATTTTAAAATATTTGCAATTTTCTGATTTCATACAAAATAAATAAGTGCCAACTTTTTAATACCTATACAATTAATATTTAAAAAATCAAAACACACAGCCCTAGTTTTTAAGCATTTCAAAAACACCAAAGATTGATTGACCAAAAAGGTTGAGGTTTAAGGTGTGGGAAACGATATCGCCGTTTTTATGGAGACCGGTTGCTAGACAATCCTCTTAATCTTTTTTACATTTTGTCAATAAATAATTGTTAGTATTAGTACAATTTAAATATTCGGTAATTATTCGGCAAATCAACCGAATATTCGGCCGAATACGAACATGAAAAAATATGCCGAATGTGCCGAATACGAATATTCGGCCGAACATTCGGTATATCTTTAGTAATTATTCTAAGGTAATAATATACTTCGCTAAGCTAAGCTAGTAATAATATAACCTTCCATCGACTGCTCCAATTTCTTATGCTGGTTGATAGCTCGCTGCCTCTCCGCCTCTCTGTCTTGAGCTTCGTTCCTGTTCTTGGATATGTCGTCCATGAATATGTCATCCAAATCGTCATTAGGGTTCTTGTGTTTGCCAGCAATTTTAGCCAGTTGGGCTTCATCGTCGAAATTGTTGCCGTATTTTTCTTGTTCAAACTGAAATTATAATGCAAAATGCCACAATTTACTTTTAATTAATATAATTAACAATTTAAGTAGTTAATTAATACATTTACAGCAGCTTTCCTTTCAAGTCTGTCGTCTGGATAAAAGGTTGTCTCTTTACTTCAAGTAAAAAGTATATTTCAATTGCTCATATCACGTCATTGTCGCAACCACGATATTAGATGACATTTAAAAAAGTTTTAGAATGTATAGTGTCCTTACCATCTGAGCTAAGTTGTATTTATCATCATTACCAAAGTATTTTGTTCTTTCTCCTGACGTATGAGTTTCGGCCTTCCGTTTACCACCTTTACTCCTAGAATCACCTTTAGCCGAACTCGTTAAAGGTCTGCTGTTACCGGTGCTTGACATTGCCATAAGCATGATCCCGTCATCAACTTCTTTGCCGGCATCAGGGTTTTGTTTACGGTACTCTCTCGCAGCCTCCAACTTAGCTTTCAACTTCGCTACCAACTCCATATCTCCTAAAATTTCTGCTTTAACAACTTTAGCGCCTAATTTGTTCAGTTGTTCATCACTCATGTATAGTTTGTCTTTGGATTCTTGTGGTTTTTGTTCAGGTATTGGTGTTGATTGCTGTGGTGACGGTGACCTTTCCTTTTCAATTGGTTTTGTTCTATTTTCTGTATAAACCTTCCAATTAAGTCGACGTTCTTCTGATCTACGGTATCTATCATCGTCTCTGTACGACTTTTCTGACAGTGAACCGTATTTTCTGTCCGATTTTGGCTGTTGGTAGTCTTTAGAACTTGATGATTTTCTGTAATAATTATCATTATCATCATCAGGTCTTAAGAACTGCCGTGATTTGCGGCTTGCTGAATTACTGTCCGATTTTGGCTGTTGGTAGTCTTTAGAACTTGATGATTTTCTGTAATAATTATCATTATCTTCATCAGGTTTTAAGAACTGCCGAGATTTGCGGCTTTCTGAAGGGAGACCAGTGCCACCATTCTTCCAGTAAGGATTCAGTTCTCTACCGCTAGTCGATGGATTGTAGGAGTCTATGTGATTCTTTTTCTTCTCTTCTTTAGGTTTTAAATCATCTTTTGTGAAGGTTTTTAGCATGCCTGTCATAGACATCCAATCTTCACGTTCTGTGTTCGGTTCTTTTTGCACTTTTTCGACCCACTCATCTGATTCAGATCCGCTGGAACTAGTCTGGAATTAAAGGTAACAAATACTTATCAGCTCCATTTCACAATACTTGTGACAACTGAAGGAAAGAATATTTGTAAACAACTCTTGATTGCTCCACAAACACATTAAGTTATTATTATTATTAATTGACAGGCAAGCAGTTGAGACAACTGATAAGAGCCTGTATCCAGTTATATCATGGGTTGAGTTTATAGCGGCCGCACGCAGTTTCACCCACGTGGTTCCCGTTCCCGTGGGAATAACGGGATAAAAAGTATCCTATGTTTTAATCTAGGCTATCTACTGTGTGCCAAACTTCAACCAAATCCGTTAAGTAGTTTTTGCATGATTGAGGAAGAAACATCCAAACCCACAAACTTTCATAATTTATAATATTAGTAGGATTATTTTTCAAATATTTGTCCAATCTATTGTTAAACTGATTCGTATTCTGTGCAGATATCACTTCTTCTCCCTCTGGCCACGTGGTCCGACTGCCTTTGTCCTACTGGTCGGACCACATGAACTTTTTTTCTGTTGGTTCGATTAACTAAGCGGACTATTGAAACTTTCATTTTCTTAGACCCCGTAGTCCTACCGATCACTTATTCCAAGCTTCAACTACTCTATTAAAGAAATGTTTATGTGGGTTGATTCCTGAGTTTCAATGAATTTAGACCATATTACACTAAACTAGGGTAACATGAATAGGCTTACAGCTGTTAATAAAATAACCCACACATTTATACCAGTGACATTGTAGAGCTTTCGAAATGGCTTAAATATGATTTTCCCCATATCTCGGCCATTTTGAAAATTTTCCAAAAACTGAATCAACATAAAAAATCTCCTATATAAATTACTCACACAATTTCACAAGAATAAGTTGAGAATTGTGGCCTGTAGAGGAAAACAGACGGAAAAAAGCAAAGAAGAAAGCATTTTAGCCCAAGCTGAAACAGGCGCTTCGTACTTGCTCGGTCAAAATTGTATAAAATAATTTTTTTTTGGTTATGTAGGGGCTTTTTGTTTACAAAATCTCTTTTACTCTTTTGAGGTACCTGAATGCGGTAGGACCAGATTTAAGGTTTATTTACACTGGCCTGGCATACCCCATAACGGGTTTTCATGACGAATTTGTGCGAAAGCGGGATATCTCGACTTCGGTTTTTTACCACTAGGCCTAAACGATATTTCATTTGCATTTGGAAAATACCTTGTAACCTGGTAATAATTTGTAACCATTTTGATGGAATTATATGGGAATTTTAACTAAAATACTTACACTACTTCGTCGTTTTCTTTTCCCTTCGTCTTTATCCTTGTGTTTGTGTTTTTTGCTTCGTTTTTCTTTTTTCCTTTTTTCTTTCATGATTTACAAAATGTATCACTTATATTCAGTATAATATAGATTTTCCTAATAACCACGAGCTTCTTGAAACAAACAAATGCAAAATGCAAATGCAAATAACAAACAAACAAACGCGCAGAAATTCCACTGTTTGTTTGTGCTGTGCTGTCACTGTCAAAAGAATTAGTGCATTCCAGCAGACCAATCGCTATGTCATCGGTCACCCACTGTGGTGTACATAGGCTAATGAGAAAAAACACAATCTTTTCCGAAAATGTATGTAATGGAGTTCAAAGAGAAATTTTTTTAAAGACAAGTTTTTCAGTTGCCGTAGCAACAATTGCGTCACGTGTCCGTGACATGCTCCGGCGCAAGAAAAGCCGGAAGGCTACCGAGTCGTGCCATCAAAGTCAACCAAGTACAGTTTGACCATAAAGAGATTTTTCAGTACAAAATTTAGTAAGTGTTGCCAATTTATTCGTGATTTTGACGTGTTTACATAGAAAGTGGCGCCCTCAATTTATGTCAACTCTTTATGGTCAAGCTGTATTTTGGCGTTTTGACAGGTCGACCTGACCGTGGTGCTGATTATCTAAAAAGAAACTATTTAGCGACCGATTGCATTTGACATCCATTGCTACTTTTCTTTGGTATGTTTTTGTTTACCCCAAAGAAAAGTAGCAATGTATTACGTTCATCTGTGAACTGCGTGCGACCGGTCGCTAGGCGGTTTCTAATTAGATAATCAGCCCGCGTGTCGCCTTTGTTTTTTCTTTATGGTCGTTATGGTCCAGGAAGGAGAAAATAGGCAAGCCTCGGGTGAGGCCTATGCCCAGCACCAGCAGTGAGTTGGGTATCGTGCGCCATTTTAGAATTTAGGTTTCTTTGGAAATTTTATATTTGTAACTAGTTTGTTATGCTATAAAATATCATGTACAGACATAAATTAACAATTTCTGTATACACCTACCATATAAAACTAGTAGTTCATTTATTGGATATCAAACGTTTGTTAACTGGATTTTGCCGTTCATTCACTGGTGATTTGGGGTACTTTTGTGTAAAATTCAGATTATCTAAATAACTATAAGCATTTCAGACCTATTGATGATATAATATTGAACATTAATAAATTCTGAATAGTATGTAGTGCCATTATTATAGCAAAGTCTTCCAGAAATAGGTATTCGTAATTTTTAAAGTTTCAAATCGCCTTAAGGGTTCATTCACTGGTGCACCTACCCTACATTGTTACTTTTTTTTTGGTACAAATAAAGACTTACCAAAGAAAAGAAGCAATGTATTACAACCATCTGTCAAATGAAGCCGACGGCGAAGTCGACGCTACTTGGGTTGGGCGGTAGGCCCACTGGTTCACGGGGTGTCTAGGATGTTATTATTTGGTAGTAATCATAGAGGAAATAATCACTACCTACGTTTTTGTCGTAATTTCTTATAGGGAGCTTATGTAATGAGATAGAGGTGTTATTAACATTGTCCGATACTATACGCTGTCCGATAGTATACGACCTTTAAAGCATTTTGTAAAAAGAAGTGAAAACCCAGCAAACAGCATCAACACTGTTTTTTTAGTTTTTACTTCAGTGTCTTAATTGGCACAACAATTATTATACGATTCGATCATTTATTTTATACGTTTGAATTAATATTTTTTAAACTTTTCCCTATTACAAAAAGGTCCCCAATCATTAATATTGATACTTTCTCTGTCTTTTATTATATACCAAGGTTTTAAAAGTTATACAGCGTGAAATTTTAATCATTTGGTTCCCGCCGTGGTTGGTTCCACTCATGATTACAAACAACTTTTACTATGGGGCCAACTCTCCTACTCGCAAAAAAAAAAAACAGCTGTTCCATACAAAATTGCAGTACCTCCTCGACCTTAATGTATGGAACAGCTGTTTTTTTTTTTCAAATAGGAGAGTTGGCCCCAAGGTAAAAGTTACTTGTAATCATGAGTGGAACCACCCCGCGGCGGGAACCAAATGATTAAAATTTCAGCGTGTATAAACAACCTACGTGTATTATGTTAAATTTGAATGTACCTATATTAAGTTAACTGTATTAATTATTATTGTGTTGTGTTGTACTTAATATTATTTTTTAGGAGTGCTGTATTGTATACGCCTTAAAGGCATATCATTATTTTAAGAATATGTACATAAGCAAAATTGTTATAAATGTAAAATGATTTTGTCGCTGTATCTTAATCAATAATACTTTTTAATATGTGGTTCTAATAGATTAACAAAAATCTTGTGACCGGAATTATCTATACATATAATAAATCAGAAGATTCTAAATGTTAACTAAAAAACCACTAAACGGATTTTGAAGGGATTTTCACAGTTCGGAGACTATTCAGAATAAAAGTACTGTTCTCGAGGGATAGCAAAAAAACTTTCCATGCAGACGAAGTCGCAGGCGGCCGCTAGTGAGTTTTATAATAAAAGTCAAATCAGAATAGATAAACATTTATTTAAATTTATTTACACGGATATTTGTATAAATACCGTAAATTATTAAATAATAAATAGATACCTTAATTATTAAATAAAAAAAATAAAACATTGCTATACGGAGTACATTACGAGTACATTTTTTCATCAAACACGTCTGCTTTTAAATGCTGTTACATTCCGAGTACACCTCTTTGGTCCGAGATGCCTGCCCCTGGGACCGCCCAACTCAAAGCTTTAGCCAGAGCGATAGCTAGACTATATCCATCCTTGTCATATCATAACACGATGACAAGGACGGACTTTTACTCTGGCTTTGGTTGATGTCGTCAGTGCACTGTCCGTCCTTGTCATCGTGTTATGATATGACAAGGATGGATATAGTCTAGCTATCGCTCTGGCTAAAGCTTTGAGTTGGGCGGTAGGGCCCCTGGACTGGACTTCGATTTTGGTATTCTAGGTAAACTTATCAAACGCAATAATCGCTGAGTCATCGATCGCCATAAAATATCAAAAATTTACATTAAAAACAAATTACTTTCCATAGTTAAAATGTATACTGTGGTGATCGATGACTTAGCGATTGGTCTGCTGGAATAAGTATTTCTCTATAGCAGTAGCACAAAAAGCAATACCTAATAGGTATTGAAAAACTAGTAATCGTTAAGGTCGAAACAAATTATCGGACGCGGCTTATGGACGCGGCTTACTGCCGCGGCTGATAAGTGTGCACACTCTAATAACATCCTGCGTGCCAGATAGCTATCGGACGTCCGATGACGTCATATTAGTCTATGGTTACGTCCGCGACTTACGTCCGATAGTTTGTACACCTCAGTGTATTTTTATAGTCCCAGATACCTATCAGCCGCGGCAGTAAGCCGCGTCCGATAATTTGTTTTGACCTTTATCGTTCACAGAAACGAGGCCTGTGTACAGTCAGCGCCAAAATTAAATTAACCGTATACCAAGACGTTATGGTGCACTTTCGTTTATTCTCAAAACAAATGAAAGTTCACCATTGTCTTCTTGAGATAAGGTTGATTTCTGTCAAATTATTAGGTACTAGCGGCCGCCCGCGACTTCGTCTGCGTGGAAAGTTTTTTTGCTATCCCTCGGGAACAGTGCTTTTTTCGGGATGAAAGTTACCCTATGTCCTTCTCTGTACCCCTGACAACGTGTATGCAAAATTTCATGACGATCGGTTGAGTAGTTAAGACGTGAAGGCGTAACAAACAAATAAACAAACAAACAAACGGACTTTCGCATTTATAATATTAGTAAGGATATATTTTGTTAGGTTTGAATGCTCCGATCATTTTTGCGTTGACTGTACAAGCTATTCAGGCAGGAGGGTCTCACTCCGCGCTTAAAATTTTATATTAGCCTGCTGCTCGCGGCTGAATCGGTCGAGCCAACGCACGAGGGGTGTCGTGTGTCGGTTGAGACAGAGTTACGCGACTAAACACGACAGAAAGAGACGGTGCATCCTTACTAATATTATAAATGCGAAAGTCCGTATGTTTGTTTGTTACGCCTTCACGTCTTAACTACTGAACCGATCATCATGAAATTTTGCGTACACGTTGTCAGGGGTACAGAGAAGGACATAGGGTACCTTTCATCCCGAAAAAAAGTATTGTTCCCGAGGGATAGCAAAAAACTTTCCACGCAGACGAAGTCGCGGGCGGCCGCTAGTATTACGAATGCGAAAATCCGTTTGTTTGTTTGTTACGCCTACACGTCTTAACTACTGAACCGATCATCATGAAATTTTGCATACATGTTGTCAGGGATACAGAAAAGGACATAGGGTACTTTTAATCCAGAAATAACGTACAGTTCTCGAAGGATAGCAAAAAAACTGTCCACGCAGACGGGCGACCGCTAGTACAATAATAAGTACGCAGCGCTGTGCAATTTGAAATTGTACTTTATTGCCATGCACCGAGAGTAGCTTATTGATTGTCTTCGTGCAGATGGACTTCTGTACTTTAGTACTATTAATATTCTGTGACTATTATGATTATTTCTTCCGCTTGACGCCTTTATGTACTAATTTGGTGTGTGTGTAAAGTGCGGGCCTCTGTTTGAATGTGTCACCGCAATCTTCGCACATGAAGGTACGTTGTTCTGAATGCGTCAGTTGATGTCCACGGAGTGTCGATTGTGTCTGAAAACATATTATGAAGATAAATAAAAATAAAAATGCGCTACTTCATCTTAGTGGGTAGTTATTTTTGGGTAGTATTTAATCGTGTAACAATAAATTCCCATTTTGGGTATCAAAAATACTGAAATACTAAGTGGGTGACGGACCGAGGGCGACTACAGATATTGAAAATGGGTGACTTTAAAATACAAATTGAGTAACTAGTTATTCAGAACGAGCGACCAAATTATTAAGGTAAATGTCCCATACTTCGGCATGTATTCGTTCTTATGATGTTTGTACAAATTTTTCGAATACATTTACTGACGAAATAACAAAAATTAAGCACAACTGTTGTACTAAATTCTTAGACAGAGATAAATACGTAAAACCGTGTAATGTATCATTTAGATATAAAAAAGTTACTAGTAGGGAGGTTGAAAAATATATAAATAACCTTAGAATGAGAAAGTCACCAGGTTTGGATGGAATTCGTGTACAAGACCTCCAACATATAAAAAAGAATATTAGTCCAGTACTTGCATTATTCATAAATTTATGTCTTACTCAGGGTCTATATCCAGACGACTTAAAGAAATCGATCATACGTCCTATATTTAAACAGGGAAGTCATTATGAGTATACTAATTATAGGCCCATAGCAATTCTTTCAGTGATAAACAAGTTGGTGGAAAAAGTCATAGTTGACCAGGTGAGCTCTTTCCTAGAGAAAAATGGCTCATTAACGAATGCACAGCACGGCTTTAGACAAGGGCGCGGCACCTCCACGGCGCTGGCGGCCTTTACGGATGATGTTAACACCTGCCTGGACAGCGGTAAGCAAGTTGTATGTGTTTTTATCGACTATTGGTATTGGTATTGGTGATGGGCTCTTTTTTCCGCATTTAGACTCCTATTTGGTCCGTTATGCGTGAACACAGCATTGGTGTGGCTAGTCAAGCCATCCCAGCTCCTTCCAGAAGCGCAGAAGCCTCCTGGGGCGTTCACAGGCTTCTAGGAGCGACCTCACGTCTTTGAGGATTTCTGCCCGGTGTGCGGCCAACCCCACGCACTCCAGGATCACGTGGGCGGCTGTTTCCTCTGCGTCCAGGCATCCTCTACATAGGGGACTGTCTGTCGCATTCATGATGAATAGTTGTCGGTTTAAGGCAAGGTGACCTGTAAGTGTGCCTACAACTATTCGGAGGTCTGGACGGTTAAGGCTGAGCAGTCTACAGGTCAACCGCGGCGAGACTGCGGTCATCGCCAACTTGGACTGTCTACAGCTTGTTAGATCTACCCATCGAGTATTATGTGCAGCACGAGTACGTAGTCTTACCCATGAGCGCAGTTGGCTGAACGGGAGTGGCAGAATGGGTATGGGTCCTGCCACTGTTGTAGAAGATCCCTTTCTAGCCAGCTCATCGGCGGCGTCGTTCCCGTGTGATCCACTATGCCCTTTAATCCATTGTAGGATTACTTTGTTTTTGGATGCTAAACGATCCAAAACTTGGTGGCATTCGTATACGATACTGGAGTTGATCGTGTTGGCCTCCAGTGCTGTTAGAACGGCCATGCTATTTATCGACTATAAAAAGGCGTTTGATACGTTAGACCACGAAATATTATTGCAATCCATGGATGAATGTGGCATACGCGGTCCGACTAATAAATGGTTTCGAAATTATCTTAGCAACAGAACTATCCGTACGGTGGTCAGCGGCGTGGAGGGTGCCGAGCGCAATGTCGTGCTGGGCGATCCCACTGGCTCAGTATACGGGCCGATCGGCTACATTATGCACGTCAATAGCGTGCCTGGAGTAGTTCAGTATTGCCGGGTGTATATGTATGCGGATGATATGTGTTTACTTTATTCATCTAAGAACGTTGCGGAAATAATAAGCTGTTTGCAAGTTGACTTGGATAACATAACCAAATGGGCGCATGATAATGGTATTATAATCAACCAGACTAAAACAAAATGCATACATATACACTCGCCTTACAACCGGTCCGCGACGTCATTGAATCTCGATGAAATTAATTTAATGTGTCACAATTACGAGTGCCTGCATGGTGGCGCGAGCGCCTGCCGCTGCGCTCGCCTGGGGTTTGTTGACTCGTTTAAATATCTAGGCTTACATGTTGACCGTAAGTTTAACTGGAAGGTACACGTCGGTGAGGTATGTACGAAGCTTAGGGTATTGTTGGGAAAATTTTACCATCTGAAGTCAGTGTTAAATAGACCTAGTCTACGAATGATTTATCATGCATTAGTTGATTCGTTTCTTAGCTACGGTTTGAGCTGTTATGGACGAACCTTTGATACATACCTCAAAGATGTTAAAAACTTACAAATAAGATTTCTTAAATATTTAGTTTGTAATAATACAAAAATGAAATGTAATGGAGACTATGAAAAATTGTTTACCTACTGCAAAATTCTACCTGTTGAAGCCAAATTTGAATATTTAGTTATAATGGAAAATTATTACAATAATACATTTATGAAACGAGTAATGAATAAATATAATACAAGAAGGGTAAGGGAAAATAAATATGTGTGTTCTAAGGTCAAAAATTATTACGGTAAAAGAACTAATAAATATGTACTGCCAAGTATTTATAATAGAATAGACTTTTTAAGAAAAAATATAAATATCTGTAAATTAACTATAAAAAAGAAACTTAAATCATTTTTGCTTGAAAATCTTGAAAAGCAATAACGTGAATGCATGTATTTTGTTTAACATAGATTTAAAGTTTTTGATTTGTGTAACTATACATTATTTAAAAATGGGTGTAAACTTACTTGCCAACAAACTGCACTGCAGTTTGGCGAGATAGAAAAATGTGAAAACATGTAATGTATAATTATGAATAAAAAAAATAAAAAAAAAAAATGTTAAGGCTCTTACGACTTTGAGATTTTATATAAATTTAACTGAACATGATATCAGTTTGAAACCTTTTGTGTCATGAATATTGGTATTTTGACAGTAATTTAATGCATAAATCATGTAGTTTTAGCTTGAATTTATTTTTATATTAATTTATTTGTCGACCTCTTGATTGAACCCTGTTTCGTGATAAAAATTTGGCTCTGCTTCTAAGTTCGTGAGTTCATGTCCCTTGTTTCGGTATAAAGATTTTTACATTAAATTATGATAATTTATTAATAAAAAAACAAATATTTGAAGGATTTCATAATCAGAAACAATATGAAGATATTTTTAAAATAAAAAATATGTGAGGGCATTAATACTTACAAAATAAAAATGAAAACAAAATTCAATAAGTATCTGTTTTGTTTGAAATTTTGTTTTTTATTTTTAATAATAAAATTATTATTATCATATTATTTTAATAAAAAATTTACTTTCGAAAATAAATAAAATCAATTTAATAACAACCAAAGTTATACTGGTAGTACCAACTTATCCGAATTTGACTTAAAATCGTAAATTTAGGTCACCTTCTAACTCGAAATTATAGGAATTCTGGTGAACAAAACATATACCGAATTTAGCTCCTAAGAAACTTCATTAAATACATTATTTGTTTTTTAACTTTTATTTAAATTATCTTAATTATTATATAAATAAACAAGCATGAAAAATGTCTCTATAATATCCCTGATTCGGTAGTGACACGAACTAGGGGACACACGAAAAATAACATGACCGCTATTCCGTGAGTCAATTTATTGCAATTTTAAAGGAATTATATGCTTGCATATAACTTTTTTCTTAGTCAAATCAATTGTTAAGGAACGCAAGAAAGCACTATTTAAAGTTTTATTCAAATGGACTTACCTTTGCCTTTCTATGAGCTTAAGAAGTACGAGCGCTAACCTTACGATGGTGTCAAGGAATACACGCCACACAGCGGTCCGAGGCCGAATGCAGAGTTTCAAACGTCACATTGCTCTCAGTTTAGTCGCCAAAATGTTGGTGTTTGATTTTTTCGACAGTTTAAATGATAGAGATTTTTTACTGATATATAATATAAATAAATAATATATAGATTCCTTGTTTTCCGCGCCAGAAACAAAACTCACGAAATAATGTACTATCACGAAGTAATGGCCCTTTACCTTATTTTGCGACACGACAACCTAGGGGCAGGCAAAACATTCAAAATATGGCTTAATTTTATAAAAAAAAATATATTATCCTATCGAGATGACAAAAATACCATATTGGGCAGCTTTAATCAGTTAAATAGTTACCTACCTGGTATAATAGTTGCCCATTCAGTATTTTTGTCACTCATTTAGAATTTTCACTGCTAACTTAAATTATTTATCTCCCACGTGTAGTCGCCCGTTTTACGTATTTTTGTAATCAACTGTTAGTCACCCGTTTAGTTATTTTGTCACCCAAAAAATAAACTGCTGCCCAGTTTAGAATTTAAGTATTCCATTAACAGTCGCCTTTAATTATTTCCAGTCACCCAATTAATTAATTCCCTTATTTTTTTATCATTCGGGAACAGGGGCCTTACTATGAGCTCTTGTAGCAGGACTTATATTGAACTGCCTTACTTTTTCGTACTATGACCTCAAAGGTTAGTTCAAAAGCAGGCATTAGGCAGTCCTGTTTAAGGCCTCCTTTTGAACTGAACGGCTCAATGGTTTCTTATTTGCCATGTAAAGGATAGAAAGCGCCCTGTCCTTCTCTGTAAACAGCAAACATCTTGACGCTCTTTCGACGGAGTGGGGATAAGTTCGCGCATGTACACTTGCAGCGACCAATAGCGCGCGCCCCTCTCCCGCCGCCCCCGTACCTCACGGCTGATACACAAAATACGCGTTCTGCGCAATCCCCACCCGATTTCAAGATGTTTGCCGGCTACTGTACCCTTACAAAATTGCATGATGATCGGTTGAGTAGTTAAGACGTGAAAGCTTAACAAACAAACTTGTCCATCAGCCACTTTTTAATGTCCCCACTGCTGGGGCACAGGCCTACCTTTATACAGGGTAATTTTGCGACCCCTTTACAAAATCAAATATAAGGTCAAGGAAGTAATAAAAATGGTGAAATAATTATGAATTATCTCTTTTTAATTTCACAGTTTTTATATCCTAAAAACCTAGGCGCGCACGGTCACCCTCACGCACGGGACGCGAGCGGGGAAAGGCGGGTGGCGGGAGGGGGCTCGCGCGGGTCGACCGTACGATGCACAAACAGTGACAACAATTTCAATTTGTGGAGGGAAAAGTTTGGGGTAAAAATGTAAAAAAAAAAAAGTTTTTTTTACTTCATAAATTGATTGTACTGCTGTTATACAATGACCTGACAAAATTTGAAAAGGGGTCCAAAAATTACCCTGTAGGTGGTAAGGAGGACGAGCCATAACCCACCACGCGGGCCCAATGCGGATTGGTGGGTGTTAACGACTGCAAATGCAGCCGGGACCAACGGCTTAACGTGCCTTCCAAAGCGCGGAGGAGCTCGAGATAGTAAATTTTTGGTCACCCATCCCATTACCGACCCTTACGAAAGTTGCTTAACCTCCACAAAATTACTTTCGCATTAATAATATTATTTCTTACTTTTCTTTCTTGTAAAGTGGTTGCTGTACAATATAAGGTAGCAAGCATATACACAGCATAAACTGAATTTATAACATGAATAAGAAAGATCTTAACCCAAGGATAACTTATGAATAAGAATAGAAAAAAGTAACTTACGAAAAACTTCTTTCCACAAACATTGCAGGGGTGGTTCCTAGTTCTGCTGAGTCCATGATGTTTCTGTTTGTGGTTTTTCAAACGCCAGTCTGATATAAATAACTGTAAAAAGGTTAAATATACAGCGTACAGTGTTAATAATTTGGTTCCCGTAGTGGGGAGGTTCCACTCATGATTAGAGTTTGGTCAACGAAAGATGAAACTCGCTTGGAAATGGAACTAATTTTGCCCCTTATTTTAAGGTTCAGTTTCCAATAACTTAACTTCTAAACGTTAATTTAACAGGGAAAGTGGAGCCTCCATTTCCGGTTCATCTTTCGTTGACCAGACTCTACAAGCAACTTTTATTTATTAAGATAATTAATATAATTGAAAAAATACTTAAAAAAATCGACTCGCCCGTAGCACCTCAGACAGGATAAAAATAGCATTAATAGCAATTTAATATGAAAATAGCATTTTGGATGCCTAAAATCTAACTGTCTTATTCAGAGATGTTTCACAAAACTGGGGTGCAAGACTGTTCTAACAAAACCTGGTTTAATGCTTGTAAACCAATCACAATGCACCTTTTAATCCTTAAACGGTGGGACTAAACGTTAAACTGTCACTCTGAATACGATTTGCGCTAAAATGGCGTTAGTCCGCAGTCTAACGCCATGTTAACTTTGGCCCTAGTTTAACGAACGCACTCTGAATAAGACAGTAAAAGGTTAATAATTTTATTTATTATTTCAAAAAATCTGCAGTTCCATACAAAAGCACAATATCTACTTTATCTACCTTAATGTATGGAACAAATGTTTTTTTTCGCGATACCAGAGTTGGCTTAATATTAAAAGTGGCTTGTAGTGAGTGGAACGGTTCCACTGGAACCACCCCACTGCGGAAACCAAATGATTACAATTTCACCAAATGATAAAAATAGCATTGTGAATGCCTAAAATCAAAATTTTCAATAATTATATAGCTATTTCATCTTAATCGATTGTCTGGCATCTGTGAAGGTGTTGCATTCGAATGTCACAGTTCACATTGATGAGACAACGCTGGCTTACAGCGGAAACGTAAAAAGTACTAGAAAATTTCACCGCTGCCACTAGCGACTCGTAGCATAATTGGTTAGTGCATTGGGCCGGAATCACAAGGGTGCGGGTTCGAATCCCGTCTGCTGCTACGAGTGAGTCGATTTTTTCTAGTATTTTTTCAAATATATTAAGTATCTTAATACAATTTCAGAGTAATACCCATCTATAAAGATCTTTATTCGTTTGATCACTACATCAGTCACCGCCAAAGGCAAACGTCGGTCGGTCAAACAATATTCAACTTAAAGTCCAGTGAATAAAGATCAAAATTCCATTACGTTCTATCGTTAACGACGACGAAGGATTTAGTTGTTAACTAACCTTATTACATAATTCGCATTTGAACTGCGACCTCTTCAAGTGATAGAAATTGTAGTGTTTTGTGAGGTACACTTTAGAAGAAAACTTTTTGTTACACTCTGGGCAAGGGTGTCTGGAAAATAAACAAATTATTGGTTCAAAAATTATAAAAAGAGAGAATAAACATTTATTGCCTCATGAAAAAACATGACACAGACTTGAGGGCATTGTCACTCCGCGCACGAGTATGAAGCCCTCGGCGTCCTCTGAGAGGACAAATTTCATACGTCAGAAAAGATAGGAGCAACGCGATAGAAAGAGAGGCAACTACTTGGTGAATATAATGTAGGGAAGGAAGCGCTGTGCGACCTGAATTGCACTTTATTGTGTAGGAGCAAGAATCGCTATTTATTTAAAGCTACGCCATTGATTTGAAAAAAAAAAATAGTTTAAAAATACAACTTGTTAATGAATGAAAATCCTTCGGACCACCAAAATGATCAATTTTCCAATGGGACTAAATCTGAAATCGCGAAAAAAATCTGCTGTTTTATACAAAAATAAATAACGAAAATATGAAAATGTATGAAACAGCTGATTTTTTTTCGCGATTCCCGAGCTCTGTTGGTCCCATAGTAAAAGTTGTTCAGCTTGGTCCGATGAAAAGGGCTTTCCCATTTTTGGTTCATTCATTAACACCCTGTATAGGTGATTGCAGACTTACTGGTCCGGAGAATGGGCGGCGCTCTGTCTCAAATGACTTCTATATACTTGGACGCTTTTGTACTGAATATTGCAAATAGCACAGTAAGACAATTGCTGGGCCAAAGTATCGTTGTGATTAGCTATATGGGTCTCTAAACGGGACGCTTTCATAAAACTTTTGTTGCAGATTGTACAGACAAATTCTCTTTTGACACCATGGATCCGTCTGTAGACATAAAGATTTAATTTACAAAAAGAACACAAAGAAACTAGTTTGGATATGGATTAACATTTTAAAAACAGTTAAAAATATGAAGTTAGGTATATAATATAAATAGAAACGGACCCAAAACGGAACCCTGAGGAACTCATATTTAGCAATGAGTCATGCATTTTAACTATTATTTTTCAAAAAAAATAATAGTTTCAATGAGGGCTTTTCAAAGTGACATTAAAAAAAATTGTAACTATTTGCCTCACTAGATGGCGTTGATGGAAAGAGATGAGTCAAAATTGGCTTTTAAAAATAAACTGCCTGTACCAAAGAGGAAGTAAGCACTCGCTGGCTGACATCTGACCAAAGAGAAACATTTTAGGGTTACATCTGCCTGCCTACCTGAGTATTCTTCGAAGATTAGTAAAAAAAATACATTGAGACATACATTTTCATCAACGCCATCTATCGAGCCTACAGCTTTTTGATTTATCAAACGTTCAATGCCATAGTTTGTAAGGAAAAAGATTGACAACAATATTGAGGATTTGAGATACATAACATGGAGATAGCCTTAGTCAAAAGCCTTAGTAAAATCTGAAGCAATATTTTTTTAAATCTTTCAATGCCTGACTTACACTTTATGTGTTCTCAAAGTTGATTTCTTCTTGAATTTCTCGCCACATTCGTTGCAATATATAACATGCATCGTAGTCATGTGTTTATCGAGTTCTTCTGGAGTCCTTAAATATAAGTTTATGTAAATATTAAGAGGAAATCGATTTCAAGTATAGACGACGGTGCATCACGCACATGTTGATAAATAAGCTTTAATAAGCTTTTTTAGCAAGTTCATCTGTTAAATTTGATGAGCTGTCGTGGGTGGGTGAGTGCCATAAAGGCGAGTTAGTTAAGCTTAAGGTACAAATTTTGTACAAATAGAGAAACAGTCTACTCTCTTGAATCCAATGTCAATCTCAATGAAACAAATGGTTAACAAAAACTGTTTTTATAAAATCAAGGCTGAAAACAAAATAATAAACTTACTTGACAACAACGGAACACTGTTGGCAGTGAATACTATTGATATCATCTGCACTATGCCTTGTCTGGCAATGGGTGTAAGCTTGCCAAAGCTCAACACTTTCAAACTTGCATAGTTTACATCTGTAGATTATGAAATGTGTTTGGCAATGCCTTTCTATGGCAGTCTTATGAGCAAATCTTACTTTGCAAACATCACAAACGAATGCGCCGATACTCTGAAAATGGCAAAACAAGTTTAATTGCCATAATTATGGCAATTCGTGATACTACGAACATTATTCAATCAGCCCAGGAACTTAATAAGTAGTAGCTCAGTAGCCCAAAATATACACTATTTTTTTTCTATATTCATTGTATTCAGTTGGTCTTTCGAGCTGGATAATCAGTGTCATCATCTCATCGGGTACAGCTAGACATTTTTAGTGAGTAAGAGAGTAATAGTTGTGGCGTAACGTGTGAGCGAGAAGTGAATACGGTGGTACATACCTCGTCATGTTTCTTTTTAATATGTTCATCGATTTTTTCTCGCCTTGTAAACCCGATTAAGCAACTATCACATTTGAACTGTATCTTCTTAAAATTAGGTCTACTCCTTTTTTGCTCCCTGTTCTCTATCATTTCTTCAACAGTAAAAACAATTTTTGCAAACTTATTCCTAACTTTTTCATCTTGTATTTTAAATGTTTTCTTATTTTTAAACTTTGGTTTTTCTTTATCACTTTTTATTATTGCGTTTGGCAATCTTCCTTTATGGAGGCTAGTTACATTTTCTGCCTTTTCTAAAACTTCAGCTATTTCATTATTATCATTTCTATTGCTAAGATTAGAACTGTAATTATTTACATTTGCTTTAACTTCAAGTGAATCTACATATACATTGATACAACTATCAACAACTGGCTTTTCATCATAAATATTTTTATTGAATTCAATTTCCTCATCATAATTGTTACAATCACTATCCAGTTGTTCTTCTTTAACTATATTAAATTCTGTTTTCCTACTTTCATAGTTTATAAGAGGGTCTGAATGATAATAAAACTGATAATCATAATAGTTTTTATATTGCACGGACAGTTTGCTGAAGCATTTGTTTATTTTAATCTGAAACAATACAAAATTTTTACTTCTTAGTTTGATCTTCAATATTGTATGATCGGCAACTCACGAGCTTTATCACTTTGCAGAAAAATTCATGGATGCATTCATATCGTTCTTCCACAAACTAAACGTATGATAGTGAACTGGAACGAACCAGAATGTATTTCCTTACAAACCTTCTGACTGATAGGTATAGGTATAGGTATTTTATCAGAACAATGTAAGGAGAACTTTTCACGAACCGGAACAGGTGCATTTTAGTCCATATTGACCACTACCTGTGCGTGAGAAACTGCTTAATTCCTTGACACTGACTCGACAGCATGAGGTTAGCTAAAAATAGCTTAAGCCATTCAGTCAACACCAACCCAGCCGCATGAGGTCGGCAATTTGTTCATGTGTTCTTCTTTTGTCTCTTTTCTTCTCTGGTGCAAATTATTTGTAGGGGAGTATACGGGGGGCCTAGGTGAGTTAAGGAAATTTCTTGTGCAAACCCTCTTTAGTACTAACAACAGTACCTACATTTTTGTTGATTATGTGTATAACTTTATTAACAATTTGAATGCTCAAACTCATTTATTTTAAAGAATATATTGCCTCTGTATACATCATCATTATCATATCAGCCGCACGACACCCACTGCAGGGTATAGGCCTCCCCCAAGGATCTCCATGAGGATTGGTCCTGCGCTGCCCGCATCCAGTGGCTTCCCGTTGTTCTTCTGTATACTTACAATTTACTATATTACTGTGCCTCTTTAAACTAACTAGGCACATTCATAATTAGGTACTTACCTTTAGTTTTAATGAGTCTTGTGCTAATTTTACTTGCGACTTGAATTTTGAAAAGTTTTCCATTATTTTATAGCATTCCCAGCAAATGCTTCCATGTAAATGATTAATCTGAAATCAAAGCCATTATTTTAATAAAAATATTACCAAAATATTTTCGTGTACACACACTCACACACAATTTAACTAAATAAACGACCTATTTAGAACTAGCAAACTACACCAGATTTACCAGTTACTTTTAAATTACCTATCGCATTCCCTAATAGTAGTTATAAATAGGTCGTTTAGTTAAATTTGAATGCACACACAAGAATTTTCTGAAAGTAAACAAACCTCATGTAAATGAAAATCTTGAATAAGGGAATGAGCTTGTTTCAGTGGGATATATCGGCGATTTAAACTTAAACATGTCTGGCAAATATTCACTTCCATTTATATTTTTTGAAGAATTATAAAATCACAATATTATCATCACAAAAAAATAATTCATTTTTTTGATTTGATTATTCGACATCGATAGTGATGGGCCAACTCGAGTTCCGACCCGGGTTGACTCGAGTTGCAGTTGTATCGGGTCAACTCGAGCCACCCGCCGCCAGTTGGCCGATCTAATTCGAGTTAACCCGTTGCACCCGAAGTTCTGTTTTCTTACTATCGGCGAATTTTTATATTTTACTGTTTACTTGTTTTGTTTCTTTTAATGTTTGGATAGACAAATATTAAAGTTCGGTTTTTATAAGCTCTTTTTACTTCGTAATTGTGTTGAGTGTGAATTTTGTGACGTGTTTAACTTTAAGACAATGTCATCCAGTCGGAAAAAGAAATCAACGGTTTGGGAAGTATTTGATTTACCTGTACCGATGGCAAAGTAATGTGCAAAATATGTTCTGATATACAAGGTGTTTGGTAAAAGCCTTATAAAGCCGAATATGGTAGATAGGGACCATCAAATTGAACAACTTTTACTATGGGACCAACTCCGAAATCGTGAAAAAAAATCAGCTGTTCCATACATTTTGATATTTTCGTTATTATTTTTTGTATGAAACAGCTGATTTTTTTTTCGTGATTTCAGAGTTGGTCCCATAGTAAAAGTTGTTCAGTGTGATGGTCCCTATCTACCATATTCGGCTTTATAAGGCTTTTACCAAACACCTTGTATACAAATATTCAGGAAATACGATAACTCTTGAAAATCACATAAAAGAAAACACCCTAGTGGATGACAGTATTTTTTTTTCACCAACTCACCTTACCTGTTGAGGGAGGTTTCTAACCTATATGCTCTGCTCTATGGTACATTCGGAATTCAAGTGAGTTTGATATGTCAATCTGCTTGCACATCTGTAGTTTGACGTATTCATTGTAAAGCCGTGGTAGCAGGTCGTAGCGGGTTGACCCGCGAGCCAACTCGGGTTGGCTAACTCGAGTTGAAACCGAGTTACGCGAATTTTGAAACGGGTTGACTCGAGTTGGAAATAAACCGAGTTGGCCCATCACTAGACATCGACACTTCGGTTCGACATTGACTGACATTGACATTAGGTGCATTCCAGAAGACCAATCGCTAAGTCATCGGTCACCACAGTATACATTTTAATATAACTTACGACATGTAAATTATGTGTAAAACTGCTGTATGGCGACTTTTTAAATACAATAGGTATCGAGCGTCAGCGTAAAGGCCGAAACAAATTATCGGACGCGGCTTACTGCCGCGGCTGATCTGAGGTGTGCAAACTATCGGATACGTCCGCGACCTACTACATCCGATAGTTTGCACACCTCAGATCAGCCGCGGCAGTAAGCCGCGTCCGATAATTTGTTCGGACCTTCAATCGTAACGGCCGATTTCAATAATCTTTCCTCAGTAAGAGATAGGCTTACTAAAGATTTGTTTCCTAGATATATTGGGTACGGAACCCTAATTATAAGTAGATTCGAGTAGACAGACACCCGCCCCACGGCGATTGTACAAGCGTAAAAACGCATTAGCTTTGAAACGCCCGCCGGCCCCACACAGATGGCGATTGTAGTACTATTTATATTATAGTACTACAATCGCCATCAGCGTTGCATGCAATAAATGGGGTGTATCACGCAAAGCTAATCGCATATGCCGCCAGCGGCGACCAGGGGACTAATTGTCTAACATCAAAATCTATCGCAAGAAATCGCTTTCATTTGACAGATGGATGTGACACATTGCTGCATTTCGTTGGTAAGTTTTTATTTGTGCCAAAGAGAAGCATCAATGTGTTACATCCTTAAAGCGATTGCGATAGATTTTGAAATTAGACAATAGAAAGGCTGGCCTCTTTCAATGATTTTGATTGGTTAAAATACGTCAGAAATGACATTAGACATTTGAAACAACCAATGAAACTATTTTGGGACTGTCGCTTGTGGCGCCATTAGTAGGTACTTCAGTATCACACCCCATTGAATGAAGAAGGGGGTATACCTAATCTCGGCGGGCCTTGTCGTTGCTGCTCGTTGGATTCGTACTTACGAGTATAGTCGACGACCTCCGTGGTCGAGTGGTTCACACGCTGGTTTTCAAGGCGTCGCGTCACCATCTCTTGAGGTCCCGGGTTCGATCCCCGGCTGGGTCAATGTAGAAAATGAACTTTTCAATATTGTCTCAGGTCTGGGTGTGTGTCATACCACCGTTGTTTCTGATTTCCATAACACAAGTGCTATAGCTACTTACTTTGGGATTGGAGCAATGTATGTGATGTTGTCAAATTTTTATTTATTTATTTATAGTGGGATAACTGCCTCTGTGGTCTAGTTTAAAAAAATCTGTCCCCTTACAACACAATTTAATAGATAAGCGCCAAAAGTATTTTTGGCACATAATTTATAACAGATGTTCGAATTGAATATATGCCTTAGCTCTAAGAAAGTGGGGTTTCAGACCAGTGATACGATACCAACCTTTACCTACATAATATTTGCTTTTAAATTAAAATAGGCGTTTACTTGCGCTTTGCATACAAATAGAGTTTTTCTGTGGTCATATCATAAGTAACATGAAATTTTATTATCTAAGTTACCGTCAAAGAACATAATCCGTTAATCTGCAGATCAACTAGTGAATCTGCAGATTAACTGGTCGAGTCAGTTGAAGTGCAATTTTTTTCTTAAAGTAGACGATTTCCGCACTTTAACTAGTTAATCTGCACATTAACAAATGCTACACCGTTAAAGTGCGGAATACAGTGAGTGAAATAGCCAAGGCTTCAGGAAATTTAAGTAAAATACCTATATTGAAAGTTTATTTTACAATAACTTCGTTTCTGGCGCTTCGCCGGCCGCTCCCGCGGCACGCTCGTTCGTCTCGCCAGGCTAGGCGCACTCCGCGCTTTAGGTACAAAGCTACAAGTAGGTAGCGGGTCCGTCCGGACGGACTAATTTCAGAGGGCTAACGCGTGCCGGTTGGGTCGCACATTAGCAGTTTGATTTCGATAGTATGCCTTAATACGAATAAAAAGGTTCCGAACCTCACGTTTTTCACTCTTCCAAAAGTTCCAAACGACATAAAAACGTAAGAAGTGCTTGTCTACTAGGTACCTAGATAGTAACTAGTATCCGTTTATTCTTATTGCTAAACAATCTTCGCCCAACTATTTATTGAAATAATAATTTATCGATTAGGTAGGTACTTACTTACCTACTTACTTTCGAAATAAAATAATTATAATTACAATTTCATTTCGTAATAAAGCCAATTGCTTTAAAGCCAGCATGTATAGTCTGATGTGGCGTTGACTGTACCTAGCCTATGTTTTTTTTAAACGTATTTAATACACATTATTTCACAAACACATAACTTGTAATAAATTAACTACCAGTTATTTAATTATTATTTAAAAGAAGAAACCCTGAAGTCGTTAGAAGAGATAAGAGCTACGCGATAGAAAGAGAGGCAACTTCTAGGTGAATATAACTGTAGGCAAGAGAGAGGGGTGCAACCTGAATTGCACTTTATTGGGTATGGAATAGAATCGTTATTTATTTAAATGACTTTGCGGAGTGGATCTTCTGTACTTGTACTATTATGTATTCTGTGGTCTCGCGCGTTTTTGGTCGCAATAATGATGACCTAACCTAATAAACTCTTTAACACTTTTTGCACGAGCTGCGCCTTCCCGTCACCCCGCTTATGTGTCTATATTACGCATTTTTTCCAATAAAAGAACCTGTTTCCGTACTTTAACTGATCCTTGATCGTTAATCTGCAGATTAACTAGTTAATTTGCAGATTCGCTGATTTCCGCACTTTAACGGTGACATATTATAGTCACTGCTAGAAGTAGATAGCAAAACTGCTAAGAGTGGCCGTTTTTGACACATTTTCTATCTACTTCTACGAATGACGCAAATGAGGGCAAGTACTGATACCTTCTAAAAATACTAGACCATGGGCCCTAAAAACTCCACGTAAATCATTCTTAAAATCTTTTTCTATTAATAACTTATTAAATCAAAACCTCTGAGGGCGCCAATTTCGGTCATTTAACCAAAAGCATAGGCTACACTTTTTTATGTACTTTGATGTAGCGTCATAGTAATAAAAAAATCTTTCAAGAAACAAAAGAACATTGGAAGGACGCACTTACTGACTTGTGTAATTTGACCTCGCGTCTTCCATTGAGCTGTAAAGTGCGCCAGGGTTGAAAGAGGTCATTATATTCTGGTTACTTGCCTACGCTCACGAACTGACGTCACGTCCAGCCCTCACACACCTCCCGTGATAATGACAATGCAGCGCTGTAAAGCGCTTTTTTTGATAAACAAGCTGTTGAAAATAGCTTATAGGAAAATTGTGAAATAAACTTTAAATATTATATGATCCCTGACCTGCCCGTTGATTACGTAAGTCGGTTGCTAACAATTCTCGATTGAAATCGATTGAAAGCAAGCGAAAGAAAGTTATAAATAACTAAACTGCGCCAGTATCCTTAAGAAGTAAACACGTAGAAAAACACAATAATAAGGTCATATATCAAGATCAGACGCACAATTAAATTATTTGTTTATTTATCATTATTTATTTGCAGCATGTATGTAAGTACCTACTTTATGTAAATACTTAGCTAAATGCAAAACCAGCTGTATAAATTCTAGTTACGTAAGTAATTAGTGTGAAGAAAACACAATGTAAAACTACACTTTTACAATATAAATAAGGACCCATGCCACTATTTAATTATTATGTGCAAGCACCCATGCCACGTTGTTAGACTAAAATAGTAAATAAGATCTATAATATAAGCAAAGAGGCCCAGTGGTTTAGCGCAGGGGTGTCAAAGGTACGGCCCGCGACCAGAATCTGTCCAGTGTGGATTTTAGCAGGGCTTCAAATACCGTTAAAAATTAGTAACGTTAAAAAAAATAACGTTAAAAATGGAAATTAATAACGGTAAAACAGAATTTAACGTTATTTTTTCGTTTCTTGATAACGTTATTATGTTACTGTATAAAAATATTTAAAAGCAATGTGTAATTGACGTTGACGCCGCCGTGACGTGATCAGTCTCTGCGGTAGGTACTAGGTAGTAGAGGTATCTACCTACAATACGCAATTTTTATAAAATTACCGTTAAAAATAACGTTATTTTTTAACGTTCTCGACATTAATTTAACGTTATATTAAGGTTATGTTATTAGGTATCGTTAAAAAAAATAACGTTATCAAGGTATCATATTGAAAATAACATTACGTAACGTTATTTTTACTGTTAATTGATAACGTTATAAAGCCCTGTTTTAGATGGCATACGATACGACACCACTAGTCTACGTATTGTAAGATAATAAAATAAATAAATTAAAAAAATATTTAAAACACGACTGCCCTGCCAAAAACGAACTAAAAAGTTAAACAACAAGTGTCATTGCAGTCGGGGGACCTTATTATGGAACAATTTTTGATCAAAGAGGTCCCCCGACTGCAATGACACTTGTTGTTTAACTTTTTAGTTCGTTTTTGGCAGGGCAGTCGTGTTTTAAATATTTTTTTTTTTAATTTATTTATTTTTATTTCACACATTTTAGTGACATATTATATAGTTTTGGAATGTTCTCATCAAGGCCTTTCATTTGATGTCCATATTGTAATAATAGAAGAAAAAAAATTTCTTTCACATTTGAAAATGGCATCGTACAGTCGCTATATAGATTTTTTCTAAAAAAAATATAACCAGTGTCACTCGGGATGCTGTAAGGATTCTAACGATACCCCATTTATTCAAATCAGTTCAGGCATTTAGAAGTTATGGTGGAATAAAGAAACTCACATACCCACAAACATACATGAACCCTGAACACATAACACTCTTTTTGCTTTGGGCAGTCGTGTAATAAGGAACTAGCTACTAGCATGACCGCTTTATATCGCGTGATATAGCGTTTAATCAATTATCACGTTTAACTGTCGAAAAGACAAAGGAATTTGACAGTTGAGTGTCGATAAAATGCTATATCACACGATATAAATCGGTCATGCTAGGCAGGCTGAGGGCCTTTAGTCCTACTCGTACGCAAAAAAAACCGCAAATCGATGTACAGCAAAGCCGTTTGGTACACGTATACTTGAGGTAAAAACAAAATTTTGGACCCGCAGTTCTTAAAAATTCATGTGTCATCTTTTTTTGTATGGGAAAAAATTTTTTTTTCTAAAACCTATCGGGCATGGTATCGAATGAAAGGGCTTGCTGAGCCGGTTCTAAAAATATATCACATCATTATATTTCAGCCACTTCTCTTAAACCCAAAAACATTTTCAAAACATACCAAGTTTGGGCTCCTTCAGATCCGATGTGGTTAAATTATTTTGTGTAAAATATACCTTAAGAGTTACATAATATCCTCATATCAAATCACAAGAAAGTAATTTTGAAAATATCTAAATTTAGTATTTTTTTCTAATTTTTTCCCAAACTCACGTTTGTATGGGATTTTTGGAAATTGATTTTTGGTTTAATTTAAAACAAGTGCTCAAATGTAATAATGTGATATATTTTTAGAAACAGCTCAGAAAGCCCTTTCTTTCGATATCACACACGATAGGTTTTAGAAGAAACATTTTTTTTTACTATAATCACTTTGTAAAAGCTTTGTAATCATGAAAAATTTAAAAAAAACACTGAATATCGATATTTTCAAAATTGCTTTCTTGAGATTAGATATGAGAATATTACATATCATTTGAAGTATATCTTATGAAAAATAATTCAACCATACTGTATCTGTAGGAGCCCAAACTTGGTATGTTTTGAAAATGTTTTTTGGTTTAATTTAAAACAAGTGGCTGAAATATAACGATGTGATATATTTTTAGAACCGGCTCAGCAAGCCCTTTCATTCGATACCATACACGATAGGTTTTAGAACAAAAAAAAATTTTTCCCATACAAAAAAAGATGACACCATAGCTCCGCTCCTAAGGGAAGACTTTTTAAGAACTGCGGGTCCAAAATTTTGTTTTCACCTCAAGTATACGTGTACCAAACGGTTAAACTGTACATCGATTTGCGGTATTCCATTGATTTTGAGCTCGTAGAACCCCCACTACTTGCCAAAGTAACATTCGCTATTCTTCGTTATCGCTTCGCTTTCGAAACATGTATGGGATTGACATAAGGTTTCGTTAACAATCGAATTTTAAAACGTCAAATCCATACATGTTTCGAAGCGAAGCGATACCGAAAATTTGCAAATGTTACTTTGGCTAGGGGGGCTGTTATATATCTGGATCCTCAAGCTCAAGATAAACTCCTTTTTAACCTTTGTATGAAAAACTTAAACGAAATAAATAAAGATTTTAATTTTTAATTTTGAGTCTGGCCCGCTAACACACCCTAAATTTCGAAAATGGCCACTTAGAAAAATGAGTTTGACTCCCCTGGTTTAGCGCATGGCCCTGCGATTGAGCATATTGCAAAGGTCGGTCGTGGGATGGGTGACCAATCATCTCGAGTTCCTCCGTTCCGTGCTTCGGAAGATACGTTAAGCCGTTAATCCCGGCTGCATTTGCAGTCGTAAACACACACCAATCCGCATTGGGCCATGGCCCACCCATAAGGAAGACTGTGCTCCAGCGACCAGCCCCTGTTGGGCATTAAAAATGGCAGATATAGCGCTTTAGCGCTACAAGTAACAGATTCCACAACAACAACCGGTTTCAAAATGACGTCACTAGACAAACACGGTGGTTCGCTTCGCCGGTCAACGCATCGCCTTTCCACGAGACTGCGTATCGCGTCGCGCGCGTATGGAATTTTAAACCATTTCGAATTTCGAATCGGGGTAAGCGCGCGTCCGTTCACGCACGGTCCACGTAATTTCTTTAAAATAAAAAAAACAATGAGTTGTTTAGACATTCAAGGACACACGGTGTTGTGAAAGTTTTATTAAAAAGCCTTTTTGTGTTAAAAACAGTTTATAAATAAAAGTTTAGTGGAAGTGACGAAAGATAAAACTTTGTGGGTGGCTGCCAAGACAGATTGTTGTGTTTGGATTCCGAGAAATATCATTCCTTACAGGATGGCGGTAATATTTTTTGTTTACAGTTCTATTTTGAATAAAGTTTGTCTCACATAATATTATTTTTGTGGTTATCATAGTGCTTGCTTTCACGGTTATCTAACGATATAAATAAAACGATATAAACAAATGAAGAATAACTTAGAAAAACACTACGAAATAGAGAAGTTAACGTAAAAAAATAAACTGAAAATCGAAAAAGTTATGGAAAAACTTGGTTCCATCCAACTGTATCTCTACATAAAGCAGTTAAAAATAAAAATAATATGATTACAACCCGGTCGAGTTAACTCGGGACCTGAAGCGCGATAGACCCCTCTCATTTTCTCCTTTCCTCACGCCACCGTCCGTCGTCAATTTTTTGAAAGTTTTCGATAAATTATCGATAAATTAGGTATCGCTAACGAATGTACTTAAGCTATTGGCATGGCATGACGACAGTGGCGTGAGGCAAGGAGAAAACGAGATGGGTCTATCGCGCTTCCAGTCCCGAGTTAACTCGACCGGCGGGCTGATTATCTAATTAAAAACCACCTAGCGACTGGTTGCAGTTCACAGATGATCGTGATTCATTGCTACTTCTTTATGGGTTAAAAAAAAAACATACCAAAGCAAAGTGGAAATGTATGTCAAATGCAACCGGTCGCTAAATAGTTTCTTTTTAGATAATCAGGGTGCGAGCTATACTTATATTATTTTTAATTATTTTCAATTATAAAACGTGGTAAAACCTTACGGTAACATAACATCGTTGTAGGTATTCGAATAACTGTAAACAGAGCGGATTCACTGGTTTGCGTTACAGTTAACTGTTACCGCCTCTGTGGTTTAGTGGTTCGCCCACCCGTGTAAGACGCAGGGGTCCCGGGTTCGATTCCCAGGGGGGATACAATTTGTACTCGGTTTGGTTGGTGGTAGGGCTTATTTCAAGTCCGCCTGGCCAGCTACCACGGACCACCACCTTACAAGTGACGCCATAACAGAAATTTAAAAATTGTTGTGTTCCGGCAGTTAGAGGTAAGCCAGTTCCTCAGTGGTGAGGATTCCGGGTGTAGTGCGTTTCCACCTTCGGCCTTATCGTCACTTAACATCAGGTGAGGTGAAGGCCGCAAGCACTAACCCCGTTGAGCATAAAAAAATCTTGCTGACATGGAGGGAAAGCTACCAGCTGGATTAATAGTTTTTTAACAGTTTTTGCATACCTACTGGCATGGATGGAAAGCTAACTAAAGCATCTTTTTTACATAAAAAAAGGTTTCGCGAAATAATGTTTTTTGTAGATGACGAAATCATAAAAGCTAGAGCAACGATCTCGCTAATCCCTACATTCTTATCTTTAGGGTTACCATACGTCTGGATTTGTCCGCATATTTTCGGACTTTTAGGCATATTTTCTGTCCAGAGTTCCAGACTTTTTCCGGTTTTATTTTTATTTTTCCGGACTTGTCATAAGTAGCAAAAATCAAATCAAGCTATAGTCTCTCTATTTTGTGGTGGATTATATGTTTAAACCTGCCAAATCTGCTAATGTCATATTTTGTTAAAGCGATAACGAACTTCGATATCGAAAGGCGTTAAGTTTCGTTTGAGAGAGAAAGATGCGATGTACCTACTTTGTAAAGAAAACAAAAATATTGTGATAGGTAGGTACTTACGTCAGAGACATACTTTTGAAAGTCTGAATGACGTAGGTATCACAATATTATTTCTTTTTTATAAACAAATAATTACTTATTGTTCGTCTGATCTTGAAAAAGGTTACCTATGATCTTATTCATGTCTCATCTCACTCAAACAGACTATGTGCGTAAATCCAACAATGTTTTCTACAGTGTTTGTTAGTTTTTCTTATTAATGCAATGTCTTGACTCTTGATATTAAAGGCCTTTTTAATAAACGAAAAATAATTTTACCTACGCAGAGTCTGGTCAACGAAAGATGAGGGATGAGGGTTGAAATGGTAGCGCCACTTTCTCTGTTAAATTAACGTTTAGAGGTTAATGAGTTATTGGAAACTGAGCCCTAAAATAAAGTGCAATATTAGTACTTTTTCCGCTCATGGCGAAACTTGCCAGACTGATCGTACTCGATCACGTTTATTAAGCAACGCTCGGTCCGGTCAGGTGTCGGATGGGTGACCGTTAAAGTGGCATTACAACTGATCGCTTCCGTGCTTCGGAGGGCACGTCAAATCGTCGGTCCCGGCTGTTGTCATCAGATAACAGTCGTTAAGGCAAGTTAGAGGCTTGATAAACTCTAGGTACATCAGAGGTGGCCACTAATCCTCATCCGATAAGAAAGAAGAAAGAAAGTTATTTTTCCAACCGAGTTTCGTCTTTCGTTGACCAGACTCTAGGACTCTAGGGAGATACCTACTAGCTACTTAAATGCAGGGATACCGTTAAAATTATAACGATAGGTACCAAAAATACCATTACCCGTGGATTTTAACGATATTTTACCGGATTTAACGGAATTTTACAGTAAATTAACGTTATTTATTGGAAATAACACTTACGGTCAAATAACGTTAATTTTCAAGTAAGTAACGTAATCTAAGAAAGGTCAATGTTTGTTTTAATGTACCTAGTTTGCCATTTGCCGCCAACCATGACTATCGCAGTTGTGATAATTAAACCGTTCAATTCAATTTAAAACGTATTAGTATGGAATTAGGTTCTTAATTTCAATCAAAAGTTAGGTAGGTATTATGTACGTACAAAGAAAAAAAAAACAAAAGCATTTGTATATTGAACCTTATCAGTTTTATTTTAAATACCGACCTATTTCAAACAAACAAACCAACTTAACACATAATATTATGCGTGTTCATACATAATAATATTTTTTATAGCGACAGTACCAACGATATGTCAAAACAAGTTTAGATGCGTCATGCGCCAACATCATGCAATTTAAAACAGCGACAGGTACTGCAGATACACACATTGACATATTATGTCGAGAGAGGGACAAAAATGAACGCCACCATACGGAATACTTGTCGTTAGAAAGAGATAAACAGACATCATAAGTTTCGTCTGATACGCTGCATGCTCATTGGCTCGATCATGGGAGTGACAGTCGCAATGCTCGCTCTTTGTAAAAATATGGCCGATTAGAGTAATACAAAATACGAAAATACATTTTACGGTTAAATACAGTACTTACGTATGAAATGAAACATTTTTCCAATCTCTGACTGTTGCTGTATAATTTGCACATCGTTTAAAGACGCAGGAAGGCATTTTTGATAAGGATGTCACGGTTTTTTAGTGTCTGACTGACGGGAGTGGTGTGTGTTAACGTGTCACGAGCCTGTGCCTGACTAATTGAAAGTCGGGCAATTACCTGACTTTCGTCTTGCCATTGTGGAGCGCGGGTAACGTATCTAAACTTGTTTTAACATATCGTTGGACAGTACTTAGGTAGTTAGTTTAAATTAGAGATGCGGTTGAATGTAGGTTCAACCGAATACGAATGTTCGGCCGAATATTCGGTCCAAAATGTACCGAAGCGAATATTCGGCCGAATAATTCGGTTCAATTTTGCGCGGTAAACAGGTTTATATTACGTCAATTTGACGTAAGAGCCGGGCAGTGGCGTTTGCCACTGGCCCACCGCTCCCTCGCGCTAGCACGGCTCGCTTAAGCTAGGTTTTCCTAGGATGACGGTGCCGTCATATTACGGTCGTAATATAGCGGCGTTGAATGTTGTCTATGTAAACAAAATAATAGCGACACTGTAACGTCAGAAACCGCGCCGTATTGTTTACATAGACAACGTTCTACGCCGCTAAATGACGGCCGTAATAATATGACGGCACCGTCATCCTAGGAAACCCTAGCTTAAGTCGATGTACCGCTTTATCAATTTTAATTTGATTAAAACTTCAATTACCTAACTACTAATGAAGTTTCCTTAATTTGTATTTTTTTCATATGTAAACTAATATTTGTTACTGAAAATATATTTTTACCTAAATGTTGATTTCATAGAATTTTATTTGACTTACATTGACATTTACTTAAAAAAATCTTCATTAGATTAAAACTACACATATTTTTGTTAATTCCTAGTTTTTATCTTGCAAATTATTATTTGTTACTTACTCAAAGTTTTTTTTTTGTTGATTTCATAAATTTTATTTACCATTAAATAACTTAATTTTATTATAAATTTTAATAATAATAATAATAATAATAATAATAAAATTTATTGACACAAAATTTACAGAAACAAAACAAATCTTTTGAAAACAATTTTGATTAAACCTTAAAAATTTACAATTTAGATTTAAAAACATCTGCACCCAAACTAGGAAACCTGTATCTCAGGTGCAGTAATAAGTCTTTTGTTGGTTCTTAAACATAGTAGTTTTTTATACTTATTCTAAATTTTTTTTTTGGAGAAAGCTGTTATTCAAAGCAGTGTTTTCAAAAAGTAAAAGTTGTTTATTATATTAGATTCAATTTTTCAAATGCAAGATTTAATAGAGAAAAAGATTCGATAAAGAATTTCAAGATTCAATATTTTAATTCAAGATTTTTTTTTTATTTTGCCAATCAATAATTGGTAGGTACCTACACAATTTCTTTCATTTACAAAACCTATGTATAAACCTCGGAATAAACAACACTTAGTTAGCACTAATTAGTTACCTTTGTTTAATCAAATGATTTTTTTATGTTAACAATAATTAAAATATTCGGTAATCATTCGGCAAATCAACCGAATATTCGGCCGAATACGAACATGAAAAAATATGCCGAATATACCGAATACGAATATTCGGCCGAACATTCGGCGCATCTCTAGTTTAAATAATAGAAAAGTTTCTGATACTTTTAAGTTCTAATAAACATAAGATTTTTTTTTGTTACCGCCCCCTACCTATAGAGGTACCTAGGTACCTAATAGGAAAACAATAAAAAATGGGTAGTATTTAATCGGGTAACAATAAATTCCCATTTTGGGTATCAAAAATCCTTACTATCCTTACTAATATTATAAATGCGAAAGTCCGTTTGTTTGTTTGTTTGTTACGCCTTCACGTCTTAACTACTGAACCGATAATCATGAAATTTTGCATACACGTTGTCAGGAGTACAGAAAAGGACATAGGGTACCTTTCATCCAGAAAAAACATATAGTTCCTGAGGGATGGCAAAAAAACTGTCCACGCAGACGAAGTCGCGGGCGGCCGCTAGTACTGAATATAGCGTACTGTAATACTAAGTGGGCAACGGACTGAGGGCGACTACAAAAATTTAAAATGGGTGACTTTAAAATACAAATTGAGTAACTAGTTATTCAGAATGGGCGACCAAATTACTATTTGGGCGACAAACTTAGGGCACACAAAACATTTAAATTTTGGCATATATTTTATTTAAAAATCGTGACTATTATTCATAATCGAGATGAAAAAAATACCATGTTGAGTAGCTTAAATCAGTTAAATGGTTACCTACTTTGGTATAATAGTTGCCCAATCAGTATTGTTGTCACTCATTTAAAATTTTTACTGCTAACTTAATTATATTTGGCTCCCACATGTAGTTTACGTATTTTTTGTAATCCACAGCTGCTAGTATCCCGTTTAGTTATTTTGTTGCCCAAAAAATAAACCGCTGCCAAATTCATTTATGGGATAAGGGTAGAGGGAAGAAGATGATGAAAATGCCCGTCCACGTGCAGCCGTTAGGTATGTTGTGTTGTGGGTAAATGGTTGTGGTACCAGCATCGTAGGTAGGGCCATGAGCGCTCTTGGCAAGAGTTGAATTTTGCGCCCCAAGTCTTATTTCTAAGATCATGAGCGCCCCTGGCAAGATTTGAATTTTTCGCCCCAAGACATAATTATAGACTTTTTTCTAGCTATGGGTCAGCAAAGTGCACCCTGGGCAGCCCCTAGCTACGACGCAAGTGGTACTTATGTCAATGGTAAGACCACCAAGCGCATAAAATGGGTAAATAGTAAATGGGTACTTACGTATCCAATTCTAGGAATCCAACCCATGCCCTAATTCTGTAGCTGAACCGCTAAGTAGGTAGTTATTAGGGATTAAAGCACAGAATAACTAATAGCATAGTAGGTACCTAAGTATATTCATGAGATCATTGACCAAAGTGTAATATTTACATACAGAATGCATACGCACGTACGTACAGTCGCCAAACAATGGGCTTTGAATAATTAATATAATTTGCATAAATTAACTGATCTTTGTGGGTAAATGCGTTTGTCCTTTCCTGTACTGATCGATTTACCGTTAAAATTGTAAAACAATCAACAAACAAAAGCGATATGGGTAGGCTATGCACTACATATTCGCCAAATCGGCTCAATTTATCGTACATTGATGCTTTTGAAAGAACTTCTTTGAAGCATTTGTTATAAAACCGGCAACGCACCTAACCTACGATGAATTGTGTCGATACTTGGCGAATATTGTAGTACCGGCATTAAGCTCCGTACAAACTGAGGCGAATTCCTCGCGAATTCGCGATTGCGATCACGTAACTCAAAGCGATAGCCATAGCCATTGTCAAAGAAATTGCTAGAGAATGAGCGGTTTTCAAAAGGCAGTTTAAGAAAAAAGTAGTTCATAAAATAGAACTAGATGTCGTTGTACTTAGTAGGTAGCTTTTTATGAAAAATATGAAATGTAATTACTTTTTTATTATACGTTTGTGGAGTATGTGGTTTGTTGCTTTGTGCGTTGGCTGTCCGATGGCGTATTACGAAAACTTTTCTATTACCAATATGACCATTAGTGGGAAATAATATTTAAAAAATCAGCTTAGTTGAAGTAACGCCATCTGTCGACATAAAATTATACTAAAAATCTCTGCTGTCAGAAAACCGCTCATTGCTAAGCAATGGCTATGGCTATTGCTTTGAGTTACGTAATCAAAATCTGTCAAAAAGCCCCAATCGCGCGATTCGCTCGCGCCAGTTTGTACGGAGCCAAAGAGAATAATATGTACGGAGCTTTAAGCTGTAGTTCAAATGAACTAAATAGTTTATTGTTTTCAAGTCTTGAAGGTCGAAACAAATTATCGGACGCGGCTTATGGACGCGGCTTACTACCGCGGCTGATGAGTGTGCACAGAGGGCCTAGTACGAGTTTCGTTTCTCACCTCACTTTGCGAATAGTATCGAGTGAAAGAGAGGAAATCATGCGAGTGAGTGAACGAGTGAAAGAGAGAAAACGATAGTTAACTATTCGCAAAGTGAAGTGAGCACAAAAAACCAACTCGTACTAGGCCCTCAGTCCAGCGTGCCAGATAGCTATCGGACGTCCGATGACGTCATATTAAGTCTATGGTAACGTCCGCGACCTACGTCCGATAGTTTGCACACCTCAAGGGCTAAACAAATTATCGGACGCGGCTTACTGCCGCGGCTGATCTGAGGTGTGCAAACTATCGGATACGTCCGCGACCTACTACATCCGATAGTTTGCACACCTCAGATCAGCCGCGGCAGTAAGCCGCGTCCGATAATTTGTTTGCACCTTCAGTGTATTTTCATAGTCCCATACCTATCAGTCGCGGTCAGGGTGACCAGATTTAGCAGAATTCTGCGATTTTAGCAGAATTTGAGGACCAATTTAGGGCTTAGCATAATATGTCGCAGAATAGAGAAGGTTAGCAGTTTTTAGCAGAATCTAATAAAAACTTAACAGAAATTTAGCAGAATTCAATTTTTCTGAGTTATCTTTTTGTACTGGCAACCCTTTCATGTGTACTTACTTAATTTTTTAGGGAAACTGGGTGAAAATACACATGAGCAGAAGCTCATGTAGTTGAATTTTTAGTCACTTGAATTTCAAAAAATTCGCACATACAATTATGAGGAGTGCATTTTCTTCAGTTCACATGCAGTTGTTAGTACATAAAGCATCTAATAGATTTTTTTTTAGGTAAAGCATGTAATATAAAAAAAAATTTAATACATGCTTTACAAAAAGCAAAATCTTTGGCTCTGGATAGCCAGGACAAAAACATCGATGCTCCTCCAACTCAGAATAATAATTCCGCCTATCTATTGTCTCATTTCAAAATCTACCGCAATTGCGTTCAGAATGTGATACATCGACACTTCTTTTTGGCACAAATAAAAACTGCGATAGATTTTGAAATTAGAGGGTTAGTATCAAGTCTCTCTGTTTTAAAAGATCATGGTAACTTCAACGAAACTCAAAAAAGTAGTTTTTTTTTATATACTTTCATACAAAATGTGAGTTAGCAGAATTTTAGCATTTTCAAAAAAAGTTTAGCAGAATTTAGCAGAATTTTACGGAGCTGCTAGCATAATGACAAATTTTAATCTGGTCACCCTGGTCGCGGTAGTAAGCCGCCACAAGCCGCGTCCATCAGCCGAAACCGATATTTGTTTCGACCTTGATTCCTTTTCTTTTTTTACATAGGTACTTAGTGCTGAGATGACACAGTTTCTGGTGTACCTATGTAGTGGCGACCATTGTTACTTTATGCACTGATAACCACAATGCCATTATAAAATTAATGAATTATTAATAAGCGGAGTTTAAACGCGAACACTTTGTTACCTTCGCTTTAATGAAGTTAAAGGTGTTTTATAGTTTTATCGTCAGTTGCTGTTTTGCTTGTGGAAATTTCTATTACAGCACAAGAAATTCATCTAGCACAAGTATTCATCCAGCATCATCCAGGAATAACAGATAGCTAGCTAGACAAATTCTAGTGTCTTTCTCTGTTACATGTCCCATTTGCAAAAGCGATAACGAATTTCGCTAGAGCGATAGATACCTATTTAAATTTTAACTCATCATTGATTTATTAATTTGACTTATTGTATTTAATTTTAATTTTATTGACATTCTATAAACTGTAAGTGTAATTGTATGTATATTGACATGGTTTAATAATTTCATAAATTCTATTTCATTTTTTTTTTTACAATTTTTGCATGCTAATTTGTAAATGGCTGAATAAGCTGAACTAATTTATTATGACCATCTTGAGTGTAACCTTATTCAAATGCAAATAAATTTCATTTCATTTCATTACAAAAATTATAAGTTTTTGTTAACTATCGATTTTTAAACCTTCAAACATACATTTCGATGCCTTCAAATCGATACGAAATACGAAATTCTGATAAAAAGCCTGATTTCTACTAAAAGTCCTGATAGCAAAATTAAAAAAGTAGGTACCTACCTACCTAGACAAAAAGAAAGTTCTGGTTGTTGTGTTGATTATTTACTTACTGCAAAAGTTCCTACTTAGGTAAGTAGTTGATTGTTGCCCAAGAAAAGAAAAATAAATAAAACTTAATTTCTAAGGATTTCTTTGTTATAATGTGAATAATTTCCAACATTTTCCAACATTTTCCAAGTCCTGTCGAAAACCTGAAAGGGACGCAAAAATCATGACGTCTGGTAACCCTATCGGAAGCAATTTCTTTCAAATATGTGACTTTGTCAAAGGAGGGGAGGGGGGGGGGGCTTATGGACTAAGAGCTAGCCTCGGAAATACTAGTGGACAATTTTCAGAGAGACGAAATTCCTCTAGTTAGCCATTCAATCATAACAGATCTGGGCACCTCGCAGATTTTCAGTGGTGGGGTGGGAGTGGTTGAGCAACAAAGGGGCTAAAAAGCGATTAAAGGTATACAATTTACACAGCTCTGGATTTGGTGTCAATCATATACTTATCTGAATCGAATATAACATTGCCAGGAATTTTGATGGAAAAGTAGTGCCAGGCGGCATCAAATTGCGCGAAAAAGTGGTAAAGTTTGATGATAGTTTGGCTAACTAGAGGGATTTCGTCACTCTGTAAATTGTCCACCTATTTCCGGGGCCAGCTTTTAATATATTAATCGAAAAATGGCGCAAAGTTCTCTCGATCGGTTTCCGCTAGATAAGCCGTAGTGATGCTAGACCATTCGACTGGATCCTTGGTATGCGAACTGGTTTAAGACCATACAACTTATAAATAGAAAAACAGTTGAATACCTACCATAAAGTTAATATTACCTAGCGGAATAGAGTAACAAAGGGCTGAGCCATAGCCTTCTATATCTTCCAAGCCCTGAAGTTGAGCAGAACGGCAACATCGCATGTGGTCAAGCACATAGTATAAAATTATTTTAAATATTATTTATTATTTGTTTTTCCTATATTATCTATGTTTAAACTAGTTCTACATTGTGATGTAAGATTATTTCAATAAAGTTCTATATTTTTTATTATTATTTATTTATTAGGACATACGGTTTGAGTCAAATTATTTGAACTTTTCGGGGGTCCTTTAGTACGATGAGCATTTTGATCTAAGTCTCTCCTAGCAATAAATCTTACATCATTGGAAAGGTCTTTAAATTTGAAACACTTTATTGTACTACAATAAACGTCAACTATTAGTACTTTGAGAGTTATAATGCTCTAAACTTGACCAATTTTTTTAACATTTATGACCTAAAACTCCGAAAACACTCATAACTAATAGAAAGTGTGTTTGCAGCAAATTTTTATCATATGAAAACCTTTCTAATGATATATCATTTATTGCTAGAGGTGGGGTAATTCAACTCCCATAGACAATAAACCACTTTTATAATTTAATAACCTTTAACTCCAAAAGTATAAACAATTGATATAAAGTATATTAACAGCAAATATTTGTCTTTAAAAGACCTTTCTAATGATATATCATTTATTGCTAGAGGGCGTGTTAATCAACTCCCTGATGAAGAAAATCAACAAAAAAGATGACATCTTTGACAGCCATTTTTTCCTAGTTAACATTGATATTTTTCTTATTGTTTAATATAAAAAGCATTTCAATAAAGGAACTAAATTATTTTCATATTTTTAACCTCACACGATTGCTAGGAAAAAAAATATCGACCTCTTAAAATTGAAATATTCCCATACATTTAGTATGGAGACTGGCCGACGACATGACCACGAACTGACAGTAACAGACGTTGCCAAACTTATGTTCACGGCTTGCAATTATAGAAGGCTATGGCTGAGCAATTCATTGAGCCTATTGTTCCTCTATTCCGTAGGTATATTAACTTTATGATACCTACCTACCGTAAACTCTTTACTTCACGCATGCTTCGTAGTCGTAGGATATTTAAGTAACATACAGTACTTACAGTAGGCCGTAAACTTTGCATTTTAATCTTTAAAACGTCATAAACATTCTGACAAGTTTTTGAGTTCTTTATACCACAGAATAGATTGTTAATATACTATATTTTCCTCTTTCTATTACCATGGTTCTTGAAATGTCGAGACCGGAAGTACTTTTATAAGAAGAACTAGGTAATATTAACTTTATGGAATCAACTTAAAATTGGTAATTTTAAAATTATAAAAAACCCTTACTGCCGAATATGGTAGATACCAACAAAATGAACAACATTTACTATGGGATCAACTCCTGAATTCGTCAAAAAAAATCAGCTGTTTCATATAAGTATTTTGATATTTTCGTTATTAAATTGAAATAGCAAATTGTATGAAGGTTAAATACAATAGTTACATGCCTACATTTTAGTGTCAAGGCCACTTTTCCACCGAAAAATGTAGGCAAATGTTTATCATAGATAAGTTTTGGTATGAAAATAATTAAAAGATCAATCAAATAGACATATTTGGGTTGACACTGTTTACTGTTAAAATACCTACCTAAAATTCTATTTTAGGTTCTTACCCTTGAAAAGAACCATCTGTTGCTTCAAGATTTTTCCAAATGTAATTAATTAATTGTATTAAAAACAAACAAAATTAACAAATACAGTCGCGATCACATAATTAAAGACACCAGTCGATTTAAATACAAACTAGGTAACTTTGAATTCTTTGGTTCTCCGGCAGGGATTGTGTGATCAGGATAGCCATTTAGGGAGTGAATGGAGGACATTCAGATCGCATACACACCCGACTGATCTGATCAGCATTATAAGAGAAATGGATATGTTTAAAAAAAACTGCTCAATGGGGTGTATCACGCAAAGTTAATCGCAGATGGCGCCAGCGGCGACCCGGCCGCTAGCAATGGTTTTGACTGGTTAAAATACGTCAGAAATGACATTAGACATTTGAAACAACCAATCAAATTATTTTGGGACTGTCGCTTGTGGCGCCATTAGTTCCTCAGTATCACACCCCATTAGCACAGTACATATGTAAGTTTTTTCAAACAGTAGAGGAGCTAACGTCACTTACGCCCTTTTGTCATTGCACTTCGTCGGATCGCTAGGGTTGGCATTTTCCGGCCGTCTCGTGGAATGCTACGCGCGAACGCTATGGAAACAACTGCGACGCGATGTCACAACCCTGACCAAAGTACTGCGAACTTTGCTTAGAGCTCTTAGAGTGACGTCAGCCGTCAAATTCGAACGTTTCCATGGAGCTCTCATACTGTTTGAAAAAACTTATATATGTACTGTGCCATTAGTTTATTATAAAAATGTATGGAAATGCTGAAACTGAAAACTGATCCTGTCTCTTAGAATTCTGATCAGATCAGTTGGGTCATTATTTGAAAAGTGTTCTTCGTGCAATTTTCGTGGCGAAATTTAACTTTGAGTTATTCGAATAAATAAAATTAGTATATTAAAGAATCCAAGAAATAAATGAATAGTATACTCGAAACATGCTAATCGGTACATAAATCACTGAGATATTAAATTTTGAAAGCCACGAAAGTTACGATGCACTTCACAAACATTACGAAACGATTTACTACAAAGTACTGCTTATGCTTATACAGCCAGTTAGGGCACTGAAAGCCTAATATTGAAAGCTTCGTACCTTTATTTGGTGTATAAGTAAAAAAACGATGTTTTAGTGCAATGTCGTGACTAAGTAAATATCACCACCCTCTCTCCTTCTTTGTGTGAGAATAGGTTAGTATTTGTATATATAACAAGTATATTCAAACTAGCAGACAGGATTCTTATCAATTTGAGAGAAACTACAATTTCATAGCATGGTTTGTAATTTTCGTGGACAAATTGCCACGAAAATTATGCCACGCAAATTACTATAATTTACTTTTTTTTTAATTTCAAAGTTATGTTATGGACAAATTATGAAAGTAAATACTTCTATATAATCTCGAGGACCTATCCTATTCTAAAACATATAGCAAAAATCGATACCGTATGCATAATTCTATTATAATCTATCCATGAAAGTTGTTTGACTAAGGGCATCAAACATTTATTGGAGAGTTACGGACCGATATTTGTTTTTCAGCATAGCAATGAACAATATGTGTATCATCAAGTGCTAGTATGATCAACAGAGCAGCAGCGCGGCTATTAAAACTAGTTATAAGGCGATAAGCTTTATATTTATGATTTCTTTTGCTGCGCGCTCGAAAAATTGCCGAATCGTGTGACAGAGAGAAAATGCCCTGCAACTTTTTTTTTATTCACGATAAAAATTTAATTTTTGGCACTATTAATCATGACTTAAATACAATTATTTTGATGTATAATACATACATATTACTTAAAAGACAAAGAAGTTATCAAAGATCGTCCTAAGTGCGAATAGAGTGTGACACCCGAAGAACAGCGTTTTTACTCCCGATTTCGATCTTTGAAAATTATTTTAAATTTTAGTTTTATAAATACCACGCTTTTTTTTAAAATTGAATAGAACTGTCAATGAAGGATCATTTAGTATTTTTCCTAAAGCTATATTTACAATACTGCCGTCGTATCAGAGAACACAGTATCTTTACTTACTGTGTTTTCACTTTTATTGTATTACTGTAATAATGAGCAAGAGCTCTACCCGGCAAAATTTTTGTTTTATTTTTAGCACTTATGGTTCCAGAGATACGGTTACTAAAAACACAGTAACTTTTACGAACTAACACCAATTATTAAAACAAAACACGGCATGTAGGTATTACATAATTTGAAAACAGTAAGTAAGAGGTTACTGTGATAATGGTAACAAACAATAAATACCGTAAGAAATACACTTTAGATTAGAACACAGTAAAACGCTCTTGCTAGTATAAAACACAGCATTTTTTCTAAATACTGTGTTATAGATTAGCTCAAGATTTCAAGATTATAATATATCACCTAGCAACAATAGGTACAGTATCTAAGATACTGTGTTATAAGAGAATTATGCTGGCAATCGATTATTTAAGTTCCTTAACAAAATAACAGTATTTAACTACTTACTGTTTTTTTACCTAGACCTTTCGAGCGCGGAAACAATATTTACTGGGTTTTAACTAAGTATAAGGGACGTGCGGGGTAGGTGGGCGGTGAGGGGCGTGTGTGATTTGGGAGTGACGCTGACGAGACGAGTCAGTCGGCGTACGGACATCGTGCTGGCTTTGCGTTTGCGCAAGTTATTCAACGAGCACGTGGCAAAACATCGTAAGTAAACAAAATGTTAGCGATTTCGCTAATTTCATTTAAGACCATTCATCTGCTCAACGCCTCAAGAAACTATGTCCTAGAATTTATTTGCGTGAATTGGTAGAAGTACAAGTCAAACGAAATTCTTACAGCTTATATATTAAAAAGTCATTTCAAGAAGAAAATTATACTAAATTTGAGTTTTTGAAAGCGAAGTGTGAAAAAAATGGTATTCCATGTCCTGTTTTAAAATCTTCCCCGCGAGGAATTACCACACAACAAAAAAATGCTATTATTGGTAAATTGGGACCACTCATGCCTTCTAGTCGCCGTATATTTTGGAGAGAATTACCCACAAATGATATGGCTCTGGATCTGTGTACAGAAATTGAAGATTGCTGTGAATAGGATTACATAATAATGTGAAATTTTATATAATTTTGTATTTGATCTTTTATTGAGTTTATGTAAACATTTATTTGTTGTTTTTCGAAAGCCTTATTTAATATGTTAATATAGCAAGATCTCTTGAGTGATAGCTCACTCCAGCCGAAGGACGGTGGTCATGCTAGGGGGGCATAAAACTAAATAATTTTAATACCATCACGTAAAAAAGTAAAGTTAGTTTGTACGAACAATATCAGTTTTAAAAGGTCGTAAAGTAAAAAAGGTTGAGCTACCAAATAAGAGATTTTGCGTTATTTACAAACATATTCCTTAAGGCTTCGGCGAACGGTGAGCTTCCCATACAAACGTAATACCAAAATGATTTGCAATTTGCGCATAATTAACTCTTGTGATGTTATTCATATTAAGACAGTATTTGTCTAGGTTTCTCTTAAATAAAAAATCCAAAATACTAAACATAATATAAATACAAATACAAATAAAAATGTATGCGATTTACAATTTTGTATGTATAAATGTAATTGGCATTTATTTTGAATTGGGTTAGTATTTTGGAATTTTTATTTAATAGAAACCTAGACAAATACTATATTATTCCAAATAATATCACAAGAATAGTAAATTGTGCTCAAATTGAAAATCATTTTGGTATTACGTTTGTATGGGAAGCTCACCGTTCGCCGGAGCCTTAAGTTACTGTTTTTATAATTATTTTAAAATATTATGGTTTATTGATCTCATGTTTTTAATAAGTAAAAGTTTTAACTAGATATTATTATAATTTGTTAGAAGTTTGCTAATTTTTTATTTTTTGTAGGGACAACTTTTTCCAAATAGTGATTAAAAAGACTTTTAGAATTTTTTAATTTTGAGATTTTAGCATTCACAATGCGATTTATACAATACAAATAAATATACTAGAAAAAACACGACTCGCACCAGATCATGTTCTCGGACGGGAACTTAGACTTTTAGAAGATTATTATTTAATGTAAAAGCCTAGAAAGGCATTTGATTTGAGACTGATTTGTTTAGTTTAGCTGTTTTACCAGTAAAATATAATTAGTAATTATTTGTTTTATTTACCTGGACCATATTCATGTTTTTTCAATTCATTTTACTAAAGAAAATTATATCCTTTTTAGTACAAAAACTTGCAAAGTTTAGTCTATAACACAGTATTGTAAAATACTGGATTAGACCAACCATCGCTAGCTTTTATCGTTTTAACTTAAAATACAGCAACTTGACTTACTAGATTCACAGTCAACTAAATTTTGTTAAGTAAATTAGATTAAAAAACAGTATATTAACAGTTACTGTGATGAAGTAAAGAATTTAGCAGCTTCTTTACTTAACTTAATCACAGTATTTAGTAAATCTTAGCTAGTACACAGTAACTATGTCAGTTACTGTCATTTAGTCTAGTACAACTAATTTTTCTTATTTCTTTTTACCAACAAGAACACAGTTATGCATTTAACACGAAATATCATAAAGATACATAAAAAACAAAAATACACATTTTAGCGCAACGTTATTTTTAATCACTCTACATTCTAGTTAGTTTGCTAACTTTCATAAATTTGTCACAATCGAACATAGTTTCCAAAAAACTTTTCGCGCGTTTTTCTCGAAACGACTTTTTCAAAGTTACTGTGTTCTCTGATACGACGGCAGAATAGGTTAGGAATAACAAGCGTGTGACCGCCAAAAAATGGACCTCGGAGAACTACCCAGTTGCGAGTGTATAGTGATCTGGATCTCCTCCATTTAGTCCCTGGATGGCCATCATCAGATCACAGCTAGGTCAATCCCTGGCGGAGAACCAAGGCTTCAAAGTCACCTCGTTTGCATGAAAATAGACTGGTGTCTTTAATTATGTGACCGACATAAACAAAGTAAGCACCCAGTAGTAACCTAAATAATCTAAGCAAATCTTTGTTGGATCAAATATTTAGCCAGTGATCTTTTTTATTAACTTTCTTTGTCCGGAATTTTCAAACAATATGGTGACCCTTGTCACGCATATGGTTTTGGCAATGATTACATAATTCTGTGAAGCTATTTAGCATATGGGTCCAAAATGATGCAACATCTAAAAAAAACTGATTTGGGCTTGGCAGCAGGGTTGGCATGATTAAAACAAGTTGTTTTAAAACACGTGTTTATAATACTATTTGAAATAATTTTATTAACTATTTAAAAACACAGTTTAAAACAAATTTTAAACCATTGTAAAAACATTAAAAAACAGTTTTAAAACTACTTTTATTTGATAATGAATAGTGATTTTCGCTGTACTAGAGCTCGCGTTACAGTTTTGAAGGACAATAAAAATATTTCTGTTTTTTCTGGGGTGGGTACCAGACTGCGCCCCTACCTCCTTCCTACGACAACGCCAATGCTTATATTATAACCCGCGCCAATAAAGAAACGAATCTAAAATGGCATATAGGTATCGTGCATGGCTGAGACAGCACGAAAACTACTATGCGTGCCAAATAAGAATAGTACTGTCAAACGGCAATCTTTATCTTTTTTCCTTTTCTTGCACATGCTACACCCTTGCTGTTTTATTCAGAGTGCGTTCGTTAAACTAGGGCCAAAGTTAACAATGGCGTTAGACTGCGGACTAACGCCATTTTAGCGCAAATATTACATTATATTTTCAGAGTGACAGTTTAACGTTTAGTCCCACCGTTTAAGGATTAAAAGGTGCATTGTGATTGGTTTACAAGCATTAAACCAGGTTTTGTTAGAACAGTCTTGCACCCCAGTTTTGTGAATCATCTCTGAATAAGACAGCTAAAGTGAAAGTGAAACGCAAACAAAAATGGCCGTTTTGTCAGTCCTATTCTTATTTGGCTCGCATAGTAACGCCTAGTCACTATTATGTATTCTGTGGCCTTGTACCTCTTGCCGCCATTTTAGACTAGTTTCTTTAATGGCGAGGGTTTATCGTTTTTTGCCTTCCTTTGGTGGAAGGAGAATGGGCCATAAAAGGTAACTTACATGTTATTTTGTCATCTGATCGTGACATATCAATTACTGTGGTGTTGGGCGGGCGCAAGCAATACGATACGACAAACACGATTAATGCAATCGCAAATTAGTTAGATAGAGTGAAAGAGAAACACGTGTTACTTATACAACGTTTTATAAAAAACCCTAAACCCGAGGGACCATCAAACTGGACAACTTTCACAGTGGGACTAGCTAGGGTTACCATATGACACGAATTTTTCTGAGATGTCAGAATTTAAGGCATCTGTCAGGAAAACAGGGAAAAACTGTAGTTGTCAGGGATTTTTGAAATCCCAAAAAGTATGAGCTTTAATGATAACACATATTTATTAATTATTTTGGTGAGAAAAAATTATCAAACTTCAACTAAATTAAGAATGTAAATGTAGGTGTACAAAATGTCAGGAAAACTGAAAATCAGAAAAAAGTCAGGAAATCTCATTATTAGATCTGGTAACACTAAGTGGGACCAACTCTGAGGGCATTAGTCGGACGATATTCGTTGATCGATTTGTTTGATTTTGAACCTTATAGTTAGGAGCGTGGGTTAATAATTCAGATGTAAAATTATCGATACGATACGATAGATGTAAGATAATCGAACAATCGTCTCGTACGCTTATCGCGATGCTTTTTTTAAAGGCCCTCTGTAATCGCGAAAAAAAAACAGCTGTTGCGTACAAAAAATAGATATTAAATACTTACCAATTAATTACCAAAGTACTTTCAATAAAACCGCGCTAGTATCCGTTAAAAAGTGTTTTATTTCATGTCTAGTGAGCGCGTAAGCTGAAGTGAACTACCTAGGTATTAATTAAATTATCAAAATGTTTTTTTTGCGCGATTTCAGAGTTGGTCCCATAGTGAAAAGTTGTCTAAGTAGGTACCTTTATCTACCATATTCTGGTTTAGGGGTTTTTTTATAACACGTTGTATACTTAATTAGGTGCTTATACCATAAGAATAAATTATTCTTATGCTTATACTATTAAATTGCCGTCTACTACCTATAACTGCCAGTTAGGGTTACCAGATGAAAAAATCAACAGTCCGGAGAAAAGGTCCGATTTCCATTGAAAAATCCTGAGATTTGTAGCAGTTTGAGAATAATGTACGGCGGGAGGTCCCAAATCCCAAAATACCAAAGTTAGAAGTACGTAGGTACCTATAAGTTTTAGTTCCTTTAACTTTTTATTAAAAATATATTTAAAATGTACTGTATTTTATAGAAAATTCTAAAAATCCTGAGATTTCCTGAGATTTTTCAAAATCCAGCCGCAGTCCTGAGAAAAGTCCAAAAATCCTAAGATCTCAGGACAAATCCTGAGATATGGTAACCCTTCACTTCACCAGATAGCAATGATATCAGCAAGTTAACCTTGAGACCATATATTTTATGCCCTATTAGGTACTTAATAAAAGTTGTTTTCGCAGTTACTGTTCATATATTTAATTAAGTGTACTCTTTTGATGGTTTTAAAAAGGGAAATCAATAATTGGGTGACTGGAAATAATTAAAGGCGACTGCTAATGGGATACTTAAATACTAAATCGGGCAGCGGTTTATTTTTGGGGGACAAAATAACTAAACGGGCGACAAACTGTGGATTACAAAAATACGTAAAACGGGCGACTACGTGTGGGTGATAAATAATTTAAGTTAGCAGTGAAAATTCTAAATGGGTGACAAAAATACTGAGTGGGCAACTATTATACCAAGTAGGTAACTATATAACTGATTTATGCTGCCCAACATTGTATTTTTGTCATCTCGATTAGGATAATAGCCATGCACCTTTTTTTGAATAAAATATGTGCCAAATTTTTTACGTTTTGTGTGCCCTAAGGTTATCGCCCAAATAGTAATTTGGCCATTCTGAATACTCAATTTGTATTTTTTATGTCACCTATTTTAAATATCTGTAGTCGCTCTCAGTCCGTCGCCTACTATTTCAGTACGCCATATTCAGTATAGTGCAGTATTTAGTGGCATCAACCTTGCAGATCGTCAACAAAGGAAGCCACTTGGCACAGGCGTACTTTGTGGTCATCTGAGCTGATTTAGCCCTGTACCCACGTGGTACCACCATGGTGGTAGCCAGGGGTGGGGGGGAGAGGTCCCTTCTACCACGCTGCACTTTTACATCCATATCTCCATAAGTTTAGCAAATAGGTCGTGTTTGGTATCGTTTTCATATAATTTAAGGACAAGGAATTCATTTCTCGAACAACTTGTTCACTCGTTCATAGAAAAAACAAAAGTTCTGCACAAAAAAAGAAAAATAAGAAAACAAAAATCTTACAAAACCTATGCCTACAAATAAACCACGAGATTGTGCTTTATAAAAAAAATATAATTAAATAGCCCTGTTTATCTAGAATATACAAACATAAACTTTTTTACACAAATTATATTTATAAATGTGTCAAAAAAAAATTGCCATGCGCGGCGGTATTTTGGCGCAGTAAATTTGGATAGGATTTAACGCTTATTGTTTAATAATGACACAAATAGGTCGTGTTTGGTATCGTTTTCATATAATTCAAGGACGGGGAATTCAATTCTGCAACCACATTTTTACTAGTTCATAGAAAAAAATAAAGTTCAGCGCAAAAAAAAAAATATAAAAAAAAATTACAAAATCTATGCCTACAATTAAAGAATCAGATTATGCTTTATAAAAAATATGTTTTAAGAGCCCTATTTATCTTAAATATATAAACATAAACTTTTCCAAAGAAATTACATTTATAAATGTGTCAAAAAATCAGTTTAGCCGCGCGGCGGTACTTTGGTGCAGTATTTTTTTTATTTGGATTTATCATTTATAATGACACGGATTAGTATTGTTAGTCCCATAGTTTTACTTAATAGAGAGTTAAAGTAATAATAAAAAAATAAAAAGTTTTTTTTACCTACCTAGTTATATCAAATTTTATTGGCAGTTTCCGCTGCATCTACGTAGTTCGGTGCACTTTATTTATCTTTTTAAACAATTGCACCTTCCTGCGCATTTTTGCTTACACCACTTTATTAACTCTATGCAAGCTGTGGCTGCTGGCGGTAAGGTGGTTCACATAGGCTCCCACAAGCCGTTATTTTTGCCCCAACCCCAATCTGCAGGACATGGCAGGTTTTGGATTGTTTTTAAAAGTCGACCCCATACATTCCTCCCTGATAAATCGCTCGCAAAATATGGTTGCACAGGGCGTCTCTAGTTGGTGGAGATTCTCCAGCTGCATGTCCTATTTCGTGAATAGCACTTTTATACATTGATTGATATCAAAAGCATTGATTGATATCAAGGACATGCATTCTTACATTTCCAACAATAACTTAAATCACAAAAGCCAATCACCACGTAACTTACTTGCCATACAAAGCAATGAAATTTTTTTCTAATACTTATTGGCAAAGCCTGCTCCACATTTGCTTCTTTATAGATTTTAAAGTGTGAAAATACTATACTTATTTGGGTTACATAATAAAGCTGCAATTGCATGGCAAGGCAGGAACTGATGATTTTTACCCGTGCCAATAAGAACCCACAATTCCTCAAGCAATGAATATCTTCTTTCACCGGAAAAAGCAGAACGCCCTTTCCGAGTGTGATACCGTATCGTCTTTTGCTGGTAAAGGGAAAAAAGCGATTTCGAAAGCTTGGGGCGTTTATCCAATTGCAATGGAAGGATTTAAATAAGCTGAAGAAATAAGCTGGCTTTGCCAATAAGTATTAGAAATAAATGACATTGCTTTGTATGACAAGTTATGTGGTGATTGGCTTTTGTGATTTAAGTTATTGTTGGAATGCATTAAAATTTCCTTGATATTAATCAATGCAGAAAAGTACTATTCAAGAAAAAGGACATGCAGCTGGAGAATCTTCCACCAACCAGAGACGCCCGCCCTGTGCAACCATATTTTGCGAGCGATTTCAGAGAGGAATGTATGGGGTCAAATTTTAAAACCAATCCAAAACCATGCATGGTCCTGCAGATTGGGGTTGGGGCAAAAATAATGGCTTATGGGAATCCTCTGTAGACCACCTTACCGCCAGCAGTCACAGCTTGCATGGAGTTAATAAGGTGTAAGTTTAAGCAAAAATGCGCAGGAAGGTGCAATTGTTAAAAAAGAGAAATAAAGTGCACCGAACTACGTAGATGCAGCGGAAACTGCCAATAAAATTTGTTATAAGTCTAGATACCTAGGTAAAAACATTTTTTTACTTAATTATTACTTTAACTCTCTATTAAGTAAAATTATGGGACTATTATCCTCATCAATTGGTAATGCGCTGGAACCTTGTCACATTAACATCCACGTTGTCGTGATCCGCAACTAAAAATGTCATGAAACAAGAAAATTCTAATAGGTAATCTAATATTATTAATTATTGAATTATTATTTTCAATAAGATAGGGTCTAGGTATACAAACTTTTTACGATTGTTTTCGTTTTTGAGGTTTAAATCATGGCCGCCAGGCGCATATAGTACCAATATTAATCCGTGTCATTATTAAACAATAAGTGATAAATCCAAATAAAAAAATACTGCACCAAAGTACCGCCGCGCGGCTAAACTGATTTTTTTGACACATTTATAAATGTAATTTCTTTAGAAAAGTTTATGTTTATATATTAAAGATAAATAGGGCTGTTAAAACATATTTTTTTATAAAGCATAATCTCGTGGTTTAATTGTAGGCATAGATTTTGTAGGTTTTTTTTCTTATTTTTCTTTTTTTTGCGCTGAACTTTATTTTTTTCTATGAACTAGTAAAAATGTGGTTGGAGAATTGAATTCCCCGTCCTTGAATTATATGAAAACGATACCAAACACGACCTATTAGTGACATGATTAAACAATAAGTGTTAAATCCTATCCAAATTTACTGCGCCAAAATACCGCCGCGCGTCGCAAATTTTTTTTTTGACACATTTATAAATTTAATTTGTATAGGAAAGTTGATGTTTATATATTCTAGATAAACAGGGCTGTTGAATTATATTTTTTTTATAAAGCACAATCTCGTGGTTAATTTGAAGGCATAGATTTTGTAAGATTTTTGTGTTCATATTTTTCTTTTTTTGCGCAGAACTTTTGTTTTTTCTATGAACAAGTGAAAAAGTTGTTCCAGAAATGAATTCCTCGTCCTTAAATTATATGAAAACGATACCAAACACGACCTATTTGGTATACTTATGAAGATATGGATGTAAAAGTGCAGCGTGGTAGAAGGGACCTCTCCCCCCCACCCCTGGCTACCACCATGGTGGTACCACGTGGGTACAGGGCTAAATCAGCTCAGATGACCACAAAGAACGCCTGTGCCAAGTGGCTTCCTTTGTTGACGATCTGCAAGGTCCCCATACAAATGATGCCACTAAATACTGCACTAGTATGTTTGATACCCAAAATGGGAATTAATTGTAACTCGATTAAATAATACCCTTTTAAAATTTTTCCTTTTGCCTCTATCAGGGTATGAACCTGCGACTGGCGTTCGCCGTGCTGTCCTCTGCGTGCTGGTCAGCCTTCCAGCATGGGTACAACACGGGTGTGATCAACGCACCACAAGCGGTAAGGACATTATTGTAATTAGGTATTTGTAACAACAAAATTACACCCATGATAATTTCAGTGCATCATTTAGTCCGTTTGCTTAGATAGTGTTGCGTCGGTACACCCGCAACCACTTGTGTTCAGAGACAGGACTACCGGTAACAAACACAACCTTTCACTACGGCGCGGCGCGGCACTTCCATGTAGTATACTGCTAAAATAGGCAAGTATACTGCCAAAATCCAAATTCACTTGCAGGTGTACGCCGCACGCGGTAGGTATTCTTTGTTTAAGCGGCGGCATCCTTTGACAAGAAGCGGCACGTTCAAAGGCGACACGGACGCGATAAAATGATGACACTATTTATCTAAGCGAACGGACTTTACATTTTGTTTGGTAAAAACGGGACCCCTATTACTAATACTCCATGCACTGTCTGTCTGTCTGTCCTCTCCTGTCACTAGGCTGTATCTCATGGACCTCACGGTCACGGATCTGTGAAAATTTCAACTGTCTAGCTATCACTAGCTTTTCACAGATGATGTAAGTAGGTATTTCTGTTGCCGCTATAACAACAAATACTAAAAACAGAATTAAATAAATATTTAAGGGGGGCTCCCATACAACAAACGTGTTTTTTTGCCGTTTTTTGGTACGGAACCCTTCGTGCGCGAGTTCGATTCGCACTTGGCCGGGTTTTTCTTGATTGGCGGCGCTAGTGGCCTCACGATGCGCCTTAACACTTCTCATTTTAATTTCATGTATCGGTTAAGTGTTTTCTTAGTCACCTGCACTTACTGAGTGTAAAATAACCAGCACAATTAAGTACCTACCTATTGGGCGTTTATTCTTGTATGTTTACACTTATCACCTGCACTTACAAAGTGTAAACCAGCTATTAGCCGTTTATTTTTTAGCTTTACACGGCTCGTTAATTAATGAAAGTATCTACTTACTTAATATAGTTTCTAAATAAAATTTTTAAATTAAAGGTATCATCCAGAAAAAAGTAGGTACTTCCTACCTTCTGCTGCCCTAGCCCGAGTTAGAAAAATATCAACTGTCCTGTTCACGCAGACGAAGTCGCTGGCGGCCGTTAGTCAAACATAGTTTCATCAAATCAATCTTCGCTGTCCGTTACTTAAATATCATCATCATATCAGCCGCACGACATCCACTGCTGGATATAGGCCTCTCCCAAGGATCTCCACGACAATCGGTCCTGCGCTGCCCGCATCCAGCGGCTTCCCGCGACCTTTTAGACCCTAAAATAGCCAAACTGTCGAGTAGGTTCATAAACCTATTTAAATCATTTAATTTGCTACATATTTTTAATGAACCAACGCGTATCACACCCACATCGGCAACCTGCTTAGATAATATTTTCTGTAACTGTAATGTCATTGAAAAATCAATTTTAAATTGTATTAAATCCGACCATAGTGGACAATTAGCCTCCATTGAGCACCATCATGTTCCGCCTAAACGGGAAATAATGTGTAGGCCAGTAAAAAAACACTGTATTGAAAAATTCAGAACCAATGTCACAAGTAAAATTGAAACATTACCAGAACCAAATTTTGAAGCCAATAACCTATATAATCATTTATTTAGCATAGTTCAAACTGAATTTAGTAAAACTTTTAAACAAAAAGTCATCAAATGTAATGATAGTACGAAATTTAGTGACTGGGCCACACCCGGCATATATAAGAGCAGAAGGAAATTATACGAACTTTATACAGAGAAAGCTACTTCTAGTGATCCTAACTTCATTGAATTTGTCAAGAAGTATTCACAAACATTCAGAGAAGTCTGTATCTTAGCAAAGTCCAAGTACTTTGCAAATAAAATTAAATTAGCTGACAATAAAATTAAGGCTACTTGGAATATTATTAACAAAGAAACGGGCAAATCAAAATCCAATATAATTTCCTTCTGTTTAAAAACTGGTGATCAAACTTTTGAATCTGACAATGAGGTCGCTAAAGTTTTTGAAGATTTCTTTGCTAGAATACCTGTAGAAACTACCAGTACTCTTACTGCTTGTCCCAACATCGCTGTCTCCCTTCTGGAGTCTAGTGTTGATAAGTGCAATGAAAGTTTTTCCTTTAAATATATAAATAGTGCAGATATCATTAAAGCTTTTAAAACAATTAATGTTAAAAAAACAGAAGATCTTTGGGGCATGTCAACAAGCATAATTAAATCAATAATTGATATACTAGCCCCTTACTTGGCTTTTATTTTTAACAAATGTATTGACGAAGGGGTCTTTCCTGATCTAATGAAAAATAGTAAATTGATTCCTCTTTTTAAATCTGGGGATAAAAGTGACCCAGCTAACTTTAGGCCAATATCTATACTACCAGTACTTAGTAAAATATTCGAAAAAATTATATATTCCCAATTATTAGATTACTTCACATACAATAATATACTTCATAAAAATCAGTTTGGTTTTTCCAAGGGTAAAAGTACTACTGATGCTGGAATTGCACTTCTCAAACATATTCTTGATGCTTGGGAAGAAAAGCAAGATGTAATTGGCATTTTCTGTGACCTTTCTAAGGCATTCGATTGCGTTGATCATCAAACACTATTAAAGAAGCTAGAACATTATGGTGTCTCTGATAAATCAGTTAGTCTTATGAAATCGTATTTGTACAATAGAACTCAGAAAGTAGTGATTAATAGAACTGAATCTACTGGAGCCCCCATCAATATGGGTGTGCCACAGGGATCAATATTGGGCCCATTGCTGTTTCTAATTTATATAAATGACCTTCCCAACTACGCGAATAATTTATGTGAAACAGTACTATTTGCGGATGATACTTCTTTAGTTTTTAAAGTAAACAGAGGTAATAACTGTTCGGACGAAGTAAATAGTGCCCTCTTTAAAGTTTCATACTGGTTTAATAGTAATAATTTAGCACTTAACCCCAAAAAAACTAAATGTGTTAAATTCTCATTACCTAATGTTGAGCAGACAAAATTAAATATTAATTTGAATGACGATGAAGTCGAGTTTATCGAGAGCACAAAATTTCTAGGTATCACACTAGATTCTCGACTGCAATGGTATCCACATATTGAAGCCTTGTCAAGTAGACTTAGTTCAGCGGCATTCGCTGTTAAGAAAATAAGGCTTTTAACTGATATTGAAACGGCAAGGTGAGTATACTTTAGTTATTTTCATAGCGTAATGTCGTATGGACTGCTATTGTGGGGCTCAGCTGCCAGTATTGAAAATATTTTTGTACTCCAAAAAAGAACTGTTCGCGCCATATACAATCTACGGCGGAGAGATACCTTGAGAGAAATGTTCAAAGAAATAAATATTTTAACTTTGGCAGGCCAATATATTTATGATAATTTAGTTTATGTAAGGAAACACTATGATTCATTTGCTAAGAACAGCAATATTCACCAGTTCAATACAAGAAATAAAGATAAACTTGCCGTTCCAAGATTTAGGCTTGCAAAAACTAGAGGTTCATTTATGGGGAAAGGCATAGCCTTTATTAATAAAGTTCCACAACAAGTGATTGATCTTCCTTTGCATGAATTTAAAAACCATGTTAAAAAAACGCTCATGGGTAAAGGTTATTATAAAGTAGATGATTATCTTAAAGATCTAAATGCGTGGAAATGATGTAACACATAACTTGCTAATAAGTACTTTGTTGAAGTAATATAATAAGTCTATGTTGTTGCCAATAATCCTGTCACCCTGTTGTAATTTTCTGGTAACGATATATTCAAGTTTGTAAATATCGTTACTTATGGCTGTTACAGCTGATAAGTTTCTTGCGCCCGTTCTTCTTGTCAGCTAAAAAAGTCTGGAACGGGTGGTAGGAAAATATAGACGATTCAAAAGTACTTAATAATTAAGTTTATTTGAATAAAGCTTATTTGACTTTGACTTTACCAGATCGTCGTCGGTCCCCCTTGTCGGGGGCCTACCCTCGGAGCGTCGTCCGGTGCGCGGTCGCCATTCCAGAACCGCCCCGCCCCAACGGCCATCGGTTCATCCGCTATGTGTCCCGCCCATTGCCACTTCAGCTGAGCAATCCTTTGAGCGATGTCGGTTACTTTAGTTCTCCTACGGATCTCCTCATTTCTGATTCGATCACGCAGGGAAACGCCGAGCATGGCTTTCTCCATTGCACATAGTCATATATTAGACAAGTCAAACATAGTTTCATCAAATCAATCTTCTTCCAGGTGATGTCAGAATGGCTGCAGAAGGAAGCACTTTCAGGGACGAACTCTTCGATACCGGCTAAAGATGACCCTAAAGTGACAACGGTGTGGGCCATAGCAGTGTCCATATACTGCGTCGGGGGGATGTTGGGAGGGGTCATCACAGGAGTCATAGCAGATAGGTAAAGTAAAAAGCCACGTAAAATATGAGCTTTAAAACTTATTTTTAAATGAAAGTCCCTATTTTAATTATGGTTTTTGCCGCTGGCCCCTTTGGCTAAATATCTTCTGTGGCTACGAAGGGTACCTTACCTACCTACACAGGAAAAAAGGGCACGTTAGGGTCCCTGCACATGGGCGACATGCCACAACCACACACGCCGCTACTGCTGAAACGCGCGACACCCACAAGTGGTCGGCTCGGTAGCCGACACAAATTTCCTTCGCTTGCAGGTTAGTGGCCGGTGTACAAGAAGCGAGAAGCGACGTTTTAGCGTGCGTGTGGCGATCACCAGCGTTTAGGCTGGCCCCAGACCTACCGGTTTCATTTCTTTGCTTTGCTGTTCTACTATGGACCGCCGGCCAAGAGGCTCATTTTCAATCTATCGCATATTTTGACCGATAGCCATTAGTCTGGTGTTATCAAATATCGTCGTCTGGGTTGCGATGCGAAGTTTTAGTTTTAGTTTTAAAAAAAAAGCTGCTGTTTCATACAAAAATTAATAATGAAATTATCAAAATGTATATAACAGTTCATTTTTTTTCGCGATTTCAGATTTGGTCGCATAGTAAAAGTTGTTCAGTTTTATTATGGTCCCTATCTACCATATTCAGCTTTATAAGGCTTTACCAAAGATCGGAGTCCATGTTCAGGGTGGTATATCTCCTAAAAGCTTCCGACTTCGCAATCCAGGCGATGATATTTGATAACACCAAGCCAATGACTATCTTGCCAATTGTGTCTAGTCCCAAAATGCGATAGATTGAAAATTACCCTGGTTGGCCGGCGGTTTTTCAAGCAAGGTAGCACAGCAAAGCAAAGAAATGAAACCGGTAGGTCTGGGGCCAGCCTTACCGTGTCGGCTTATGAAAACTACAGGAATGCCAGTTGCGGCATTTTGTAGTTGTGGCGTGTCGCTCGTGTGTGGGGACCCTGCACTGACAAAGCAAACACAGAGAAAGCAATAATTGGGGCCGTACCGTCACGCTCCGAACTTAAGCAAGTCTGCCGGGCTTCAAATGAATACCTACAGACAGATAAATGAAGCCCCAATCTGGGGCCACAGGCACCGGCTAACGCTCTGAACTTCGGCAAGTCTGCCTGCAGGGCTTCAAATTAAGGTACCTGGGTCAAATATGGCCACCTTAAGCTTTGACGATTATTTTCTCATACTTACGACTTAAGTCTGCTTATGTAGTTTGTATAGAATCTAATTAACTTACATATTTATATGTAAAATAGGATCTATCTGAAGTAGATTTTGAGATTTCATCATTTTTGAACAAAATGGGAAATTGGCCATATTAACTGTATGAAATAAAACAAATTATTATTTTCTGTTTTTGGGACTTATTACTAAGTGAAATAAAAAATAAGCTAGTAATAAGTTTTATTATTGTTTGATAAAGTTTTAAAAGAAATCAATAAAAAAAGAAAGTGAAAGGAAAATAATAATAGAAAACCTCTTTCTTATAAATGAAAACGAACGTAATGGGAAAATAATGAGATCAATTGGGTAATTTTTGGGTAGGGTACCAATCGACCAACTCATAATCTACTTTAAATAAATTTAGAATTAAACAAAAACCTCATTCATATTAATTTTAACAAACTTAATCGTACATTTTGATCAGTTAGATAATTTTTGGTAGGTACCAACTTATAATCAACTCCGTACAGCTGATATTATAGCTAATTTCATATTAGACTTGCAAACCCTTTTATTTATAACGCGGCGTCAAAATCTAAAACAAAATTCAATGTATTTAGTTGCACAAGGTTTCATGTCGAAAATATGGCCACTCGATGGCCATATTTGCAGTATGTTTAGATGTTTTTCAATTGTATCTAACCTCAAAAGACTACAAAAATCTGCACGAAAATATCAACTAGAGACCCCAAAGAATAATACACAGTAAGTACATAACAGAAAACATTGATAAATAATGGAATAAACCAAAACCTACCGAACGCAAATTTTTTGCAGAACGTGTCCGTTCCTGTGAAGCAGCACTGCCGGACAGGTGAGGGGTGTGCGGCGGGTAGCGCGTGTTTCGTACTTTACACAAACATAGACCTTATCGCTCACGCACACGTTGTAGGCTGGGTTGCAATAGTTTGGTATATAATAGGTAGTGGCCATATTAATCGGCTGGCCATATTTGACACAGGTACCTTAATACAGAAAATCGAGACCTAATGCCCTAATCAAGCCAATATGACGAACCCCGATTCATGATGTCACAACATCGACATATAATACGAAATTCCATACTCCGGTTTATCTGTTTAAACTGCCCCGTCTCCCAAATCCCAAATGATTGAATGGTGTTACTGGTTCAACATATTTATTTCTTATCATTTGATTGTTTTAGGTTCGGCAGAAAACAAGGTTTACTTCTGAACAACATACTGGTTTTCATCGGAGCAGGTCTTGAGGGCTTCGCTAGGGCTGCTCAATCGGCCAATATGTTGATTGTAGGGCGGTAAGTACCTACCGTATTTGTTTTATAAGAACCTGAATCAAAATAACTTCTATAACATGTTGTTTCTTTTAAAATGATGGGTTATCGATAAGCGCCTATTGATATTGAGCACATCCCTAAGTTTGTAACAAAATTCCTAAAATAAGTTGTTATGAAAAAACAGTAAATAATTTTTTTTTTCAGGCTGGTGATTGGTATAAACAGTGGACTTAATGCTGGCTTGGCACCCATGTATCTTGCTGAAATATCGCCCGTGTCTTTAAGAGGATCGGTAAGATTTATTGCCACATTTGTCATGACTCATCTCAGAATGACAACTTCGCAAATTGTCAACAGCTCTCAAAACGACAACTTCGACAATCTCAACTTTGCACAATGACAGACTTTGCACTTTCGCATTCAATGACAACTTCTTATAATGACACTCTTGAATAAGTAGATAAGCTATTAACTACTTATTAAAATTAAAACATGTGAATCGTCAATATTTTCAGAAACTTATTTTTGTCACTATTTCAGTAGTCGAGGAATTTTTGATAACACTAATTGGACATAAGGCTTGCTTAAAAATTAAACAATAAAATTTGTCTTTCCAGATTGGAACTGTCTACCAGTTGGTGATCACAATAACCATACTCCTATCGCAAGTTTTAGGTTTGTCGTCAGTGTTGGGCACAGAGGATGGGTGGCCGTGGTTGTTGGCAATCACGGTGCTGCCAGCAGTGCTGCAATGTGTGACACTGCCTTTATGCCCTGAATCACCCAAATTTTTGCTGCTGAATAAGGGTCAAGAACTTCATGCTCAAAGAGGTTAGTTTTATTTGATTTACTAGCAGCCACCCGCGGCTTCGTCTGTGTGGAAAGTTTTCTTGCTATCCCTCAGAAACAATACTTTTTTCGGGTTGAAAGATACCCTTTGTCCTTCTCTATAACCCTGACAACGTGTATGTAAAATTTCATGATGATCGGTTCAGTATAAAGTTTAAGGCGTGAAAGCGTAACAAACAAACGGACTTTCGCCTTTATAATAAGTGAGGATCCCCAAACATCACCTCATTCTGTCCCACCTGGGGTGACAGTAGGGAATAAAAAGTTAGATGTGTCCCCTTTTCAGCCACGTAGGGATATTGAACCTTTAAAAGATTTATATGTCCCCCCGTCCCCGCCTAGACGCACTAAAATAAAATACTTATATAATTACTTTTTTTGGCCACTCCTTGGATAGATGATGGAAGGGCCACTGTAAAGCTAAGGCCCGTATTTATAAAATCTTGAGATCATACCTGAGATGGTGTTTCTATAAGAAGAGCATCTCAAGCAGGTATAATCTCAAGATAGCTCTCAATATTGAGAGCAGTTTATGAATACCGGCCTAAAAGTGGCTGCTCAATCTTTATCTTTAGGATATTATGGAGAACGGGACGTTTCGTAGCGAAAATCTGATTATTGGTATGTGTAACCGGTGGGGCGGCCTTGAATTTTAATTGTTTAATTAATTCCAGCACTGAATTGGCTTCGTGGTGACGTAGCTGTTCACGGCGAGATGGAAGAAATGCATCAGGTAAGTCAACCATTATCTGGGCAACCATTTCCAAATTACCACTTGCGAATAAGTAGTAGACAAGATAGCAGTGATTTTTCAACTCACGCAGGGGTCCCGGGTTCGATTCCCTGGAACGGTACGATTTGCACTCGGTTTGGTTGGTGGTGCGGCTTATTTTAAGTCTGCCTGGCTAGCTACCACCATCTTATTTAAATCGGACGCCATAACAACAATTTAAAAATTGTTGTGTTCCGGCAGTTGGAGGTAAGATAGCCAGTTCCTCAGTGGTAAGGATTCCGGGTGTAGTGCGCTTCCACCTTCGGCCTTATCGTCATTTACATCAGGTGAGGTGAAGGCCAGTACATTAAAAAAAATCTTTAATATTTATGTATACATATTATGATGTTGTGTATTTACTGTTTAGGAAGCCGAAAGGAACAAAGTGAGCAAGAAAGTTACCCTGCGCGAGTTGTTCGGCAACCGGTCGCTGCGGCAGCCGCTGCTGGTGGCCATGGTGGTGATGGTGGCGCAGCAGCTGTCCGGCATCAACGCTGTCATATTCTTCTCCACTGACATCTTCAGGAACGCTAACCTTAGCGAGGCACAGTCGCAGTATGCTACTTTGGGTGAGTAACCATCAGCCATTTTTAATGTCCCCACTGCAGGGGCACAGGCCTTCTTTATGGGTGGATAAGGAGAATGGGCTATAACCCACCACGCAGGCAAAGTGCGGATCGGTGGGTGTTAACGACTGCAAATGCAGCTGGGACCAACGGCTTAACGTACATTCCGAAGCACGGAGGAGCTCGAGATAATACATTTTTGATCACCCATTCCATGAACGACCCTTGCGAAAGTTGCTTCACCTCCGCAATCGCAGGGCCAGGCGCTATACCACTGCACCACCGAGCTGGGTTAGTAAAACGAGTTATTTCTTAAATCCACCCAAAAAAGAAACCATATTTGTTGAAATTTCCGTTGTGATGGTGACCCAGCAGCGTTGATGCCCCATGTCGGGCATAAGCCAGCGCTGTTATATTCTTCTCCACTGACATTAGCGAGGCACAGTCGCAATACGCCACTTTGGGTGAGTATAACTAATTATTTCATAAATTCACCCAAAAGAGCGTGAGTCACTTTACGTGAGAAAAACGAGCTATTTTCTATATCCACCCAAAACTGACATTTTTAGGAATGCTAATCTGAGCAAGTTACAGTCGCAATATGCTACTTTGGGTAAGAAAAACGAGTTATTTTCTAAATCCACCCAAATCTGACATCTTGACTGTCATTTCCCGCGCGAGTATGAAACGCTCAGCGTCCTCTGAGAGGACACATTTCATACGCCAGAAAAGATAAGACCTACGCGATAGAAAGAGAGGCAACTACAAGATGAATGTTTTGAAGCGAAAGGAGCGCTGTGTGATCTGAATTGCACTTTATTGGGTCGGAGCAAGAGTTGCAATTGATTTAAACGGTTTTTTGGAGTGCAACTTCAGTACGCTAGTACATATTATCTACAACCCGGTCCAGTTAACTCGGGACCTGAAGCGCGATAGACCTCTCTCGTTTTCTCCTTTCCTCACACCACCGTCGTATTGTTTTTTAAAGTTTTCAATAGATTATCGATAAATTATCGCTAACGAATGTACTTACGCTACTGGCATGACGACAGTGGCGTGAGGCAAGGAGAAAGCGAGAGGGGTCTATTGCGCTTCAGGTCCCGAGTTAACTCGACCGGGCTTTATTCTGTGCTTTGGGTAGGTAATACCACAGAATAGATCATAGAACCTAATAATCTTATTAATATTCATATTAATATTATTAGTGAGTTTATTGAATGCAATAGCCCCCTGGTGTCCCTTTCCTGTCAATGGACGACGCTGTACCGGCGCTTAGTCCACTAACACAGGCCACGCAGTTTAACAGTCTAAATATCGCGCACAGGAATTGTTGTCTAATTAGAGCTTAATTATTATGTTCGAATGCAGTCGCCAAATTCGGTGAACCAAGTAGGTAACCAACCGAAATAACCCAATCGAGAATTTGATTCTGACTAGGACTATATCGTCTCGTTCTCTTATTTGCAGGCACGGGAGCCATGAACGTGGTGATGACAATCGTGAGCCTGTTCTTGGTAGAAGTGGCTGGACGGAAGACGTTACTACTGGCCGGATTCTCTGGAATGTTCGTTTGCACTATACTGCTCAGCGTTGCGTTGATATACGTAAGTATACAAGTTGACAACTTTACAATAATGTTCCGTGTAACCTTGATTAAGTTGTCAAGCATACGATAACCCGTATACAAGCTGATGATAAATCATGGTGCTGTGCCGAAGACGTTAATACTGGCCGGATTCTCTGGGATGTTCTTGTGCATTATACTGCTCAGCGCCGCGTTACTATACGTAAGTATACAAGTTGACATCTTTACAATAATGTTCCGTGTAACCTTGATTAAGTTGTCAAGCACACGATAACCCGTATACAAGCTGATGATAAATCATGGTGCTGTGCCGAAGACGTTAATACTGGCCGGATTTTCTGGGATGTTCTTGTGCATTATACTGCTCAGCGCCGCGTTGCTATACGTTAGGAAACAAGTTGAGAACTTTAACAATAATGTTCCGTGTAAACTTGATAAAATTGCCACGCTTATGATAGCCTCTATAGAAGCTGCTGATAAATGATGATGCTGGACGAAAGAGTTGCTACTGAAGTTGTACTGGCTAACACATCGCACTTCGGCAAGTGTGCCGGGCTTCAAATTGAAACAGATAAATCGAGCCCCAGTCAGGCCAAAATGGCGAAACCCAATTTCTGATGTCACACGAACACCGATATCTTCCAAATAACTTCGGTTTTACCGGAGTAGTAGGTATTTCGTATTGTACTATTTAGTACAATACGAAATTCCTTACTTTTTTATCTGTTTTAAATTGGAGCTCGGAAGACCCGCCGAAGTTTGAAAAGTTAGCCGGATTTTCTGGAATTTTCCTGTGCAACTATACTGCTCAGTGCTGCGTAGTATACGATTTGACAACTTCCGTGTAACCTTAATGAATGAATTGACCTTTCTTAAAATGTCCTTTTTCGAAATGTTTTTTTCTCAAAATGTCCTTTAATCATTCGGCGAACGACGCACCATGAAAGATAGGTAATGTTATTGATGTGTTTTGTTACAGACTCACATAATTTGGGTGTCGTACGTGTGCATAGCGCTCGTGATCCTGTTCGTGGTGATGTTCGCCACGGGCCCGGGTTCCATTCCCTGGTTCCTCGTCACTGGTGAGACGATCAATTATTTTATTAACTACCTACTTATACTTTGTCGTGTGGCAACTTTTTTGACAAAATAAATATGTCTCAAAGTGACAAAAGTGTTTGGCAAAATGTTTCTTTAAACATTAGTAAAATATTTTGCTTTGACAAAGTGTCAAGATGTTGCTTTGACAAAGTGTCAAAATGTTGCTATGACAAAGTGTCAAAATGTTAAATGACAAAGTGTCAAAATATTGCTATGACAAAGTGTCAAAATGTTAAATGACTTTCGTGTCTGACCGTACAAGCGGCCGCCCACGAGTTCGGTCTTTATGAGTGAATCTCAATGAAATGAATTAAAAATATTTTTATTTGACTCATTTAGTTAGAGTAGGAGCTTTAAGTACTTTACCCATTCAGAAAATGTATTTGGTTTGAGTTTATCCAGAATTTATGGTAGATATAAGATAGTTTAGATAGGGATCATTAAACTGAACATTTTAAGAACTAAGTATTACCAACTCTGAAATCGCGAAAAAAATCAGCTGTTTCGTAGGCATATTTTTGTTACCTATTATTTTTTGTATGAAACAGCTGAATTTATTGTTTTAAATACTATGTCGGGATTTACACCATGTACCTGTTTATTTTTGAGACTCCGATATTTCGGCGCAGTTGCATGCGCCATGATCACGGAAGAACGGCAGTTCTTTTTAACCGACTTCAAAAAAAGGAGGAGGTTCTCAAGTCGACGGTTTTTTTTTTTTATTTTTTTTTATTTATGTATGTTTTAACATAGCTTCGTCAGTTGTTACCCGATTTGTACAATTCTTTTTTTATCTCAAAGAACATAGTTCGTGTGTGGTCCCATAATTTTTTTACAGAAATCTAGCCAGTAGTTTTTTCATAATCCTGAAAAATATCAATTATTTAGCTCGCCATCGCACGAGTTTTTATGGAATTTCGGACATAACATCTTTGTTTATGAACCGATTTAGATGATTCTTTTTTTGTTTGAAAGGGTATACTTCAAGAGTGGTCAAAATTTAATTTCATTGTTATTGGACTTCGAACTTCGAAGATACACAAGGGAACTCCTCAAAGTCATATAGTATATGTAAAGCGATTTAGGTTTTGGTAAGTTTATGGCAATCCAAAACAAACCAAACCATGGTTTGCGATGCAACGTTCTGGACTAGACTTGGACTACGAAGATACAACGGAACTCCTCAAAAACAAACAGCGTTAATTTGGAAATTGAGTTCTGGGCATTTTACCATTGAAAATATTATAATATAAAGTTAAAAAATATTTACATGCTGCATTTACATACCTACCACTAAAAAGATGAAAATAAAAAAGCTTTTTTAAAAAAAAGAAAAACCGCCTTCAAAAAACCTGAAAACAAAAACAGCTTAAAAATTAAATACCTCTAAAAAGCAAGAAATAATATTCGAATCATTCGTTACACATATCAATATTAATAAACACGTCTAATGAAGTCGGGTGAGGCTTTTTGAAAAAATTAAGTTGTCCTCCAGCCCTACCCGACTTCATTAGACGTGTTTATTAATATTGATATGTGTAATTGTGTAACGAATGATTCGAATATTATTTCTTGCTTTTTAGAGGTATTTAATTTTTAAGCTGTTTTTGTTTTCAGGTTTTTTTCTAGTATATTATTTAGTATCGTATAAAAATAGCATTGTGAATGCAAAAATCTCAAATTTAAAAATTATATAGCTGTTTCATCTTTATCAATAGTCAAATATCTGGAAAGATATTTCAATTGAATGTCGAGGTACTATGCGCGCCAAATAAGAATAGTACTGTCAAACGGCCATTTTCTACTTTGTTCCTTTTCTTGCACATTCCTACACCTTGAAGTGGAAGCGAAACGCAAACAAAAATGGCCGCTTTGACAGTACTATTCTTATTTGGCTCGCATAGTAATTCCTCACATTGATGAAATAACGCTGGCTTACAGCGTAAGAGTTGGATATACTAGGAAAGATGTCACTAGTGACTCGGTAGCTCAGTGGTCAGAGCATTGGACCGGATATCCAAAGGTCGCGGATTCGATTCCCGTCCGAGAATTGATCTGGTGCGAGTCGTATTTTTTCTAGTATATTATTTACTATAATCCCACATTCTGGTTAAGCCAATCATTCTTAAACGTTGTATACAAGGTGTTTGGTAATAGCCAGTACAAGATTAGTAGGTTAGGCCGTTTTTTAACTAACAGGCAAAATTCAAAATTCTGGAATCGCAGATAGGGGGCGCCTCGTAGAAATGTCGCCCAGGGGAGCTGGTAGTGCTGAAACTGGCACTGGTAATAGCCTTATAAAGCCGAATATGGTAGATAGGTTACTTCCCATACCTACAACCCCGGAAAATTATTATAACTAAAACATGGCTGAGGAATTTTGATTTTTCATTTGCATTTGCATGGAAAACTAGCGTGACGGCGAGCAGAGAATTCCTAACTCAATACAGGGTCATTTTTGGACCCCTTTTCAAACTTTGTCAGGTCATTCTATAACAGCAGTACAATCAATTTGTGAAGTCAAACAAAAATATATTTTTTAAATTTTTACCCCAAACTTTTCCCTACCCAAATTGAAATTGGGTTGGTAAACTTTTTCGAAGAGAATTGTTTTATATTTTTTTTTGATAGCACAAGTTTGAAAAATAAAGAAAATTATATTATGATTTTTTTATTTCACCTTGTTAATCAAATATATTTTTTTATATAATTATCGCGATAAAATATCAAACGAACGGCTGAATACAAAGTTCCCTTGCATTTACTGATTAAACAACTGAATGACAGGACAGATTTGACAGAGAGTCACAAAGAGTAATCCAATTATTTTACTCTTTGGTTTGATCGTACGAGCCAGAAAAAAAAAACTCTTTGGTAATCATTAATCACGACATTCTCGACCTAATGTTGTTGTTTGTTTTTCAGCTTATTTATTTTTGTTACTATTACATAAGTACCTTTTTTAGGGTTCCGTACCCAAAGGGTAAAAACGGGACCCTATTACTAAGACTCCGCTGTCCGTCTGTCTGTCTGTCACCAAGCTGTATCTCATGAACCGTGATAGCTAGACAGCTGAAACTTTTACAGATGATGTATTTCTGTTGCCGCTACCAACAACAAATACTAAAAACAGAATAAAATATATATTTGAGGGGGGCTCCCATACAACAAACGCGATTTTTTTGTCATTGTTTGCTCGGTATTAATAACGACAACAGGTAGACAGATGAAATTTTCACATATTATGTTTTTCTGTAGCCGCTTTAACAACAAGTACTAAAAACAGAATAAAATAAATATTAAAGGGGGCTCCCATACAACAACTTGGTTTTTTGCCGTTTTATGGTACGGAGCCCTTCATGCGCGAGTCTGATTCGCACTTGTCACACTAGTATGGCCAACGGGAATTTCTTTTCCCATTGGCCAGATTAGTTTTAAGTACTGATATACAAAAACACAAAGAGGTCATATAAAAAGGTATTATTTGTGGATTTGTTTTCCATTTTGTTGTTGTAATTCCAGAGCTATTCAACCAATCGTCCCGGCCGGCCGCCACCGCGGTCGCCGTCACCATCAACTGGACAGCTAACTTTATAGTTAGCCTGAGTTTCTTACCGCTTTCGGTAAGATTTTTTTTATTATCCACGTAGGTACTGCATTGCAGTGGCGGATTTCAAACGATTCTTATTTTCTAAAAAGTAACCAGATTGTTTGACAAAAACGCTTAAACTGACAGCTTCCTTAAAGTTAAGGAGACCTCGATCAAAGAATTTAGGTAGGAAGCGTTTGAGTATTCGGCCTAGGGTTGCCAGATGCCCCTTATTTTACGAGTTACCCCATTTTTCAGGCTAAGATAATACAGAAACCCGTAATTGCGAAAATAATATACGGGGTAAAAGAATTTGTGGTCTAATTATCTTCATAAAAAACAGCTGTCCCCCGTAAGTTAATTGTCTCCCGTAAAAAAATCTTAAACCCGTATTTTTATGCTGGTAAACCTAAAATCAAGTAGTAGCAGGTGGCAGCCCTAATTCGGCCATAAATAGCCCAACCTGATTAAGTAACTATGTTGCTAACAACTTTTGATTGAAACTGACAGAAATCGTAGTTACATTGCTGCTTTAGTAAGAGTCAAGGTGACAAGTATATCACTTAAAGCAGCAATGTATCTGCGATTTCTGTCAGTTTCAATCAAAAGTTGTTAGAAACAGAGTACAACGGCAGGCTGATTTATCTAATTAAAAACCGCCTAGCGACCGGTTTGATTTGACAGACGAATGTGATACATTGCTACTTCTTTTTGGGTTAAAAAAGTCATACCAAAGAAAAGTAGCAATGTATGTCAAATGAAACCGGTCGCTAAATAGTTTCTATTTAGATAATCAGCCTGCCGGAATAGTGCCGCTAAAACTACTTGAATAAGAAATATTATCGCTTAATTTATTTATTTATATTTCTATATACCTATTTTTTTTGCAGTTGGCGTTGGGATCTTACACGTTCGTAATCTTCGCCGTACTACAGTTATTATTTATAATTTTCATTTTCTTTAAAGTGCCAGAAACGAAAAATAAAACTGTTGAAGAAATAACAGCTATGTTTAGACAACAAATGTAGAGAAATTGAAAGTAATTAAGTACTTAAATTGTATCTAAATCTCAACTGAAATACTTAATTATAATCTACTGACAGAAAAAATTAAATACGCCGTTAAGGGGTTATTCCCAAAGATCCACAGCTCTATTGTTTCCAAAAAATGTAAGGTCATACTTTGGTTCCCATCGGGTCCACGACATTTAAAATAATAAAACATTCATAAATATATTTTAAAATTTCTTGGACCCGACCTTTGAGAATAACCCCATTAAGTAGTAAAAGTTTATCAAAATTTTATTATAATAATAGGTATACCTACCTACTTAGGGCTGGTTTTTCAATCATCAGATAAATCAAACGAATAATCGTTTGATAACGTATTATGCCGCTAAATATAAAGTGATTGTCATATGTTTGTTTGTCAAATTTTTTGAATGACTTTTATGTTATTCGGATTATAATTTAACTGACTGATATCTGTTATCTGATGATTGAATTAAGTCTACCTACTTAACTCATTACATTTATTTAAATAATAAAACTTTTTTTAAATATTAATAAGTTTTCGCCCAATGATGGTAGAAATAAGATCATAATCCTTAATGAAGAGAAAAACGAATAGGTATACATTAATATGCAAGTTCTGTTAATAGGAGTAAACATATTATGCAAGATCTGTCTTTGTTAAGGTGTGTCTTCACACAGCCGCTTTCGCGTTCATCTTGCTAGTATCTGTGCTAGTATCTGCTCCCTTGCGCTTTCAACATCTTTAAAAAAAGTCCAAAATTGCCTTGAGGTTCAAAATGTACACTTCCCGAATTGTCTACTTCCCAAAAGATACATTTTCCGAACTGTCTACTTCCCAAAAAGTACATTTCCCAAAATGTATCTTTCCCAAAATGTACAATTGTATGGCATGCATTTGACGCAAGACGAATTGAAAGTTAAAGACGAAAGGGAAAGGAAAAGCGACTGTGTAGACACACCATTAGAAATGTCATTTTTGACAGTCCATTTATAAGTTTTGATAATGCAAAGATTCTGTCGACATAATCTTGGAGATGTTATGAACTTAAAACCCATTTTATGTTTAATGATTGTATGCTTTATGTTGCATTTCTTATTTTATTTATTATTAGATCTAGAAAAGCAATCTCACTTTTAGAGTTTAAGTTTAAGTCCATTAGGTTTATGTAATAATGCCCGACTCATATTGACAATAAGTACTTTTACTTAATTTTTAAGTAGTATGTATGCCATTAAGATAATCATTCTGAAATCATTGAAAAAGTGCCCTTAGTCACAGTATAAGTAGTATAGTCACAGTATAGTTTAAAAAAAAATCAAAGACAAATATACTGTGCTTTAGTGTAAGTCAAATAGTACTATTATATATTCTGTGGTCAAATGCTCGTATGGCGACGGCCGACATTGGTGCCAAATTTGCACCAATTTAGTTGCTTAATTTTCGGAACTATTCCCAATTGACCCATACGTTCGGTGGCAACTGGGAATTTATTTGCGAAAGTTCCATTTTGGCACTACTGAGCTTACTATTAATTCGCAGGTTTTTCTCCGTCGGAGTTATGGCTTTGTATTTCAATAGATTTTGTTAAAATTAAAAGCGTAATTTTTAAAATGAATTTGACAAAGAAACAAAGTAAAATTATTTTGAACATTCTCGCCGTCGCTTGCGTTGTTTGTTATACACATAATCATACTAAACACTAGTCTACATTGGAATGTCACCTTTAGTTTTATCATTTATGGTACATATCTACATGAAAGAGTGGCGTTATTATTATAAAACATAATTCTCGGAACTATTCCCAATTGACCCATACGTTCGGTGGCAACTGGGAATTCAGAAAGCCCCAAATTTTTGGCGCTGTCAAAAGCACTATTTACATTCCTAGGAATGTAGCAACAATATTTTTTTTACAAAAAACATTTAATAGCGATATTCCATAGTATAAAAATATATTTCTTTACACTACTCGTATTTTTATGCGTTGTAATGAAAGATCCGACTTAAATAGATTTTTTAGAAGTACTTAAATTAACTTAATGCTCATGTTTTGTAAATACCCTAAAATTCATGAAAAGTATGATATGTCAATGTGTATTTAGTGTCTAAGTAAATTTTATTAAATGAACAAAAGTTATTACTTTTACTAAAAAGATTGTTTTATTTCAAAATGAAAATCCCACTGTTTGGAACAACTTAATCTTTGTGTACTTTCTTATAAGTTTAATAATATGGTCGGAATGCTAAAAAAACACTTAGTTAAATAAATAAAAGAATTTATTTTGTTCAAATCTTGTTCAAAAATTTGTTCAAAGCCGGTATATACTGCTTTCTTGTTGCCGACAAGTTCAGTTGGTTGTAAAACTTGGAGATCGGTGGGGAGGTCTCTTGGAGAATTAGTTGAAGAGGGGGGTCGCTCCAGTTCTCCAAAAAAGTACCCAACTGTGGAAAAAAAATCTTTTTTACTATGCAGAGTGTAAAAATACCTTCAACGAAACCAAGGTTTATGTATTCTGCCCATAATCAGGGCCGTTTCTGTAAAAAAGAATATTGCTGGGAAACGATTTTAATTTTTAGTGTTAAAAAAGCATTGCATACACCACGCAATGTATCGCGTACTACAGACCGCGCCCGCGAGTGTATGCTACACAGCTGCGTGCGGCCGAGTTGGAGGCAGCGTTTGTGTGCGAGCTCATGAGATACATTGAGTGATGACGTTTTGAAACCATTGAAGACTTACAATTTTGATGTTTCTTTGGACAAAAATTAGGAAATAACGTATAAAAATAATTATCAAAAATATTTTTTTACTCTTACCTTCAATAACTTCGTAGCTATTGGTTTCCCAGGTATAGTCTAAAAGACAAAAATGATCCTGATGATGGGCGGAATGCGTGGATTTCAACTTCATTCAGGATCTTTTTACACCCTTTAAGCGAGCTAGCTAAGAATAGTACTATCGAACGGCTATCTTGGTTTGTATTCGTATTCATACCATATTTATAGCAGTAACAAAAGTCCCTTTGTATAAAATTAAACAAGGAACAAAAAAATATTAAGCGATCATTGATTTCTTGCTAACAGTACAAAAATTAAGCTAAACCGTGAAGTTGACGTCTAACTTCGTCCTATTTTTTTTTCATAAGTATTTTAACATATCGTTGGGTGGGGCACACAGGGTAAAAGGTTGGGAACCGTTGGCCTAGACAATTTTATTTAGGCCTACGCGATTTAAACCTTAGGAGTGGTTAAGCGACGCTGTTGTCCATGGTACCTATGGATTTGACGTTTTAATCATCAATTTCATACATCTAATGAAAGCGAAGCGTTGTCGAAGATTTGCACTCGGCCTCTAGCCGTTTGAACTGCAATAGCCCCAAAAATACAAAAAAAAAATATTTAAAACTCTTTTGCACTGACATACCTGCTCAGCTTTAGCCGTCTCGTTCGCGTATAGAGCCGCATCTCTTTTCCACCCTGCCTTCAAGTCCATTCCCAACAAAACTGCAGTGTTGCAATTTGTTTTTCTTAAAACTTCGGTTAAAGCAACTTCCACGTTTTGTTTTTGAAGAAATTGCTGAAAAAGAAAGTGACAATAGGTACACACGACAGCATATCAAGTAAAACAGTTGTGAAAACAGCTTTTATTACGTAAGGCATAAAGGCGTTTTTAAGGTCAACATGTTACGCTTGATGTGCTGTCGTCCTTAAGCGTCGTAGCTAGGAGCTGGCAAGGGGGGCGCAACCCTCAGGCGGGCGCAGTTTGCTGACCCATAGCTAGAAAAAAGTCTATACTTAAGTCTTGGGGCGAAAAACTCAAATCTTGCCAGGGACGCTTATGACCTTAGCTCCAACGCTGCTTGAAACCATAGAGTTCTACCATAGGACTAAAAAAATCTTTTTTCCCGTTTAGTACTACGGCACTAATGGGAAAAGGTCTCATTAGTTACACGGCACAATTGACGTAAGATGACGTTGTACACGCGCAACTGTGTGTGTAAGTAGCCCTAGGGCTACCGTGCAGTTTGTTCTGTATGAGCGGCGTTCAATTCATAATTCGAACTTTTTGGTATAAATTATAAATAAAGTTACGTACGAGGCATTCAAAATAAGTTGACAAACACGACTAAACGAGCATACGATTCGGCATACGAACTTGCGGGGTGGGGTGAGGTGATTGATTCTAGTGCGGGGCGGGGAGTGACCTTTCTGTACGTAGAATCACAGAATACAACATGTAGAACTTATATCTATTCTGTGTCCATGGTACAACTACGCGGTAGAACAAGTGGGAACAATACGCATTATTTGGCGAACTTTATGATAATTACCTGTACTAGAATGGGGAAACTCACGACCAAAATATCATCAAGTGTTTTGGCATCTTTCCTCAGTAATTGCAGTGCAGTGAGCGAAGACACATCCGATTTGGCTTGCATAAGTCGATCAAGTTCATTTTTTCTGTTGAAAGAATAATTACATTATGCCATTTATCCGATTTTTATGCATATACAGAAGGTGGAATTTCTTACCTGTATTTTTGGTTTATACGGGGTCAGTAACTTGACGGTACAGTAAATCAGTCCAGCGCTGACTTGCTTCTGGGCTCTTGTAGACACTAGTATCAACCCAGTCCAGTGCTAACTTCTCGCTCCATACAAATGTGGTTATTGTACGAAATGTTTTACTAAAAGCAATAATTTAGCTACACATTAAGAATTCATACAGGAGAGAAACCACACAAATGTAGTTATTGTACGAAATGTTTTTTTAATCATGGTAATTTAGATACACATTTAAGAATTCATACAGGAGAGAAACCATACAAATGTAGTTATTGTGTGAAATGTTTTTCTGACAGCAGTAGGTACTTTAGCTAAACATGTAAGAATTCATACGGAGAGAAACCATAAAAATTTAGTTATTGTATAAAATGTTTCACTCATAGCAGTGCTGTGGCTGTACATGTAAGAATTCACACAGGAGAGAAGCCATACAAATGTAGTTATTGTATAAAATGCTTTCTTCATAACAGTGCTTCAGCTAAACATGTAAGAAGTCATACAGAAATTATGGATAAAATAATGAATGAATCAGTTTGTAAATTAATTAAAATTGCAGGTAGTTTTTAAGATAAGATAATGTAACATCGCAATAGTCGAAGTCAAAGTGTCTTTATTCAAATAAACTTAATAATTAAGCACTAATTAAGCTCGCAAGTCAGTCCAGCTGACTAGGCATCCGTTCTATTTTCGGGCACAGTACGACTGCCGATCCTGTCTACATGTATCCAGTTACTGGTCCGAAATTCCGAGTCACTGGGTCCAGTCACTCACTGACCCCGTATAAACCAGCCTTAACAAAAATCCAATAAAGAGATTTATACACTGTCAAACCACTGTGACAAAAATTCTCACTAGTTTAATTAACAAATAGGAGGGACCATTGGGAATGAGGGCTATTATTTTAACACTTGTATATTCACCTGTACTGCTCATAATTATCTGGCTTCATAAGTGTTTCCAAAAACAGTACAACCTCTTCATCTCTTGGCCGCGCTTTGTCGAATTCTTTGGAAAAGTTCACTGTGTCCAAAATTATAGTGCCTAGATATTAATAATTTGATCATTAATAAAAGTTAGGCATTCATTACACTGCCGGTGAAGGGTAAATTACAAAAAAAGTTTATTGTTTTTAAGGCCTAACCTTAATGTCCATCAGCCATTTTTAATGTCCCCACTGCTGGGGCACAGGCCTTCCTTATGGGTGGATAAGGAGGACGGGCCATAACCCACCACGCGGGCCCAATGCGGATTGGCGGGTGTTAACGACTGCAAATTCAGCCGGGACCAACGGCTTAACGTGCCTTCCGAAGCACGGAGGAGCTCGAGATAATACATTTTTGGTCACCCATCCCATGACCGAGCCTTGCGAAAGTTGCTTAACCTCCGCAATCGCTGGGCCAGGCGCTAAAACTAACCTTAATAATTCTTAGAAAATCCTTACTAATATTATAAATGCGAAAGTCCGTTTGTTTGTTTGTTTGTTTGTTACGCCTTCACGTCTTAACTACTGAACCGATCATCATGAAATTTTGCACACACGTTGTCAGGGGTACAGAGAAGGACATAGGGTACCTTTCATCCCGAAAAAAAGTAATGTTCCCGAGGGATAGCAAAAAATCTTTCCACGCAGACGAAGTCGCGGGTGGAAGCTAGTAAGTAACTAAAGTATATCAGCAAATCACCTACCTATGTTCTCAGTGATTTGCTGTAAGGGGGAAAGTCCTTCCTTAAATTAAGGCTCAAGAGGATAGACCCTAACGCTTCTAATAACCCGTGCGTGATCCAATCCGTTACTGTGGCCCAAACCGGATTGGAAGGCGTTAACAAATGCAAACAGCTAGGCGTTGGACATCAGATGGGTCATCAAACATTTATCTGGAGCTCCATGCTTCGGAACACGCCAGCCGTTGGTCCCAGCTGCATTTGCAGTCATAACACCTACTCAAGGAAGGGCTCATATAATTAACGATAGTATTGAGGGCTTTTCAAAGTGATAATTAATAACAAAAAATAGTAACTATTTGCCTCACTAGATGGCGTTGATTTTATAGTAAAGTTAAGTGTCAAAATTGGCCTTGATAAATTAACGGCCTGTGTTTAAAAAAGTTTTCCTACATTTTCTACGTTTGACACTTTCCTTTTTCTCAACGCCATCTATCGAGCCTACAGTTTTTTGCCATTTTGAAAAGCTCTCATTTCCAAATGAAGATATACTTACAATGCAACATACTGCTTGTAACAGGATACGCATAAAAAAAATCCACATCTTTTGCAACCAAAGCGCTCAAATCCTTTATTCTCTGACCAATCAGAGAGCAGCAAGAGCCGACGATCTCTATGGTGCTCCGTGTGTCATCCTTGTAGTTCCAACATGAGTTGTCTATGGGCCGGTGGTCTATAATCTCAGTGACATAAGGCGCTAGAAACTGGTCCCGAGCAGCTAGGGTATGATGGTCTACTAAAACTACTCTTAGCGTTGATTTTGCAACCAGTTGTTGTAGATCGAAATCATTACTGTAAAAAGTAATTTATTGCTCACCAATATATTTATTACAGGGTAAAAAAGACGAGAAACGAAGCCGATGTCTACGTATTCTGCCATCATCAGGACCATTTCTGTTCAAAGTTATTGCTGGGCAAAGATTTTCATTTTTGTTGTTAAAAAAGCATTACATTATACATTATAGTATGCGCAAAATAACTTGGCGGCTCTGAAATTCGCGCGGAGAGGAACGCTGCGCAGTAGACGAATACAGGCGTGCGCGGGGACGGGACGCAGGCGGAAGCACTCGGAACTATTGGAACTCGACATGTCACCTGCGCGAAATATCACTTGCAGTTAACTTCTGAGCCGCCAAGTTATTTTGCGTATACTGTACCACGCAATATAACGCGCGTATAGACCGCGCCTGCGACGGCGCGCCACACAGCCGCGTGCGGCCAAGTTAAAGGGCAGCGTTTGTGTGCGTGCGTGCGCATTAGAGATACATTGAGTGATTACGTTTGAAATCCATTGTTTGTTACGAAATAGGTACTTAAAATTATGGAAATATTTCTTTGGACAAAAATTAGAAAATCACATATAGTTTCATAAAATCTTATTTTTTTTTATTTGACCTTCAATAACTTCATAACTATTGATTTCCCAGGTAATCTAGGTATAGTCTATCTATAGACAAAAATGATCTTGATGATGGGCGGAATGCGTGAATTTTGGCTTCATTGAGGGTCAATCAGACAAGGCAAATGGAGATTAGAACATTTGGAAAATGGTCATACTGAACGGATTATCGGCCACCGACTATGAGCGAAAAAGACAGGAATTGCGATCCCTCTTTTGACATTAGGTAGCATTGGTGGGCTGTTGGTCGCGACTTTGAATGACCGTATCAAAACAGATGAAAAACAGTTTCCATTCACATTAGGGCCGACAATGAGCCAACTCAGTTTTCAGCAGCCAACAAATCGTCCTCACCTCACTTATAAGGAAGAATTTCAAAGTCTAAACCAAAAGAGAGCTATAATTGTAAATATTTTTATCAAAAGATTAACAGCCTATCACTAGCGATTCTCTAGCATTAACATGGAACAGTAGTTCTACTTATTATTATAATTATGGGACAACTGGGAATTTTTTCCCATTTGTTCCATCAAACTCAAAAAGTATACAAAAAAGGCAATTAGTAACAGATAATAAACTTACCGGAATACTAATTGATTATCCTTAATTCCTTTTTGTCTAAAAAGGTGTGCCACTTCTGTCTTTAAATCATAGTCTTCTCTATCAACATTCAAAATGGCCACAAAAATATCATCTTTGTACCCGCACTCGACTCTATTGGCTTTCGTACACACTTTACATTTGATTTGATGATATTGCCAGTGCAAAAACACGGCATAGACTAAAGAACTGACGGCAGAGTCTAGGTCGCAACTCTCGTTGCCAAGCACTATGGTTATAGTCCCATAGTCATCAGATTTCTGCAATAAATATATTAAAATATAAATAAAACAAACATCACAATTTTGTACCAGTTTTCATAGATCTTAGGTCTTAGGTTTGATCACTGCGCTGGGAGCACTTTCGAGTGGACAGGCTTAAAGAAGAGGATCTAAAGCAGTTAACGATAAGTCAACTCAGCAGGTACTGTAAGTGTACAGGTAGGTTCGAGGGTCCGACGCCGGTGGGGTAAATGATAACCTGCCTCCCCCTGTAAGATTTGGGAAAATGGGTGAAATGGTTCCAATCAAAGTGACTGATCACCCGTCCAACTTCCCTGGCTTCCCCCCTTCTAAATAATAATAGGTTTGATCTGCGGCTGGGTCAACTTAGAAAATTAACCTTTTCTTTAGACCAGCCCCCGGACCGCCTAACTCTCTCGCTTTGGTTTATGACGTCAGTGCAATGTCCGTCCTTGTCATTGTGTTATGATATGACAAGGATGGATATAGTCTAGCTATCGCTCTGGCTAAAGCTTTGAGTTAGGCGGTAAGGCCCCAGGGGTAGCCAAACTTATGACTTGTAAGGTCCACCTGCGTTTAAAAAATATTTCTTGCGGTCGATTGCAAAGTAGCGTTTAGACGTTATTGAGTAGTATGATATCACCTAAATGTTATATATTCATATTTTTCTATTCAGTTTATTTAACTCTCGTAGGCTACCTAAATCACCAAACTAAAAAGTTAAAGCCTAAGGGTCAAACCTCTCTCTATTAGAATGACCTTTTCGCTGAAAGACAATTCACGTTGGATGACATAAAAGCAAGGTACATAGATAGTTGAAAGACAATTCAGCAACATGACATAAAACAAGCAGAAAACTCAGTCAGCAGAGAGCAGGGATTGAAATACCGTTAAAAAAATAATGATACAATAAAAATAATGTTAAAAAATTTTATCGGTAAATTTACCGATAAAATTATTGTACCGGTAAAATTACCGTTAAATATAGCGTTAAACTTTACCGGTAAAATTATCGTTAAAAAAGTAATGTTATTAATTGGAATAACGTTAATTTTAAAGTAACGGTAACAATAAGTAAGAAATAATGTTAAAATTAACATTATTTACTGATATAACGTTAATTTCAATGTAACGTTATCTAAAGATAACATTTTATTTATTTATTGACTTTTTTTATTTATTGACATAACGTTAATGTTAAAATTAACAGTAAAAAAAGTAACGTAATAACGTTACATTTAAAAATATTGTTATCATTCCCTGGCAGAGAGTCAACTTAGCCGGACGACATAAAAGCAGAATGAACTAGAAGCAGAACATCTGGAATTGTGAATTATCCATATGTTACTAACTCTTCCACGAAGTTCCAAAGACCAGGAACTAGTTGGATCATGTAGGTACTATAATTTACAGTATGTTGGTACGATCCGGCCCAGTCACGGGCCGGATTGTTGGTGCTCATGGGCTAGAGCTGGCCCGCGGGCCGTAGTTTAAAGACCCCTGCTACATACCATTGTGGAACCACTGTGGTGTCTTATTTCCATGACACAAGTGCTTTAGCTACTTTGGATAAAATACTTATAAAATATAAAGTTTTCAAGTTTTTTAGCTAAAAGGTTATAAAAAGAAGATGCACTTTTGATCTAAGCTCTTCAATTTATATTATTAGTATTAAATAGCTGTTATAGTGTGAAATTACATGACAAAGTATAACCCGGAAACATAACATGTGGGTGGATAACATAATCATTAATGAAAGTCAAAGGTCAGTGACACGCACGAATAAAATTAATTAATTATAGTATTTTGAATTTCATAACCTTAAAAACTTTTATTTAAGTACATCTTATTTATAAAACACTGAATACCAAACTTGTTAAAGTTCAAGTAAATTTATTTAATAGACATTGGATTCTTTTATTAAGGCAAGAAGTAAGAATTATTAAGATTATTATAGCTACCAAACTGTTCACTGTAGTATTGAAATATTCATCCATTTTGCAAGCACAAAAGGTATCAATTTCGAAGTCTGCCCTGTTTATATGCTGTAATACGAAGTAGGTTTATCGGCTGGCCATTACAATGTTTTGAATTTCATATTTTTATTTCAAAAATTGCTCCATTTTGCGCGATTTCTTTTTTGACTTTAAATTTGATTGAAAAATTGACACATTGGGCACATTCTGCCAGACAAATCTTTGAGTCATCGATCGCCATAGAGCAAACTTTTAACCATGGTACGTAATTTGTGTGGAATGTTCAATATTTTACTTTCCATGGTTAAAATGTACTCTATGGCGATTGATGAATGACTTTTTGATTTCTTGTATGGCAGAATCAAAGAGTAAAATAATATATTGGGAAAAGAGCGCCCACTCGTGGCAATTTTTTGAAACACTGATTTGAAAGGCCATCAGCGCCTCTGGAGGTTTCAGCGGAACTAATGACAAGAAATGCGTGAAAATATAATTGCTGAAAATGTTTTTTCATATACATATTATGTCATTTTTTGTAATTTTCTTCATATAAAACAAAAAATATTAATTAAAAAGAATAAAATCTAAACAAAAAACACAAAAATAAAAATGTGACTTTCGCTGGATTTGAACTCGGTATTCCTAGAACGATTGTAGTACTGTGTATGCGGTGGAGGCAGATGTGGTAATTCGTTAGGCTACTGGGTCATTACTTCGAGTGTTGAATTTTATCATTATATTGTAATTCGCTCAATGACCATACAAAAAAAACCATTTCATCTTTTAAAAATAATTTTGTTTTAAATCACTTTACTTACCCAGTTAAGAAGGCGACTTTTATTGTACTGTCCAAAATTTAATTTTGAACATTTTATATTATAAGTACGACCAGAAAATGTCTCTACAAGACATCTTTTGGCAAACTTGAAGAATGAATTTTTCATGTATATTTTTTGTCTTTTTTGTAATATTCTTTATGAAAAACTAAAATATTAATAAAAAATAATAAATCGAAATAAAAAAACAATAAACAATAATGTGATAATTCCTAGGATCGAACTCGGTATTCGTCGAACGATGGCGGTATTGATGTACGGTGGTTGTGTAGTAATCCTCTACGCTACCAAGACATTACGTTAAGTGATGAATTTCCTCATGATATTGCAATTCGCATCATGATCAAAAATAATGATCAAAAATGACTTTTCTTTTCATCTTTTTAAAATAATTTTGTTTTAAATTACTTTATAGCTATTTGAAAAGGCGATTTTTATTGTACTGTCTTCTTAATATTTTTTTTTTATTTTGAATATTATAATTAGTCCGACTGCAGAGACATCTTTTGGCAAACTTGAAGACTTTGTTGTAAAAGTTGATGGTTCAAACTTAGAGATGACGCTACTTTTTCTGGCAGAATGCGGCCATTGACATTGACAGCATCATTGAAAGTTGCCAGATCTCTAAAAAAGTTTACCACTTTATATAAAAAAAGGAATTTAATGGGGATTCACACGCAAAGCTAATCGCAGATAGCGCCAGCGGCGACCGGCCGCTATCAATGGTTTTGATTGATGACGTCAGGAATGACATTAGACATTTGAAACAACCAATCAAACGATTTAGGGACAGTCGCTTATGGCGCCATTAGTTCCTCAGTATCATACACACCCCATTATATTAACTTTGCTTAGAAAAACAAAGTATTAAGCTAAGTACTAAAACTATCTTTTAGGGCGTCCGCTGCGTTAAGCGGGATCCCGGCACGGGGCAACAAGAGCAAGAGCACAGCAAGCATCTGTCCGTCAGAAAACCAACAATCTATATTCCCACCGCGCCCCGACGCGCGGGGGCGGGATCTCACTTAACGCAGCGGACACCCTTAAATGTCAAATCTATCTCTGGGGCTCTACCTACCGCCTAACTTACATTTCTATCACAGGTTACTAAGTAGGTACTATTATAAACATACCCACTTTAATAGGTCACATTTGACAGTTCATGAAATCTCAACAACGTAACCTTTTAACGGTGGGAACACAATATTTATTTATTCAAAGGCATAATTGCTTAACTTTTTTCAGTTCATAATACATATTTATTGTAATAATCAGGACATAAAGCTAATTTACGATTTATTTTGACAAATCACACTATGGACTGACCTATGTCAAATGTGGCCTATTAAAGTGGTCCTACTTTTAATTAACATTAGTAAGTACTTATCTTTAATTTATTCTAAACCTAAAGCAGCATATTTTTTTTTTCTCATATCATAATTAACTAAGTAATTAAGTATTAACTAAGTATAGATGATAATCTTTGACTGTGTATAGAAAATAAGTAAGAAGAGCGCAGTCTCCTGGCACAGGCATCTTTTTGCTTAAAAGGGGGCTTCAATAATTTTTGTTATTTTAGTCATAAGAAAGTGAATAATAGTTATTTTTATTTATTTATTTATTATAGACATTGCCGTAAAGAAGTAGCTAGCAATGTGTATTGACCAAGGAATTTGTACCCACTCATAAATTCCTTGTTATTGGAGTAGGTGGTGGTGGTGACACTGGTGGTACTGGTTAGAAGTAGGTACTTCTAAAAATAAGAAGATATAATACCTATACGTATGAAAGATAGAATAATTAACGTTTTTAGAGGAGAAAATCTTAAAGGTGGTAATTCTTATTTTTTTCTGTAAAATGGCAATGCAATGCGAATTTAATTGTCGTTAAAATATTACCAAATTATCGAGAACTTCGGACATTTAAACGCTTCTCTATTTTTTTCCCACAAAACTACGTAAAACTAAGTAGGTACTATTTTCGAAATAAAGATGAATCAACCTACCTAAAACTGTATCAACAATCTTTTTAAGATAGCAATTGTGGCAACAACAGAGATTCAAAGTTGAAAAATCCTTGGGGGGGCTGGTAATAGGCATATTCACCCTACTATCATTTTATTTTTTACCTACATCATTTATTATCTAAAAACATAGTTAAGTATGCCTAAATAGAGTATTTTAGCGTAAGTACCTAGTACCTCTATTGCTGTCGTTGATTCTAAAGTAGGTACACCTTCACAAAATAGAGTAACTACATTACTATACAATTTTATTGAGAGTAGAGGTGGCAGCCCTAATACACAGTGACTGTCGCGGCTGTAGGGTGACAACTACGAACAAAGAACTATAGTTCGTTGGGTGACAAGATCAGAGCGTTTAAAATACGGGACTTTGGATTAAAATATGGGACAATTCATTATGTATGGTTCTTTTGGAAATCTTTTTATCGGGCTTGACAAATGACTTATTTTCTATAGTTACTTATATTTTTTTATTAATTTAACTATTGCATTAAAATAAATCGCACTCCCCGCCGAGTGCTACTGCATCGCGTGAGAGGATAATATGCTCAAATACGGGAAATTTTATTTTTCGTATTTGTTTTACTAGATAAAGGAACACGCTCTAATTCATTGATGAAAAACGTGACGTCCCGAGAAATACAAGACGTCTGGTTACAATAGGCGACAGACTGATGGTAGACTGATGGTTTACCATGATTCTAAATTCTGACCAGACTGATGGTAGAATTGCATTCCAGACTGATCGTGTAGCCTATGTCATAGTCGGAGTCTTTGTGATGTACCATGGGCAACAGCGACGCTTAACCACTGCTAAGGTCAAAATCGCTTGCACGCCGCGCCGTCACAACCATACGTTTAGTTCGTGTAGGGGCGATACGCGCGCACACGAATTTTGTTGCAAACTGGTTAAGCGTCGCTGTTGCCCATAGTACCTACTTGTGTTGTAGCATACAGGGTGATTGGTACAGTACGAGGCATATATCTTGAAATCGGGTGGGGGTTGCGCGGAATGCGTATTTTGGGCATGCGTAGCGGTGAGGGGCGCGGGCGGCGGGGGAGGGGCGCGCGCTATTGGTCGCTCACAAGAGCACATGCGCGAGTTTATCCCCACTCCGTCGACAAATTTTCAAGATACGTGCCTCGTACTGTAATAGCCTTATAAATTAACCCAAATAAACTAAAGGAAAAGATTATAAGCTGTAAGTAACTACTGAAACTGCTAAAAGTGTGCATCTCTGCTCATATTTTATTACAGCTATGTATGCTTGCTCTCGCTACATACAGTCTTCAGAAATTCCGCAATTAATTGAATTCGATAAAGGCAATACGACCGTAACGAAATTTAATTTATTTTTATTATCCACGTCGGTGATTTGACTTTCCAGTGTGAAGTATGCAACGTGTTTTTTTGTTTTTATGTGGTACGTATTTAAATTTTTAAAAAGCTTAGCGGCTTTAGTACCTACTATGTGGCTTCACAAATACTCACGAAATAAGAAAACAAACTAAAAGTTGAAATATATTACGTGCCGGTTTTTTTCTCGGAATGAAGCGGAGAAATATCGTCAGTAACAAACGTGACAAGAACACGGACGGGACGCGAAAAAATATGTGGTGCCCAGCACGTCCCCGTCCCATCCGAGGTATCCGTCACGTATACATACACGACCTTATTAATGTATTTTGTGTCGATCTCCGTGATAGAGTGACTTGAACATTGGTTTGTAATACTTGTCACTCGTGTTGGTCGTCGCCATTTCTTCTCTGAGGTACTGGGTTCGATCCCCAGCTGGGTAAATTTAGAAAACGAACTTTTCTATTTTATATTGTCCTAGGTCTGGGTGTTTGTTGTAGCTCTCTCATTCCCATAGCTCGTAGAACCCTCCCCCCTCCCCTCTCCCCCCAATATATATCCTGTATCCTGGATCTGGTTGACGAATTATCAGTTTATAAATAAATGTTTAATTTCAGTACTACCTCTACTAACGTTATCAAGATTAGCCGACGCAAAACTTCAAAAGAAGTTGAGTGTACCAAAATTGTGGAAAACTTGCAAAAACATAAAATGTCCATCGACCGAAGATCCAGTTTGTGTAAAAATAAAGTTCATGAATAAAGAACTATCAAATAAAACAACATACATTTATATGATCAATAAATGTGAACTGGAGTATATGAAGTGTCATCAGGGTAAATAAATATTATGCTTAACTAAAAGTCTCAGTATACGTGACGGGTTTTTTTCACGTCCCGGGCAGAACGGGGCGATATCTTAACATCGTTGCATATAATAATAAAATAACAAGTATACGTGAAGAGAACACGGACGGGACGGGATGGGGAAAATGCATGGTGCACAGAACGACCCCGTCCCGTCCGAGGTATTTTCCCGTAACGTGTACAGCGCCTTTACTTTAAGTACGAGTACCTTACCTAAGTAAGTTTAAGTTTAGATAAAAGTATCTACGGTAGGTAATAAACGTTATTTTATATTTATATTATATTATATTATACTATATTATATTATATTATATTATATTATATTATATTATATTATATTATATTATATTATATTATATTATATTATATTATATTATATTATATTATATTATATTATATTATATTATATTATATTATATTATATTATATTATATTATATTATTTTATTTTATTTTATATTATATTATATTACCTCCGTGGTTGAGTGTTTTCTAGACTGGTTTTAGAATTAGATCAATTTTTGTAATATATTTATTAAAAGGATATCATCCACGTTTCATACATTTTTGATCCAAATATGAAAGTGCCGGCCAAAAGACAATAGTGCTTTATTCTGATATATTTTGTCCATCTAAGCATTTTTTATAATGGCACCGAAGCTATAAACACCGCTTCACATTTGTGTCAAATTGTATGAAAAGACAGACTTTTTGAACTCAATTAAAGTCAAGTAGGTACAGAGCGGTTCTACAGATTCGGTGCCATACTAAAAAATGCTTAGGCGGACAAAATCTATCAGAATTTGCTTTTTGGCTGACTTTTTTTTAAATTTGTTCCAAAATGTATGAAAATATAGACTTTTTAAACTTATTTAAAATCGAGTAAGTATAGCGGTGCTACAGCTTTGGTGCCATAATAAGAATTGCTTAGTTGGACAAAATCTTTCAGAATAAAGCTCTTTTGCTTTTTGGGCGGCACTTTCACATTTGGATCAAATGGATGATGTCTTTTATTGCTAATAAAAAGTTAGTCACGTTACGGTAGGTATTTAAAAAAATTTAACTTCGGATGACAGATGCGGAAGCTGTTATTGTGCCGAATAAACATTGCGAGCATAACAGGAAACCGAATATAAGTAAAGGTAACTAAATTTGTTAATTTTAACTTAATATAAAATATAATAAGTCACATTTTATCAATTTCAAATTGAACTAGCAACAAAAGATGATAATTAACCTAAGGCAACGTACGCACTACCCTTAAGCGTGTCACCTAGCGTGTAGCGAAGTAAAATTTTCGCAAACAGCCGCACTGCTCGCCTGGTGCCTATCGCTACTTCCCGAATGGGGTTCCGCGGAACCCTGGGGTTTCATAAGAGGCTCTCATGGGTTCCGCGAAAATTCAAGAGTTAATTAAGTATACCTATATCTTTTTGTTCTATTTAAATACATATTCACATAGTAAAAAGTCCTTTTTTTAAAGTCAAACTATACTTAAAAGATGCGAGCACCAAGCCAAAAAGTCTCAGTATAGTTCACGTAAAAAAAACAATGTTACAATGAGCGGTTTTCTGACACCAGTAAATTTTAATATAATTGTATGTCGATAGATGGCGCTACTTCGGCTAGGTAGATTTTTTTAATTATTATTTCCCACTAATAGTTCGTAACACGCCAACGAACAACCAACGCACAACGCAACAAACCACATACTCAACAAACATATATATAGTAAAAAAGTTATTACATTTCATATTTTTCATAAAAAGCTACATACCTAGTTCAACGACATCTAGTTCTTTTTTATGAACTACTTTTTTTCTTAAACTGCCTTTTGAAAACCGCTCATTAGTTGACTTCTTACTTGAGCTAGGGTTCCGCGCAAAAACGGTGAACCAAAAAGGGTTCCATAGCGAAAAGAATTCGGGAACCGCTGGCCTGAGGGCCTAGCCAAAGTAACATTGGCAAATCTTCGTTATCGCTTCGCTTTCGAGACATGTATGGGATTGACATAAGGTTTCGTTAACTATCGAATTTTAAAACGTCAAATCCATACATTTTTCGAAGCGAAGCGATAGCGAAAATTTGCAAATGTTACTTTGGCTAGGGGGTCTGGCTAGCCAGCATGTACCTATCGTAAGTGCGAAGCATAGGTGTAAGCCACTGGACCGCTAGCCGCTAGGCGCTAAGCAAGCCGCCTACCCCTGTCAGTCAGTGCGTACGTGGCTTAAAGGATTGCGAGTGATTGAAATTTTAAATATCTTTTTAGGCTAATTGTGAGGCCCAAACATTTTATTTAATATTTCTGTAACGACAATTTATAAAATTACTGCGAATAAAGTTTTTAAACGATTTCTAATATTATTCATATTATTTTACAGCTCATAAACGACAGAAACGTGAATTAAAGAAAAGAGGCATATCTAAATCAAAAGGTAAAATTATTATTGGTTTTATGCTTAGGTATATAATACAACGTGTTACAAAATAGCCCCTTGCCGAATATGGTAGATAGGGGACTATCAAACTGAACAACTTAAACTGTAGGTATGGACCCAACTCTGAAATCGCGAAAAAAAATTAGCTGTTTATTTTGATATTTTTGTTATAAATTTTTGTATGAAACAGCTGTGTTTTGTTTTTTCGCGATTTCAGAGTTGGTTGTCCAAGGGCTACCGCCTAACTCAAGCTTTAGCCGGGGTGCGATCGTAAAGTTCGCTCGACGACATAGTACGCGTTCTAAAACCACCGAGGCGATCGTCCGACGATCACTCTTACCGTTCGTAAATGTCGCTCAGTGAACGCACCGCACCCTGATTATCTAAAAAGAAACTATTTAGCGACCGGTTGCATTTGACATCCATTGCTACTTTTCTTTGGTATGTTTTTGTTTACCCCAAAGAAAAGTAGCAATGTATTACGTTCATCTGTGAACTGCGACCGGTCGCTAGGCGGTTTCTAATTAGATAATCAGCCCGCCGGTCACCCCACGAAATAGGTGGGTGAAATTCGCTCTGACGTTTTATTGGACAGTTGACACGTCTTCTTTGTTTATAAACATTGGTTTTGGAAAAAAGGCGGGAAACGTTTGACTTGTCGGACGCGTTTTTTGGTGTGAGATTTTGTTTCTTCAATTTATAGTGTTATTGGTGATCAGAATTACTTAATTTTATCTTATTGTATCTATTGGACATATTAAATCTTTCTCCAAATGATCAGAAAATAAGATAATAACTGGATAAGATAATTCTAGTACACATGTCGTTCGTAAACGTCGGATGACGAACGTCGCACGCCTTGAGTGAAGGTCCGTCGTCGAGCGAACTTTAGGAACGCACCCCAGAGCGATAGCTAGACTATATCCATCCTTGTCATATCATAACACGATGACAAGGACGGACAGTGCACTGACGTCATAAACCAAAGCCAGGGTCAAAGCGAGAGAGTTAGGCGGTCCCGGGGCAGTTTGATGGTTCCCTATCTACCATATTCGGCTTTAAGGGGTTTTTTGTAACACGTTGTAATTAGGGTAAGTACCTAGTTTTCATATTTTCTTTTCTTTTCTTTCAGTGACGAACACTTCCGCTTCAAAAGCTGGACATAAAAAGATCGCCCATAGAAATAAAACTGCGTCGGCACTACGAAGCGGCGACGAAGGTACCTACCTAAAACCACAGATAATATACTATAATAATACTACAGAATATATAGGGTGTTTGGTAATAGCCTTATAAAGCCGAATATGGTAGATAGGGACCATTAAACTGAACAACTTTTACTATGGGACCAACTCTGAAATCGCGAAAAAAAATCAGCTGTTTCATACAAAAATTAATACCTACTTAACGAAAATATCAAAATGTATGAAACAGCTGATTTTTCTTTCGCGATTTCAGATTTGGTCCAAGTAAAGTTGGTAAAAGTTGTTAATTTTGGTGGTCCCTATTTACCATATTCGGCTTTATATAAGGCTTTTACCAAACACTTTGTATAAATAATACTATACTAGTCTAGAAAACCAAAAACAAAAACTAAAAGTTGCACCTCGCACTGTTGTCCTGTAGTAATCAAACTCCAGTATTGATGATAATAGTATTTATTTCACACTTACAGATTGCACACTTGTAACTAGGTACTTTTATAAGAAACACTTATTCCGCTGTTCAACCGTTCACTGTGGCGGCTCCAGTACGACTGAGCGTCCCCACTCTGTTACCGCATATTTATAGGTTATGCGTGTTGGGGCAACTGCAGTCGCCTGTTTACTACAACTTCAGTTTAAGTACTTTTAATAGAATTAACATTGTAATAAATTGAGTTATTAATGAAGTGTAATGATTAAGTAATCACATAAATATACATATCCAGTATACTACAGGTACGTACTACGAAAGATTTTTTTAAAACCATTTCTCTTTTGCAGACAATACTGACACCGGAAACGACGACGATCGAAGATCAGAAGGTACCTAGTTTTTTTTTTGTTATTTTTTGCGTAAAACTATAATGAAACTCTGAATGCCATCCTGCCTGCAAAGGGGGGCGGATGGCTACCAAACTCAATTAGCCCAGTGAATTCATTTAGATAAATTTCAACGCAATTTATAAAAAAATCCAAGATGGCGGCCAACTTTGTTGTTTGTGGGCTGATTTCGATAAAACTCAGTTTGGTGCACTACCTATTTTAACAAGAAAACAGCAATGCAATGTTAAAAAATACTGAACTTCCGCATTTCGGCCATGAATGCTGAGCTCGCTGCATTCATAGCCGTAAGGCCCTGTCCTAATTGGCATCGGTCGTGCGATCATGCGTTGCGATTTCATCGTGCGATGAAACTGAACTATAGACGCATCGCATGATCGCGCGACCGTCAATTAGGACATTCAATAGATATCACTAGGTCGCACGACCAGTTTCATCGGACGGACGCACCATCGCACGACCGAGGGCCAATTAGGACAGGGCCTTAGATATCACTAGGTTTGATCGCACGGTCGCACGACCAGTTTCATCGGACGAACGTACCATCGCACGACCGATGGTCAATTAGGATAGGGCCTGAGTCTTTGATGACCCGCATTGACGGCTTCAAGCGAAGGCTGGATGTTTTGTTTTAAATTTATGTATTTCTAAACTTTTAGATTTTTGCATTCACAATGCTATTTTCCGTCTAAGTTGCTACGGGTGAGCCGATTTTTTCTAATATTTTTCATTATTTATTAATCTTAATATAAAAATAGCATTGTGAATGCAAAAATCTAAAAGTTTAAAATTGTACTGTTTCACGCTACAACCGAATGTCGAAGTAGTTCTCTTCACATTGGTGAGATGGCGCTGATCTTCAGCGGAAAACGTAAAAAGTATTAGAAAATTTCGCCACATCCATCAGCGGCTTGGTAGCATAATTGGTAGTGCATTGGGCCGGAATCCTAAGGGTGCGGGTTCGTATCCCGTCTAAGTTGCTACGGGTGAGCCGATTTTTTCTAATATTTTTCATTATTTATTCATCTTATGTATTTCTCTTCTGCAGACAATAATGACACCGAAAACGACGACGATCAAGGACCACAAGGTAGATTTTTATTGAAGTTTTGTTATTTTAGCAAGGTAGCCATTAGTTTGGTGTTATCAAATATCGTCGTCTGGGTTGCAATGCGAAGTTTTAGTTTAAAAAAAACTACTTTTTCATACAAAAAAATAATAACGAAATTATCAAAATGTATGACACAGCTCATTTTTTTTCGCGATTTCAGATTTGGTCCCATAGTAAAAGTGGTTCAGTTTTATGGTCCCTACCCAAGTAACATTTCATTGGGGCCTAGGTTGTAAAAAATGCCTTTAGGTTCTATTAAGGACTTCAAAAGGTTAATGCTGTGCCATCTGGTCATATTAAGTACTTGAAAATGATTTTTAAGTCCTAAAACTAATTGTTTATAATTACAACCTTGGAGCTGCTCACAGGAGTTTATATTTACGTTATTTTTACCTGTGTTTCAAGAGGATATAGTCCTTGGATCTTGTAGTTCTCGTAGGCTCCTGATTAAGTTCTGGAAAAGCTAGCATTATGCTAAAGTGGGAGCTAAAGATAAAAATTTTAACTTTGATACAACCATAAAGTTATGGAATGTAGAAATCACTTTTAAGTTAATTCTATAACCTACATAAAACCTTTAGACTGTTTTAAAGTTGTCTAGGCAAACAAATTAGGACGGAGTGGTTAAAACCCAAACCAATAAGCTATTTTTATGAGCTGAAGGCATGATTCAAGTCCTACAAGAATATTTTAAAGCTTTAGAGGCATCCTCAAAAACATCAGTTGTCTTGCATAGAGATGGGTAGTGGGAAAAAAATCGAATAAGTACCGGATATGTTCATATTTTATCATTTAAATAATAAAGATAAGGTAGAATTATTAATTGAGTTGTCTGTTTTTAAACGATCCTATTCAGTTTTACTGCTTGCTATGTAATGGACGATTGACCATCAATAGGTACTTGTAGTAAGAAAAAAAACAAATTCTCCGTATATCCGTACGTATTTAATCACAATTCATAAAGCACTCAGAATTCTACACAAGAAAATCCATGGTTGTCGATAATATAGAATATAAAGTAGGTAACACAAGTGCGCATGGTACGGAAACGAAACACGAAGCTACGTAGGTATCATCCTCATCAAATTTGCAAAAGAATGCGGAAATATTTATAAAAATCTATGGCTGCATGACTAGTCGTTTCACATGACCACACTAGCCAAATTTTTTCATTACAATTTATTCTATCGCATTTCTTGAGAAAAGTACCTACTCACATTCAAAAGCCATGCCAAATGTGCCAATCAAATTAAAATATGGTCTCATCCTTAAAGTAACCTCTTTCAAACCGAAAAAGAAATCATCTAAATCGGTTCATTAATCGATCATCCGTATAAAATATATATGTAAATTCATTATTATAGGAACCTAGATTAAAACCATGAAATCAAATGTGATCAACTTGGGAACATAATACAAAAATATATACCTACCCGACGAATTAGATAACCTCCTCCTTTTATTAAGTCGGTTAAAAAGTCTATTTACTTATAGTTTTATTACTTACGGGTCTCAAAAATTCAAAGTTTTTTAAATTAAATCCTTTTCTATTTACAATTTAACCAGAAAATAATCGGGTTTAGGTACATCCTATACCGAAAGTGGCAACCCGTAAATTTCTCGTATTTTTTCCGGGATTTTTCCAACATTTAGTTTTTTCCGGATAAAATCCCATCCCTATACAAGATCAACCGTCACAGGGTTAAACGCAAGTCCTACAGCCAAAATTTAAAAGCTACTAATTATGCTCAACGGTTGTTTCCGCGACTTGCAAGTCTTGAACTACTCCTAGCGATAACCCTAAAGCTGCGAAAACAACCTTGTAGTTCTAAATAGCTCCGCGAGATTACCTTTAGCTCTTATTTTGGCAAACATTAAGAGCTTCTAGCTGTTACAGTTCTGAAAAGGTTAATTTTAATGCTTTCTAGTAATTTCCTAACGTCAGCCATGTTCTTTCACTGACATAAAAAAAATCGGAACAAAAAAGCAATGTATTTTCATTAAATAGGCAAAATTAAATAACGTGTGCTGTACTATTTAAAAAAAAATGGTTTTTATATGAATAGACGTTTTATTTTTTCACTTTTTTCACAAATGATCTTACTTTATAATTTTTATTTATTAAAATATCTTTGAAAATTTCATCTTACGAAAGGCCCTTCTCGTATATAGCACTATTATCCTAAAGTGTCACAATAAAGTGCCAGTCGCATTATTTTTATCATTTTTCTGAACTTTAGCAAGCTACTTATTATTTTTTATAAATACAACACTTACTTATCCTGCCATTTTGAAATTTGGTATAATGTCAGCGAATGTCGCCATTATATGGCCATTATAAACAGTTTCTGTGTAGACAAATCTTATACAGAAACATTTTAAAACTTGAGAGTCCTGGAATAGCATTTATTCAAGTCCATCAAAAAGGTTTTAAGTTGTCATAGAGTTACATACAAGACTTATTTAGGACCTTAAAGCTGCCCTGCAAGGTTATATTAACGTTAAATTAAGGTTGTGTAGGTTATATTTAGGTTCTGTGTAAACACTTAGAATGGTTCTGGATTTGAGCTATAAGTTCTGCTGCAACTCTCAAATAGGTTCTGAAACTGGGGCCCTTTTTGCACACAGGAGGTTAATACAAGGTTTGTAATGGGAAAAATTTTACCCCGGGGTATAGATGGAATTTACCCCACTGAAAATGTTAGTCGGTAGAGCAAAGGGGTTCGGTGGATTCGCGTGGCTCAGTCATCCATGGAACAATTATGATTTTGGGCGCCGTTGATATCAATGAAAGTTAAAAATTAAAAGATAAATTGTCCACGGATCGAAACAAAGTGAGTTTAATAAATCAAACCAATATTTACGTTGATATAAACATTTATTTAACACATTGTATAACTAATACCAAGTTAACAACGATTCGCAGAAAATATGTCATAAAAATATTTAAAACCACATGGGGTATAAATGGTTTAACGAAGAATCCGAAGGGTTAAAATGAAGTCACACATTTTATATTAATACATAATACCTTGAGAACCCATTATAATGTTAGAACCGCACGAAGGGCAAATGGTTTAACAGGGACCCTTAACAGGTTAAAGTGAGACCATACATTTATTACAAAAACAATACCCTTGGGTTCATTATAAAATTAAAACCATATAAAGAAGTAGGGATTTTAACTATAAACCCTTAAAAGTAAAGGTGAGGGCATATCTGTTCGTTTCCAGTTAGTCGGACGGATTAAGAGGCCGGTTCCGCATTTGAAATAAGTTTTCAAACGTCACCATATCTCTCAAGTCGGCGGACCGTTAAGAACCGAACACATATGTACTCACAAGAAAAAAACTTATGCTAAGATACCTATTACTTATCATCTTAACACAAGACATTCATAGTAAAATAGAATTATTTATACATTCTGGCTCATGAACCAGTTACGCTGAAGCTAAATAAATTTGAAACATGACTGTAGGTACATTTATTGGCTGTAGACCTGCTCCGGGTTGAGTCTGAACATGTCATCAAAACACCATTTTGTACTGGATATAAACGTTATTTACTTCACCGGGTACATACTACAGAAACACTGCCGCGATGATAATAAAAGAAAGCTGCGGAATACCTTGGTTAGTTTTATAAATCCATGGTAATGGTACGGTTTAACACGTGTGCTCGTCACGCCGATATTAATGAGACATCATAGCATGGAATTCTCGCCAAGCCGCTGCACAGACGACGTTACATCGAAACAAGCTCAAACCATAACCTTGGAAGTATTCCCTGGAAGTATTTATATCTTGAAATTTTGAGGTAAAACTGTGGAGCCCTGTAATAAAAAATCAAAGTCACCAAATTGTCCAACATTGAATATGAGGTTTTCCTTACAACTAACATTATAACAAGGTTGAGAAACTTACCAAATTTGGGCTTTAATTATCACAGGTTTTTATCTCATGAAAGACATGATGAAATATAAATTGATGAGCTGGAGCCCTGAGAACAATACGACACGAGGTTACAATCTGGATCTCACTACTAAAAACGGACAAATAATTAGATTCGTATTATTATAACACTCACCACTTAAAGGGATGCTCAACGCATCATTAAATTAATAGCGAAACCACTAAAAATCACCAAAATCGGTACTTACCCCATTTCCCATCACTGTAATGGGAAAAATTTTACCCCGGGGTATAGATGGAAATTACCCCACTGAAAATGTTAGTCGGTAGAGCAAAGGGGTTCGGTGGGTTCGCGTGGCTCAGTCATCCATGGAACAATTATGATTTTGGGCGCCGTTAATATCAATGAAAGTTAAAAATTAAAAGATAAATTGTCCACGGATCGAAACAAAGTGAGTTTAATAAATCAAACCAATATTTACGTTGATATAAACATTTATTTAACACGTTGTATAATTAATACCAAGTTAACAACGATTCGCAGAAAATAAGTCATAAAAATATTTAAAACCACAGGGGGTATAAATGGTTTAACGAAAAATCCGAAGGGTTAAAATGAAGTCACACATTTTATATTAACACATAATACCTAGGGAACCCATTATAATGTTAAAACCGCACGAAGGGCAAATGGTTTAACAGGGACCCTTAACAGGTTAAAGTGAGACCATACATTTATTACAAAAACAATACCCTTGGGTTCATTATAAAATTAAAACCATATAAAGAAGTAGGGATTTTAACTATAGACCCTTAAAAGTAAAGGTGAGGGCATATCTATTCGTTTCCCGTTAGTCAGACAGATTAAGAGGCCGGTTCCGCATTTGAAATAAGTTTTCAAACGTCACCATATCTCTCAAGTTGGATGACCGTCAAGAACCGAACACATATGTACTCAAAAAAAACTTATGCTAAGATACCTATTACTTATCATCTTAACACAAGACATTCATAGTAAAATAGAATTATTTATACATTCTGGCTCATGGACCAGAGTTACGCTGAAGCTAAATAAATTTGAAACATGACTATAGGTACATTTATTGGCTGTAGACCTGCTCCGGGTTGAGTTTGAACATGTCATCAAATAACCATTTTGTACTGGATATGAACGTTAATTACTTCACCGGGTACATACTACAGAAACACTGCCACTATGATAATAAAAGAAGGCTGAGGAATACCTTGGTTAGTTTTATAAATCCATGGCAATGGTACGGTTTAACCTGTGCTCGTCGCGCTGATTTTAATGAGACATCATAGCATGGAATACCAGCCAAGCCGCTGCACAGACGACGTTAGATCGAAATGAGCTTAAACCATAACCTTGAAAGATTTCCTGGACCAAACTGGGAACCACTTATATCTTGAAATTTTGAGGTAAAACTGTGGAGCCCTGTAATAAAAAATCAAAGTCACCAAATTGTCCAACATTGAATATGAGGTTTTCCTTACAACTAACGTTATAACAAGGTTGAGAAGCTTACCAAATTTGGGCTTTAATTATTACAGGTTATCATCCCGAAGGAAATATGAAGAGAAATAATACAATGAGCTTGAGCCCTGAAAATAATACACAAAGTTACAATCTTGATACTACTGGTAAAAACGGACAAATAATTAGATTCGTATTATTATAACACTCACCACTTAAAGGGATGCTCAACGCATCATTAAATTAATAGCGAAACCACTAAAAATCACCTAAAGCCGTGGCTCACATATTATTCAATTCCTGCATCTACACGACACAGGCGAAATACCAACAATGAAACAAAGACTTCCGTCCATCGAAGTACGTCGGTCATTGTTGAAACGACTCGAAAAGTCTAGAATGCCATAGACAATCGCACTCCCTGAACTTACTTACCTTTTGTCTGAATATTAATATTACAACGTTTAACTAGCATGCGAGACATTAACATTTACTTTATTTAATTAAAATAACAAATAGGTGATATTTATTTATTTGATTTTACCACCAAAGTGTAAATTAATTGGTCCGAAACATTCAGTTAGCGGGAATCGGAACGCTAAACGTCACATCTGACAGTTGTCACTTGTCAATTGAAAAGACAGCTATGAGATATGTAAACAAGAAAGTTTATTTGCTTTAATTATTGAAAAGTGCTAAAATTCTTTGTGAAAGATGTTTTAAAATGAATTCAAGTGAATGCCCGAATGCCGAAGTGTGTGGTACGATCACCGACATTCGTTAAACTACTGGAAATTGACTCAACCAAAGGTAGAAATTTGCATGCAATAAACTAACACTAAACACATCAAAAGCTATGCTCTGCTTGTATTAAGGGCGTCGTATAACTCGTATATAAAAGATCTGTTTTATATTGTCTGTATGTATGGCACTTCTTACTCAAAAAATATAATTCTTAATAGCTTACCTTGTTTTGATTTATTTAATTGCAATATTTTTACTTTCTATAGTCAGTAGTTTAGTGAAAGACCTATGAAAAGCTTTTGGATATAAATTTTCAATTCGATGCCTTAACATAGGTAGTCTTAGTATGTCATGCTCTCTTTAATCATTTCTGCGGTGGTGTCGTATGAGGCGGGTCGTTACGTTCCCTCAAATATGGTTGAGCGAAGAGATGGCTGGTTCATGCGTCATGTTCGGGAACTGGTGCTGCCAGTGGGAATGGGTCTGCTTCTGACTACCTATCTTAATGCATATTGAATTGTATGTTTTTCTTTTATTTTTATCCTAGACTGAATAACAAGTTCAAACTTTGAATTTAGCTTAAAATCTGTAAATTGATTAAGAAATTTGAAACTCATTAAGAAATGAGCTAATTCAATAATGTTATTTATTTGTTAATCTTTGTTAATATAAAGTCTGGAAACGATATACATATTTGTAAATATCGTTCCATCTGATTGATAAAGCTGACAAGTTTTTTGCGCCCATTTTTCTTGTCAGTTAAAAGACGTCATAATGGGTGGTAGGGTAAAAGAATTGACGATTTAAAAATGCTTATTATGTGAGCTTATTTAAATAAAATATATTTCACTTTCACTTTCATATGTGAAAACACTATGTATGTTTTGTAAAACCTATCTAAACTCTTACCTACATCTAATACCTAATGTTCCTTGTCCAACCTACAAGACTATAGCGAGAATTTCGCTATAAAAAGTACTTTAAAATCAAGTGCTTGCTAACGTAAGGATAGGTGAAAAAAACAGTGTTACAGTACCGTCTTAGTTGGGAAAGAAAAATTTTATTCAAAATGAATATTTTGAATAAAATTTTTCGTCAGGAGGAACGACGAAATCTAAAACTACAACCTAAACTGAACAAAACAGACCTTAATCCTACTTAAAGATAAACCACCTCAAGACTCAAAACTTAGACAAAAAAGCTTGAGTCATATCAAGGGAAACCTAATAAATAACTCAAAAGAGTGAAAATGGAAAAAGGTAGAACCGTTTCATAGACCCAATAACACAAAAGGAGAGCTAATCCAGGTTCTAGCCATAACCAGTGTTAAACACAGGTTGGTTAAACAAAACCACAACGTAATTTACCAAACTGCAAACATGGGTAAATTACATGTACAGTTGAAGTATGCAAAACAGTGACTTCTAAAAGTAAAGTGCGAGGAGTGGAAATCCAACATCCCTTAAAACACACAACAAAGGCAAAAGCAAATCATCACACAGGACGACACGCCATCATAATAAAGAAAACAGAAATGTTACCATCCTTGGCACCATTTGTGGTTTACACAAATGCAACAAGACCTATAGATGTAACACGGATAAAATATACCCCAAAAACTAACAAAGTTATAACTTACTTAACTAACAATGAAAGAACAAACATCGTGCACAAGGTAATACAAGGGCAGGCTTGAAACTAAAGCCATATAAAGGGGTTTCAAGCGCCACTACTGTGACCCCGCACGACAAATGAACCACCGATAGGGACGCCATGTGCCTAAACGGACTAATATGAACTAGTGTCCCTTGAATTGAGTTAAAAATTTTGAACGCAGTATACATATGCACCAAAAACCAACAAAAACATAACCCACCCAACTAACAGCGACGAAACAGCATCATGCTAAAGGTAACACAAGGGCAGGCTTGAAACTAAAGCCATATAAAGGGGTTTCAAGCGCCACTACTGTGCCCCCGCACAACAAATGAACCACTGACAGGGACGCCATATGCCAAAATGGACAAATATGACCTAGTGTCCCCCAAATTGGGTTAAAAATTTTGAACACAAATATATAAAACACAAAATTGGGTGAGATGCATTGCAACGAGACGTAAGGTGCTCATTATCTGGCATATGAAATAATATATATACAGAACCCGTCTTATAATTGGAATTCTAAACTAAACAGACGCGAGCGAAAACTTTTTATTAAAAGGTTAGCAGTAATTTTAAATTCGGAACTACTAAAAACAGCCGTAAAAGGAATTTTAAATATAACCCTACGAGCTAATATCAAGGTATTCATTAAAAAGGTGCCGTAATTGGTCAGCACTACTATGCTCATCAAAAGAGACTTTAAAAGCGGATAATTCATGTTCAAGTTCTTCCCCGAGCAAGAAATTAACGTTACAATTAAGTTCAGCCATAATGAAAAAAAAAAAATTCACGTTAAATACAGCACTAAAATATTGAATTATTAATCTCACTTTTCTGGGCCACACGTTGGGTACGCCACTGTAATGGGAAAAATTTTACCCCGGGGTATAGATGGAAATTACCCCACTGAAAATGTTAGTCGGTAGAGCAAAGGGGTTCGGTGGGTTCGCGTGGCTCAGTCATCCATGGAACAATTATGATTTTGGGCGCCGTTAATATCAATGAAAGTTAAAAATTAAAAGATAAATTGTCCACGGATCGAAACAAAGTGAGTTTAATAAATCAAACCAATATTTACGTTGATATAAACATTTATTTAACACGTTGTATAATTAATACCAAGTTAACAACGATTCGCAGAAAATAAGTCATAAAAATATTTAAAACCACAGGGGGTATAAATGGTTTAACGAAAAATCCGAAGGGTTAAAATGAAGTCACACATTTTATATTAACACATAATACCTAGGGAACCCATTATAATGTTAAAACCGCACGAAGGGCAAATGGTTTAACAGGGACCCTTAACAGGTTAAAGTGAGACCATACATTTATTACAAAAACAATACCCTTGGGTTCATTATAAAATTAAAACCATATAAAGAAGTAGGGATTTTAACTATAGACCCTTAAAAGTAAAGGTGAGGGCATATCTATTCGTTTCCCGTTAGTCAGACAGATTAAGAGGCCGGTTCCGCATTTGAAATAAGTTTTCAAACGTCACCATATCTCTCAAGTTGGATGACCGTCAAGAACCGAACACATATGTACTCAAAAAAAACTTATGCTAAGATACCTATTACTTATCATCTTAACACAAGACATTCATAGTAAAATAGAATTATTTATACATTCTGGCTCATGGACCAGAGTTACGCTGAAGCTAAATAAATTTGAAACATGACTATAGGTACATTTATTGGCTGTAGACCTGCTCCGGGTTGAGTTTGAACATGTCATCAAATAACCATTTTGTACTGGATATGAACGTTAATTACTTCACCGGGTACATACTACAGAAACACTGCCACTATGATAATAAAAGAAGGCTGAGGAATACCTTGGTTAGTTTTATAAATCCATGGCAATGGTACGGTTTAACCTGTGCTCGTCGCGCTGATTTTAATGAGACATCATAGCATGGAATACCAGCCAAGCCGCTGCACAGACGACGTTAGATCGAAATGAGCTTAAACCATAACCTTGAAAGATTTCCTGGACCAAACTGGGAACCACTTATATCTTGAAATTTTGAGGTAAAACTGTGGAGCCCTGTAATAAAAAATCAAAGTCACCAAATTGTCCAACATTGAATATGAGGTTTTCCTTACAACTAACGTTATAACAAGGTTGAGAAGCTTACCAAATTTGGGCTTTAATTATTACAGGTTATCATCCCGAAGGAAATATGAAGAGAAATAATACAATGAGCTTGAGCCCTGAAAATAATACACAAAGTTACAATCTTGATACTACTGGTAAAAACGGACAAATAATTAGATTCGTATTATTATAACACTCACCACTTAAAGGGATGCTCAACGCATCATTAAATTAATAGCGAAACCACTAAAAATCACCTAAAGCCGTGGCTCACATATTATTCAATTCCTGCATCTACACGACACAGGCGAAATACCAACAATGAAACAAAGACTTCCGTCCATCGAAGTACGTCGGTCATTGTTGAAACGACTCGAAAAGTCTAGAATGCCATAGACAATCGCACTCCCTGAACTTACTTACCTTTTGTCTGAATATTAATATTACAACGTTTAACTAGCATGCGAGACATTAACATTTACTTTATTTAATTAAAATAACAAATAGGTGATATTTATTTATTTGATTTTACCACCAAAGTGTAAATTAATTGGTCCGAAACATTCAGTTAGCGGGAATCGGAACGCTAAACGTCACATCTGACAGTTGTCACTTGTCAATTGAAAAGACAGCTATGAGATATGTAAACAAGAAAGTTTATTTGCTTTAATTATTGAAAAGTGCTAAAATTCTTTGTGAAAGATGTTTTAAAATGAATTCAAGTGAATGCCCGAATGCCGAAGTGTGTGGTACGATCACCGACATTCGTTAAACTACTGGAAATTGACTCAACCAAAGGTAGAAATTTGCATGCAATAAACTAACACTAAACACATCAAAAGCTATGCTCTGCTTGTATTAAGGGCGTCGTATAACTCGTATATAAAAGATCTGTTTTATATTGTCTGTATGTATGGCACTTCTTACTCAAAAAATATAATTCTTAATAGCTTACCTTGTTTTGATTTATTTAATTGCAATATTTTTACTTTCTATAGTCAGTAGTTTAGTGAAAGACCTATGAAAAGCTTTTGGATATAAATTTTCAATTCGATGCCTTAACATAGGTAGTCTTAGTATGTCATGCTCTCTTTAATCATTTCTGCGGTGGTGTCGTATGAGGCGGGTCGTTACGTTCCCTCAAATATGGTTGAGCGAAGAGATGGCTGGTTCATGCGTCATGTTCGGGAACTGGTGCTGCCAGTGGGAATGGGTCTGCTTCTGACTACCTATCTTAATGCATATTGAATTGTATGTTTTTCTTTTATTTTTATCCTAGACTGAATAACAAGTTCAAACTTTGAATTTAGCTTAAAATCTGTAAATTGATTAAGAAATTTGAAACTCATTAAGAAATGAGCTAATTCAATAATGTTATTTATTTGTTAATCTTTGTTAATATAAAGTCTGGAAACGATATACATATTTGTAAATATCGTTCCATCTGATTGATAAAGCTGACAAGTTTTTTGCGCCCATTTTTCTTGTCAGTTAAAAGACGTCATAATGGGTGGTAGGGTAAAAGAATTGACGATTTAAAAATGCTTATTATGTGAGCTTATTTAAATAAAATATATTTCACTTTCACTTTCATATGTGAAAACACTATGTATGTTTTGTAAAACCTATCTAAACTCTTACCTACATCTAATACCTAATGTTCCTTGTCCAACCTACAAGACTATAGCGAGAATTTCGCTATAAAAAGTACTTTAAAATCAAGTGCTTGCTAACGTAAGGATAGGTGAAAAAAACAGTGTTACAGTACCGTCTTAGTTGGGAAAGAAAAATTTTATTCAAAATGAATATTTTGAATAAAATTTTTCGTCAGGAGGAACGACGAAATCTAAAACTACAACCTAAACTGAACAAAACAGACCTTAATCCTACTTAAAGATAAACCACCTCAAGACTCAAAACTTAGACAAAAAAGCTTGAGTCATATCAAGGGAAACCTAATAAATAACTCAAAAGAGTGAAAATGGAAAAAGGTAGAACCGTTTCATAGACCCAATAACACAAAAGGAGAGCTAATCCAGGTTCTAGCCATAACCAGTGTTAAACACAGGTTGGTTAAACAAAACCACAACGTAATTTACCAAACTGCAAACATGGGTAAATTACATGTACAGTTGAAGTATGCAAAACAGTGACTTCTAAAAGTAAAGTGCGAGGAGTGGAAATCCAACATCCCTTAAAACACACAACAAAGGCAAAAGCAAATCATCACACAGGACGACACGCCATCATAATAAAGAAAACAGAAATGTTACCATCCTTGGCACCATTTGTGGTTTACACAAATGCAACAAGACCTATAGATGTAACACGGATAAAATATACCCCAAAAACTAACAAAGTTATAACTTACTTAACTAACAATGAAAGAACAAACATCGTGCACAAGGTAATACAAGGGCAGGCTTGAAACTAAAGCCATATAAAGGGGTTTCAAGCGCCACTACTGTGACCCCGCACGACAAATGAACCACCGATAGGGACGCCATGTGCCTAAACGGACTAATATGAACTAGTGTCCCTTGAATTGAGTTAAAAATTTTGAACGCAGTATACATATGCACCAAAAACCAACAAAAACATAACCCACCCAACTAACAGCGACGAAACAGCATCATGCTAAAGGTAACACAAGGGCAGGCTTGAAACTAAAGCCATATAAAGGGGTTTCAAGCGCCACTACTGTGCCCCCGCACAACAAATGAACCACTGACAGGGACGCCATATGCCAAAATGGACAAATATGACCTAGTGTCCCCCAAATTGGGTTAAAAATTTTGAACACAAATATATAAAACACAAAATTGGGTGAGATGCATTGCAACGAGACGTAAGGTGCTCATTATCTGGCATATGAAATAATATATATACAGAACCCGTCTTATAATTGGAATTCTAAACTAAACAGACGCGAGCGAAAACTTTTTATTAAAAGGTTAGCAGTAATTTTAAATTCGGAACTACTAAAAACAGCCGTAAAAGGAATTTTAAATATAACCCTACGAGCTAATATCAAGGTATTCATTAAAAAGGTGCCGTAATTGGTCAGCACTACTATGCTCATCAAAAGAGACTTTAAAAGCGGATAATTCATGTTCAAGTTCTTCCCCGAGCAAGAAATTAACGTTACAATTAAGTTCAGCCATAATGAAAAAAAAAAAATTCACGTTAAATACAGCACTAAAATATTGAATTATTAATCTCACTTTTCTGGGCCACACGTTGGGTACGCCACTGTAATGGGAAAAATTTTACCCCGGGGTATAGATGGAAATTACCCCACTGAAAATGTTAGTCGGTAGAGCAAAGGGGTTCGGTGGGTTCGCGTGGCTCAGTCATCCATGGAACAATTATGATTTTGGGCGCCGTTAATATCAATGAAAGTTAAAAATTAAAAGATAAATTGTCCACGGATCGAAACAAAGTGAGTTTAATAAATCAAACCAATATTTACGTTGATATAAACATTTATTTAACACGTTGTATAATTAATACCAAGTTAACAACGATTCGCAGAAAATAAGTCATAAAAATATTTAAAACCACAGGGGGTATAAATGGTTTAACGAAAAATCCGAAGGGTTAAAATGAAGTCACACATTTTATATTAACACATAATACCTAGGGAACCCATTATAATGTTAAAACCGCACGAAGGGCAAATGGTTTAACAGGGACCCTTAACAGGTTAAAGTGAGACCATACATTTATTACAAAAACAATACCCTTGGGTTCATTATAAAATTAAAACCATATAAAGAAGTAGGGATTTTAACTATAGACCCTTAAAAGTAAAGGTGAGGGCATATCTATTCGTTTCCCGTTAGTCAGACAGATTAAGAGGCCGGTTCCGCATTTGAAATAAGTTTTCAAACGTCACCATATCTCTCAAGTTGGATGACCGTCAAGAACCGAACACATATGTACTCAAAAAAAACTTATGCTAAGATACCTATTACTTATCATCTTAACACAAGACATTCATAGTAAAATAGAATTATTTATACATTCTGGCTCATGGACCAGAGTTACGCTGAAGCTAAATAAATTTGAAACATGACTATAGGTACATTTATTGGCTGTAGACCTGCTCCGGGTTGAGTTTGAACATGTCATCAAATAACCATTTTGTACTGGATATGAACGTTAATTACTTCACCGGGTACATACTACAGAAACACTGCCACTATGATAATAAAAGAAGGCTGAGGAATACCTTGGTTAGTTTTATAAATCCATGGCAATGGTACGGTTTAACCTGTGCTCGTCGCGCTGATTTTAATGAGACATCATAGCATGGAATACCAGCCAAGCCGCTGCACAGACGACGTTAGATCGAAATGAGCTTAAACCATAACCTTGAAAGATTTCCTGGACCAAACTGGGAACCACTTATATCTTGAAATTTTGAGGTAAAACTGTGGAGCCCTGTAATAAAAAATCAAAGTCACCAAATTGTCCAACATTGAATATGAGGTTTTCCTTACAACTAACGTTATAACAAGGTTGAGAAGCTTACCAAATTTGGGCTTTAATTATTACAGGTTATCATCCCGAAGGAAATATGAAGAGAAATAATACAATGAGCTTGAGCCCTGAAAATAATACACAAAGTTACAATCTTGATACTACTGGTAAAAACGGACAAATAATTAGATTCGTATTATTATAACACTCACCACTTAAAGGGATGCTCAACGCATCATTAAATTAATAGCGAAACCACTAAAAATCACCTAAAGCCGTGGCTCACATATTATTCAATTCCTGCATCTACACGACACAGGCGAAATACCAACAATGAAACAAAGACTTCCGTCCATCGAAGTACGTCGGTCATTGTTGAAACGACTCGAAAAGTCTAGAATGCCATAGACAATCGCACTCCCTGAACTTACTTACCTTTTGTCTGAATATTAATATTACAACGTTTAACTAGCATGCGAGACATTAACATTTACTTTATTTAATTAAAATAACAAATAGGTGATATTTATTTATTTGATTTTACCACCAAAGTGTAAATTAATTGGTCCGAAACATTCAGTTAGCGGGAATCGGAACGCTAAACGTCACATCTGACAGTTGTCACTTGTCAATTGAAAAGACAGCTATGAGATATGTAAACAAGAAAGTTTATTTGCTTTAATTATTGAAAAGTGCTAAAATTCTTTGTGAAAGATGTTTTAAAATGAATTCAAGTGAATGCCCGAATGCCGAAGTGTGTGGTACGATCACCGACATTCGTTAAACTACTGGAAATTGACTCAACCAAAGGTAGAAATTTGCATGCAATAAACTAACACTAAACACATCAAAAGCTATGCTCTGCTTGTATTAAGGGCGTCGTATAACTCGTATATAAAAGATCTGTTTTATATTGTCTGTATGTATGGCACTTCTTACTCAAAAAATATAATTCTTAATAGCTTACCTTGTTTTGATTTATTTAATTGCAATATTTTTACTTTCTATAGTCAGTAGTTTAGTGAAAGACCTATGAAAAGCTTTTGGATATAAATTTTCAATTCGATGCCTTAACATAGGTAGTCTTAGTATGTCATGCTCTCTTTAATCATTTCTGCGGTGGTGTCGTATGAGGCGGGTCGTTACGTTCCCTCAAATATGGTTGAGCGAAGAGATGGCTGGTTCATGCGTCATGTTCGGGAACTGGTGCTGCCAGTGGGAATGGGTCTGCTTCTGACTACCTATCTTAATGCATATTGAATTGTATGTTTTTCTTTTATTTTTATCCTAGACTGAATAACAAGTTCAAACTTTGAATTTAGCTTAAAATCTGTAAATTGATTAAGAAATTTGAAACTCATTAAGAAATGAGCTAATTCAATAATGTTATTTATTTGTTAATCTTTGTTAATATAAAGTCTGGAAACGATATACATATTTGTAAATATCGTTCCATCTGATTGATAAAGCTGACAAGTTTTTTGCGCCCATTTTTCTTGTCAGTTAAAAGACGTCATAATGGGTGGTAGGGTAAAAGAATTGACGATTTAAAAATGCTTATTATGTGAGCTTATTTAAATAAAATATATTTCACTTTCACTTTCATATGTGAAAACACTATGTATGTTTTGTAAAACCTATCTAAACTCTTACCTACATCTAATACCTAATGTTCCTTGTCCAACCTACAAGACTATAGCGAGAATTTCGCTATAAAAAGTACTTTAAAATCAAGTGCTTGCTAACGTAAGGATAGGTGAAAAAAACAGTGTTACAGTACCGTCTTAGTTGGGAAAGAAAAATTTTATTCAAAATGAATATTTTGAATAAAATTTTTCGTCAGGAGGAACGACGAAATCTAAAACTACAACCTAAACTGAACAAAACAGACCTTAATCCTACTTAAAGATAAACCACCTCAAGACTCAAAACTTAGACAAAAAAGCTTGAGTCATATCAAGGGAAACCTAATAAATAACTCAAAAGAGTGAAAATGGAAAAAGGTAGAACCGTTTCATAGACCCAATAACACAAAAGGAGAGCTAATCCAGGTTCTAGCCATAACCAGTGTTAAACACAGGTTGGTTAAACAAAACCACAACGTAATTTACCAAACTGCAAACATGGGTAAATTACATGTACAGTTGAAGTATGCAAAACAGTGACTTCTAAAAGTAAAGTGCGAGGAGTGGAAATCCAACATCCCTTAAAACACACAACAAAGGCAAAAGCAAATCATCACACAGGACGACACGCCATCATAATAAAGAAAACAGAAATGTTACCATCCTTGGCACCATTTGTGGTTTACACAAATGCAACAAGACCTATAGATGTAACACGGATAAAATATACCCCAAAAACTAACAAAGTTATAACTTACTTAACTAACAATGAAAGAACAAACATCGTGCACAAGGTAATACAAGGGCAGGCTTGAAACTAAAGCCATATAAAGGGGTTTCAAGCGCCACTACTGTGACCCCGCACGACAAATGAACCACCGATAGGGACGCCATGTGCCTAAACGGACTAATATGAACTAGTGTCCCTTGAATTGAGTTAAAAATTTTGAACGCAGTATACATATGCACCAAAAACCAACAAAAACATAACCCACCCAACTAACAGCGACGAAACAGCATCATGCTAAAGGTAACACAAGGGCAGGCTTGAAACTAAAGCCATATAAAGGGGTTTCAAGCGCCACTACTGTGCCCCCGCACAACAAATGAACCACTGACAGGGACGCCATATGCCAAAATGGACAAATATGACCTAGTGTCCCCCAAATTGGGTTAAAAATTTTGAACACAAATATATAAAACACAAAATTGGGTGAGATGCATTGCAACGAGACGTAAGGTGCTCATTATCTGGCATATGAAATAATATATATACAGAACCCGTCTTATAATTGGAATTCTAAACTAAACAGACGCGAGCGAAAACTTTTTATTAAAAGGTTAGCAGTAATTTTAAATTCGGAACTACTAAAAACAGCCGTAAAAGGAATTTTAAATATAACCCTACGAGCTAATATCAAGGTATTCATTAAAAAGGTGCCGTAATTGGTCAGCACTACTATGCTCATCAAAAGAGACTTTAAAAGCGGATAATTCATGTTCAAGTTCTTCCCCGAGCAAGAAATTAACGTTACAATTAAGTTCAGCCATAATGAAAAAAAAAAATTCACGTTAAATACAGCACTAAAATATTGAATTATTAATCTCACTTTTCTGGGCCACACGTTGGGTACGCCACTGTAATGGGAAAAATTTTACCCCGGGGTATAGATGGAAATTACCCCACTGAAAATGTTAGTCGGTAGAGCAAAGGGGTTCGGTGGGTTCGCGTGGCTCAGTCATCCATGGAACAATTATGATTTTGGGCGCCGTTAATATCAATGAAAGTTAAAAATTAAAAGATAAATTGTCCACGGATCGAAACAAAGTGAGTTTAATAAATCAAACCAATATTTACGTTGATATAAACATTTATTTAACACGTTGTATAATTAATACCAAGTTAACAACGATTCGCAGAAAATAAGTCATAAAAATATTTAAAACCACAGGGGGTATAAATGGTTTAACGAAAAATCCGAAGGGTTAAAATGAAGTCACACATTTTATATTAACACATAATACCTAGGGAACCCATTATAATGTTAAAACCGCACGAAGGGCAAATGGTTTAACAGGGACCCTTAACAGGTTAAAGTGAGACCATACATTTATTACAAAAACAATACCCTTGGGTTCATTATAAAATTAAAACCATATAAAGAAGTAGGGATTTTAACTATAGACCCTTAAAAGTAAAGGTGAGGGCATATCTATTCGTTTCCCGTTAGTCAGACAGATTAAGAGGCCGGTTCCGCATTTGAAATAAGTTTTCAAACGTCACCATATCTCTCAAGTTGGATGACCGTCAAGAACCGAACACATATGTACTCAAAAAAAACTTATGCTAAGATACCTATTACTTATCATCTTAACACAAGACATTCATAGTAAAATAGAATTATTTATACATTCTGGCTCATGGACCAGAGTTACGCTGAAGCTAAATAAATTTGAAACATGACTATAGGTACATTTATTGGCTGTAGACCTGCTCCGGGTTGAGTTTGAACATGTCATCAAATAACCATTTTGTACTGGATATGAACGTTAATTACTTCACCGGGTACATACTACAGAAACACTGCCACTATGATAATAAAAGAAGGCTGAGGAATACCTTGGTTAGTTTTATAAATCCATGGCAATGGTACGGTTTAACCTGTGCTCGTCGCGCTGATTTTAATGAGACATCATAGCATGGAATACCAGCCAAGCCGCTGCACAGACGACGTTAGATCGAAATGAGCTTAAACCATAACCTTGAAAGATTTCCTGGACCAAACTGGGAACCACTTATATCTTGAAATTTTGAGGTAAAACTGTGGAGCCCTGTAATAAAAAATCAAAGTCACCAAATTGTCCAACATTGAATATGAGGTTTTCCTTACAACTAACGTTATAACAAGGTTGAGAAGCTTACCAAATTTGGGCTTTAATTATTACAGGTTATCATCCCGAAGGAAATATGAAGAGAAATAATACAATGAGCTTGAGCCCTGAAAATAATACACAAAGTTACAATCTTGATACTACTGGTAAAAACGGACAAATAATTAGATTCGTATTATTATAACACTCACCACTTAAAGGGATGCTCAACGCATCATTAAATTAATAGCGAAACCACTAAAAATCACCTAAAGCCGTGGCTCACATATTATTCAATTCCTGCATCTACACGACACAGGCGAAATACCAACAATGAAACAAAGACTTCCGTCCATCGAAGTACGTCGGTCATTGTTGAAACGACTCGAAAAGTCTAGAATGCCATAGACAATCGCACTCCCTGAACTTACTTACCTTTTGTCTGAATATTAATATTACAACGTTTAACTAGCATGCGAGACATTAACATTTACTTTATTTAATTAAAATAACAAATAGGTGATATTTATTTATTTGATTTTACCACCAAAGTGTAAATTAATTGGTCCGAAACATTCAGTTAGCGGGAATCGGAACGCTAAACGTCACATCTGACAGTTGTCACTTGTCAATTGAAAAGACAGCTATGAGATATGTAAACAAGAAAGTTTATTTGCTTTAATTATTGAAAAGTGCTAAAATTCTTTGTGAAAGATGTTTTAAAATGAATTCAAGTGAATGCCCGAATGCCGAAGTGTGTGGTACGATCACCGACATTCGTTAAACTACTGGAAATTGACTCAACCAAAGGTAGAAATTTGCATGCAATAAACTAACACTAAACACATCAAAAGCTATGTGAAAACACTATGTATGTTTTGTAAAACCTATCTAAACTCTTACCTACATCTAATACCTAATGTTCCTTGTCCAACCTACAAGACTATAGCGAGAATTTCGCTATAAAAAGTACTTTAAAATCAAGTGCTTGCTAACGTAAGGATAGGTGAAAAAAACAGTGTTACTATAGATGGAAATTACCCCATTACAGTGGAAATTACCCCATTAAGGGGTATAGATGGAAATTACCCCATTACAGTGGCCCCACGTTGGGCGCCACTGTAATGGGGTAATTTCCATCTATACCCCGGGGTAATATTTTTCCCATTACAGGTTATTATAACGTTATTGCGCCTTTTAGGACTTACGAACAGATTTTCATACAAAGGTTCTAGAACCTTTTCAAAACCTTTCTAGAACCTAAAATGTTACTTGGGTATCTACCATATTCAGCTTTATAAGGCTTTACCAAACATCTTGCATAAATAAGCGATCGATTTATTTTTAACGATCGGAGTCCATGTTCAGGATGGCATATCTCCTAAAACCTTCCTACTTCGCAATCCAGGCGATGATATTTGATAACACCAAGCTAATGGCTATCTTGCCAATTTGGTCTAGTCCCAAAATGCGATAGATTGAAAATTACCCTGGTTGGCCGGCGGTCTTTCAAGCAAGGTAGCACAGCAAAGCAAAGAAATGAAACCGGTAGGTCTGGGGCCAGCCTTAGAGGGTTAGAGGTTTAGAGGGGAAACGTTATCGCCGCCGTTTGTATGGAGGGAATGATAACGTTATTTTTAAATGTAACGTTATTTCTTACTTTTTTACCGTTAATTTTAACATTAACGTTATGTCAATAAATAACGTTAATTTATATAACGTTACATTGAAATTAACGTTATTTCAGTAAATAAAGTTAATTTTAACGTTATAACTTACTTTTTTTAGCATTAAACTTTAAAATTAACGTTATTCCAGTTAATAACGTTATTTTTTAGCGATAATTTTACCGGTACTACTGTACCGGTAAAGTTTAACGCTATATTTAACGCTAATTTTACCGGTAAAATATTTTTAACGTTATTTTTACCGGTAAATTTACCGATAATATGTTTTAACGGTATTTTTAAAGGAGACCGCTTGCTTGACAATCCTCTTAAGGTGTTTGCGATGCAAGGAAAAGGTAATCATTTTTTAAAGATTGTTTTGTTTTAAATGTATGTATTTGTCTTCTGCAGACAATGATGACACCGAAAACGACGACGATCAAGGACCGCAAGGTAGATTTTTTTTTGTTATTTTTAGCGTAAAACAATAATGAAACCTATGCCACCCCCTCCCCCCTACCTGCCAAGGGGGGGGCGGATGGCTACCGGGTTGAATCAGGAGTCAGGACTGTTTTATCTAGGACACATCAGTGCCAAGTGAATTCATCTCATAGTCATTAACTAGAAAACAGAAAATAGTAGATTATACAACAAGTGAAAAAAGAAGGAATTTAGTTCGAGGTACTATGGGAAGGTATTTAGTTAGAGGACCGAGATGAAATTTTTTTTCACGAGTTGTGTACTCTACTTTTTACCATTGGCTGCGAGAAAACATAATATCAGTACTTACACCAGGACCTATAGTACCTACCTATTTAATTTTATCCCATAGTTTTAATTAAATTTGGCGGGATATTTTTTTTTCTTTAATTTTATTGTGCAACTATGGCTCTATGGAATAGCTTCATAGCAGCCAGTAGGTATAGGTACTTTTTTTGTACTAATTCATGATGCGCACTTGTTCCAAATTCAAATTATTTTTATTCACTCGGTGAATAAAATCGCTTATTATTCACTCTAATCGTTGAATTAAACGCACTTTTTAGAGTGGCGATGGTAAAAAGAATTTTTCAAAGCCAATTTTGACAGGTCTTTCTTATCCATCAACACCATCTTATGAGGCAATAATAGCTACTATTTTTATTTTTTAAATGACACTTGGAAAATCCCTAGCTTTAGGGAGGGGTCTCCCTAAAGCTAGGGTTTCCTAGGATGACGGTGCCGTCATATTACGGTCGCAATTAGCGGCGTAGAACGTTGTGATTTCTGACGTTACGGTGTCGCCGTATTGTTTACATACACAACATTCAACGCCGCTATATTACGGCCGTAATATGACGGCACCGCTATCCTAGGAAACCCTAGCTTAAGCATAGAATATTTTGTCTCGTGCAGACAATACTGACACGGGAAACGACGACGATCGAAAATCGCAAGGTAGATTTTTAACTATTTGTTATTTTTAGCGTAAAAGAATACATACTTATTACTAGTAAAGGTATGAAGTATTATTATCTCACATAGGTAGTAAATATGTTGTACCGTCAAACCCTATAACTTCACCTGCTTTTATCAATTTTATTATTGTTTATATTTGACGGAAATTGACGGATGAAAATCCAGGCGAAGTTGAGTAGCGTTTCCTAATTTCGCCTACCATCGGAATTAAAGCATAAGAATAAATTTATTCTTATGATTAAGGGTAGGTACCTATTGGGATTGGGCTTATAGTTACTATATGCAGTCTCATAGAAATATGAATCATATTTCAATATCGCGAAAGTATTTTTTTATTTATTGTCAAGTAGGCGAAGTTTGGTTGCGTTTTACCAATAACTAATACAAATCTCAGGTTTGGTTGACAATAAACACAATTTAAAATTTACTGAAAAAAATATTTTTTAAAAACGTGTTTTTAAAAAATATTTTTTTTCAGTAAATTATTATTTTATGCTTTTTAGTTAACGAGCTAAGACTAAAAATATAGTACCATCTCCGATAGGAGTTTGGGCTCGTTTGAATCGTTTTGACGAATGCTCCGATAGGAGCATTCGTCAAAACGATTCAAACGAGCCCAAACTCGATGGTGTTGCATGGTTTTATTACAGAGTCCCAGTGCCCTTCTTCCGGCTCCATCATCAGACCCTGGAAACTATTTCCCAACAAAGAACTCGTCAAGATGATTCAAACGAGCCCAAACTCAATGAGGTTGCATGGTTTTATTATAAAGTTCCATTGGCCTTCCTTCAGCTCCATCATCAGACCCTGGACACTATTTCCCAACAAAGTCCTCGTCAAGACGATTCAAACGATCCCAAATTCGATGGGGTAGCGTGGTTTTATTAAAGATTTCCTATGGCCTTCTTCCAGCTCCATCATCATATCCTCGGACACTATTTCCCAACAAAGTAATCGTCAAGACGATTCAAACGAGCCCAAACTCGATGGGGTAGCGTGGTTTTATCATAGAGTTCCTATGGCCTTCTTCCGGCTCCATCATCAGATCCTCGGACACTTTTTCCCAACAAAGTACTCGTCAAGACGTTTCAAATGAGCCCAAACTCGATGGGATTGCACGGTTTCAATATTGAGTTCCTTTGGCATGGCCTTCCAGCTTCATCATCAGACCCTGGACCTTATCTCCCATTAGACTTCTCGTCAAGACGATTCTAACAAGCCTAATCACAATGGGGTTGTATGGTTGCATCATTAAGTTCCTGTGGCCTTGTTCCAGTTCCATCATCAGATCAGCTCAGTGACACCATAATATTGAATTGTATTCTAGTTCTGACCTATGTTCAAAGTTTCAAGTCTCTAGCTCATCGCGAAGCTAGTTTAAAATCGTTCGCAAACTTTGCGGACAAACAAACAAACAAACATACAAACAAACAAACAAACGAGAAAGCAACCTAATAAAAACGTGTTAAAAATGAAGGGTTGTGGCAATGAGACCAGGAGACTTTTATACAGGCGTTTATTAAGCATTCTCACACTTTATATCACATTATCACACTTCAACAGATAGTTTTCCTAATATAACTTTAAGACAACCTTTCGATACCACGGCTTTACAATGAATACGTCAAACTACAGATGTGCAGGCAGATTGACATAGTCAAACTCACTTGAATTCCGAATGTACCATAGAGCAGAGCATATATAGGTTAGAAACCTCCCTCAACACACCCCCTCAATCTGCTGCACATGCTAACCATACTGACTAAAACAGTTTTCTACCTACCAGTACAACATCAGGATAAATTTCGAATCACCTGCCAAACTTATAGACTTCTTAAGTCCTACCAAGTTACATTAACCTTTAACCCAACCCAGGAACCTAACTTTACCTAACTCAAATGACAAAATTTCTACACATGCAATAATCCAAACCAAAGACAACTAAACATCAGACTAAACCACAAGAAATATCAAAATACACTCGGATATCAAAAACATTTCTTTTTAAATGATGATTCATTTACTTTCTAATCCCACACCCCCTTAAATGAATCATTATTTAACGCACCCCCTTAACGAACACAAGCACCCCCTTAATTCTATATTCTATCTTCTAATAAACTTCTTCATCTCTATCTCTATCTTCTTCTCATAAAATAATTCTTCTCAAAACTATCTCGCTCCTACTCAACTTCTTCAATATTATAAAATTACTCCTTCTCTACCTCTTCATATAAAATCTCCTTCTCGACATCTTCTATAAAACCTCTCCTTCTCGACATCATCTGTATAAAACTTCTCCTTCTCAACATCTTCATTAAATTATCCTACTCGACATCTTCTTTATAAACCTTTACTCCCACTCAACATCATCTTCATTATAAAACTTCTTCTACTTTTCTCCCACTCGACTCATCATCATTATAAAACTTCTTCTACATTTCTCCCACTCGACTCATCATCATTATAAAACTTCTACATTTTTCTCCCACTCGACACATCATCATTAAAAAACTTCTTTTCTCCCACTCGATTCATCATCCTAAAAAACTTCTTCCTTCTTCATCATCATTACATTATAAAACCTTCTTCTTCTCAACTTCATCATCATGTAACTCCTGCTCGACTATTCTTTGCCTCCTGCTCGACCTCCTCCATCATAAAATACTCGCCAAAAGACTTCTTCAAAATAAACTTATTCCAGAAAACAGTTCTTCACAAAATAATAAAATTTTCCATAACTTTCTTCACCTTCATTTGTTTCACCGTCACTTGTTCTACCTTCGTTTGACTGTCATTTGTTTTACTATCTCTTGTTTCTCCAAAACATCTATTTTCTTCTATTTCTCCATCTTCTCGACACCCTTCATTCCTATCTGTTGAATTTTAACTTGTTTCCTCTTCTCTTGTTTGTTCATCTTCAGTCCATTTATTCTCACCATATTTTCTTCATCATACTACTTTCCACGGCCAAAAGTGTAATTACAAATTCAATTTTTTTAAATTCAGATAAAATTCACCTTCATAAGATTTTCACCAGCTTAATCATTTCATAATTTAAATCATTCCTCATTTTATTTTATTTGTAATCATTATTTATCTGTTGACACTTTCATTTCATTGCCCTTAGCAACACTATTTTGTCAACATACTCCGTTGCTAAGGCCTCTATCCAACTCTGTCAGTTATCTCAAACTAATCATCTCAAATGCAAAACTCACTTTTTCTCTTATTATTTTCACTCCCGGTCTCTATAGGGCCACAACCTCTAGCGTGTGGCCCATAACCTGAAGGGTTGTGGCAATGAGACCAGGAGACTTTTATACAGGCGTTTATTAAGTATTCTCACACTTTATATCACATTATCACACTTCAACAGATAGTTTTCCTAATATAACTTTAAGACAACCTTTCGATACCACGGCTTTACAATGAATACGTCAAACTACAGATGTGCAGGCAGATTGACATAGTCAAACTCACTTGAATTCCGAATGTACCATAGAGCAGAGCATATAGGTTAGAAACCTCCCTCAACAAAAAAAGGAACATATTTTCATAACTAGTTACAAAAGGAGAAAACTTAATAACAATACTACATGATATATGTACGAAGGTAGGATTCGCCTGCACTTACACGGACGTCGATACTATACACCGTGTGAGACCATATACCAAAATCAACGCGACCAGCAGCGTAGGCTCCATCGGTAGTAACAAAAACAGCACTACCCGCCCGCCATCGATAATTGTACGATTTACTCAGCGCCGACGTAAGGACGAGCTCATCGCTGCTGTTAAAGTACGTCGCGGTTTGACGACGTCTGATATAGGAATCTCCGGTCCCTGCCAAAACATCTACGTTAACGACCATCTCACCCCGGCGAACAAGTTACTCTTAAAACGTGCCCGACAGTTAAAAGCAGACAATCACTACACGTACCTTTGGGTTAAAGACGCTAAAATAATGTTGCGCAAGAGTGATAACACTGCGGTCATTCGTATTGTCAAAGAAGATGATTTGAGTAAAATTAAGTGACTGGTATTCGTTCCCTTTATTACTAACTATTTCAGTGTTCATACTTTGGCAAAGTTATTTACCTTTGTATTGTTAAAATTATGCTTGTTATTAGTGCGTATAATCTGGTTATTTCTATCCATATTATATTTACTTTTGAATGGTTATAAAATTAAAAATCTAAAAATACATAATGAAGTCTTAAAAACACGTAACACAGTTTTGTACTTGTTAAATGGAGTGTTACTTGTAACGTTATTTTCGTATCTTAAACTGAGTAAAAAATGTCTAGTTCGTTGTATCACTCATTCGGAGCACTTAGAAATCAATCGAAATATTGTATTTACTGGCTATAAAAATGGCTCAAGCTAACAACCTTAGCATATATTACCAAAACGTTAGGGGACTCCGCACAAAATCACATTCATTTCTCCAAAATGTCCTAGATAATCATTATGATATCATATGTCTCACAGAAACCTGGCTCACAGTGGATTTTGACAGTGCGGAATATTTCTATCATAATTATGAAGTATATAGACGCGATCGCTATAGTGGCGTGGGCCCGATTGGGCTCGGTGGTGGCTGTCTAATAGCAATAAGACGTGATATCGTGTCGCGCCGCTGCGACGAACTGTGTGCCTCGCGCGAGTCTGAAGAGTTATGGGTAATCATTGAGCTTGGCTCGCCCCGCGCCCCTCAGCCCGACCGACCGGTTCTCCGAATCGGCTGTACATACTTACCGCATAATAGCGAACATCTTACCGCGCTCGATTCTTTCTTTGACAACGCTTGCAATAATATTCAGCAATACCCCGATGATTTATTTCTTATAGTAGGCGACTTCAATATCACTTACGCCACATGGCACAGTAATAATATCTCCAGTGGCTCGGGACTCACACTTACATGTAACGGTGACAACAAGGCACAACTTCTCTCTGATTTCATGGCTTTTACAGGTTTTAATCAATACAACTGGTGTAAAAATAAAAACGAACGCATTCTAGACTTAGTACTTAGCAATAAATATACAACCGTCTCACCATGCCTTTCGCCCCTCACCCCTGAGGACCCGCACCACAAATCCATTTGTATATCATTTTTTCCCGATACTAGTATCTCACTTAAAGAAAATAATACTCTTAGATTTTGTTTCCACGCAGGTGATTATCAATCAATGAGTTCGGCCTTGCTAAATATAAACTGGCACGATATCTTAGAAAATATGAGTACCGAAGAAGCCGTTACTTATTTTTACACAGTCTTAAACGAACTTATTCGAAAACATATACCAACAAAGCGATATAAATCACAAACTTATTACCCCCCCTGGTATTCGCGCTCATTAATAAAACTTATATGTAAAAAACTTAAAGTCCATGCAAAGTGGAAGAAATATGATAATCCACGAGACTACCTTGAATTTAAACGACTAAGGCGCATGGAAAAAACCCTATCCTCCGATTGTTACAATAAATATATTAACTTTGCGGAAGACGAAATAACTTCTTGCCCTAAATATTTCTGGACATTTATAAAATCTAAATTCTCTAAAAATGATATTCCTCATCACATGCGTTACGAAAATGAGACATCCTCGGATGGTGAAACCATATGTAATTATTTTAACAGTTATTTTAGTTCTGTATTTGTCCCCGATATCAACGATAATGGTTCCTTTACAACTAGTCCATCATCAGACCATATTATTGACATATCCTCGATAAGTATTTCCGAAAATACAGTGTTGAAACATTTAAAAGAAGTAGACATCCGGAAGAGTGCTGGTTATGACAATGTTCACCCATTATTAATATCTACATTATCCAAAGAACTAGCCGTACCCTTAACGATTATTTTTCGCAAGTCAATACAAGAAGCGTGCTTTCCGCAGATCTGGAAAAAGTCTTTAATTACTCCTGTCCACAAGGGTGGTGATAAACATTGCGTAACCCAATTTAGGCCAATTTCAAAATTAATCATATTTGGTAAAATACTTGAAAAAATTGTGGCGGACACAATAACTAATGTTGTCAGTCGTCATATATCACCATATCAACATGGGTTTTTTCGAGGACGAAGCGTCGATACTAACCTCGTTTTGTACACTGACTATATCCTAAATGCAATGGATGCCGGCTACCAGGTTGATGCCGTGTATACAGACTTCTCCAAATGTTTTGATAAAATTAATCATTCTATATTACTACACAAATTGTCAAGTCTTGGTATACACGGCAATCTCCTGCGCTGGGTGGAATCCTACATCTGTAACCGTAGCCAGGCAGTCGCACTAAAAGGTTACACGTCAAAATTCCTTGAAGTTACTTCTGGAATACCCCAGGGCTCCCATCTTGGCCCACTTTTATTTAACTTGTATATCAACGACATGCACAAATGCTTTAATGGCTCTGACCACCTTTGCTATGCTGACGATACCAAAATATTCCGAGTTATTAAATCCCACCATGATTGTCTCCTGCTTCAAGCTGATCTTAACTCATTTCAGGAATACTGCGACAGAAATCAGTTGATTTTGAACCCCCAAAAATGTTGTACCATTACCTTTTCCAGAAAACATAATCTTATACTCCAACCTTATCATCTCTCGGGTCAAAATCTCAAGCGAGTCTCTTATGTCCGTGACCTTGGAATCACTTTAGATTCAAAGTTACATTTTAACTTACACATTGATGACATTCTGACGAGGGCTTATAGAAAACTAGGTCTTATACTCCGCCTCTCTAAACCCCTCAAAAAAGCGTTCACTTTAAAAACACTTTATTTTGCATATGTCCGCAGTCTGCTGGAATTTGGTTGTGTGGTTTGGAGCCCGATGTATTCTGTGCATGTCGCTAGATTGGAGAAAATTCAGAATAAATTCTTAAAAGCTCTCGAATTCAAATCCAGAGGTTTCTTTATTGATTATGATATAGCCCTAAAAAATCACGGGATTATGACTCTCGAAAATAGGCGACTATACTTAGAATCAACATTTCTATACAAAATAATAAACGCTCACATTGACTCAAGTTTTCTTTTGGAAAAAATCGGACTTATTGTTCCACGTACTTCGTCTCGATCAAATAGTACCTTTCACGTACCTTTTAGTAACTCAAAATACGCTAAAAATACTTTCTTTAGGCGCTCCTGTGACAGCTACAACAAATTATTTAATAAAATCGATATCTTTACAAACTCTATTGGTAAGTACAAGGCTGAATTACGAAAGTTATTTCATAAATCTGCTTCATAATGTTTTTGATTGTACTAACCCTCATTATAAGTAACTTAAATTTAATGCTTGTTAAATTTTATTAACAAACTTATTGTGCTTAACCTTAAGGCCTTAACAAACTTATTATGCTTAATTTAAGGCTTTAGTTAATTAATTCATACTCAAAAATTGTTTTGAACTTAAATGGAACTCTAGGTCTGTTTTTAGACATTTTTACTTAAGTTAATACCTTTATAAGACTGTATGTTTCCTTTAAATAAATAAATAAAAATAAATAAATAAATAACTGAAAGATTATCAAAAAGTAGCTAAGTGCTCTATTGCAGTAATTTAATAAAACAACGAAGCTATCAAAATGTAGTAAGGCGAAGTTTGGATCTCTTGTGTTTTTACCCGACTGCAAGAGGGTTATGTTTTTAAACTGTTACCTAACATTGCCTGAGCAATTTACTCCAAGATATGAGATAGTTAATAAAATGATATCTTGTATTTAGTGATCTGACTATAATATGTTACAATTACAATCTACAGTATCTTTTCAAATATGAACACAATAGGCGACTTTTTGGGGACACTGTCAAAAATCACGCGCGAATACCTTTTTTTGCAACTGCTTCAAATTGACAACTAGTTTTTAACCCACTTCAAAAATTTGATTATAGATAGACAGTATAATGCATTTTGCCACAACAAACGAGAGATTATTACCAAATTCAAAATAGTGGCTTTACTATTTAATTTCAAGAGATAATGGAAGTTTTTGTTTTTGGGCGAAGTTAAGTTAAGTAGGCAAAGTTATAGGGTTTGACGGTACATTAATTAAATGCAAGACAGTTACATTTCAACTAATAATTTACTTATGTATACGTACCATAGATGAAAGTAATAAACTGCCTCTGTGATCTAGTGGTTTGCCCACTCGTCGTGTAAGTGCAGGGGTCCCAATTCCCATGTTCGATTACTCGGGGGGCGTACAATTTGTGCTCGGTTTGGTTGGTGGGAGAGCTTATGTCATGTCCGCCTGGCTAGCTACCACCATCTTACCTAAGTCTGACGCCATAACAACAATTTGAAAATTGATGTTGTGTTCCGGCAGTTAGAGGTAAGACAGCTAGTTCCTCAGTGGTGACTTGGTGAGGATTCCGGGTGTAGTGCGCTTCCACCTTCGGCCTTATCGTCACTTAACATCAAGTGAGGTTCACCTTCAGGCCAAGCACTACCACGTTGTGCATTAAAAACCTTTTTCAATAGCCAGCGACCCCGAACAGCCCGGCAGCGCTCGCGACGACCAAGACGACAAAGAAAATAGTGGTAAATTAAACATTTTATTTATAATAAAAAATAAATTAAAAAATTAAAAAAAACCGCCTGCATAAAAAGACAAGTCAACTGAAAAGATGGAAACAAGACTAAATATTAAAGGGTTAAAGGCAACATCCCAAGTAACATTTTAGGTTCTAGAAAGGTTTTGAAAAGGTTCTAGAACCTTTGTATGAAAATCTGTTCGTAAGTTCTAAAAGGCGCAATAACGTTATAATAACCTTGTATTAACCTCCTGTGTGCAAAAAGGGCCCCAGTTTCAGAACCTTTTTGAGAGTTGCAGCAGAACTTATAGCTCAAATCCAGAACCATTCTAAGTGTTTACACAGAACCTAAATATAACCTACACAACCTTAATTTAACGTTAATATAACCTTGCAGGGCAGCTTTAAGGTCCTAAATAAGACTTGTATGTAACTCTTTGACAACTTAAAACCTTTTTGATGGACTTGAATAAATGCTATTCCAGGACTCTCAAGTTTTAAAATGTTTCTGTATAAGATTTGTCTACACAGAAACTGTTTATAATGGCCATGTAATGGCGACATTCGCTGACATTATACCAAATTTAAAAATGGCAGGATAAGTAAGTGTTGTATTTATAAAAAATAATAAGTAGCTTGCTAAAGTTCAGAAAAATGATAAAAATAATGCGACTGGCACTTTATTGTGACACTTTAGGATAATAGTGCTATATACAAGAAGGGCCTTTCGTAAGAGGAAATTTTCAAAGATATTTTAATAAATAAAAATTATAAAATAAGATCATTTGTGAAAAAAGTGAAAAAATAAAACGTCTATTCATATAAAAACCATTTTTTTTAAATAGTACAGCACACGTTATTTAATTTTGCCTATTTAATGAAAATACATTGCTTTTTTGTTCCGATTTTTTTTATGTCAGTGAAAAAACATGGCTGACGTTAGGAAATTACTAGAAAGCATTAAAATTAACCTTTTCAGAACTGTAACAGCTAGAAGCTCTTAATGTTTGCCAAAATAAGAGCTAAAGGTAATCTCGCGGAGCTATTTAGAACTACAAGGTTGTTTTCGCAGCTTTAGGGTTATCGCTAGGAGTAGTTCAAGACTTGCAAGTCGCGAAAACAACCGTTGAGCATAATTAGTAGCTTTTAAATTTTGGCTGTAGGACTTGCGTTTAACCCTGTGACGGTTGATCTTGTATAGGGATGGGATTTTATCCGGAAAAAACTAAATGTTGGAAAAATCCCGGAAAAATACGAGAAATTTACGGGTTGCCACTTTCGGTATAGGATGTACCTAAACCCGATTATTTTCTGGTTAAATTGTAAATAGAAAAGGATTTAATTTAAAAAACTTTGAATTTTTGAGACCCGTAAGTAATAAAACTATAAGTAAATAGACTTTTTAACCGACTTAATAAAAGGAGGAGGTTATCTAATTCGTCGGGTAGGTATATATTTTTTAAAGAATGTACACATTGATTACTCGAAGACGGCTGAACCGATTGAAATGATTCGAACATTATAACATCAGGTTTGTTCCCAAGTTGATCACATTTGATTTCATGGTTTTAATCTAGGTTCCTATAATAATGAATATACATATATATTTTATACGGATGATCGATTAATGAACCGATTTAGATGATTTCTTTTTCGGTTTGAGAGGTTACTTTAAGGATGAGACCATATTTTAATTTGATTGGCACATTTGGCATGGCTTTTGATTGTGAGTAGGTACTTTTCTCAAGAAATGCGATAGAATAAATTGTAATGAAAAAATTTGGCTAGTGTGGTCATGTGAAACGACTAGTCATGCAGCCATAGATTTTTATAAATATTACCGCATTCTTTTGCAAATTTGATGAGGATGATACCTACGTAGCTTCGTGTTTCGTTTCCGTACCATGCGCACTTGTGTTACCTACTTTATATTCTATATTATCGACAACCATGGATTTTCTTGTGTAGAATTCTGAGTGCTTTATGAATTGTGATTAAATACGTACGGATATACGGAGAATTTGTTTTTTTTTCTTACTACAAGTACCTATTGATGGTCAATCGTCCATTACATAGCAAGCAGTGAAACTGAATAGGATCGTTTAAAAACAGACAACTCATTTAATAATTCTACCTAATCTCTCCACCAGTATATCCTTATTATTTAAATGATAAAATATGAACATATCCGGTACTTATTCGAATTTTTTCCAACTACCCATCTCTATGCAAGACAACTGATGTTTTTGAGAATGCCTCTAAAGCTTTAAAATATTCTTGTAGGACTTGAATCATGCCTTCAGCTCATAAAAATAGCTTATTGGTTTGGGTTTTAACCACTCCGTCCTAATTTGTTTGCCTAGACAACTTTAAAACAGTCTAAAGGTTTTATGTAGGTTATAGAATTAACTTAAAAGTGATTTCTACATTCCATAACTTTATGGTTGTATCAAAGTTAATTTTTTTATCTTTAGCTCCCACTTTAGCATAATGCTAGCTTTCCCAGAACTTAATCAGGAGTCTACGAGAACTACAAGATCCTAGGACTATATCCTCTTGAAACACAGGTAAAAATAACGTAAATATAAACTCCTGTGAGCAGCTCCAAGGTTGTAATTATAAACAATTAGTTTTAGGACTTAAAAATCATTTTCAAGTACTTAATATGACCAGATGGCACAGCATTAACCTTTTGAAGTCCTTAATAGAACCTAAAGGCATTTTTTACAACCTAGGCCCCAATGAAATGTTACTTGGGATAATAAATGCAGTCGGCATGCATAAGGAAAGTGACGTTATGAATGATTTGAATTATATGCCTCCGACTGTATGTTATTATGTTGCCTTTAACCCTTAATATTTAATCTTGTTTCCATCTTTTCAGTTGACTTGTCTTTTTATGCAGGCGGGTTTTTTAATTTTTCATTTATTTTTTTATTTTTATTTTTTTAGTTATTATACCTATATTACGGTAATGATATACCTTTTTGAAATCCTTATAATAAACCTTTAATTTGACACCCATATATATACTTATATGCTTACTTACTTACATATGCGCGAAAAACATAACCATTTCTTTGCAGTCAGGTAAATATAAAATTGACAAAAGAGCCGCTCGATTTTTGTTTAGGGGCCATCCATAATTTACGTCACACGAATTTCATGATTTTTGACCCCTTCCCCGTCCTTGTCACAGCGGTCACATTTGTGAGACCCCCCTCCCTAGTGTGACGTATTTTGCAATTTTACATCTAGAAATAATTATTGAATTAAAACAGCAGTTCTGTGTTTTATATTTAATTTTAATGATTTTGGAATGTGACGTCACGTTTAGGACCCCTCCCAGCCCCTTGTCACACAATGTCACACTTCGTCGACCCCCTCCCTCCCCCTTAACGTGTGACGTAATTTATGGATGGCCCGCCCCTTACTAGTTCACAGAATAAGTGATAAGTACTACGTAGCAGTAGGGTAGGTTTGCGATCACCTTAAGATTGCTTCAGTTAGTAACCAAGGGTCGGTCATGGGATGGGTGAGGCCTCCTCGTTGGTCTCGGCTGCATTCTGCAGTTGTTTTTAATTATTGTCTATTAATTTATTTTTTAAGCGGAAACAGAGTCTCCCAGTTGGGGTAAAATAATTTGTATTTTTACTATTTTTATTAGGACATACATTTAGGGTTACCAGATCTAATAATGAGATTTCCTGGCTTTTTAGGAAATTTCCTGACATTTAGTAGGTACACCTACATCTACATTCTTCATTTAGTTGACGTTTGATATTTTTGCTCACCAAATTTTGTATTTTTATTAAGTACCTACTTACTTAGGTACACTTTTTGGGATATCCAAAATCCCTGACAACTACAGTTTTTCCCTGTTTTCCTGACAGATGCCTTAAATTCCTGACATGTCAGGAAAACCTATGTAAAATTTCATGATGATCGGTTGAGTAGTTAAGACTACTGACGTGAAGGCGTAACAAACAATCAAACAAACGGACTTCACATTTATAATATTAAGTAAGGATACCCTACTTATTAATGTATTTTTATGTGAGTTTTTACTTATAGCAATGTATTATTTTCTGCAGACAATAATGACACCAAAAACAACGACGATCGGGGACCGCAAGGTACGCTTAAGCTAGGGTTTTCTAGGATAGCGGCGCCGTCATATTAACGGCCGTAATATAGCGGCGTTGAATGTTGTCTATGTAAACAATATGGCGACATCGTAACGTCAGAAACCGCTCCGTATTTGTTTACATAGACAACGTTCTACACCGCTAAATTACGGTCGTAATATAATGGCACCGTCATCCTAGGAAACCCTAGCTTTACTGATTACTAGCTTCCGCCCGCGACTTCGTTCGGACATTTGGGAAATCCCTAGGGAACCTTTGACCGGGATAGAAAGTATCCTATGTTTTAATCCAGGCTATAAACTATCTGTGTGTCAAATTTCATCTAAATCTGTTCAGCCGTTTTTGCGTGATTGAGGAACAAACATCCAAACCCACAAACTTGCAGATTTATAGTATTAGTAGGATTAGGATTTTTAATATAATTGAAAAATATTAGAAAAAATAGACTCACCCGTAGCAGCTCAGACTGGACGGACAGGCTACGGGTGAGTCGATTTTTTCTAATATTTTTCAATTACATATATAATTACATTATAATTACATATATTAATATATATTAATAATCTTAATATAAAAATAGCATTGTGAATGCATAAAATCTAAAAGTATAAAAATTAATTATTTAAATTTTAATTTGTTTCCATTTATCGAATATTTTTATTATATATATATATAGTTCCATCAGAATCAGATGATCAAAAATATAAAAGCAATTTTGGTAAGTTTGTCTCGCCGACTGACTTATAAGAGGCCTTACAAACGACACGATTTGATTGACAACTTAAAATGTGTAGTAATCGGTAACTACACGACGCCCAATCTCATCAATTTTCAAACGTTGCCATGTCTACGCCGTGCGCCATGCCTGTTAAGCTAGGATTTCCTAAGATGACGGTGACCGTCATATTACGGCCGAAATTTAGGGGCGTAGAACGTTGTCTATGTATAAAATACGGCGCTGTTTCTGACGTTACGGTTTCGCCGTATTGTTTATATAGACAACATTCAACGCCGCTATAGGTATTACAGCACCGCTATCCTAGGAAAACCTAGCTTTATGGCTCATGATAAAACTGAACATTATTTTCCTTTCTTCATCTGAACTGCAGATGAAGAAAGGAAAAGAATATGCGCGACGAATTGGCTGTTAAAAGGAAAAAACATACGCCATATGGTTCAAAAGAATTTTCAACACTTGTCTAATTATAATGGACTTGCCTAGTCAGTACATCAGTTTCATTCAATACATCGCTAAATATTATATCGTGTGGGTCGTGTTCGTATTGTTTTACAGTTTTCAAAATAATTTTCAGGCTCCAAAAATAACGATGTCGAATGCCCCAGTCAGTGCGAAATAAGGGGTGTCATGGTGTGTGCGAAGTGTCAGCATGGGATTTACAGGACTTTCTTGAGTCCGTGTCACATGCGGATGTTCATGTGCGACAATGACGATGAAGGCAAGTTATTTAAATATTCATCGTCATTTTCATCATACACTCGCGTCAGAAAAATCGCACCTTTTCAAAAAATGTCTTCAAAGTTAATTTAATCCTATCTAATTTAATGGTAAGTGTTGTTTGTTTATATACTTCTTCCTTCCCCTTCTGACATAGCCAACGTCTTTAGAAACCGTTGGAATGCTCGTCGAACGGAATCAATTAGGTACTGAGATTCAGTTTCTGAGCAACGTTACATTGCCTTATTTTTAGGGTTCCGTACCCAAAGGGTAAAAACGGGACCCTATTACTAAGACTCCGCTGTCCGTCTGTCTGTCTGTCTGTCTGTCACCAGGCTGTATCTCAAGAACCGTGATAGCTAGAAAGCTGAAATTTTCACAGATGATGTACCTATTTCTGTTGCCGCTATAACAACAAATACTAAAAACAAAATAAAACAAATATTTAAAGGGGGCTCCCATACAACAAACATGTTTTTTTGCCGTTTTTTGCTCGATATTAATAACGACGACAGGTAGACAGTTAAAATTTTCACAGATTATGTATTTCTGTTGCCGCTATAACAACAAATACTAAAAACAAAATAAAATATTTTTTTAAGGGGGGCTCCCATACAACAAACGTGATTTTTTGCCGTTTTTTGGTACGGAACCCTTCGTGCGTGAGTCCGACTCACACTTGGCCGGTTTTTTTTGCAATATTTGAGCAATTTCATGGGCAGTAGTATCCATCTTGGGTATTGATTGATGTGCCGGGTGAGAATATTTCCGGTAATATTGGGAATATTCCCGGCAATATTGGGAATATTCCCGGCAATATTGAGAATATTCCCGGCAATATTGAGAATATTCCCGGCAATATTGGGAATATTCTCGGCAATATTGAGAATATTCTTACTCGGCACATCAATAATCTTGGGCCAAGGCAGAGACCATATGTGAAGTATAAGTGAAAAAATATTTAATAACTAAGCGGTAAGTACTCTTTCCTGTTTATCGTTGTTGTTATGCTTATATTAGAATTAAAAATAGACTTTTATTTTTAGTATTTCTACCATAACTAACTGTATTAATGAATATAAATAAGACTTTAAGACAGCTTCTACAGTACTTAAATACTAATGTACAGGCAATGTTACTCTTTAGGCTGAGAAACGTTCTTAAATAACGACTCTGTTATGCAAAAAGCTGCATTAAGGGGTACTAGAAGAGCAAGAGCTGTATAAACTAAAGACGCCATTTTATCATAACCTATAAGTTGCATTGCATTCCAATTTTACAAGATATTTTTTTGTTTGTTTTTGAAATTTCAGTACAAATTTACAAAGGATTTTAACTGTATAGTACACACAATTACGTTTACTATCAATAGAACAGTCCGGGTTTCTCTTAAAACTGTTTTCAGATTTGATCACATATTTGTTGTTATAGAAAAAATTTATGTATATTCCTTATTTCGAAGGGGCGTGAGTTTTGAGCTTAAAACTAGTATACATAATCACATAAAAGTATCAGTCGCAAGCAAAACAACAACGATAAACAGGAAAGAGTACATACCGCTTAGTTATTAAATATTTTTTTCACTTATACTTTACATATTATGGTCTCTGCCTTGGCACATAGTAAATTAAGAAATAAAATGGAGAATGAATTCAACCACGAACACTATTATAATATATTTATTCTTCAATTAAGATTTTCACAAGCCTGAGTTTGTGTAAAAGAATAAAAAGGGAAATTAGAGAATGGAAGCTGTATAAAAGTATCTAAATAGTATCTTAGCCAGCCAAAAAGTACAGCTATTATGCAGCTGTTATACAGCTAAATCTACACTTAAGGCTGTATAATTTTGGGGCCCATTTCGGAGTTACAAGGGCTGTATAGCTTGCTATACAGTCTTTATACAGCAACGTTTAACAGCCTGTAGTAAACAAATAGTCCATTATAAAGCTTTTATACAGTTTAAAATGTTACTTGGGTTATCGCGTCATGTCACGCACACGACACACCAAAGTGACTCGTCACATAAATGTGGCTCCGGTTGGATGGAACGAACATCGTCCAATCATCAGTATTCTGTTTCATTTCGTATGTATAGGTATAGGTAGTAGTGGTTTCGATTGGTCTAGCTAAGGGCCATCCATAAATTACGTCACACGAATTTCATGATTTTTGACCCCTTCCCCGTCCTTGTCACAGCTGGTAGGGGCCATCCATAAATTACGTCACACGAATTTCATGATTTTTGACCCCTTCCCGTCCTTGTCACAGCTGGTAGGGGCCATCCATAAATTACGTCACACGAATTTCATTATTTTTGACCCCTTCCCCGTTCTTATCACAGCTGGTCGCATTTGTGAGACCCCCCGTAGTGTGACGTCACATATTTTATAATTTTACATCTAGAAACAATTATTGAATTAAAACAGCAGTTCCGTTTGTTTTATTTCAATTTTAATGATTTTGAAATGTGACGTCATGATAATTAGGACCCCGCCCATCCCCTTGTCACACAATGTCACACTTCGTCGACCCTCTCCCTCCCCCTTAAAGTGTGACGTAATTTATGGATGGCCGGGGGGCCATGTCTAAATGCTCCTTAACAGTGTGGCCAGTCTGTCATAGCACAGCCGTGACACACTCTGTACATGAGAGTTCGAGCGCCAGCGACCTTGAGCCAGAGCGTGGAAGCGCTAGGGTTGATACCGAATTTAGACTTGTAACAAAGGAGATAACATAGTATGTTAGGAAATATAAACTTGTGCAAGGACATGTTAATGAAAGATAGGTTTGATTTATAATAACTTTTTGTAATCTTTAAATTATATTAGGTAGGGTAGATCCTACTAATATTATAAATGTGAAAGTTTGTGGGTTTGGATGTTTAGATGTTTGGATGTTTGTTCCTCAATCACGCAAAAACTACTGAACGGATTTGGTTGAAATTTGGCACACAGATACTAAATAGCCTAGATTAAAACATAGAATACTTTTTATCCCGATATTCTTACGGTAACGGAAACCACGCGGGTGAAACCGCGGGCGGCTGTTAGTACATCATAAATTGCAACTCTTATACTATATTTTCTGTTATTTATAATAAATTTATTAATCTTTAACATGTTAATGAAAGATTTGATTTGTATTTTTATTTATTTATTGTCAATTTTACCTACTTGAGAGTTTACGAGTTTAATCGTCTGAAATCCTTGTTTTCAGATCTTTTTTTATAATTAAAGTAAGGTAAAAGGAAGGGTAAGGGCATGACTAATATTTCGTATATTTTAACTTTTAAAATACGAAGATACTTTTATCAGGATATTGTTTTTGGTTGTTGCCACAACAACAAACACAACAATAATGCCCGCCGCCGGGCATGATTATCTAACAATTAAATAATGTTGCGTCGCGTCGCGTTGTCAGTCCGTGAGAAATGCGGTACAATGTGGATTGCGATGGGCCAAGCGAGCGGCGAGCGACAGTAGAACCCTTGGCCGGGTAAGTCGGCGACTAGCGGCTGCACTCCCCGCGCGCCGCGCGCTGCCCCCGCACGCCTCCAGACACGCACACATAGCCGCGAGCGATTTTACGAGCATACATGCGCAAGTGTCGTTTCTTTTCGCGTTAGAGTATATATTCTGTGGTCATAGGGATGACAGACTGGCCACACTGTTAAGGAGCATTTAGACAGTACAGATTCATTTCAGAGCTGGAGTTAATGTCCCGCTACCCTTGCTTGCTGTCCGTCCCGTACGCGCTACCGATGAATGGACTCTTGCAGGAACCACATGATGTTGACAATGTTCTCAGGTTTATTTACTGCAGGGAAGCTAAAGAAGTCGGCTCCAAGAAGATAAGTAAGTTAACTTCCTCGTAGTACCTACTTAATGACTTCTCGTAAATTAGCTTCAAGTGCAGTGCAGCACAGGTGCGCGCAGGTACAGTCAGGTAGAAAAAATATTTGGCTACGCTTAATGAGCGGTTTTCTGACAGCTGACAATTTTAGTTAAATTTTATGTCGATAGATGGCGCTACTTCAACTAGGTAGATTTTAAAAAATATTGCCAATATCAGAAAAAAAGTTCTGCGGAACACGCTAATGCAACAAACTACAAACGTATAATAAAAAAGTTATACCGATTCATCCTTTGCCTTTTTCTTAAAACGCAAAGGACGAGCTCCCCCGAAACTCTTAATTGCTGAAAATCCACCCATTTCATGGTTGAATTTAAATGAAGTTAAATTCACCCGTGTGAAGACGCGAATCCCGGTACTAATGCCAAAAACTTTAAAAGCATATTTTTTACAGTTGATCCGAGGTGCGCCCGTTTTGAAAAGCAAATGGCGGTAGTAAGTGATGGTGATGATAAATCGTTAGTAGGTGAAAGTGATGATAAATCGTTAGCAGGTGATAGTGATGATAAATGAGTAGGTACCTACTTATAATAATGAAATAAATATTAAACAGAAAGTCGTGTATTTTATTTACAGTATGCCCATAACCACCATAATCACGAACGTCCATAAAATATGTATGGCTTGTATAAGTTAGAACTTTGTCACTCTAAAAACTATTACTTTTATGAACAGAAATCAATGACAACTTGGTATGACAAAATGACAACTTAGTATAACAAAGTGACAAAGTTGTAGGTACAGTCATGTCTAAAAGTTTGTAGTTATTACACATTTTTAGACATGACTGTACCTACATTTTTATTAATTCACATCACAATAGGTTTGCCAACTTTTCTTAACATATAAAGTATATTTAGGTCTGAGTAGGAAAATAAACAATATTTTAGAAAAATTTACAGTATTTTCTCTCCTATTACCTACTACCACCAGTGATGCTGTATGCAGTATGATTTATGATACTATTTTTGTAGTATTATGTAAGCAGGTTACTTTATTTTTGTTCAATAGTAAAAAGTATAATATAATGTAGTGAAAAACAGTGTGGATTTAGCAATTAATGCACTTCTCGTAACGGGAAGTTAGAAGAAGAAGTCTCATAACTTCACAAAATGATCACTTCGCAAAATATGCATTTTTTGAGATAGGTAGGTACCTATATTGTAGTAGGTATGGTTGGTATGTAAGTAGGTATGAGTACCCAGTGTACCAAGTGAAAAAAATAGGTAGGTAGGTAACAAACAGTAGGTATTTATTCAAATATTAATTCTCTCGTTTTAAATATCGTCGTCAACGAATTCAGATTTTTTCCCGACGTCAAAAAATCGGCCATTGATTTTGAGTTTCTTTTCCTTTACATTTTTAGCAGGCGTTGGTTCCGCATCACTCAATTGATCTAAAGCTTTCCCGACATATTTTAAATTGTCGCCATCATCGTCGGAAATATTTTCTATAATGCCATCGTCTTCAGGGTGGTAAGGATTGTTATATGCTCTGTCCAGCTTTGGAATAAATGACCTCCATCGCATATCAAAAGATTTTTGTGAACTGATTGCCATTATACTAGCGTAAACTGAAATTAGGATAGCTTTTATAGTTATTTATGCAACTGTACTATAATGAGGGGTATTAAAACATGAAAGTATCACATGAGTATTTTAATACCATACCTAATTATGTAAAGTCTATCCATCCTTACTTGTCTTATTTAGTAAACAGTTTTTGACAGTTGTCATACGTCTTTAAAACTTAAATCATTATTTAAAAATATGTTAGTAACTTTATGAAATTGTTGTTAATTTATCAACAAATTATTTCGTAATCTATGTGTGGAAAACCATTTGTTGTATTTTATAAATGATTATTTCAATAAAGAGTCGGGTGAAGATTGTTTACCATATAAGACAAGTAAGGATGGACAGACTTTACAGTTGCATTCAAGATTTTATCTAAGTACACCCATTTTATCATTTTTATTAGGGAAACTTTTATACATTTTGATTAAAAAATAATGTTTTTTAGAGGTCACTTAATAAAATAACCTAACCTACACACTATTTATTTATTTATATCAAGAGAATGCTTACTGGTACTTACAAATAAAAATTCTTAAAAATATCGACATAATACAAAAACTTAACTACATTTTTATGACTCGAACAAAATATTAAAATAAATTACGTTTGCAAGGCACTATTTGCCTGATGGTTATAAAAAAAATAAATGGCTTTTTCTTATATTTATCAAGAAAATCTATTCAAGCAGAACAAGTCGTTAAAAATAAATGAAAATTCAATTATTTATTATTTTCCTGAGTAAGTTTTTTCGTAAATTATCATTTGTCCTCAAAATATCTTTGAGATTGGCCTACTATATACTGAACAAAATATAGACAGAAGTGAAGATCATTTAGACTAAAATGCGTGCACCAATCACCGCTGTTTGATTAGACTCTAAATGCGTGCACAGAAAACCGCAGTCTATTTAGACTCTAAATGCATGCACAGAAAACCGCGGTTTGTCTGGACTCTAAATGCATGCACAGAAAACCGCGGTTTGTCTGGACTCTAAATGCATGCACAGAAAACCGCGGTTTGTTTGGACTCTAAATGCATATACGGAAAGCCGCGGTTTGTCTGGACTCTAAGAGCCAATTTCACCATTGAGTTTAAACGCGCTTTGTCAAAAAACAAGTTTAAGGCTGTCACTGTCATAACAACAAAGTAAAATTTGTTACAAAAATGTACAATTATGTTATAAACAATGCCTTGTTAAATCTTGATTCAATTTTTTTAATGACCTGGTGAAATTGATTTTTGGAATAAACGGGGAACGGGGTATCAAACTCGACAGTTAAACTACATTACGTAAAACGTGATCTTAAGCGCGTTTAAAATCAATGGTGAATTTGGCTCTAAATGCATAAACGGATAATCGCAGTTTGTTTAGACTTTAAATGCGTGCACGGATAACCGCGGATTGTTTAGTTAGACCACAGAATATATACTCTAAGTTAGACGCTAAATGCGGGCACGGAAACTCGCACCGGTTTATTTAGACGCTAAATGCGTGCACGGAATTTGTTTAGACGCTGGTTGTTTAGACGGCACAGAAATAGTAAAAGTATTTCGGGCTCTTCTCTTCTGTCTATATTTTTTGCAGTTAGACCTTAATTTAACTGCCTTTACCTACTAAGTGTCAATACAAACAACAAGTAGTTACCTAATCTCCTGTCAAACCATTACACCACGTCACAAATCCAAGACACAAAATAATAATTCTGTACGTTTTCCTATCGCAACAAAAGAAATAAAGGAGAAGAGTTTTCAAATTCGGCCTCAGTGTACTTACCTATAAGTAGGTCAGAGCATTAAGTTGGTTGAATGCTGCTATATATGCACCACGAACAACCATCGAGAAAAAAAAAATGCGTGTAAAAATCAATAGATGGGAAAAATTTACCAGCGCCATCTACCGACAAAAAGCAAAAAGAAATTTCCTAGAGACAACCACAAAAGATTTAAAAACACTGTTCAACAAGTGTTTAACTTAAACACTGTTTTCATGTGATGCTGTCACTTTTTTGACAATAATGTTTGAAAGAGACGCATCACATTTAAACAGTGGTCTAAATTAAACAGTAATTTTACTATACACCGTCATTTTGTAGTCATTTTAATTAACTTAAGGGAGTGCTCTACTAATGAAAATAATCATTTTTGCCAAAGAAACATGGGTCGAAAAACTACAAAAATTTGGACTTTCCCATACAAATACAATGTTTTAGCTGTCTAGTTAGTATGGGAGGACCAAAATTTTTTGTCGTTTTTTGACCCATGTTTCTTGGGCAAAAATGTTTAGTTTCATTGGTACAACACACCCTTAAGTTAATTAAAACGACTACAAAATGACGGTGTATATCAAGTAGGTAGGTACCTACTTACTTTTTTTCTCGATAGTAGTTCGTCGAAAGATTTTTGGGATCCACAAAATGGTTTTTTAAGTGAGAAAATCTGTATTCTCCACAGTGATAAAGACATTATTTGGTTCAAATGGAAGCAAACCTCAGCCAAGGGCAATGAAAACCCTTACAAAAACCTCAATAATAAATGCAATCAAAAAGGCACACGGAAAAATAAGAAATAATATAAATGGAAGTGTTAACCAGATAGAAGGTAATACGCCACGTGTTTACTGTAAAATATAAGGTAGTTAGTAACTAGCGGCCGCCCTCGGCTTCACCCGCGTGGTTCCCGTTCCTGTGGGAATATTGGGATAAAAAGTATCAATATGTTTAATACAGGCTATCTACTATCTGTGTGCCAAATTTTAACCAAATCCGTTCAGTAGTTTTTGCGTGATTGAGGATCAAACATCCAAACCCACAAACTTTTCACATTTAGTAGGATAGGCAAAAGAGTAAAAAGTGGCCACTTTAGCGCCACTTGAGAGCTATAATACGGCCTTAAAAATATTTTCCTGTGTCAGGTACCTAAGTTAAAAAAATGTGTTTTCCAGTGTTAAAGACATTTGGTTCGAATGGAAGCAAACCTCAGCCAAGATCAATGAATACCAGGACAAAAACATCATTAATGAAAGCAATCAAAAAGATACACGAAAAAATAAGAAACACACAAAATGAGACTGTCAACTTTAGAACGGGCGAAAAATCGATTGATGTAGACAACGTTATGAAAAATATTATGAGTTCAAACTTAGTTGACGAGTTAGCTGCTATGATAACGAATATAGTGTCTGATAAGATAGTCGCTCGTTACACAGAAGTCGCTAGAAATGATAATAATAATGAAGACTTATCGGAATCTGTAGAAGAAATAGTCGTCAATTTATGAAATATAGTACCTACCCAAATAATGATGTTTTAAAAGGAGATTGGCGGTTTTTTTTCGTTTGTTCCCAAATTGTCACACCATTAACTGTCACATTACTCGCATTGTGTTGTGACTGGTTGAAATTTATTAATTAAAAAATTCCCAACGAGTCAGGAGTCAGGACGAGGAGTAGTTGTTATGTTATTTACGGCTCCGATAAGTCAACCTATTATTTTATTCCCAACGAGTCAGGAGTCAGGACGAGGAGTAGTTGTTATGTTATTTACGGCTCCGATAAGTCAACCTATTATTTTATTCCCAACGAGTCAGGAGTCAGGACGAGGAGTAGTTGTTATGTTATTTACGGCTCCGATAAGTCAACCTATTATTTTATTCCCAACGAGTCAGGAGTCAGGACGAGGAGTAGTTGTTATGTTATTTACGGCTCCGATAAGTCAACCTATTATTTTATTCCCAACGAGTCAGGAGTCAGGACGAGGAGTAGTTGTTATGTTATTTACGGCTCCGATAAGTCAACCTATTATTTTATTCCCAACGAGTCAGGAGTCAGGACGAGGAGTAGTTGTTATGTTATTTACGGCTCCGATAAGTCAACCTATTATTTTATTCCCAACGAGTCAGGAGTCAGGACGAGGAGTAGTTGTTATGTTATTTACGGCTCCGATAAGTCAACCTATTATTTTATTCCCAACGAGTCAGGAGTCAGGACGAGGAGTAGTTGTTATGTTATTTACGGCTCCGATAAGTCAACCTATTATTTTATTAAGTAGGTACCCTATATATTTCACTCATCGACTTCAACTAAGTACATGTCGTTGTTGTGAGTTTTAATAAACAAAATAATTGTATCGTCAGTAGACTTTACTGTGAAAGGTAAAAAAAAACTACAACATTACAACACAAAAATCAATTGTATTTATTTATTCTTATTTACCAATTTTATTTATTCTTATTTATCCTACCTACGTATCAATTAAGTAAATTGGCACAAAACGACAAACATATTATACAAGGTTGTTTATTATATACGAAAACTGAAAACTGTTAGTTCCTGAATCAGTAATAGAGTCGATTGCAATATTTTTTATGTCATGTTATATTTCGACTGCATAATATTTAAAAACCATAATTAACGCACACCCTACTAGTGTTGTCCCGTTAGTAGTACTAACGGGACAACACAAAAAGCTTGTAACTTCGTGAGTTTTTAAGGTATCATTAGTATATATGTCACCGTTAAAGTGCGGAAATCAGTTAATCTGCAGAATAACTAGTTAATCTGCAGATTCACTGGTCGAATCAGTTAAAGTGCGAAAAATTGTTTCAATTCGTACTTTAACTAGGTAATCTGCAGATTCCCTAGCTAATCTGCAGATTAACGACCAAGGATCAGTTAAAGTACGGAAACAGGTTCTTTTTTTGAAAAAAATGTGTAATAACATAAAAGGGGGTTGACACAAAAGCGGGGGGACGGGGGAGGCGCAGCCCCCCCCCCACAAGGGAGGCTCGGGGGGCTGAGCCCCCCGCCAAGGAAAAGTCTTAAAGAGGTCATTAGGTTAGGTTAGGTTAGTATTGTGACCAAAACGCGCGAGCCGAGCGAGCGGAGCGAGCGTGCCGCGGGAGCGGCAGGCGATGCGCCAGAAACGAAGTTTTTGTATAATCAACTTTCAATATAGATCTTTTACTTCAATTTCCTGAAGCCTTGGCTATTTCCACTCACTATATTCCGCACTTTAACGGTGTAGCATCCGTTAATCTGCAAATTAACTAGTTAAAGTGTGGAAATCGTCTACTTTAAGAAAAAATCCGCACTTTAACTGACTCGACCAGTTAATCTGCAGATTCACTAGTTAATCTGCAGATTAAAGATTCCGTACTCTAATGGTAACATAAAGATAAGTTTCTTGCGCCCGTTCTTCTTGTCAGCTAAAAAAGCGTCTCGGCGCATAATGTCCTTTTCTCAAAATGTCCTTTCGCATAATGTCCTTTTCTCGAAATGTCCTTTCTCAAAAAGTCCTTTTCTCGAAATGTCTTTTTCTCAAAATGTCCTTTTCTCAAAATGTCCTTTTCTCAAAATGTAATTTTCTCAAAATGTCTTTTTAATATGCAATGTTTTTTTAACAAATACATATTAAAGCTTTTTTAGTTAGTCACTTATCCAAATTATCATGAAAAACACAGGCTTGCAATGCATGTAAATGGTCTAAGAATGCTATATTAAAGTAATGAGTAGAGTAATGTAGTTATAAAATTGTAGAAATATGATAGAAAGAATCAGAAATAAAAAAAGTAATAATATTCATCAACCAGTCTCTTTATTTGTAGTCAAAAATATTTTTTTATCAGTATTAACAAATAATAAATATTGCATATAAAAAGGACATTTTGAGAAAAGGACATTTTGAGAAAATGACTTTTTGAGAAAGGACATTATGTGAAAGGACATTTCGAGAAAAGGACATTATGAGAAAAGGACATTATGCGCCGAGACGTAAAAAAGTCTGGAACGGGTGGTAGGAAAATATAGACGATTCAAAAGTACTTAATAATTAAGTCTATTTGAATAAAGCTTTTACTTTGACTAAATTTTTTATACTGATTTTGAAAATGAAAATATGTGACTCGTGTTTCAGTTTTCGTATAAGTATACAATAATGTTGTTAACCCGCGCCACTTACTGATTGTTTCTTTATCCACGCGGGTTAAGTATAAAGATTTATTTTACATAACAAAATAATCTAAGAACTATGTCTTAGGCTGCATTCAGACGATAGTGCAAGACCCGACCTCAACTCAAACTCAACTCAACCGGACCCCTCTCCTTGAAATACAACACTTACAATTTTGAGTTTTATGATACACTAATAAGCTCCGTTATGTTTTGTCGATGAAACTGCAGACGCCCCGCGCTCAACCCAACCTCAACCCAACCCGAACTCAACTGAAACTCAACTCGAGCTCAACCTGAACTCACTTCAAACTAGTTCAAACTCACCTAAACATAACACAGGAGCTTATTAATGTGTCATAAGACTCAAAATTGTAAGCGATGTATTTCTGCTGCTGGGCTGCGGTTGAGGTGAGTTTGAGTTGAGTTCGGGTTGGGGTCGGATCGTGTGTTATCGTTTGAACGCAGCCTTACAGTACGGGGCAAACATCTTGACACTTTTTACACGGAGTGGGGATCTTCACGCATATGGACTTGCGATTGCGAGCGACCAATAGCGCGCGCCCCTCTCCCGCCGCGCCCCTCACCGCTCCGCATACATAAAATACGCGTTCCGCTTCCGCACGATCCCCACCCGATTTCAAGATGTTTGCCTCGTAATGTACTTAACTAAACTCGAGAGCAGAAAAATTGCACCACAGGCCTATTTTCATACAAACGAGGTAACTTTGAAGCTCTGGTTCTCCGCCCAGGATTAAACGGGCTCTGATCTCATGATGGCAAATTAAAGAATAAATGGTGGAGGCCCATATTGCTAAGGAAACCTAACGGAGTCGTTTAGCTCAGGGTTAAACTTAAAAATAATACAAGCTAAAATTACATCAAAAGTATGTAAAATGTAACACTAAAATTCCATACAGGCTCTGGTGTAAACAAGGCTTCTGATCCGTTGGGTTTCTTTAGCGCTCCGAGCCTCCTCCATTTATTCTTTAATTTGCCATCATCAGATCAGAGCCCGTTTAATCCTGGGCGGAGAACCAGAGCTTAAACGTTACCTCGTTTGTATGAAAATAGGCCTGTGGTGCGATTTTTCTGCTCTCGACTGTATGTATTATACCTACCCACTTATATTTGGAATTTAGTTAAATTGATCGATTGATTACTTACATATTAATAGTATAGGCACTTAGGCTGATGACCTAATAAGTTGTTAGTTCGGCCAACGAGTCGTGTCGCGTAGTTGGAAAAGGAACTTATTTATTTTGCGCTTTGTTATTTGGCTCAGTTACATTATTAACATAAAAATTGAACAGGGAAAGTGGCGCCGCCATTTCAATGACCTGCTATCCCCACTATACCACTGGCCGTCCATACCCCTAGTAGTATGGTGAGTGTAAAACTATACCACTGATAAAATAGTGATGTGTGAAACTACAGTGAGCATAAATATTCAGGAGCTACCTATACTTAGGAATGTCTTTTTATTTATTTATAAGTATTACCACAGAATAGATATGCGTGACTCATGTAATTCAAGTTCAATAGTCATCCCGTCAGTTATTTATGTATAAATATTATAAATAAATAAAAAGATAACCAAATAGTTAACAACGATTTTAAAACTTATGTACAAATACAGTAAACGGGGAAATATAGTAGGCCATGCTTTGGAAAAATGGCGAGCATGATTGTTAATGGCAAAATTCGTAATAGGAGTACCTACCTATGTAAGATTTTTATTTGTAATAGGTTCCCATTATTAGTATAGTACCACTATACCACCAAGGGTGCGGCCAATGGTATGGTGTGATTGGTGGGTCCGGCAGGTTTCGATGACATGACTCGCTGCCAGACTTAACCTAACCTAGTAAAATATAATCTTAAAATAATAAAAAAAACAAAGTCGCTTAACACTCTAGTACTACCTAAGTATACGTGTCGCAGCAGTTTTTTAAACAAAGTTCTCAAGTTTTGAAACATTTTAATAAAAAAGTGGCTATGACCAAGTGTTGACATACCTACAAGCATAATATTCTTATGGTACAAGTGTTTTCGTTGTTGACCGTACCAAAATTAAAACAATGGAAACTCGATTCGTCTAGATCGCAGCACCGTAATTCGACAACGTATGTCTTGTAGGTGAAAAATGTTCGTTACGAAACATTTAATTAAACTGTCTATAATAAATGGTTCTATAATTTACAGTACCTTTTTGTTATATTTATTTTTTACATGAAGACAGTTTGCAAGAACTTACACCAAATACAATACATTTTTACATTTCAAAATGTTATTAATCAGTCGGATATATGATGTACTGTGATAACGCCATTCGAACAAACTATTAAATTCTTATGGCCCCTATCAAAGTTTAAGATTCCAACAACTCTTTTAAAGTTTTCTTTATGACACTTACCTTGTTCATGGCTATCAATAGTTTTCGGAGCATTAGGCAGTTCAACACTGCAGAATATACAGTTAAATATTCGACGATCACTTGCATTCAACATCGTTTTATGACACGGGTTGAATATATGATCAATCACTTTTTCGCCTTGAATAATTGTAGAACATGAACAACATATGTAAAGGTTTCCTCTTTTTAACACTTTATTATCATGCAGTAGACTGTCAAATTTTTGTAAATGGCTCACGCTGACAACATGTGGCTTTGATTCCAATACATCGAGGGATATGTCACAAACTTTACATCTAACAAAAACATCAAGTCGCTCCAAATGATGATGATCGTGTTTTTTTAAATTCTTTAAATGCATCAAACTGTTCTCATGCTTTTCAACGGACTTTGGTGTGTCAGTGACTTGGATGCCACATATTCTACAACTAGTAAGTTTTGGTTTGGCAGCCTCGTGTGATTCAATATGATCTAAAATGGTCTTAACTTCAAATTGTTGGGCACACACTCCACAAACAATTCGGTTGTTAATTTTCTTGATGTTGTATTTAGACAAAGTCGTTGTGAAATAGACCCGGTGGTTTGCACCACGCAAATGCTCTGTCATATTATATTCATTTGAAGGTACTTTAACTTTGCAAATTCTACACTGATTGTCCTTAAACGCGAACTGATCAAGATCTGAGACAGTAAAAAGATTTGACTTGTGTTTTTTTCCATTAATATGTGATTCGTACTGATTTTTACCTATGTCCAAATCGCATGAGGCACAATAAGTTTTTAATTCGTTACTTATACTAGAATTTTTAGTGGATCCCCCATCGCTTCTTTTCTCATTCTTAGTAGTTGATTCAACGTTAGTTTTGTGCCTCAGACCATTCAAATGTGAGTTCAAATTGTTTGTATCTACGTATACATTACATGGAGCACAGAAAGTCTGCTTAGCTGTATTTTGACTGACATTTGTAGCTTTCGAAGCTGTTGGAATTGTTTTTTCAGTTGAGATCGCACTAGCTTTTATCTTATGTGGCTGGCCTTGGGTGTGACCTATGAAGTTGTGAGTATCTATGTATACTCCACACGGTTGACAGTATGTTTTACCAGAATTTACAGCTGCTGTTGGAAGTACATTAATTTTAACAACATTCTCACACAAAGCTCTTCGTAGGGTGTTAACATGAGCTTCGGAGATTTTATGACCTTCGATATTGTCGATACTCATATTACACAGAACGCAGTGATGGCGAATCCCATTTCCCTGAAAGTTAAGAGATTATGTAAAAAAACTCTTGGGTTTCAATTTAGAGTCTGTGTGGAAAGAACTATTGTGGGATTCGTTTTTGATTACTGATTTTATAAAGTTGATGGCACTGTTAATACGTCATTAGTGCGACTATCTTGACTTGATAGACATCAAGATATTACAGGCGCACTATACGTAACAGTGCCATCAACATGACAAAAACGTTAATCAAGCACAGATCCTATGACGGTTCCCTTTTCACACAGACTCTACGACAATTTTTATTGATATAAGAATTTAAACGACCTTGCGTACCGGTACATATCATCAAAGCGCATAATAGTGTTTGCAGTCTAACCATCCCTTTCTCTAAAATTAGCAGCGTCGAATTAAACGCTGAGGCAGCGCTGCCTGGCGGGTGTCTGTCACATGCCTACCAGAGTTTATGACATTCTGCGATACATTCTCAGCGATAGTAATGGGGATATGACATCTACTAGAAACTCGATAAATCAAAGATTAGCTGTGAAATTGAATGAGAATGGCACTGCAATGTGCAAACCAACTCCAACTATACAAGATAGTGCAAAAAGACCAGGACCATTTTTGTAATATATACTGTCCCTAAAAACGATACACCCGGTATGGTCAAAGTGCTAAAAGTCGATTATTTTCAAGATTTTATTTCTTACATTTTAAAAGTTATTTCTTAATTAATGTCTGAAGAAACGCTTTTTTAACACCAAAAAATTATAAATAGTTTCCCAGCAATACTTTTTTTAATGTTTCTTGTTTTTAATACCTTTGCTCACAATAATTGTAATCATATATGTAACCGTGTTTATAGTGCAATAAAGAGTATAATAATAATAAATTGCGTAGACTTCGGCTTTGTTAAGTCTTTGTTGCACCCTACGCTGTATCTTGTATTGTATTTTACAAAAAATAGAAGTACCCATGAGTTATTTTTAAAAATATAGAAAATTCCCGATTCCCGGGAATTCCCCTGAATTGCAGATATTTTTCCCGAGTCCCGGAAACGTGAAAAACCCGGGATTTTCGTAATCCTACACATGAGTATGACCAAAGGCACTATATATAGGAAAATATCTTACCTGTCTTATCTCATTAATATCGGATATGGGATTCATAACCCGTTATGTGTTCTGGTAACATATAATATAATGATTATTCTCATCAGCGACTGCCAAAATACAAAATTATTGAAATATTTTGTTATCACCGCCTCTTCTAAATCCATGGAAATGTTCTTTAGTTAATCTCAGAATTGATTTATCAGATGTTTCTAATTCCACTTTGTCATCTTTAACTACCAATTTTGGTGATCAAGAAGAATGACTGCTACTTGTAAGCATTGTTACATAATCTCTCAAACCCAAAGCATCATTTTTATTTATTCCATTAGTTGTTTCCATTTTTTTAGTTTACTTCCAATATATTACCCCCAATTTTGACATCAAACACTTCTTCATCGCTTTCATTAGAAAAATATCATAAAACATTTCACCAAAGTGTCTTTAATAAATGTATTATTAACTGCAGTGTTTATTTCTTATACCTATTTATTTATAGACTCGAAGACAGCTTGCAAGAGCATACATCAAATATCATGCATATTAATCAGTCGGATTAAGATGGACAGTGAACATATTATCCAAAAAAAAATTAAATTTTTATGGCACATTTGAAAGTCTAAGTCTTGAACAACAGCTTTAAAGTTTTCTTTATGACGATAACCTTGTTCATGGCTTTCAATAGTTTTCGGAGCATTAGGCAGTTCACATTGTAGGCACATTGCAGAATATACACTTAAGCATTCGACGATCACTTGCATTGAACCGAGATTCATGATGATCGGATTTCAATATATGATCAATCCCTTTTTCGCCTTCAATAATTATAGAACATAAACAACATTTATATAGATTTCCTCTTTTCAACACTTTGTTCTCATAAAGTAGTCTGTCCAGTTTTAGTAAATGGCATAAGCTGTCAACATGCGACTTAATATATCGATGGTTTTGTCACAAACTTTACATCTAACATTATCATCGATTCGCTCCAAATGATGATGATCGTGCTTTTTTAAATTGTTTAAATGCGTCATACTGTTTTTATGATCTTCAACAGATTGTGGTGTGTCAGTAACTTGGATGTGACATATTCTACAACGAGTAAGCGTTGTTACTTTGGCAGCCTCGTGGGTTTCAATGTGATCTAAAAAGGTCTCAACTTTAAATTGTTGTGCGCACACTCCACATACAATCAAGTTGTTAATTTTTCGGATTTTGTATTGAGACAGAATCGCAGTAAAACTTGCACGGTGGTTTGCACCACGCAAATGCTCCATTCTATTGTTCTCATTAAAGGTAACTCTAACATTGCAAACTCTACACTGATTGTTTATGAAGGTGTACTGATCAAGATCTGTTGCAGTAAACATATTTGATTTATGACTTCTCCCATTAATATGTGATTCGTACTGATATGTGTTTATGTGCAAATCGCATGTGGCACAATAAGTTTTTAATTTCTTACTTTTATCAGAACTTTTAGTGGTCCCCCCATCTTTTCTGTCCTCATTCTTAGTAGTAGATTCAACGTTAGTTTTGTGCCTCAGGCCGTTCAAATGTGAGCTCAAATTGTTTGTATCTACGTATATATTACATGGAGCACAGAAAGCTTGCTTAGCTGTATTTTGACTGACATCTGTAGCCTTCGATACTGTTGTGTTGTTTTGTTCAGTTAAGAATGCACTAGCTTTCATCTTATGGGGGTTGCCTTGGGTATGACCTATGAAGTTGTGAGTATCTATGTATACTCCACACGGTTGACAGTATGTTTTACCAGAATTTACAGCTTCTGTTGGAAGTACATTAATTTTAACAACATTCTCACACAAAGCTCTTCTTAGAGTGTTAACATGATCGTCGGAGATTTTATGACCTTCGATATTGTCGATACTCATATTACACAGAACGCAGTGATTGTGAATCCCATTCCCCTGAAATTTAAGATAGTATGTAAAAAAACTCTTGGGTTTCAAATTGGAGAATCTGTGCGGAAAGAACTATTGTTGAATTTGTTCTTGATTACTGTTTTTATCGTGTTGACGTCACTGTTAATACGTGATTCGTGCGACTTTCTTGACTTGATAGATATCAAGATATTACGGTCGCACTATACGTAACACTGCCGTCAACAAGACAAAAACGGTAATCAAGCACAGATCCCATCCCATGACGGTTCTCTGTTCGCACAGACTCTACGACCATTTTTATTGATATAAGAATTTAAACGACCTTGGGTATCGGTACAACTCGTCAATAATAAGCGCATAAATAGTGTTTGCAGTCTAACCATCCCTTTCTTTATAGTTAGCAGCGTCGAATTAATCGCTAAGGCAGCGCTGCCTGACGGGGGTCTGTCATATACTTATCCATTAATGATTATAACACTGCAGTCTATGACATTCAGCGGTATATTCTGAGCGAAGCGATAGTAATAAGTAAGAAACTAGATGATTTAAAGATTGGCTGTGAAATTGAATTAGAGAATGGCACTGCAAACCCTGAGCCAGTCTGTAAAGGAGGGGAAATGAGAAGGCTCGAAGTAAGGACAATAATTATATTAAATAAAGCAAAATTACAAACCAAATCGCAGCGAAGACAACCGTACAGCCATGACAGAACAGAAGTCAAAAAAAGGGTGACAGACAGACAGATAAAAAAATACAAACACATAAAAAAGTATTTAAAAGCCCGGCCCGATGGCCAGTTCGTAACACAGTCAATGTGCGTAGCCGATTGCATAAATTGTCAAAACTTTCAAGTATGAACAAAAAAGATGCATAAGATACTAATTATACTAAATCTACAGACGTGAAACTTTTGTCATGTGGGCGTTTTGTCGATAAAATTAGTCGTTTTTCACGCCTTTAAAATATCGCTTTTTAGTGTACAAGACCACAGACCATACAACAAGACTAGGATTTCGTGCCCGGGTTCCCGTTCCTGGGAATTCCCGGGGAAATTTTCATTCTCAATCCCTGGAAATATGCGCCGGGATCCCGGCAATGAAGGGAATCAAAAAATTTGGGTTAAAAAGTTAAATACGCTGCGTTTTACATTAAAACAAGGAAATATTCAGACTCCGTGACCGTAAATTATAGCAGAGAGAAAAAAAGCTTTTTTAGAGACAACTATACGATACGACAAGCTATCGTGAAAACGCACACGCCTTCGTACGTATACAAAACACATGCAGATTTGGCGGCCGGCGACAGTATCGGTGTGAGTTAACACGCCGTGCCGTCACCGTCGCCGGCAAGTAGAAAGGCGTGCCACATAAATTCATAGATTTATACTTCCACGGCAGCCGTGACGTCACCGTCGCCGTGTCGTCGCCGTCGCGCTCGCTGTCGCACTCGCCGTCGCTGTGCCGTAGCCATGCAATTTGGTTCGGCAGCCTCGTGTGTTTCAATATGATCTAAAATGGTCTCAACTTCAAATTGTTGGGCACACACTCCACAAACAATTCGGTTGTTAGTTTTCTTGATGTTGTATTTAGACAAAGTGTTGGTGAAATACATCCGGTGGGTTGCACCAAGCAAATGCTTCGTCATATTATTCTCATTTGAAGAAACTTTAACTTTGCAAATTCTGCATTGATTGTCTTTGAAGGCTAAATGATCAAGATCTGATGAATTGAACAGATTTGATTTATGACTTCTCCCATTAATATGTGATTCGTACTGATATGTGTTTATGTCCAAATCGCATGTGGCACAATAAGTTTTTAATTCATTAATTTTATCAGAACTTTTAGTGGTTCCCACATCTTTTCTGTCCTCATTCTTATTAGTTGATTCAACGTTAGTTTTGTGCCTCAGGCCATTCAAATGTGAGCTCAAATTGTTTGTATCTACGTATATATTACATGGAGCACAGAAAGTCTGCTTAGATGTATTTTGACTGACATTTGTAGCTTTCGATGCTGTTGTGTTGTTTTTTTCAGCTGAGAAGGCACTAGCTTTTGTCTTATGTGGCTGGCCTTGGGTATGACCTATGAAGTTGTGAGTATCTATGTATACTCCACACGGTTCACAGTATGTTTTACCAGAATTTACAGCTGCTGTTGGAAGTACATTAATTTTAACAACATTCTCACACAAAGCTCTTCTTAGAGTGTTAACATGATCGTCGGAGATTTTATGACCTTCGATATTTTCGATACTCATATTACACAGAACGCAGTGATTGTAAATCCCATTCCCCTGAAATTTAAGATAGTACCTATGTAAAAAAAAACTCTTGGGTTTCAAATTGGAGAATCTGTGCGGAAAGAACTATTGTTGAATTTGTTCTTGATTACTGTTTTTATCGTGTTGACGTCACTGTTAATACGTGATTCGTGCGACTTTCTTGACTTGATAGATATCAAGATATTACGATCGCAAAAAAGTTAATCAAGCACAGATCCCATGACCGTTTCTCTTTTCGCACTGACTCTACGACAATTTTTATTGATATAAGAATTTAAACGACCTTGCGAACCGGTACATATCATCAAAGCGCATAATAGTGTTTGCAGTCTAACCATCCCTTTCTCTAAAATTAGCAACGTCGAATTAAATGCTGAGGCAGCGCTGCCTGGCGGGTGTCTGTCACAAGCCTAACCATACCCATTATTATTTGTAATTAACTAACTACTAACTAACTTTGGAGTTCATGACATTCTGCGATACCTTCTCAACGATAGTAATGGGGATATGACATCTACTAGAAACTCGATAAATCAAAGATTGGCTGTGAAATTGAATTTTAGAGAATGGCACTGGCAAACCATCTATAAGAGACAACTATACGACAAGTTAGTGTAAAAAGACCATTGAAGAAAACGGGATCTACGTATTCTGCCCATCGTCAGGACTATTTTTGTCATTTAGACTGTCCCTAAAATCGATAGCTATGAAGCTATATGGCCAAAGTGGTCAAAGTCAAATTTTTTTTTCAAGATTTTATATTTTATTTTTGAAAGATATTTCTTATTTTATGTGTGAAGAAACGCTTTTTTAGCACCAAAAAATTTAAGATAAATATTTTAATAGAAAAAATACTAGAAAAAATCGACTCACCCGTAGCAGCTCAGACGGGACGGGTGAGTCGATTTTTTCTAGTATTTTTTTATATTAAAATAGTATATGTACTTGTATTGTATTTTACCAAAAAATGCTTGTAAAGCTCGCGCAACATAACTTGACCCAATTTTTGGTACCACGTGACCTGCGCACTACAATTTTTGTACTGAAAATTGCTACTGCGCAAGCTTCATTGTCTATGGTTTGGTTCAAGTTATGTTGCGCGAGCTGTACCCATGAGTTTTTATAAAAATATAGAAAATTTCAGATCCCCGGGAATCCCGTAACCCTATCAAGACCAAAGGCACTGTATATAGGAAAATATCTTACCTGTCTTATCTCATTATTATCAGATTATGTGATTTATAACCCGTTAAATGTGTTCTGGTGACATATTATGATTATTCTCATCAGTGACAGCCAAAATACAAAGTTTACAAATTGTTTTGTTATTACTGTCTCTTGCAAACCCATGCAAAATTGTCTTCAGTTAGTCTCAGAATTGATTTATCAGATGTTTCTAATTCCACTTTGTCATCTTCAGCTACAAATCTAGGTGATAAAGAAGAATGACTGCTACTTGAGAGCATTGTTACATAATCTCTCAAATTCAAAGCATCGCTTTTATTTATTTCATTAGTGGTTTCCAGTTTTTTGTTCATTTCTAATATTTTTACACGCCTTTACAGGTTTCATCACAAAAATATAAGTTCATAAAACTTACTAAATATTTCACCAAACTGTCTATAATAAAAGTATTATTAACTGCAGTATCTATTTGTTATACCTATTCATTTATTTACTTGAAGACAGCTTGCAAGAGCATACACCAAATAACATGCATTTCGTACATACATTTCAAAATCTTATTCATAATCAGTCGGATTATGATGAACTGTGAATACATTATCCGATAAATATATAAAATTTTTATGGCCCATTTGAAAGTTTAAGCTTTCAACTATTAATTTAAAGTTTGCTCTATGAAGTTCACCTCTTTCATGGGTTTCAATAGTTTTCGGAGCATTAGGCAGTTCAAGATCGCAAAATACACATTTAAGTATTCGACTATCACTTTTATTCAACCGGAATTTATGATCAACCGATTTCAATATATGATCAATCCCTGTTTCGCCTTCAATAATTATAGAACACAAACAACATATATATAGATTTTCTCTTTTCAACACTTTGTTCTCAAACAGTAGACTGTCCAGTTTTTGTAAGTGGCTTAAACTGACAACATGCGACTTAGATTCCAATATATCGATGGTTTTGTCACAAACTTTACATCTAACTTTATCATCGATTCGCTCCAAATGATGATGATCGTGCTTTTTTAAATTGTTTATATGCGTCATACTGTTTTTGTGGTCTTTAACAGATTTAGGCGTATCAGTGACTTGGATGTGACATATTCTACAACGAGTAAGCGTTGTTACTTTGGCAGCTTCGTGGGTTTCAATATGATCTAAAAAGGTTTCAACTTTAAATTGCTGTCCACACACTCCACAAACAATCAAGTTGTTAATTTTTCGGATTTTGTATTGAGACAAAATCGCAGTAAAACTTGCACGGTGGTTTGCACCACGCAAATGCTCCATTCTATTGTTCTCATTAAAGGTAACTCTAACATTGCAAACTCTACACTGATTGTTTATGAAGGCGAACTGATCAAGATCTGTTGCAGTAAACATATTTGATTTATGACTTCTCCCATTAATATGTGATTCGTACTGATATGTGTTTATGTGCAAATCGCATGTGGCACAATAAGTTTTTAATTCGCTACTTTTATCAGAACTTTTAGCTCCATCACTTCTGTCCTCATTCTTCTTAGTTGTAGATTTAACGTTATTTTTGTGCATCAAGCCATTCAAATGTGAGCTCAAATTGTTTGTATCTACGTATATATTACATGGAGCACAGAAAGTCTGCTTAGCTGTATGTTGACTGACATCTGTATCCTTTGATACTATTGTGTTGTTTTTTTCAGTTGAGATCGCACTAGCTTTTATCTTATGTGGCTGGCCTTGGGTATGACCAATGAAGTTGTGAGTATCTATGTATACTCCACACGGTTCACAATATATTTTACCAGAATTTACAGCTTCTGTTGGAAGTACATTAATTTTAACAACATTCTCACACAAAGCTCTTCTTAGAGTGTTAACATGATCGTCGGAGATTTTATGACCTTCGATATTGTCGATACTTATATTACACAAAACGCAGTGATGGCGAATCCCATTTCCCTGAAAGTTAAGATAGTAATGTAAAACTGAAAAAAAACTTTTTTTGATAAAAAAAAGGATTTTTCAGTAAATTTTTATTTTCTGCTTTAAGTCAACAAGCTAAATCTAAAAATACATCATCTCCTATTGGAGTACTTGTCAAATTCGATGGGGCTGTGTGGTATTATTAATATTTATTATACAGTTCCTATGGCATTCTTCAGACTCCATAATTAGACCCTCGAAACTATTTCCCAATAGAGTAATCGTCATGACAATTCAAACGAGCCAAAACTCGATGGGGTAGCATGGTTTTATTTTAGAGTTCCAGTGGCCTTCTTCTGGCTCCATTATCTATCATACATCCCAGAGTAATCGTCAAGACGAATCAAACAAGGCCAAACTCGATAAGGTTGCATGGTTTCACTACTGAGTTTCTGTGGCCTTCTTCTGGCATTATCATGAGACCCTGGACCCTCGTCTCCTGTTAGAGTACTTGTCAAGACGATTCTAACAAGCCCACACATTTGATGGGGTTGTATGGTTTTATTAAAAAGATCCTGTGGCTTTCTTCAATCATGAGATGAGCTCCATCAACACCATAATATTGCATTGCCTTCCAGTTCTTCTGACCTATGTTTATGTTTCAAGTCTCTAGCTCATCGGGAAGATAGTATAAGATCATTTGCTAAATTTGTGAACAAACAATCAGACAAGAAAGCAACCTAATAAAAACGTAAAAAAGTAAAAACGAGTCAGTATTTAAATATTTTAAATAAATACCGACTCTTGCTCCGACACAATAAATTGCAATTCAGATCACACAACGCTCCCTTCCCTACAGTTATATTCGCCTAAGGTTGTCTGTCTTTCTATCGCATAATACGATACGTCCTTGCGTATCGGTACAATCATCAATAATAAGCACATATAGTGCTTGCAGTCTAACCTAACCATCCCTTTCTCTAAAGTTAGCAGCGTCGAATCAATCGCTGCGGCAGCGCTGCCTGGCGGTGTCATGTAATTGTAACACTTTGGAGTCTATGACATTCTGCGATATAATCTGAGCGATAGTAATAATGGGGATATGACATTTACTAAAAACTCAATGAATCAAAGAATGGCTCTAGAATCGCACTGCAAATCCCTAACCAGTCAATGGGCGTAGCCGATTTCATAAAATAGTCAAGACGATCAAATATAAACAGAAAAAAATGCTAACTGTATTAATTATTGGAAAATTTCTTACCTGTCTTATCCCATTAATATCGGATATTGGAGTCATAACCCCTTTAATGTGTTCTGGTGACATTTTGTGATTATTCTCATCAGTGACTCTCGTACTTATAAAAAAACAGAGTTTACAAAATATTTGGTTATTACTGCCTCTTGCAAATCCATGGAAATGGTCTTCAGTTAATTTCAGGATTGATTTATCAGATGTTTCTAATTCCACTTTGTCATCTTTAACTACCAGTTTTGGTGATAAAGAAGAATGACTGCTACTTGTGAGCATTGTTACATAATCTTTCAAATTCAAAGCATCGTTTTTATTAATTTCATAAGTGGTTTCCATTTTTCTGTTCACTTCTAATATTTCACCATCAATTTTGCTGTCAGACACGTCTTTAACGGTTTCATCATTAAAATATTGCATCAAGTTCATAAAACCATTGATTTCTTCAGCCACGTCATCACTCCCATTTTCTATATCAGAGTCATTATCATCATCAACACCACTGACTGATATTTTTTCCGTGTTTTGTACATTATCACGATTTACATTGGTGTTCATGTATTCAAAATCAACATTATCCAAATGTGCCTTGTTAATGTAAATCATAAGTAAGTCATTCAAAAATCTATCGTGCATCAGCGATTTGAAATGGTCTTTCGATAGTTCATGTTCTTGCTTTTTAGCTGTGTTAACGACAATTGCGCACGGCTCACAGAAATATGAATTTGATGCCGGTTTAAAACAGTCATTGTCTTCTGCCTGTATTAAGTAGTTTTTAGCTCGATCCATAGCAGTTTCAAGGATTTTTATGCAGGTTTTATGCTTAGAACTGAGAGTATGTTGTTTCTTGTAAGCTAATGGAATGTTTATGTTACAAACTTGGCATTGGTATACATGACCGATCAAACAGGTTTCTGGAACAAAAATGTAGGTAAGCAGTCATATTTTAACATATTTGCAGTCAGACATTTTGATATTCACTAATGACTGATAGTGAAGGAAGAGAATAGCACTGGAGATGTTTGTGCAACTCGGGCTGTGCGGGCGCAACGGCAATAAGTATATTAAGCGCGTGCAAGCAAGACAAGTAGTGCCACAAATTGTACGGAACTCTCTCTATGCCGCGACCACACTATATAAAAAAACTTTTTTAAAAAACACGTTTACACACGTTAAAACGGACTAAATTATTACAAAAAAAAATCGGACTAAAAACATTAAAACGGACTAAAAAGTAAAAAATAATTTCTTCTGTACATATTTATAACCCTACCTACAGAAATTTTAAACCTAAAAACGTGAGGCGCATTTTGTAAAATTTATCATCCATATTGTTTTTAGCATGCGCCCCACGTTTTTAGGTTTAAAATGTTAACGATTTTTTTTTGTAATAATTTAGTCCGTTGTTTGTTAAAATAGTTTTTTTTTCAGTAAATTATTATTTTCTGCTTTTTAGTTAACAAGCTAAGACTAAAAATATACCATCTCCTATCGGAGCACTTGTCAAGACGATTCAAACGAGCCCAAACTCGATGGGGTTGCATGGTTTTATTCTAAAGTTTCTATGGCTTTCCTCCGGCTCCATCATCAGATCCTCGGACACTATTTCCCATCAAACTACTCGTCAAGACGATTCAAACGAGCCCAATCTCGATGGGGCAGCATGGTTTTATTAAAGAGTTCCTGTGTCCTATTTCTGGCTCCATCATCAGACCCTGGAAACTATTTCCCAACAAAGAACTCGTCAAGACGATTCAAACGAGCCCAAATTTGATGGGGTTGCATGGTTTTAATATTGAGTTCCTATGGCACGGCCTTTCGGCTTCATCATCAGACCCTGGATCTCGTCTCCCATTAGAGTACTCGTCAAGACGATTCTAACGAGCCCAATCACGATGGGCTTGTATGGTTTCATCATAGAGTTCCTGTGGCCTTCTTCCGGCTTCATCATCAGATCAGCTCGATGACACCATAATATCGCATTTCCTTCCAGTTCTGACCTATGTTCAAAGTTTCAAGTCTCTAGCTCATCGGGAAGCTAGTATAAAATCGTTCGCAAACTTTGTGGAGAAACAAACAAACGTGTTAAAAAGCTTTCTTCGTCACTTACCAGTTTTACAAGCATTATCATTATCACTGTCTTGTTTCTTCTGAGCAACTATTTTAAACTCATAATATTCTTTGGAACTTTGCTTATTACTGCTCCACAGCGGCAACTCATTTTTCGAAAAGTCTGTTTGAGTAATATAGTTTAAGTCAATACCATCCAACGGTATGACATAAGTGGTATTATTGTCCATTATATTCATGTTAAAATTTTCTAAAACAAAACGAAAAGTCACGTTTAATTTTTGTGCTGTTGATAAGAACAAAATGAGGCTTCTTAAGGGCTCTTCTCATCTTCCAATCCGGCCTAACCGATTTTCTAAATTTTGTAAATAAATAATTGTTTGAACTAAAGACATGAAAGTACGGTACCTAAAATATTGAACTCTAAAGATATGCTGTCGGACATCCTAAATCGGAAGATGTAAAGAGCCCTTTATAATAACTGTTTCTGTCATACTTAGGACAGTTCGACCAAGAATGAGGGAACTTTTCTCTCAAATGGCGGTGTTGTGTTTATCTCACAACAATAAACCGCACATGATATTCAACATAGTATTAACTCAAAAAAGTTTAATTTTGAGTTATTTATCAGCCTTACTTATAAAAATCCACTAACTAACGTCGAAACATCATCTTAACTAATTACTACTTAAGTTCTTAACCAGTGTTTAAACTGTTTTTACTTAAAAACGTTGCTTAAGCGTGTCTTAACTAATGAACGTTTAACGAACCGAAAAATATTTTACTGTATCAACACCGCCGCAGTGTATCAACACGTTTTTACGGTAAAAAATATTTTGTTCTATCAAGAACAAAATATTTTTTACCGTAAAAGCGTTGTAAAATGACAACACTGCTAGCAAATTAAAAAGAAATAAGCATTTTTTTCTCTACAATCTGATAAAACAGTCATAACTCTCAAGTCCTTTGGATTGCATTTTAAGACGGTCTTGCCTGTAATCGAGGCTACCAAAACATCAGTTTGTGTTGCATCTCGAGCGAGTTAACACACCAAATCAGAAAATTATTTACAAATGTGTGCGTATTAACTGTGACTTGCTACTGTATAGCCTGTCAACTTTTATATAAAATTTATTGTAATTTGGAGTTATTACTGTTTTGCTTGTTTATTTTTACTCCTGTTTTTTAGTTAATACTCTTTGCACTCTAGGTGGATCTAGAAAGTAGCTCGTATATCCTTATATATTGGTCCCAAGGACTATTATTTTTGAAGTACTTACACAAAGTAGAAGAATGTAGCATTTTAACGATATAACAATCAGGCTATAAATACTTCACAGTCAGGAACTATGATTTTTTAAATCTTTGAAATGCTATATATCCGAAACTACGTTTTTTGAGTTAAGACTATGTTGAATATCAACATCATCTCTCAGGACGACACCCTAGATAGAGCGAAGTGGAGGAAAAATATACGGAAGGCAGACCCCACCATCATGTGGGAATAATAATTGCGCAGGAGAGAGAGAGAGATTTTTAGCTGGCTCATGTCTTAATATTATTAGATAGGTAGGGGAGGTCAGCTCAATGCGGCCATAGGAGGCAAAGCGGCCATGCCTCATTTCTCGGCAACATATAACGATAGTACAATGTTTTATGTTTTGATATGCAGCAAACCTACCGCCCAGCCCCGAGCAGCCATTTGGTAGTGGTCGGAACCAGCATGTGGCCGTGGCACCATGCGAAAGGTTTTTGTTCATTTTGTTAAGAAAATCCAGGGTAAACTCAATCTGTTTTGATCAAAACTCTATAAACCTTAATGGTTTTATTTTACGTCTATTATTGCTTATCTATTTGGCTTTGTTTGTATAACATTGGTTCCGATATGAGACAAATGTTATGAGCACAGTTAATTTTTAAAACAAAACGGTGAATAAAGGCAAAACGGTCCGGGCAAAGTGGCCAAGTGCTTTGCCTAGCTGTTGAATATTTTAATTTAAGTAGAACAACTTTTGGTAGATAAGTATGAGATAATTGTTGCGTACCTATAACATAACTAAAATAATTATTAATATAATAATTAAAAATAAATTTAGGAATCATTCGAAGATTCTAAGTCTGTAATAATAAATGTCTCATTTGAATCTTAAGAACATTTTTTTTTCATTAGTACAGTTTTATTTAATGTATTTTTGGTCTTCTTGTTTTTTTAAGCACGATGTTATTCAACTTTGAATGAGTTTCTTGTAATCTTTTGGGATGACCACTTTGCCCTTGGCCCCATGGCCGCTTTAGGCGCTCACTTGGGCAAAGCGGTTTTTTGACAAGTTTTGGTAATTTACAAATTAAAAGAAACTATTAAAGTTTTCACGAAACGCGATTACACGTTATAAAAGTTGAATAAATTCCCTATCTATTGGTATAAAATACTTTTCCAAATTCTGTTTTTTAACAGCATTTTTTTAAAGTCAAAGTTAAGGTGGCCGCGCTGAGCTGACCTCCCCTACCTTTTTTGCTATTTGCTAACCTACTGTTTTATTAAATTGCAGATCAAGGTTTCCTGACCAAATATTTGTTTGTTGGCCAAATACTTAAACTGCTGATTTTTTTTTCCTTACCATTTTAGATTAATTAGTTAATTACAGATACAAAAAAAAATCTTCCCATTTTATCTTGCTTAGGTGGTAAGTAGTTTGTTACTCAGTCACGAAAATACGACTGAACACAACGATATGTTAAAACAAGTTTAGATACGTTACCCGCGCTCCACAATGGCAAGACGAAAGTCAGGTAATTGCCCGACTTTCAATTAGTCAGGCACAGGCTCGTGACACGTAAACACACACCACTCTCGTCAGTCAGACACTAAAAAACCGTGACATCCTTATCAAAAATGCCTTCCTCCGTCTTTAAACGATGTGCAAATTATACAGCAACAGTCAGAGATCGGAAAAATGTTTCATTTCAAACGTAAGTACTGAATTTAACCGTAAAATGTATTTTCGTATTTTTATTACTCTAATCGGCCATATTTTTACAAAGAGCGAGCATTGCAACTGTCACTCCCATGATCGCGCCAATGAGCATGCAGCGTATCAGACGAAACTTATGATGTCTGTTTATCTCTTTCTAACGACAAGTATTCCGTATGGTGGCGTTCATTTTTGTTCCTCTCTCGACATAATATGTCAATAAGTGTATCTGCAGTACCTGTCTTGTACTATTATGTATTCTGTGTCGCTGTTTTAAATTGCATGATGTTGGCGCATGACGCATCTAAACTTGTTTTGACATATCGTTGACTGAACAGCGTTGGATGAATTTTGGCACACAGCTACTTTAACTAGTTTATAACCTGGACACAACATAGGTTTTTTATTTATTTTATTTCATTATGACCTAAGCAAAAAATCATAATGCATTGATGCAATAATTCAAAAATTTCTACTTGTTAAAAAAGAAGTTCATTCCCTCTCCTCTCCTCTAAAAAAGTTTCTTTGACAAAGTATTTAAAAGTACCTAAAGTATTTGATATTATAATTATTAAGTGTTAAACAACTTTCATAGCTGACTGTACCACAAAGACAAGTCTTGGGACAATGCAAGGAAATTCAATTTCCTAAAACAAAGCCCAGACATCAGCGATGATGACACTATGACGTCTATGACAATTTAAAAAGTAAAACTGCTTCTTGTCAGCATAAAAAGACTGGAACGGGTGTTAGGAAAATAAGGTTGATTCAAAAGTGCTTAATTTTTAAAATAAGATATTTTGACTTCAATTTAACATCTTATGCTTCTTGTCAGCTTAAAAAGACTGAAACGGGTGGTAGGAAAATAAGGATGATTCAAAATTGCTTAATTTTTAAAATAAGATATTTTGACTTCGATTTAACATCGTATGCTTCTTGTCAGCTTAATAAGACAATAAGGTTGATTCAAAAGTGCTTAATTTTTAAAATAAGATATTTTGACTTCAATTTAACATCTTATGCTTCTTGTCAGCTTAAAAAGATTAGAACGGGTGGTAGGAAAATAAGGTGATTCAAAAGTGCTTAATCTTTGAAATAAGATATTTTGACTTCGATTTAACATCTTTTGCTTCTTGTCAGCTTAAAAAGACTGGAACGGAAAGGGTGGTAGGAAAATAAGGTTGATTCAAAAGTGCTTAATTTTTTAAATAAGATATTTTGACTTCAATTTAACATCTTATGCTTCTTGTCAGCTTAAAAAGACTGGAACGGGTGGTAGGAAAATAAGGATGATTCAAAATTGCTTAATTTTTAAAATAAGATATTTTGACTTCGATTTAACATCGTATGCTTCTTGTCAGCTTAATAAGACAATAAGGTTGATTCAAAAGTGCTTAATTTTTTAAATAAGATATTTTGACTTCAATTTAACATCTTATGCTTCTTGTCAGCTTAAAAAGACTGGAACGGGTGGTAGGAAAATAAGGATGATTCAAAATTGCTTAATTTTTGAAATAAGATATTTTGACTTTAATTGAAGGAACATACTCTACATTACTTTTCTACCTTACCTAATTTAATCTTCAGACAAATTCTTCATCAGTGCCTTTCTTTTGGTACTTTGTTTAAGTACAGATTTTAAAGATAGCACACAGCAATAAATGAAGTAATTATACTCATACGCGCCTATCCTTTGGCACACCCCGGTCACCAGGCGCGGTCCAGGGGGGGGGGGGGGGGGGGGGTCACAAGGGACATGACCCCCCCAAAATCGTACATGTCACATAGAAAAAGCTTCAAAAAATTAACAAAAAAGCAATTATTATTATTAGTGACCCCCCCCCCCCCAAAATTTCAGGCTGCGACCGCGCCTGCCGGTCACTCCAAATAGATTCCAAACAACCACGCCATTACATATAAAAAGATGACTTTTTGTACACGTGCAATCGTGTGTGTAAGTCTAGGGCTACCGTGCAGTTTGTAAACATTCAGTCTTGACAGTGAAGGATGGCAAGGATGTCTTTGGCAGTCGTTAACTGTGAGGCCGTTTAGGCGCAGAATGTCCAATTCGCAAAATGTCCAGTGGTTTCAAAACGTCCAATTCGCAAAATGTCCAGTTTGCAAAATGTCCAATTCGCAAAATGTCCAATATTCCTGACTCGTTCTTATGAGAATAAGTATGTTTTTCAAACCCTTAAAGAAAATGTACCCGACTGTAAAATTCTTTCACCTGTCAAGGCTACATTATCAGCGAGTAACATAGGACAGTTTTTATCCTGATATTCCCACGGGAACTCGTGCAAAGTCGGGGCGGGTCACTAGTCAAGAATATTGGTTATTTTGGCGAACTGGACATTTTGCGAATTGGACTTTTTGCGAACTTGACATTTTGCGAATTGGTCATTTGCGAATTGGACATTTCGCGACCGCTGGACATTTTGCGAATTGGATATTCTGCGCCTAAGCGTGTGAGGTAACTGATAGCGGGTGGGGGCAGATTCAGCGGAAGGCAGGTAGCGGCCATACTATACGCTAGTACTCATTTTTATACTATGCCTTTGGTACCTTTGTTTAAGTACAGATTTTAAAGACAGCATAGCATTACTTATATGAAGTAGTAGGGTGTAATCTTGTCAATTAAAGAAGAAAGAGACTGAAAATGTCGGCATGTGATAGAACCAAAGTTTATTGGATAATGTTATCCTGAACCCAAATCTATGACCGTGTGTAATATTTGAGTACAATTTTATTTTGGTAGGTACTTATTTGAAAATCACAACCCGGTCAAGTTAACTAGGAACTTGGCTCGAATTATTTTTTCCCAAACGAGACAACTTTATGGTCTAATAATACTTTAATGGTTGTGTCTATAATGGTTTATAGTAAATAGGCAATATGATAGTGGAATGATAACAGCACTTACGTAACAGCACTTGCGATTATAAGAAAATGTCGCTTTAATAAAGGCAATGAGGAAGCCGATGAATTGGCCAGGGCAGGGGCTGATGAACCTTTCATTGGCCCCGAACCAGGCCTCCATCACTCGCTCAAGGTCGCGCGATAAGCACCTACGGCTAGCCGTTCCGCCGGCGGAACAAGTGAGCAAAGGGCCGCCACACGCCCGCCTGTGTAGTCGCGCGGCATCTTACTGCCTGCGTAGGTATTGTCTCTTTATAATAGTAACAATGTCGAGTCGACATTACTGTACCGTGTACGGATTCCAAAAACAAAAAACCAATAAACAATTGTCGTTTTTCAAATTATGATAAATGATACGCAGTTCAGAATAGGGTAGTATTTAATCGGGTAACGATAAATTCCCACTTTGGCTATCAAAAATGCTGAATATAACGTACTGAAATACTAAGTGGGCGACAGACTGAAGGGCAATTACAAATATTAAAAACTAGCGGCCGCCCGCGACTTCGTCTGTGTGGAAAGTTTTTTTGCTATCCCTTGGGAACAATACTCTTTCTCGGGACGAAAGGTATCCTATGTCCTTCTCTGTACCCCTGACAACTTGTAAGCAAAATTTTATGACAATCGGTTCAGTAGTTAATGAAGGCGTAACAAACAAACAAACGGACTTTCGCATTTATAATACATATTAGTAAGGATGGGTGACATCAAAATACAAATTGAGTAACTGGTTATTCAGAACGGGTGACCAAATTCCTATTTCGGCGACAACCTTAGGGCACATTTAAAATTTGGCATATATTTTATTTAAAAAAGGGCGACTATTATCCTAATCGAGGTGACAAAAATACCATGTTGGGCAGCTTAAATCAGTTATATAGTTACCTACTTGGTATAATAGTTGCCCACTCAGTATTCTTGTCCCTCATTTAGAATTTTCACTGCCAACTTTAATTATTTACCTATCTCCCACATGTAATCGCCCGTTTTTTCATATTTTTTTGTAATCCACAGTTTGTACCCGTTTAATAATTTTGTCACCCAAAAAATAAACCTCTGCCAGGTTTAGTATTTAAGTATTCTATTAAAAGTCACCTATAATTATTTCCAGTCACCCATCTAATTAATTCCCATCGTAAAGTGGGAAAGAAGTTACTTACAGCATTATCAGTGGGTCCTGTGATGTGGCGATTTTCTGGATTCTAACGTAGTCGTAATCATAAATAATGTTATGTTAATTTGCGTGCCGGATGTGAAACTGTTGATTCAGTTCAGCAGATTATTTAATTATAATATTATTGAATAAAGTTTAACTTTACTGCAGACAGAAACCTCAGAAACTACAGCGAAATTTTTTGATATTTATTTATCTTATCATTTCACTTTATCTTTTTTCTCTATGGTTCACTCATCATAGCCACAGACTAGGTAAAATTAAAAAGTAAATAGACTATACACGTTACCAGTTAGCGATCGCTCACACGAGCGTTTTCTCGACGCTTTATTGCGTGATTTTTCAGACACTTCGAATAGAACATACTTACAACTTCTTGACTGTGTGTTCGCACTGAAATACCGTTAAAAAAATAACGATAAAAAAATAACATTAAAAAATACCGTTAAAACATTTTATCAGTAAATTTACCGAAGAAAATAACGTCAAAAATATTTTACCGGTAAAATTAGCGTTAAATATAGCGTTAAACTTTATCGGTACAATATATCGGTAAAATTATCGCTAAAAAATAACGTTATTAATTGGAATAACGTTAATATTAAAGTTTAACGGTAAAAAAAAGTAAGAAATAACGTTATTTACTGAAATAACGTTAATTTCAATGTAACGTTGTCTAATTTAACGTTATTTATTGACATAACGTTAATTTTAAAATCAATATTTTTACCGGTAATATTATCGCTAAAAAAATAACGTTATATTTAAAACTAACGTTATCATTCCCTGGTTCGCACAAGCGATTTTTTAGCCTGAGATTGTTTTTATTCCGATCTGAAAATGCAACGGTAAGGTAGGGTAAACGTACAAGGTACAACAGCTCGCGCAACATAATTTGACATAATTTTTAGTACCACGTGACTAAGGGGGCTGTAGAGGGGGCTAATTGTCGATTTTAAAATCTATCTTCTTCTTCTTCTTCTTTTTATGCTTTGGCGGTTCCCTTGTGGATTTCGCCAGAGTCGAGTGTTTTGCTTAGTGGCTTCTTTTTTCCCTACAGACTCTGCTCTGTTATTTCAAGGCGTATTGTGAAAGTACAACGCCGATGTATAGAGGTGGTTGAAATTAGATTTCGGACTGTAGAACCCACTGTTGAGCTATCTGAAATAGGGACAAACACGACGGACATATAACACACAGCACAATATGTTAGTAATGAATAGATACATTTTATAGTCTTATATTATTATTTGCTATATAATCACATAGAACGTCAATACATGGGGATTTTACATGGCTAAGGACACATTTAAAATTAGTAGGTTTGGGGATACATGAGGGGAGGATATCATACAAGGAAGTTTTATACTTAGGACAACAAAAAAATATATGATCGGCTGTTCCCTCATCCAGCCCGCATTCACAGAGTGACGAATCCCTAACCCTTATTTTGGCAAGATGAACAGGAGTACATGAGTGACCCAACCTTAAGCGACAAATAGTAGAAGTACATGATCTTGATGCCTTTTTATATTTGAAAAACCATGGTTTGTCAGGCAAAATATGTTGGACGTCAGCATAATGCTTTCCTTTCAATCTGCTAGTTTTTTGCCACTGGGTTTCCCAAGTGTGTCTCATACTTTGATTTGCCAATGGGGATAGGTCGTGGGAGAAAGCCTTATCATGGTCAGGACTTCCATTGTTTATGGCCTCTTTTGCAATGAGATCAACAGTCTCATTACCATCTATACCCGAGTGACTTGGTATCCAAGCTAATGTGACTTTAATTCCGAGCTGGAAACATCTGTAAAGTACATCTCTGATTTTAAGAATATAAGGGAAGTTGGATTTGCAACGAAAAGGGTTGGATAAGATTGCTTGCAGACAGCTTTTGGAGTCTGTAAGAATGATAGTTTTATCCAATTTGTGAGACTCCACGTAGAGGAGAGCCTCAAGGATAGCCGTGGCCTCACCAGTAAATACAGATGCAACAGGGGGGCATTTAAAGTTGAGGATTATTTTATATTTGGGAATCCAGACCGCTGCTCCAACACACTCATCATCAGACATTTTGGAGGCATCAGTGTACATCACGAGCCAGTCTTTCCAGTTTTTGTTTATGTTTTCTTGGAGTTCAGCTTCTGCATTTGGTGAGTCTTTACTAATGCCTAGATCGAGACATATGTCAGGTTGAAATATTAGGGAGCGGTATGGGTTCCCAAATATAGGTTTCAGGTGACATTGATAAACTGGACAAGGAAGACGGATAAATTTAATAAAGCTTTTAAACAAGCTTGGGGTATCTTCATGTTTCCAGAATTTATCAAACGAGATATGTTCTGAGAGCTGATGAAGTTTGATAATAAGTGGGTGGGATGAGTTTTGAACAATTTTGAAAAAGAATTTATCGGCTAAATATTGTCTTCTAATGGATAGGGGGGGATCTCCGCACTCCACCTGAAGGGCATTGATGGGGGAGGATTTCATAGCTCCTGCTACAATTCGAAGGCATTTGGATTGAATTTTATCAAGCGAGTTTAATGACGATTTTAAACATGGTTCCAGTAAAAAGGATCCATAGTCCAAATGAGCTCGAATCAGTGCATTGTAGAGGAGCTTCTGAGTAAACGGGTGGGCACCCCACCAGACACCTGAAACCGATCTGAGAATATGTGTGTTTTTTTCACACTTTTTAGACACATGAGCAACGTGCTGGGTTCCACTCATTTTGGAGTAGAGAACAACCCCTAGAAACTTAGCTTGACTTTTTAATGGGATGGATTGGCCTGCATATTTAACAGGCATGTTTGGAGTATTTCTAGCCCGACTGAAAATTACTAAATTGCTTTTATCCACTGAAAGAGAGAGCCCATGTTCAGTTAGCCAATCATGAAGGTAGTCTAGTGCGGTATTAAGGCGGGAGGTGGCTTGCGTAGGATCACTGTCAGAAATATACAGGGCTAGGTCATCAGCATATTGTAGGATATTACAGAATGGATTAACAGACAATTCAAGGTCAAAGGTATAGAGACTGTATAGTAAAGGGCTAAGGACCGACCCCTGAGGAAGGCCCCTCCAAACAGTTCGAGGTGGGTAAAGTGATCCATTGACGCATACTTGAATAGATCGGGAAGACAAGAGGTTAAAAATAATATTAGTGAGCCTCACGGGGATACTCAGATCGAGCATTTTCTGCCTGAGTACTGGAAGCAAAACATTATCATATGCTGATGACACATCTAAAAAGACTCCCGTCACATACTCCTGTTTGGATAGGCCTATCCAGATATCGGTCATGAAGATACTTAGACTGTCCATTGTGCTCATGCCCTTACGGAACCCAAACTGACTCTTTGCAAGAAGCCCTCTGCTCTCCACTATCCATTCTAAGCGATTTTTAATAAGGTGCTCTAGAATTTTTGCCATTGTACAAGACAAGGCTATGGGCCTATATCCATTTGGATCGTTACTAAGTTTACCTGCTTTTAGAATGGGGATTATGATTTGAGTTTTCCATTCCTCAGGAGGAACCCCCCTCAAAAAGATGTTGTTGAGGATGCCAAGGAGTAAGGTTTTAGTGGCAGGGCCACTGTTGACTATAAACGAATAAGGGATCCCATCGATTCCTGGGGAGGAATCTTTGAGACCATTCAGAGCTGTCCAGAGCTCCTCCTGTGAAAATGGGGCATCAAATTCAGACTGCAGTGATGTTGTTGGCTGCGCACACAGTGTCACCTCAATTTCAGTTGGTACTGAAAGAGGAGCGAGTTTATTTTGAAAAGCGTCCAGCCATACAGACGTGTCATTGGAGGTGACGTTGCCATTACAGGTTATGGATCCTCGGAACCTTCTAATATTCCTCCAAACTAAGGAAGGCAGGGATCTGGGGGAAAGGGATTCACAAAATCGATGCCAACCCAACTTCTTCTTATCAGCAAGCCCTCTCACCGTTTTAGCTGCTACCGATTGGTATTTGATAAAGTTACGCTCATTCATCGACTTCGAATACTCAAGTTCAGCTGCCTTTCTCTCATTGCAGACCGCAGTGCACTCAGAGTCCCACCAAGGTGGTGAAGAAGGTTTTCCTTTAGATATATTTTTTATTGGAAGTGACTTTTCCGCTGCTGCTAGGATGGTTTTTCTAAAATCACCATAAACTGACAAGTAGTTGTCTAAAGTAGCTTCAGGGAGGTATTGGATTTCCTGATCTAGGACGCGACTATATTCCGGCCAGTCAGCCTTTGAAGTGTTGTACTTTAGACGTGGGCGAGGAGTGTCTGAGGGGGAATTGGTGGAATCAAAGCGGTCATCTGATGTAAAAATGACAATAAGGTAGTGATCGCTTCCATGGGTCGTAGGAAGAACTGTCCAAAGGAGGGATGACGAAAGAATAGGGGAGCATAAGGTTAGATCTACGGCACTTTTAATATTCTGCGATGGGTATACCCTTCGAGTAGGGGAGCCATCATTGAGCAGGCAGAGGTCAAAATTGTCGCAGATATCCAGGAAGGAGGAGGATAAGTGATCGCATTGAAAGGAACCCCAAGATGTGTGATGGATATTGAAATCACCTAAGACAATGAAAGGAGCAGAAATAGAAGAGAGAATGTCGGAAAATTCAGCTAAGCAAGCATGATTGGGGTGAGGGATATAAACAGACAAAAAAATTACATTACGGATTTTCACAGCTACAGCATTAATATGCTCACTGTGAGAAGGGAGGTTAATTTGGGAAAATGTTACTGATCTGGAGACTAGGAGGGCAGCGCCTCCATATCCGTCGCTTCTGTCGTCCCGAAGGCACGAATAACCTGGGAACCGGACTCGGTCGCCAGGTTTGCGACGCATCTCCTGAACAGCAAAAATAATGGGAGAGTATTTATTAATGAGGAATCGGATTTCATGATCCTTATTCCTGCTGCTGCGACAGTTCCATTGAAGGATTGGCGCCATTGGAACTAGCAAGATTTAAAAGCTGAGTGAGTTGATCTTTGACGTTGTACGGTAATTCAACATCACTAAATCTGCCAAGCAGATTAATGATGGTTGAGAGGAGAAGTGAGATTAGGTTATCATTTGGAATGGACGGTTCAGATGGGAAAGCACACCCATTTGGGAGTTGGGATTGGGGGGTTTCAACTATGGCACTATGTGCCTGGCGGTCGTAACCTGGGCTCGCAGCAGGAAGACGTTGTTTGGTATGACTGACTGTTTTACGGTAAGAAGTAGTGATATTTGGGGATGAGTAAGGAGTTGAGTACTGGGGAGACGGAGAAGGGGTATGGACTTGCTCAGCCCTCGCCGTATCCGCAAAAGTCCTCCTAACTTGGGCAAATCTTGCGGACGCCTCAGAGTATGTGACGTTTTCCTGTGACATCACAAGTTTAATTCTTTTTTGCCTAGCAAGTTCAGGACACGATGAATCGATTGCCTTATGTGATCCCGAGCAGTAGAGACAGGTAGGTACGTCTTTGTTACAGGAATATCCTTCATGGGACTGTGCACACACAAAGCAACGGGCTTGGGATCTGCATTGTGACTGTACATGTCCAAACCTACAACACTTATTGCATTGGATGGTGGGAAGTACATATGTCTCCACGGGTAATGATGTATAGAAGCAATAAACATGAGGTGGAAGTTTCTGACCCGAGAATGTAAGAACGACCGTCTGAGTCGGAATCCATTGAGGGGAGCTGTTGTCATGATGAACTTTTCTATTCAGTCTACGAGCCTTCACAATTGGCCCATAGCCTGTAGGGATCTCCACTGACTCGACTAACTCTTCTAAGGTCCATTCAGTGGGGACTTGTCTAATAATACCCATCCGGGTGATACTATAACTAGGAATAATTGCTTCGAAGTTTGCTGCTGAAAGTGCTTGGTGTTCAATGAAAGCATTTGCGTCTGTGAAGCTTTTAAATTCTACGGAAATCCTGTTACGTCCAACACATTTTACACCATCCATAACTACATTTTTAATTTTGTTCTTGAATAAGAAGTGGCCGAATTTAATGGGGCGCAATACTGTGCCGGAGGAAGGGTCACTCACTGTCTTGCTCACATGGACTATAAATGGAGCAACGTCTTGAGAGGTATATTTAAGTTTGTTTCCAGAGTACTCTGGACTCACATATGTGGATTGAGATTGTGATGTATTTGTTGTAAGCGACGACACTGGAATGTTAGTCTTCCTAGGGGGTTGAGGGATGGCGTCATCCGTCGGAGCTCGTTTTCGTGAGTTAGGAATATTTTGGTCTACGTCCATTTGGGTATTTTGGGAAAAGACTGGGGGAGAAAGTTGAGCACATGGCTCATCTTGCCCCCCGCCAGGGTCGGGAGGATCAGACATTTAGAACAAGCACAAATACACGATATTACTTACCACTGTACGTATAAAAGGCCACCACCGACTTACACAAACACTTAAATAAATCAACGGGGTATGGCGAGAACAAAATAACACAAAAAAACCACTTATACAGGAGAAGCGTTGTAGCACACACTCAACCTAAAAGCAGAGTCTATCGCAAATCTATCGCAATCGCTTTCGTTTGACAGATGGATGTGACACATAGCTGCATTTCTTTGGTTAGTTTTTATTTGTTCCAAAAAGAAGCTTCAATGTGTTACATCCTTGAAAGCGATTGCGATAGATTTTGAAATTAGACAATAAAAAGGCAGCACACTTCAATTTTTGTACTGACAATTGCTACTGCGCAAGCTTCATTGTCTATGGTATGGTTCAATTTATGTTGCGCGAGCTGTACAATTTTTGTAACGCCCGATTAGACTATATGTACTTTTATTTATTATTAATTACTTTTACTTACCTCAAAAGTTTTTAGGCCTGATCCATGAGCAACACAACTCTACTAGTGGCTCCGTGAGCTGTAGACCTCGCATCAAAAAGTAGCTCAAATTGTATGTTTTTTTTTTAAAAACAAATAACACATAATAGTTTCCAACTAATAAGTATCTATACTGTGCAAATACGCAGTCCTAGGTTCTCTCACAAAGTCACGAACAACCTTATATTTTCAAATTTCGAATATTGGCCAGAAATGTTTTGATTGATGGCTTTTGAATCGTCTAAAAATAAAAACAACTTTGCACCGCTAACAAAGTTTTGTTATATTTTTGATAATTTTTCGAAACTGTTGAAATATGTCTTTTTTTATATATCTCCGCCATTTCGAAAAACTGGCTCGACTGAAAAATTCTATATTGTCAAATCTGCTCACAAAATTTCACGAGAATCGTTTGAGAAATGTGAGTAATCCTCCGGTAGATGAGAACAGCCAGCGCCAAAAAACCAAACCGAAATAAGTTTTTTTTACATATCTTCACCATTCTGAATAAAATTCGAAACACTGGCGCAACAATAAAGTTCTATATAATTTTCGAACCTGCTCACAAAATTTCACCAGAATCGATTGAGAAATGCAACCTGTAGAGGAGAACAAATGGACAGCCGCTGGAAGGACATACGAAAGAATTTTTGCCCAAGCTGAAGCAGAGACCCTTCGCTCGCACTTCGTGCTCGCTCGGTCAATTATGAGGACTTTTCAAAGTGACATTTAAAAAATAAAAATAGTAACTATTTGTCTCACTAGATGGCGCTGATGAAAAGACAAGTGTCAAAATTGGCTTTAAAAAATAAGCGGTCTGTACCAAAGAGGCAAGTAATCGCTAGCTGGCTGACATCTGCCCAAAGAGAAATATTTTAGGGTTACATCACTTCCATCTGAGTGCCTAGTATGAGTTGTGTTTCTCACCTCACTTTGCGAATAGTAGCGTGTGAAAGAGATGAAATCATGCGAGTGAGTGAACGAGTGAAAGAGAGAAGACGATAGTTAACTATTCGCAAAGTGAAGTGAGAACAAAAAACCAACTCGTACTAGGCCCTCTGATTCTGCCTGCCTACCTGAGTACTCTTCGAAGCTTATTAAAAAAAATCACACACATAGCATTATAGTACCTAAATTAGTTGAGAAAAATAACTTCTCAGGATATTGTCTTGTCTTAACTCTTCATATAGCGTCACAATAATAGTGGCCATTTATTAACTGTTAAGTTAAATACAACTTTGTTTTTCTTTTTGGTGGCCACACTGAATGCTCTTCGAAAGAATCTAGCGTTTAAAAAAGCGCTCATGTGTACAGCGTCGAAGATGTAAACAAACATCACGCGCGCGGTAAAAAATTCGCCTGTGTGTACAGGGCCTAAATGGCGGACCTCAGATTAGAACATACAGACATAAGTTGTCTATGGTCCGGAATTTCCCCAAAGTAATATTTATTACTAGCGGCCGCCCGCGACTTCGTCTGCGTGGATAGGTTTTTTGCTATCCCTCGGAAACAGTACTTTTATTCTGATAGCCTCCGCCCCCGACTTCGTCCGCGTGGACACGGTAGAGACTTCACCGTGGCGTAGACAATAGAAAAATCTCCAGGTAGGTATCCCTTTTGCCCGCGATTTAACAATAAGGCTGGCCCCAGACCTACCGGTTTCATTTCTTTGCTTTGCTGTTCTACCATGGACCGCCGGCCAAGAGGCTCATTTTCAATCTATCGCATATTTTGACCTGACCACATTGGCAAGATAGCCATTAGTTTGGTGTTATCAAATATCGTCGTCTGGGGTGCGATGAGAAGTTTTAGTTTTCGTTTTAAAAAAAACTGCTGTTTTATACAAAAATTAATAACGAAATTATCAAAATGTATGAAACAGTTCATTTTTTTTCGCGATTTCAGATTTGGTCCCATAGTAAAAGTTGTTCAGTTTTATTATGGTCCCTATCTACCATATTCAGTTTTATAAGGCTTTACCAACCATCTTGTATAAATAAGCGATCGAGTTATTTTTAACGATCGGAGTCCATGTTCAGGGTGGCATATCTCCTAAAAGCTTCCTACTTCGCAATCCAGGCGATGATATTTGATAAAACCAAGCTAATGGCTATCTTGCTAATTTGGTCTAGTCCCAAAATGCGATAGATTGAAAATTACCCTGGTTGGCCGGCGGTCTTTCAAGCAAGGTAGCACAGCAAAGCAATCCTAAGGGTGCGGGTTCGAATCCCGTCTAAGTTGCTACGGGTGAGCCGATTTTTTTCTAATATTTTTCATTATTTATTCATCTTAATATAAAAATAGCATTGTGAATGCAAAAATCTAAAAGTTTAAAATTGTACTGTTTCACCTTAATTGTTTGTCTGGCACCTGCAAAGGTGCTACAACCGAATGTCGAAGTAGTTCTCTTCACATTGGTGAGATGGCGCTGATCTTCAGCGGAAGCGTGGAAAGTATTAGAAAATTTCGCCACATCCCTCAGCGGCTTGGTAGCATAATTGGTAGTGCATTGGGCCGGAATCCTAAGGGTGCGGGTTCGAATCCCGTCTAAGTTGCTACGGGTGAGCCGATTTTTTCTAATATTTTTCATTATTTATTCATCTTTATATAAAAATAGCATTGTGAATGCAAAAATCTAAAAGTTTAAAATTGTACTGTTTCACCTTAATTGATTGTCTGGCACCTGCAAAGGTGCTACAACCGAATGTCGAAGTAGTTCTCTTTACATTGGTGAGATGGCGCTGATGACGTAGGCCTGAGATTACACTCGTGCGCTTTTGTCTTGCACTTTCTTCTTCGCTGAGGCATGCGTCATTGTAACTAACGCTGTTACGCATGCCACAGGGCATACTCTGACGCATCCCTCACTGTGATTAATCAAATCAAATCAAAATTGTTGAATTCAGTCATTTGGTAATTTTTTGTTGACTTGTAGTTGGTAGTAGGTACCTTATTTAATTTTACAATTTATGAATGTGAATGTTATTTTAATATAGGTAGTGGCGTACGAGCTCAAAATCAATGGGAAAACTCAAATCCATCTACAGCATAGCCGTTTGGTACAAGTAGACTTGAAGTCAAAACAATACATATTTTGGACCCGTCTATCCCTTCTAACTATCCCTTGGGATAGAGTTATGGTGTCATATTTTTTAACATGGGATTTTTTTTTCTACAACCTATCGTGACTCAGGTGTCTAATAACAAACTCAGAAAAGTCCAGTAAACATAATTTTGGGTAATTAATTAAAAACCGATAGCTTTGTAAAATATTAAAAAACCAACTGTAGTGATGTGTTTCCATATTTAAAATTGTAATCATTTAGATATTTCATATTTTTGTAAAATAATACTTGTCAAAATGAGCTTAAAACTTAAAATTTGTAATGGACTTTGCCATGTTTGTTAGTAAAGCACGGACTTTTCTGTTTATGTTATGAATGGTTATGGACATTACCGCTTTTGTTATGAATTATTTCACAAAATTGATGCTAGAGCCTTAGTGAAAGTTTAGTTTAGTTATTTTAAAATTAGTGTATATTTAAAACTTTCATGTACCTAAAATACCGATTCGCGCTTGACCAAATTTTAATGTACAGTTTGACCATAAAGAGTTGAAATTAAATAAAATGGAACTAAAATTTTTCAGTACAAAATTTAGTAAGTGTTGCCAATTTATTCGTGATTTTGACGTGTTTACATAGAAAGTGGCGCCCTCAATTTTTGTCAACTCTTTATGGTCAAGCTGTAGTTTTTCTACCCAAACACAATTATTAGACACTAACCTTTGTTTCTTAGCTCTGTTTTGCTTCCAGTTTTCTGGGTTTGCAGCTTTCTTCCTGGCTTTATTTTTAGGCACAACTTTAGGGTTACAGTCCATCTTCAAGAAAATACGTTTTTCTATTAGATATTAGCAATTTAAATACTTAATATTCACAAAAAATAGGAACATACACACCGTAGTTTCTTGTCAAACTTTATATTGAAACTGCTGACTTGTGATTGGTCGAAATGGACTTTGCCACCTTCGTTATGTCATTCGGGGACTTTCCCGTATTTGTTAGTTTAAGTATTGATTTCTATAGGACGTTACCGGATTTGAAATAAACTAATAATGTGGCTATGTGACACTGGTGTTGCCGTCTTTGTTATTAGACCTCTGGTGTGTAGTATCCAATGAGGGCTTTTCCAAAGGACTAAAAACTGTAGGATCGATAGATGGCGTTGATAAATTAAGCACTGTCAACTGAGGCGCGTTCAGAACCTACGCTCTGAGTGCAACCAAAGTTGTGTCAACCGAACGTCACGCTTTATTCGTCTGTGGTCACGCTCTAATGTTTGATACGCCGTTAGAGCGATTGGTTGCACTCGGAGCGAAGGTTCTGAACGCGCCTCAGTTGACAGTGCTTAATTTATCAACGCCATCTATCGATCCTATAGTTTTTAGTCCTTTGGAAAAGCCCTCATTAAAGAGCTTTCTGCGCCTGTCCTTAAAATATAGCACATCGTTACATTTCAGACACTTGTTTTAAATTAAACCAAAAAATATTTTTTAAATATTCCAAGTTTGGGCTCCTACACTCCTACAGATACGATATGGTTGAATTATTTTTCATAAAATATACCTTAAATGGTATGTAATATCTTTTTAACTAAACTCAAGAAAGCAATTTAGCGTTTTATTTTATTTTTCATGTTTACAAATCTTTTAAATTGAATGATTAAAAAATGATCTGAAACATATCGTATGTGATATCGAATGAAAGGGCTTTCTGAGCTGTTTCTAAAAATATATTTCAGCATCTTCAGAATTACATATCAGCAACAAAAATCATTTTCAAAAATACCATACAAACATAAGTTTGGGCAAAAATAAAATACTGAATGTCATTATTTTCAAAATTGCTTTCTTGTGGTTTGACATAAGGATATTAAATATATTTTAAGGTGTATTTTACAAAAAATAACTTAACCACATCGGATCTGCAGGAGCCCAAACTTGGTATGTTTTGAAAATGTGTTTTGATTTAATTTCAAACAAGACAGTGGCTGAAATGTATTAATTAGATATATTTTAAGAACCGGCTTAGCAAGTTCTTTCATTCGATACCATACACTATAGGATTTAGAACAAAAAAAATTATCCCCATACAAAAAAGGTGACCCATAACTCCTCTCCTAAGGGATAAATTTTTAAGAACTGCTGATCCAAAATATTGTTTTGTCCTCAAGTATACGTGTCCCAAACTGTGCTGTACTGTACATCGATTTGCGATTTTTTTACCATTTTATAGTAACATTTAAAAAATACAAAAATCTCGGTCTCGGCCGAGACTATTTTTTAATCTCGGTCTCGGTTCTCGGCGAAAAGTGGGTTCAGTCGGTCCCTAGGCCAGCAGCGATGAGTGATGACAGACAAGACGGCTGTCATCTCACGACTGTCACTGTCACTGTCTGTCAGATCAGATTGCTTCAAAGTGTAAAATAATATATTGGATTGCTTTTTGGATTATTTATGTTTTGTATTTAATTTAATTTAAATTGTACATGTTTTTGTATATTATTATCTTTTTGAAACAACTTTGCTCGTTTCAAACGAAAATAGATATTTATTAAAAATGAACCACCTAATGGCATAGACTTATTATATTAGGAAATCATTGCCTAATGGCGTGCAGAGTATGCTTGGCGTACAATCCCCGCGTTCCGAATCACGCTTACAGCACTGTTAGCGTATAATCCATCAAATTAAGTAGGTACGCAAATACCCTATTAAGTGTAATATTTTGTGACTTTTTAATTTGGTCGGATTCGCGCTAATAGCGCTGTAAGCGTGATTCGGAACGCGGGGAATATCCGCTTGCATTCAATATCGAGTGGTCAGCTTCGGGATATTTACGAGAAATTCACTGAAACATCGGTAAGCTATATTATTATTACCTCTGTTTTTTATCCAAGTTGACTTTAAAAATATTAACCAAAGTGTGCTCGCAAACGATTGCTTTATATGAACAAAGTAACTACTTGGTCAAAATGTACTTTGATCATGTCAGCGCTATAGAGCACTAACAGGCCTGCGGGGCTACCGCCTAACTCTATCGTTTTGACTTTGGCTTTGGTATATGACGTCAGTGCACTGTCCGTCCTTGTCATCGTGTTATGATATGACAAGGACTGATAGAGCATAGCTATCGCTTTGAGTTAGGCGGTAGGGTCCCTGGCCTAGGGGCAAGCTATGAACCCCCCTCTCCTGCTGGATGGGGAGGTATACAAGTGGGAAAATCAGGCCCTGGCCCCAAATGGCACACCTCATTGTGAACACTGCTAATATTTAAAGATTTTAATAAAATTTTACTTTTATTCCAGCTTGAAACAGGCGATACAAAGCCAACATGTGTCTGTTATATTTGCTTCAGCTTGTTGAAAAAGTTTCAGAAGTTTATAGAGAAATCAAAACAATCAAACCGGCTACTAGAAGAGATGTTAAATTTCGGTTTGGAGGTAAGTTAAATAATGTCTTCAGTCAAATAATAGTATACAGGAGTATAACGATATATTGCCTACATACCTACCTACTTTAAAACAGGTGTCAGTTGTATCAACTAATATACCGCCCGGCACGTAACTTGGCAAGACAAAGATGAGACAGAGGATGCGCGGAGTTTAGTGTTTGTAGCTACTGCGCATGCTCAACTTTCTCTTGCCAAGTTATATGCCGGCATCGGGTTACCTACGCCATATCGAATACCAAATGATCGAAAATCAAAATATCGAACACTACATCGAACGCTCAAAACATTGAACAGTCAAAACATCGACCTTACGTTCAAAATATCGAACTTACAAATAATCGAACGATCAAAATATCGAATGGTTAAAATATCGAACGCTCAATACATCAAATGATTAATTTATCGAAAAATATTTTTCTCCAAATTTACTAACTTTTCAGCACAAAAATACTCAATTTACACATAAACTGATAAAACAAGACTGCTGCTATGAAGTTATAAATAAACTGGTTTGTATACAAAATATTACTCCGTTAGTGGGTAGAACATAAATTATATTTCGTCGCTTCATACTCAGATCCTAAATAAATAAATAATTATTTATGGTTTACTTGTAGTACCTCCTAGGTACTCGGCAGATTCGCACTATTTTAAAGAGTTCGAAAACTACTTGTTTTAGAAAGTGTCTTACCACTTCCGGCAATTACGTCACCAACACCCCACCCCAGCTTACTTGGTTACCGGTCTTGTGATCGTACCTCATTCTTTTTTGGTGCGCGGCAGTGTTCGCACGTCTCACTCACCACGCTAAAGTGTTGTATATCTACAGTCTACTAAATTTCAAGAAAGTATTTTTCATGTATTTAAATGCTACGAAAAGAAATGAAGAATGTTCGGTAATATGAGAAATTACAAGGTTATCTGTGAGCTAATACACCGCGATACATCCGCGGCAGGGCCCGTTTTGCTTTATAAATATCCATGCTCGGGGTTAACCGCGAGTTAACACAAGTAGCAAATTTTGCCAAGGGGTTAGCGGCAAGCTAACACAATGGCTAAAATATCTCCTAGGGGTTAGCGGCAAGCTACCACAATGGCTAAAATATCGCCTAGGGGTTGACTGCGAGTCAACGCGTGGCGTTTAAACACTGATCTGTTTGACAGATTTTGATTAGGCACTTGTGCCTTCATGTGCGACGGGCGGCTGTTTTGGGTAAGAGAGGCTTGTCTTATTACATTTCTAACCGAACCAGTTATAAAAACATTTTAGCTGTAACTTCAACCCCGATACTCGAACTACTTTTCGAACGAAAATTAACAATCCTATCGCTACTTGATTTCAGCAATGCCTTCAACACTGTAGACTTTGATGTTCTTCTCGAGACTCTTCGCTCTATTAACATATCTCCATCAGTTGTTGATTGGTTTCGCAGTTACCTGCTTGGTCGTCGGCAGCGGATTCGCACGGAAAATTCCTTCTCTTCCTGGTGCCTTACCACTGCCGGTGTACCGCAGGGTGGCGTTTTATCTCCTCTTCTTTTCGCTATATTCATTAACTCTATTTCCAGTCAATTAACTTCTTCCTACCACCTTTACGCGGATGATTTGCAAATTTACTCACAAGCCACTGTGGAAGATATCTCCTTAGCCATTGATACCATTAATGCTGATCTAGCAAAAATCTGCGAGTGGAGTAGAGCGCACGGGCTGATGGTCAATCCGGCAAAAACTCAAATAATTTTAATTGGAAGTACCAGATTAAGATCCAAAGTTGACTTTTCTCATTTGCAACCTGTCACCTTCAACGGAACTAATCTGCAACTCAGTGATCAAGTTAAGAACCTGGGCGTATACTTCGACCGCAACCTGAGTTGGTGCGTACAACTTCAGGAGGTGAGCCGAAAACTTTTTGCCGCCGCCGGATCTTTGCGTAGGCTTCGAAACTTCCTGCCAACTGCCACCAAGATTGCGCTAGCACAGTCCTTACTATTGCCCATACTAGACTACACTGATGTTAGCTATCTCGATTTGCCAGAAGAGCAACTTAATAAACTTGAGCGACTTCAAAACTTCTGCATAAGATTTGTATTTGGACTTCGCAAATACGACCATATCTCTGAATTTCGTACTAAGCTCAGGTGGTTGCCAATTCGCCTTCGCCGGAATACGCACATACTGTCTTCATTATATAATATTCTTTTTAATCCTACCACTCCTTCTTATCTTCGTTTTTTTTTTTTGAGTTGCAAAATGTCTACGTGCCAGACAGTGAAATGTAATAGTTGTAATATTGTTATTTGTGAGTTATTGTCATATATTCAATATAAACATGACGTTATGGACAATGTGAGTCTAATAAAAATGTGTGAATCGACATATTCAGAAAAAGAAATTGAAGAAGCCAAACTGTTACTTTTTGAATCGGTGAAAGTTGATCGAAATCAAATAACTCGAAGAAAGCAAGGGAAAAGTAAAAGGAATTTGGAAGACATAGTGTGTTTTTTCAAAGAAGTGGATCCCGAGTTGATGCCGACTTTTGTTGCTCGCGATTTGCAAAAACTTCCTCCCGCCTCGATCGATCACATTGACACAGTTACGTTGCTAAAAGATGTTACAAACATTCGCAATGAAATAAATAACATTAAAGACCAGTACGTAACTGTGACTCAGTTTCAGGCATTGCAAACGGAACTAGAAAACCTAAAAGCAGTAAGTTCGACAAGTTTCCCGCACATAAATAATGTAAATACACGCAAGAGGGGTGGCTTTTCATTTGATAGTGGGCCATTTGGATTGTCTCATGCTGTTAACAATAACGAGGTGGAAGGTATTCTCACATCCAACATTTCAAATAACGACAATAGTGGTTTTATCGAATGTAGTTCGCAACCGTCATCACCGGAGCAGCTAGCCTGCTCACTCACAGGAAGAAAGAGCGAGCGCAATTTGCACCGACCGGATATCGCGCCTGCGCCTGTGTTGCCACCAACATGTCACGCAGAGCCAGTGACATTAAAGACTACGGAGCTTGTTTCGAGTCAGCAATGTACGTCTAATTTAAAGCAGCGATGTACGTCTGACAGTGCGTCTAAACCAGAGACAAAACAAAGTACCGAAAAAACTATGGCCGAAATGTTGAAGGAAGGTAAAGAGTGGAAACCAGATAAAAATAGTAATGATGAGTGGAAGTTAATACAGAGGAAACGATTGCGAAACCGTTTTATGGGAAAAACCGGGACAGCTGTGTCAGACATGCACTCTCAGTTTAAAGCAGCTGATATCACAATACCTCTGTTTATATCTAATGTAAACAAAGAGGTGTCGGCACAACATATTTGTGATTATATTAAATCGAAAGCGCAGGTGACTGTAAATTTGGAGAAAATCAATATGACTCAAGAGAGGCCCTACAATGCCTTTAAAGTTTTTGTGCCAAAACACAAATTACAGATGTTCCTCGATGATAATTTTTGGCCGGATGGGGTGCAGTTTAGAAAATTCGTGCACCTTAGGAATAGGCTGCCAGTGCAGGATGTAGCAGGCGCCGTGAGTGATAAATTATTACCGCCGACTGTATGACTAATAGTAACAACAAATCCTGTAAGCTAGTCAGCTACAATTGTAAAAACATAAGACGTAGTATTGAGTGCGTGAGAGCACTGTGCAAGGATGCGGATATTGTAGCGCTGCAGGAACACTGGCTGCTGCCTCAGGACCTACCTTTTCTTGCTGAAATCGACCAGGACTTCAACTACACTGGGAAGTCGGGGATGGACCCTGCAGAAGGTATAATACGAGGTCGTCTGTATGGTGGTGTTGCGTTGCTGTGGCGCAAAAGTGCCTTCCAGTGCGTGTCTCTGATTAAATGTAAAAGTGAGCGTATTATTGCTATTAAAGTCAAAACCAGTGATTCGTGCGATGTAGTGTTTGTATGTGTCTATATGCCAGTCAATAAACCTGCAAACTTGCCGGCTTTTACAGAATGTTTGGCGGATATTATAGCGATAACAGAGGAATGTAAAATGGACTATGTATATATGTTGGGTGATTTCAATGCTCACCCCTCGACACTTTTTGATAAAGAACTTATGTATTTTTGTTCTGAACAGCAGTGGGTGTGCGCCGACAGGGTGAAGCTTGCGAATGTAGCAGATACTCACACATTTGTCTGTCCTGCTACAGGTAGTAAAAGGTGGCTTGATCATTGTCTAACTAGTCAGGCGGCATGGCCTACTGTTACAGATGTAAGTATACTCTATGATGTCTACTGGTCGGACCACTACCCACTGAAACTGGAATGTAATCTTTTTGTAATGAACCCCAAACCTACTGTAATGTATGAGCAATCAAATAGTGTAAGATGGGGGCTGAGAAACGAACATGAAATAAGTAAATATTTTGAACTTTGTCACAGTAAATTAAAGTCATTGGATTTTCCTAGCGAGTTTCATGGTTGTGCTGATAATATGTGTAACAATATTAGTCACAGAAACATTATAGATAGGTTCTATGGAAGCATTGTTTCTATTCTTAGTCAGGCCTCAGTATCTAGCTGTGCGCGTGACGCAAGGAAAGTTGTTAAATTTAAATGTGTGCTGGGATGGAATAAACATGTATCAGAAGCCCATCAAAGGGCTCGCTTAGATTATCAAATGTATATTCTCTGTAGAAAGCCTAGTAGTGGGATTGTTTATGATAATATGATTTCAAGTCGTAAGATATTTAAAACAAAGCTTAAGTATTGTCAACAAAATCAGGAACAAATCAAAATGGATATTCTCGCATCGCAGCACACAACTAAACGTTTTGATAAATTTTGGAAAAGCACTAAAAAGCTGGCAGGTAGAGTTGAGTTACCTGTAAGTGTAGAAGGGGTGAGTGACCCAAAGAGCATTGCAAATTTATTTAAAGACCATTTTAAAGTTGAATCTGGCTTACCCGTGTCTGAAGTGTTCAGTGCTGAGACCTATCATGTGGAGCAGCCTATCAGTATCACTGCCAAAGATGTGAGGTTGGCCATCAACAATATGAAAAGAGGCAAGTCTCCGGGGCATGATGGCCTCAGTATTGAGCATTTGAAACATGCGGGGCCACACATAAACAGAGTTCTAGCTATGTTGTTTACTTTTTGTGTGAGACACTCATACCTGCCAGCAGATCTGATGAGGACTTTAGTTATCCCTCTGCTTAAGAACCGGTCCAGTGATATGGCTGATAGATCCAACTACAGACCGATCTCACTTGCAACAGTCATTGCTAAAGTCCTGGATAGAATACTAGATGTTCACCTTAGTAGCCGGATACAGTTGCATGACTCTCAGTTCGGTTTCAGGGAGGGTCTATCAACCGAGAGTGCTATTTTATCACTTAAATATACTGTTGATTACTATATCAAGAGAGAAACACCGGTGTATGCCTGTTTCTTAGACCTGTCAAAGGCCTTTGATCTGGTGTCATACAATATTCTCTGGTCAAAGCTTAAGGAGGTAGGCATATCTCCTGAAGTAATTGGTATCTTTTCTCATTGGTATAGTGAGCAGCAGAATGTGGTAAAATGGGCAAACTCCCAATCTGATGAATATGTCCTAAGCTGTGGGGTGAGGCAGGGTGGATTAACCTCACCCAGATTATTTAATTTATATGTGAACAAGTTGATCGAAGAGCTGAGCAGCATGAATGTTGGGTGTCGCATTGACAATATAAGTGTTAATAATATTAGTTATGCCGACGACATGGTGCTGCTCAGCCCTTCGATCAACGGTTTGAGGAAACTGTTGGACCATTGTAAGGACTATGCTGAGCGACATGGCTTAAGGTACAACGAAAAGAAGAGTGAGTTTCTGTTGTTCAAGGGTAAAATAAAAGAACCTGCCTGTATACCACTAATCTATCTAAATGGTGTACCTCTAAGGCGTGTTGCTCAGTTTAGGTACCTTGGTCATATTGTTACTGAGGACTTAAAAGATGTTCAGGACATTGAACGGGAGCGTAGGGCATTGTCGATACGAGGTAATATGTTGGCTCGTAGATTCATGAGGTGTACCACTGCAGTCAAGATTACACTTTTCAGAGCGTACTGTCAGAGTTTCTACACCTGTGGTCTATGGACTGACTTTACCCTGAAATCGTATAATGCCCTACGAGTCCAGTATAATAATACCTTCAGGGCCCTGTTGTGGCTTCCTCGTTTTTGTAGCGCGTCAGGTATGTTCGCAGATGCGCATGTCGATGATTTCTATGCCATTATGCGCAAGAAGTCATCGTCATTAGTTGGCAAGGTTAGAGGAAGCACCAACACGATCCTGAAGATGATAGCAGACAGGATGGACGCAGCTGTCTTCCGGAGATTCACTGAACTGCATGTTCTACGTGTAGGCCAGTGAGTCTCCGTAGTAAGATGAGATTTGTTATTTTAGTTACTAACATAGTTGTTAAGTCAATTGTTACTAACATATTTGATTTTATATTGATTTTATATTTTTATTTATTTAATGAATTGAATGAAATGTATTTTTGAATTGGAATTTGAATTTGAAATTTGTAATTTTGTAATTTGTAATTTTCTTAATATGGGCCATTGGTCTGAAATAAAAGAATTTTATTTTATTTTATTTTATTTTTTTTTATTTATTTATCTTAAAAATCGTTTTAAATTTGTAAAAGACTCCCATTCCCGCTTCTTAAGATCATCAGAAAATCTGCTACTGGAAATGCCAATGCATTCTACATCGTTTTTCGACCGATCCTTCTCAGTCCAGGCTGTCCGCCTTTGGAATGCATTACCTGTCACAATAAGAGCTGCACAGACAATTCATAACTTTAAAAAACTGGTAAAAGAGCACTTTCTTTCCTTGTAGCTTGTCAATAACTTCGTACTGAAATTCTATTTATATTGTAGGTATATATTAGTATTTATGTAGGTTTATTATGTAATATATATATCAGCTATTAATTATGTATGTAGGTCTGTCTATTTAGTCATATGTAATATGTGTATTATTAACGTTTCAGAAGTTCTATAGGTCTTCGTAGTACGCACACTTTCTTTTTTAACAACTACCTTATCGTATTTTAATTTTCTATTCCTGTCCATCCTAAGCTTGCCTGGAAGAAATCGCTTTTTAGTGATAAGGCCGCTAATTGTATGTCTCCTTTGTATTTGTGATTTTCTTTTTTATGTTCTTTTGTGTGTACAATAAAGTATAAATAAATAAATAAATAAAATAAAATACTTTCTCAAAAGGCTTCATCTCCTCAGGTAGATAAAGCTAGATCCATAGCTGCAAAGAGCTATTAATGACGCACCTGCGTTTGTAGAGGGTATCGTAGCTAATCTCACTAATCTTTAAATATTAAGATTTCTGTTGTTATGCCAGGGTCTGACCTAGCCAACAACGACTGGGCATTGATATTCCCGTGTTAAGTCAGGCGATGACCGCCTTAATAAAAAGCGAGAAAAGTAACTGCCTTTAATTGTCGCTTATTGAGCGACTTCCATTGTAAAAAACATATAATGCCTAACCTGGATAAATCAGTTTCGCAAGTTATCCAAGATTATTAGAAAAGTCAAACTTTTCGGCAGCAGGTTGTTTGATAAAACTAAAACTAAAGCCAGCAAAAGACGGGGTTACACATTTCTGTGGCTTTGGATTGTAAGTTACAGAAATGTGAACGCAGCGACTCACTTCAGGCCGTGCCATAAATAGCAACCAGGTCAACTGGGCCAGTCACTGGCTGATTCTCACTCGTCGAAAAAGGGGGGGCGAGGAGGCGTCCAGAGACCCCTAGCAAACCGCTACAGCAGCCGGAGCAGCCAGAGGCTTCCTTGAGCAACTCTGCAGCCTCCGCCATCGCATCGTCGATAGAGTGCATCCAGAGGTGCCCCTTGGACGACACATCATCCTAAATAAGGTACATGCTGGCTGCATCCAGTACTTTAATACTTATTTAAAATAGCCAATATTAATAGTAAAGATTGAACTAAAATGGGATTTTGCCCTTTGCTGATAAAGTTACCAAACGTTTATATAGCGTTCTATAGACAGAACATGATTATAACTACATACTTATTATATAAAATCTTATATGATTAGAATTGGGGGGCAATTCAAAAATTTCAACTGTCTCAAGGTCAGTTTCTTTATATTTTGTCATTTACTTAGTAAGTTCAATAGTGACAAAATAATTCATAGCATCTGACCAGGGGGCTAATTGTCTAATTTAAAAATCTATCGCAATCGCTTTCATTTGACAGATAGATGTGAGACATTGCTGCATTTCTTTGGTAAGTTTTTGTTTGTGCCAAAGAGAAGCATCAATGTGTTACATTCTGAAAGCGATTGCGATAGATTTTGAAATTAGACAATAGAAAGGCAGTATTAATTTAGATTAGTTTAAACTAAGTACAACTTTACTTTAAACATCTTAAACATCAATTTAAATTTCAAACTGCATGTAAATTGCTGACTGATAAGCTAATAACACAACATATAATCTGTAACATTGATTAGAAATAAACTTCTTTATTTATTTGCCCTTGTGAGTATCAAAAAATAATGAGTTTTTTTTTTAAGATTAATTTTGGTATTTTAGCATTTTACAATGCAATTTTTGCTGATTATTATTTAAGAATAAAAGTTATTATGATTTGAATATCTTAATACAAGTACTTACTTTGACAGTCAAGCATGCTATCGGGCTTTCAATAAGTTCATGTCTTAGCAAGATAAACTTCCCTAAGAGGTAAGTGTTAATTTAGAGAACATATGTACTCGTATCTCGTATGGTGTTGTATTAAGTTTAAGTATCAAAAAGGCATTGACTTTCTAATAAATTATTTTTGGTTGTAGTCTTAAAGCCTACATTATGCAGATGTGCAAGTCTTAGACTTATACCTACTTATACCTACCTACGAAGGTAGGTATCATCTCTTCAAGAAATTCAAATTACAGTGTAGCATAAGAAAATTCTCAAATATTTTTAGAACATTACAGCTGCTTGCCCAGCTACAAAGTATTATGGTTGGCTACACACAAAGGTTTAAGATAGATAAAGTTCTTAACTTTGGAGCGTCACACTGAAATAGTGATCATGATACCGTAATAAATATTCCTGAGATAATATAAAAATATATAACCCGATAGTTACAAAACATTTTCACAATATTTGAATATTGTGTGTATAATAATTATAAGACCATTGCCATACCATTGAAATATAAATTTTCACTAAACTAGCAATTTTAGCAGTCTTTTTGACACCAAAAACATTTGCCAAAATCTAGTCTAATTGTTTAGTATTATTAGGCTGAAATAATACAACAGCCATTTATTTCATTTTATGGTTAATTTATTTTATAGGGTGCATTGCCCTCATCTTAATAATTAATCTACCATAATTTGGCAGTGGTGCCATAGCCGTAATTATATGGTTAGCATACGTCTCGTATCCGTACATAAAAACGATAAAAACTTGCGGAGCTGATTAAATATCTAGAAAACTAAACACGGAAACAGAGTGGTCATTATCTGAGCTTGCATTCTCTGAAATAACCACAATATTAATTGATGTTTCAAATTAGGTTGATTTCTTTCCGTCCCGCACCACGGCCATATTGTAGATTAGGTACCTACATGTCATGGAAATAGGATCAAAGCATATATATGCTTTGATCTTGTTTCCTATATAAGTGTATATATGATTGTATATATATATATACTTTGATCTTGTTTCCTGTATAAATATAAATATGATTATTTGTATATATATATATATTTATATAGTAGGTATATATACTTTTTTCATCCTCTGTTTATCTATTTTACCTACTTATGGTAGAAACATAAATTAAATATGACTATGCTTGCGTCATTTTATGTTCCTACTCGGCCATCTCAACGGCCCCTTCTAAAATGTATTTTAGTCTAAAATATATTTTAGTCTAAAATCTTTTTTAGTTAAGCACCTAAGTTTTAAAACCTGAAATAAACTAAATATTTTCAAAACAGGCAACATCAGTAGCTTTGCAGACCGCACAGTCGGCGTGCGGCCTTCATGCAGAAGGCGACACTAGCGGCGCGGCGGCCGTAGATAGAGCTAATGATGGTCTCACTTTCAGCGAGCTTTAACTTTAGAAACATATTCTTTTTCAGGCAAAAACTTGATCCATATCATAATTCAGTTCAAGATCTAATACTTTTATTAAGGGAACATTTTTAAATAAAAAAAAATTGTTCATTTTGTTAATTTGTGTTTGTAAAACACCTATCGACCTGCTTTGTCCCTATTAGGATGGAAACAGAACTTGATTGGAGCTGATGAAAACGTAAAACGCTTACAAAAGAGTTTTCAAATGAACTCTTAGACCAAGGTATTGGGTTCATACAATAGATTTCAAATTGGTATTAAAATCTATAATCGGGTAGTTAAATCTAGCTTTATGCCTACCGAAGGCACCTACTTCTTATTTTGTTGGCTCTTTGTACCACCCACAAAGTCCAAAATACTTTTTATTAAAAATACTTATAAACTGAACACAAAGAAATACACTGTTATTTTAGATATTATTAAAACCTCAGCTCCAGGTCGTGAACTATCTCATTGTTATATACTCTTTTACCTATTTCCCTTTTTGATGACCATCAAAATATATGTCCGGCTATAATGCTACAGAGCTATTTGTCAGTAACCAAGGACACAAGGCCGAATAACATGAATAATCTCATTCCTGTGGTATATTATTTAACATATATTATCTCTTATTTACTCATAGAACTTACAGAGGCGCCCGTCACGTCGGTCGCAATCAATTTGATCGGTAGATCAAGCAAAAGTTGTCCGATGAGAGTGGGACTAACACCAGTTCTCAATTTTTTTACTAGTTTTCAGTGCTCATGGCCGGCGACAAGCAGCCACGTCTGCCATCTCGCTTCTGCAGGTCTCTATAGATAGAGAGACACCATCGGAGGAACAGTGGACTGGACGGACAGGTCTTATGTATTTGCTCGATTTAATAATTGACATATTTTGAGAAATAATAGTTTTTATTTCTAATTAGAATAATAATCAATTCACTATTACTTTTCCAAATAACAAATCACTTACATTATTGTAATTTTGAGATAATTAATAATTATCTACATTATGAACGAATAATAACGCTTTGAATTGATTAAGTACATTATATTCTAAGAATTTTTTGTTTAGCAAAACTTTCCTTATATCTCTAAACATCTACAAGTAAACCATAAATAATTATATATTTATTTATATCTGAGTATGAAGCGACGAAATATAATATAAGATCAAACGAACTTCTAGAAGTGAAGTTCGATCGATATTATATGAGTCGCTTCATACTCAGATATAAGCTTTCCACCCACCCCTTTGTACCCTTTAGTCAGTTTTGCTAATCTATCTGTATCTCTAAAAGAATGAGGTACGATCACAAGACCGGTAACCAAGTAAGCTGGGGTGGGGTGTTGGTGACGTACTTGCCGGAAGTGGTAAGACACTTTCTAAAACAAGCAGTTTTCATACTCTTTAAAATAGTGCGAATCTGCCGAATACCTGGGAGGTACTACAAGTAAACCATAAATAATTATATATTTATTTATATCTTTCGTATGAAGCGACTCATATAATATCGATCGAACTTCACTTCTAGAAGTTCGTTTGATCTTATATTATTTGACGCAACAGCTTCGTTTGGAAATTAAGTTTTATGAAATTTCATTGAAATATCTACTGGTTGTTCATGATGGAAGAAACTATAAAATAAAAAATTTCGATAAATTAATCATTCGATGTATTGAGCGTTCGATATTTTAACCATTCGATATTTTGATCGTTCGATTATTTGTAAATTCGATATTTTGAACGTTCGATGTTTTGATCGTTCGATGTTTTAACCGTTCGATGTTTTGAGCGTTCGATGTACAGTGTTCGATATTTTGATTTTCGATCATTTGGTATTCGATATGGCGTAGGTAACCCGCCGGCATCTGTACCTACCTACTTCGTTCATAAAAAAGTGCAAAAATTAGTGGAACATTCATAGCACTGACATAACAATGATCTTTTAATCATAATGTGTTTACACACCTAGATTTTCATCATATTTATAAATTTTGCTTTAAGCTGTCAGTAAACTCATTGGAATTGTTTCGTAAACAACGAACTGGAATCCCTTGGACATTTGGCAAGTCTCCGATGGTTAGAGTCGTATCTACAAATGAGGAAGAGGACAACATGGAAACTCCTATTAAAACAGAATATGTGAATTCTGAAATGGACTTGGAGGATCAGAATGAAGGTATTATTTTTATTCATTACTTAAGTAACTTAAAATTTTGTCTAAATAATGAATGCCATGAAAGATCACTCACTGCCAAACCTTGTAGTACTAATATCCACAGGTTTGACACAGCTTTTATGAAAATGCTCTTATCCACACTTGGTTCCAACCAAACCGATTGAAGCTGTTACGAACTGGCCATCGGGCCGGGCGTGTAAATATTTTTTTGGGTTTGTGTTTTTATCTGTCTGTCTGTCACCCTTTTTTCTTTTGCTTTTGATCTGTCTTCGGCTGCTATTTCATGTAATTGGTTCGTATTATTTATCTTTATTATAATAATTATTTTCACTTAGTTTGAGCCTTCTCATTTCCCCTAGTTACAGAAGCTATATCCCGTTTCGGATTAAAAAAGATGGTCCCATTTTCAAAAAGTCCATTTAATTTTAGCATCTTATCTGGTCACAGGTGAAAAACCCCTTTTACATATTTTTAGGGTTCCGTACCCAAAGGGTGAAAACGACCCTATTACTAAGCCTCCGCTGTCCGTCTGTCCGTCTGTCTGTCTGTCTGTCACAAGGCTGTATCTCATGAACCGTGATAGCTAGACAGTTGAAATTTTCACAGATGATGTATTTCTGTACATATTTTTTAATAAGTTCTATGATAAAGAGACACTCACAAAAGCTTTCACTTCCGTAGACAAAGCTCTCTCGAGCTCGAGAAGAATAATGTTGCCACTAGTAAATATTTATAATTATTTCCATCATTTCTCTTAAAGGGCGTTCCTTTCTATACGTTTCACGACGCAAAACTCTTAAAACCGAGTTAAATATAGCCGTATGGATATAGTTCGTTTGCCTTCCTTTTATTGAGAGATTTTTGAAAAGATGACACAGACCAACGCACTTGTTAATTTAGTAATAAATATTGAAATCAATGTATGAAAATAATTTTAATTTACTTTTTTAAGTAAATAAATTAAAATTAAGTAAAATAAAAGTAAAAAAAATACTGAAGGGAAAAAAGTGTAATATTAGGAAACAATATTATTGAATAGGTAGGTACCTTTTTACAATAAATTATTTATTGTATTATTTTAATTTATTAAATTTATGAAAAAATTTAAGAATAAAAAATACTTATTCCTTATTTACTACTAGTAAATATTTATTATATTTCTTTTTTTATAAATTTTATAATTAAAAAGAATTCTTAAATACAATTTTTCATTTTTTTTCTTTCCGGACAGCTGTTTTTTTCGTTTGTGCTGTAACTTCTCTTCTTACCTTAATAAAATATAAACACGGCCAACTTAGATTTATTTTTATTGCGAAATTAAAAACTCAGAAAAAAAAATAAGTCGACAAATCTTTCTCGACCACTCGAAGGGTGGTAGACAAATTTCTCCCACTCAACTGTCAAATTAATGTCAGTTGAAGACAAAAGCTCGTGTTTGTCGACTTTTGACATTAGGCCACGACAAAGAACAATGCGAGTCTACGGTTGTAAAATGCGAGCATGAGTATCTCGATCTCAACCCGACAAAAGTGACATTTCGGTGTAGACAAGCCATTGTTCTGTGAGTCGAATCATATCTCGATGTTGGTCATGCTACGCGTGCTGGGGACAAATTGTCTTATTGAAAAATCTATCGCAATCGCTTTCATTTGACAGATGGATGTGACATATTGCTGCATTTCTTTAGTAAGTTTTTATTCGTGCGAAAAAGAAGCATCAATGTGTTACATCCTGAAAGCAATTGCGATAGATTTTGAAATTAGACAATAGAAAGGCTGGTTTAATAATTGTAATAAATTTAATTGTTTTCGCGGCGCTTGTAGACGCCATTAAGTTTTTTTAGCTCAATATTATAACATTATTAATATAATTATTGATGAGTTTTAGATGATGTAGATGGCATTCCTTTAGAAGAAGTTACCAACCAGGATTCATCTTCCGAATCCGAAGACAACACGCCTCTACAATATATTAGTAAACAGTGGAAAGAGGACCCTCACAAGCAAAAAACAAAAGTTAGTCTGATAAGAAGCAATGTATCTGAAATTACAACTTCTAAAAGTGAGTAGAAAAATTTAACTAATATTTTGGCCAGACTAATATAGTCTGGCCAAAAAGAGTACAAAATATAGGGGAGCCACTTTGTTTATTCATAATAAGTGTTATTTTATTATATGGCAACACTTGATTACTTCTCACAGTGTTTGATTTGACTCAAAAAAATTCCCTATGCCGTTTATTGCATAAATCGATCAAGAAATGCATTTTAAACGGCCGACTAGAACACCCAGGTGTCTATTTCAAATACTTTTTTTTATAAAAAATATTTTATATTTCGTGACCTTAACCTAAAAAAAGATTAAATAAATTCTGTAAGCGTATCTATCCAACATATATTTTTTTGGTTAATATAGTTTGATAAAGCATCTTTAGGCGCATATTTGCCAGTTTTTATTTTCGAAGTTTCATCACCTCTGGTTCATCATCATCATATCAGCCGCACGACACCCACTGCTGGGTATAGATCTCCACGACGATCGGTCCTGCGCTGCCTGCATCCACTGGCTTCCCGCGACCTTCACCAGATCGTCGGTCCACCTTGTCGTGGGTAGGCCACGGAGCGTTGTCCGGTGCGCGGTCGCCATTCTAGAACCTTTCCGCTCCAACGGCCATCGGTTCTTCTCGCTATGTGTCCCGCCCATTGCCACTTCAGCTGAGCAATCCTTCGAGCGATGTCGGTTACTTTAGTTCTCCTGCGGATCTCCTCGTTTCTGATTGAATCACGCAGGGAAACGCCGAGCATGGCTCTCTCCATTGCACGCTGGGTGACCTTGAGCCTCCTTATGAGACCCATAGTTAGCGACCACGTTTCACTGCCGTAAGTCATCACTGGCAACACACACTGTTCATAGACTTTCGTCTTGAGACACTGAGGTAAGTCGGACGCGAAGATTTTTCGAAGCTTCCCGAATGCAGCCCACCCGAGTTGGATTCGACGAGAGATCTCTTTCTCGAAGTTGGAGCTACCTAACTGGACTGCCTGTCCTAGGTATACGTAATGGTCAACAACTTCAAGTATAGTGTTCCCAACATGAACTGGAGAGGGTACCACATGGGCGTTTGACATAATTTTCGTCTTATCCATGTTCATCCTAAGACCCACTCTTTGGGAAGCACTACGGATATCTTCGAGCATTGTGTTCAGGTCTTCCATTGACTCAGCCATAAGGACTATATCATCGGCAAAACGAAGGTGTGTACTGGCCATTAATGTTGATGCCAAGTCATTTCCAGTCCAAGAGCTTAACGATGTCTGGAGGGTACATTGGATATTTTGTAGTGCAGGTACTTATTGATACAATAAACCAGTTAACTCCCGACCGCGCTGTTTCATTGCCGTATACCACACTGGCGACGCGGATATATTTAATCGAACCTTGTTATTCTCGTGTTAATAATGCCTTACGGTAAAATCGAACCATTTGATTTGTTTTCGGGACAGTGGGATATCTATGTGCGACGTTTAAAGCAGTTTATGTTATTAAATGAAATTAAAGATGAGCTCAAAGTGGCCACGTTGGTTACGGTAGTGGGTGAACGTACCTATAACGTTATCTGCGATTTATGTGTACCGGAAATACCGGAAAATAAAAAGTTCGACGATTTAGTGAGGATTATGCAAAACCATCTTCAACCACATCGCTCAGAAATAGCCGAAAGGCAGGTGTTTCGTGACCGAAAACAAAATGGAAATGAATCCGTGGCAGATTTTCTACAACAATTAAAACATTTGGCTATTAATTGTAATTTTGGAAGCAACCTAGAAGAAAATTTGCGTGATCAGTTCGTGATCGGGTTAGCGAGCGGCGAGGTCAAATCAAGATTGTTTACGGAAAAAAAACTGACATATCATAAGGCGGTGGAGTTAGCCTTGGGTCTCGAAGCTGCGGAAAAGCATGTAGAAAAAGTGAGCGGGCGAGCAAGCATAGGAGGGGCTGGCCCCGCCGCGGGCTTTGGCAGTTCGGGAGGCGGCGATGACGGTGCGAGCGGAGCTGGGGGCAGCGGCGGTGGCGCAGGCGGCGGCACGGGCGAGGGCCTGCACGCGGTGCGAGCCGCTCGCGGGGCGCGCCAGCAAACGCCCTACCCGGGAACGCCATGCTGGAGGTGTGGAAAGCCACACCGAGCAGATAAGTGTAGATTTAAAATGTATACGTGCGATAATTGTCAAGGTAAAGGGCATTTAAAAGTGATGTGTAAAGCAACGGGCAACAAAAAATATAAAAGTCATAATTTCATAATGAGCGACTCCGACAGTGAAATGTACAATATAAGAGCGGTATCTGCGGGTGACAAACCATATTTTATTAATGTTCAAATAGAGGACAATTTTCTTAAATGTGAATTAGATACGGGAAGTAAAATTTCCGCCATAAATGAAGAGTGTTATAACAGTTTATTTTCTAAGTATAAAATTTTTAAAGATAGTATAAAATTGTGTTCGTACTCAGGCTCACAAATTGAACCGATCGGGTATATTCTAGTGAACGCAACCATCGAAGGAACTCACGAGACAAATTTGCTGTTATATGTAATAAAAAATGGCAGTCGTCCTTTAATTGGTAGATGTTGGATTCGTCGTTTTAATATTAATCAGCTTGTTATAAATAATATTTTGTTAAATGAAAGCGACATGGAATTGCCCGAACGGTTTATTGATGAGCTAAAAGAAAGTTATCCATCAGTGTTTACCAATAATCTAGGAACATGTAAACGCGAGATCCGATTACAGCTCAGTGACAACGAACCGGTTTACGTGCGGGCGCGGCCCGTGCCGCTGGCGCTGCGAGCCGCGGTGGAGAAGGAACTCGCTCGGTAAAAATCTGACAAAATTCTTAGTCATTACAATCCGTCGCTGCCTTTAGTGTTATCAGTCGACAGCAGTGCGTACGGAGTAGGGGCGGTTCTTGCGCATCGATATCCGGACGGCATGGAACGGCCAGTCAGCTGTGCGTCGAGAACGCTAAGCGACGCAGAAAAAAAATATAGTCAGCTGGACAAAGAGGCACTCGCAATAATTTATGGAGTACAAAAACACCATCAGTATTTATTTGGTAGGAATTTTACTCTTAAAACAGATCACAAACCTTTAATATATATTTTCGGCCCAAAGGGGGGGATACCACAAACAGCGGCCAGTAGGTTGCAGCGTTGGGCTGTGAAGTTGGCAGCATATGACTATGAAATTGAGTACGTCACGTCTAAGAACAATGTAAATGCAGATGCGCTGTCTCGTTTGCCCCTGTCGACCTCGCAAGGGCAGCCGCAGGCGAGCAGTGACGACGGGGACCAAGAATATCATTACTTGTTATTTACAGAGGAAACACTTCCCGTAAGTTATAAAGATATAGCGTTAGAAACTAAGCGTGATAGAATTTTAAGTCGTATTTATGGGTATATTATGTTTGGTTGGCCGGATAAATGTGAAGTGGAAGAGGAAAAACCGTTTTATTTTCGCAGAATGGAATTGTACGTAGTACAAGGTTGTATTTTATATAAATATAGGGTTGTCATACCGCCTAAATTACAGAATCAAGTGTTAGTGGAGATACACGAAGGGCATTTAGGAATAGTTAAATGTGAGCATGCCACTACGGGGGTGGCCCCGGCCGTGGCGCTGATAGGACGGCGATTGCGCAGCCGTTTGGACGGGTTACGTCCTAACACCGCAAATAAAGTGTGCGAAGCACAACATAAACAAATTGAAGCAGCGGGAGGCACTGTCAGAAATTTTGATATTGGGTCACATGTACTCGCTCGTGATTATTCTAATAGGAATAATAAAAAATGGGTAGAAGGCCAAATCATTGACCAAACAGGGCCAGTATCATATAAAATTAAAATGAACAATGGTACAGTAAGTCGCAGACATTCTGATCAGTTATTGTCAGTAAAAAAAAGATTTTCAACAGCTTTAGCAACAGCTAATGAATCAGAGAGTGACCCTGAGATAGAAACCGTGCCGAAAAATGCTTCAATTTTGGATAGGGATAGCAGCGAAGACGCGAATGTAGTGACTAGAGAAAGTGAAATTTCGGAAATGAAACAGGATCCACCTGCATCCGTTTCTCCAAAATCGACCCTGGACCTAGCTACAAAAAAAGAAGTCAGCGAGCGTGCAAAAAGGGCATTTATTCGAGATTTGAGAAAAGTAAAGGATGGAGTAGGAGTAGATAAAAATAAGGATTAGATAAAAAATATTTAAGGCTAATAATAGCGTTAGGTACGTACAAAAAAAATAAAAAATAAAAGCTTTCTTTTCTTCAACTAATGTGTTATTAAATAGATTAGGTATATTGGAACAAAATGGTTCCATAATTATTATGGGTAATTTTGTATCGAGTACAGTTTTAGTATGAAGTTACTATGTTTATTTACAATTTTAGTTTTTTTTCTTTCCTTTTCTTTATGTTAAGTTAAATTAAAAATTCAGCTAACTATGTGATTATGGCAGGGGTACTTTTGTAATATTTAACATGATTAAACATACACAAAGTATAAGCTTGTTTACCTACACATGATTAACGTATAAATTAAGCAAATTCTTGTTTTCACTATACAAAAAAATGTGTATTGGATAAATTGTTACTTCAAAAAAATCTACGTACCTAAGTCAAGTACCTACCTACTAAGCTTTTTATACACGTCACTGTATTAAAGTTAAGAGTAGGTGTGTTAATTAAGATGTTTACTTAATTTACTCTAAAATTTGTTTTCTAAACTTAAGGGGGAGATGTGGAGGGTACATTGGATATTTTGTAGTGCAGGTACTTATTGATACAATAAACCAGTTAACTCCCGACCGCGCTGTTTCATTGCCGTATACCACAATGTCCTCCAATGCAGCTGTGAACAGTTTCGGAGAAATAACATCTCCCTGTCTCACACCACGCTGCAGTTGGATAGGATTTGTGTTCTGGTTCTGTACTCGGATCGTCATGGTGGCATTTTGGTATAAGTACCTCAACACCTCTATATACCTATAGTCCACTTGGGACCTTTGGAGAGACTGCAGCACCGCCCAGGTTTCAATCGAATCAAAGGCTTTCTCATAGTCCATGAACGCCAAGCAAAGTGGCTGATTATACTCCTCAGTCTTCTGTATAACCTGCCGCAGCGTATGGATGTGGTCTATCGTGCTAAAGCCTTTTCGGAACCCGGCTTGTTCGGGAGGTTGGAAGTCGTCGAACTTGCGAGCGAGACGATTCGTAAGGACTCTCGAAAACAACTTATAGACATGACTCAGAAGCGAGATGGGTCTATAGTTCTTTAAGAGGGACTTGTCACCTTTTTTAAAGAACAAGATCACCTCACTTATTTCCATGTCTTTGGCGTTCTGTCCTGGACGATGACGGAATTAAAGAGCTTCTGGAGGACTTTAAGTATCGGCTTACCGCCCGCTCTCAGAAGTTCTGTAGTGATTCCATCGTCACCCGCCGCCTTGTTGTTTTTCAGCTGTTTGAGAGCCATACTAATCTCGTACAGACTGACGGACGTCCGGGATATCTTCGGTATAGTGTCGGGTAAGCTTGGCTCTGGGGTCTTTAGCCTTGCTTTCAACAGGTGTCTCTCGCGAAGACTTTGGAGCCTTTATTCCGCTCGATGGCGTCTTTAATACGATTTGTATTAAATTGGCGAAGGTCGCTCGTCAAAGACTGCCGATAACTATTAACATCTACTGAACTCTGGAGCCTCATTTCACGTCTCTGATCCATGAGTAGGAATGTGTGGTCGGAGAGTTTCTTTATCTTGGGACGGCGGGTCTTAAAGAACTTGGACCCTACCGTACGGACAGTATCCACCACCATGTTGTTTAGATCGTCCACATCTATGCTGTTCTCAAGGGCTTCGAAGCGGTTTTGGAGTTCGAGTTGAAAGCTCTCGGGGTTTTGAATATGGGCCTGCAATGGTCGAATTGTTGATTTTATCAGTCGAGATCTTTCCAGCTTTGGGTTGATATTAAATGTGCCACGTACCAATCGGTGATCGCTCCCCGTCTTAACAGCGTTGATCACAGTGACATTGAATATTTGCTTTTTCGTCGACATGATAAAATCTATCTCATTTCTGACTGTACCGTCCGGACTGACCCAGGTCCACTTCCGGCTTTCCGGCTTTTTGAAGAAGGAGTTCATCATAAAGAGGTTCTCCTTCTACATAAAGTCAGCCAGCATCTGGCCTCTGTCATTCCGTTGCCCAACTCCAAATTGCCCCACTCTCAGCTCATCACCGCATCGTTTCCCCAACTTTACATTGAAGTCCCCCATCACAACAGTGTAGTGGGTTTTGTAGCTATGCATGGCTTTAGAGATCTCCTCATACATAGCCTCCACTTCGACATCTTGGTGTGTCGAGGTCGGTGCGTAAACCTGTATAACATTCAGCGAACACCGTTTGGATATTCTGAGTATAAGGTACGCCACCCTGGTCGACACACTTCCGATGGTAATCACGTTGTTGACAAGGGACTTGTGAACGATGAACCCGACACAACCTGGGGACTGTTGGTCGCCCTCCCGGTAGTAAAGCAAGTTGCCGGAGTTGAGGATTATCGAGTCATCTCCCGCTCTTCGGACTTCAGATAACCCGATAATGTCCCAGTGTACCTTGCCATAATCATAGGGGGGTTTGCCATAATCGCTACGCTTGGCAGGCGGGTTTTCGATCGCAGTAGGCCAAGGTTTTTTGGAGACGCTGCTGCCCGTCTCTTGAAGGCTATGCTCCCGTAGTCGCCTTTTACGATGATAGGGGGTAGTGCTATTCTAGGCCGGCACATACACGGCCTCTGGTTATCGTGTTATTATTATTTTTCAGAATTTTTTTTTTCTCCAAAAAAACTCAAAAGTGCGACTTGTGACTAGTACTGAAAGATTGCTCTTTATTAGGTCTATAGTTGATAAAAAAATCACGTTGCTTTATTGCGGCGTTTACGAGTTATTGAATTTCATTATAAACTTGACCTTGACCTTGACGTTTACGAGTCAAAATAAACTTGACCTTTAATTTTAGTTATAATGATTCAAGTTTTTCTCTTAAATTACAATACTGTATATTATTTACACATAAAATATATCTTATACATAGGTTTTTCAAGTAATATACCATAATATTACCTCTAGGTGCAAACATAAAAAAATTAATAGATAGTGAAATTTTTTGGAGGTGGGAATCTAAAGTAGATGAATTTAAGATTAATTGTGACAAAAAATAAAGGTCAATTTATTTTGAAATTCGATAATTCATAAACATTAAGGTCAAGTTTATTTTGAAATTCAATAACTCGTAAACGCCGCAATAAAGCTACGTGATTTTTTTATCAATTATAGACCTAATTAAGAGCAATATTTCAGTACTAGTCAAAAGCTGCACTTTTGAGTTTTTTGGGAGAAAAAAAAAATAACACGATAACCAGACGTGAAACTCCGAAAATAAAAACTGACAAATATGCGCCTAAAGATGCTTTATCAAACTATATTAACCAAAAAAATATATGTTGATTAGATACGGTTACAGAATTTATTTAATCTTTTTTTTAGGTTAAGGTCATGAAATATAAAATATTTTTTTATAAAAAAAAGTATTTGAAATAGACACCTGGGTGTTCTAGTCGGCCGTTTAAAATGCATTTCTTGATCGATTTATGCAATAAACGGCATAGGGAATTTTTTTGAGTCAAATCAAACACTGTGCTTCTGTATGGAAAGACCACTGTTCCTAGCGAGTAACTGAGTAATAATTTAAGAAAATAAATGTTTACCCTGACCTCCATGAATTTATTGAAATTATCTATAATTATTTACCTATATTAATTATCTAAAAAATAATAATCATGACAGCTTTTCTATGCAGACTTGTACTCTAACGCCGCCTGTCCACCGCCCGTCGGCACCGGGACGGCATGACGGCGCCGATATAGCGGTACATACATCCACCTGTCCACCGACAACCCGTCCCGTCAGATATCATTATAACGCCGTTTGACCACCGTTGACGTCAATGGAACGTCACCGAGACGCGATGACGACGCCGAAGTTATATTTAGACATCAAGTTGACGGGACGTGTTGTCGGTGGGCCGCCGTCATCCCGTCCCGGTGACGGCGGCGGTAGACAAACGACGTAAAGCGGAAACTACATTAGGCTCACGTGGGCCACGTACGCTGATCTGGGCGCGTCCAAAAATGAACTCTATGAACGCGTCAGAATAAATACTTTTCGTTGAGTCGCGTAAAATCTACACATTAATGATGTTATTTACTTGTAGTTTTGGAGCCAGACGCACGAGAGATAATTCTGTTTAAAGAGGAACAACTACAACGAATGCTGGAGAGACCGGAGTCACTAAATTATCAAAATTCAAAGTTTAAATGTGATTTATGCTATAAAGGATTTTTGGACATAAAGGCTTTTAAAAATCATCAGGAAAAACATGATGAGGTAAGTCTCTTATATTATTATTAATAACTTTATTTTTTACAAAATAGAAGCAAGTACAAGACTTTCATTGTAGAAATCGCGAGTTGTTGCACCTGTTCCGCGGGCTGATTATCTAATTAAAAACCACCTAGCGACTGGTTGCAGTTCACAGATGATCGTGATCTATTGCTACTTCTTTTTGGGTTAAAAAAAACAAACCAAAGAAAAGTGGCAATGTATGTCAAGTGCAACCGGTCGCTAAATAGTTTCTTTTTAGATAATCAGGGTGCCGGTTTCATAGTTATAGAAAAACTTGCGAAATTTTGAATGATTTTTGATAAATATCTTAAGCCCGGTACAGATTATGTGCATATGTCGTAGGATAATTGTAAAAATAGGATTTTTATAAAAATCCTAGTATGATTGTAAAATACCGGATAATTAGAATCTAAGACAGATTTTTGCAATCGTCCGAGTGATGTTTAGGATTTTTACAAAAATCCAGCGTATCTTAGGTAAATCGTCAATGATCATCACTTTGCGCACGCTGATTGGCTGATGTAAACGTTATGGGCTGACGGATGCTCTGATTGGCTAACAGCAACATTCATTGCGTCCATTGTTATTATTGTGATTATTGAGAAATATTTTTCCAGCGTTTTGTTCGAATTTTACGTTTTTTATTAAAAAAAGAAATAAAGTGCTCAAATCAATCAAGAGACATTAATGTACGATGAGTGAAGTGAGTGAAGTGGATATTATACAAATGCTGGGCTCGATCAGTGCAGACAATTTAGAGGTTAAGTAATAACCGAAAAATAATTTTACTACACAGAGCTAAGAAAGTTCTACAGCGCTCGTCAACATGCTTGTGCAAAACCTTGTTAAAACTTTAATTGAAGAATTTAATTAGGCAAAATTGCGAAATAATCCGAAAACCCATCAGCAATATGTTCTGACCAATCAGATTGAAGATGTCGTAAATCGTCTCTTAGATTATCCAATCAGCATTCAAGTTTACAATTATCCGAAACATACTTGGATTTTTACAAAGATCCAAAAAATTTCTCGGACGATTGCAAAAATCTATCTTAGATTACAATTATCCGGTTCTTTACAATCGACCTAGGATTTTTGTAAAGATCCGGCTTATACGATTATCCTACGACACATACAACACACAACATTATCCATACACTTGAATGTGCATTCGTAGCGCGTTCGTTGTTCCCGCCGATCGTCGGTTTGTGCGACGAACATTTGAGTGCGCGCAGTGTCATTCGCGTTGGTTGTGCGCGCCGCGAACAAGCACCTACTCGTACGGTACTGGAGCGGCTCCATGGCGTGCGCGCGTAGACTGCCGGGAACAGGCGGTCGCAGGTGAAGCGCGCAGAGGCCGGCCACATTGTACTAGTGGTGCGTTGCGGGTTCGGCGCGGCGCGTCGCGTTGTAGGTACCGGGCTTATGTGCGACTCACAACGAGCTGTTGTTAATCTATCGTTAAAACATTGCCTCACAGGTGCTGCACTTACCCAAGAAACGTAAATCATATACTGATACTAAAAAGGAAAGCCTGAAAACTCAATCACCCTTAGAAAAAACCGATAAAAGTGAGGAAAATAAGGCACAGAACGAAGATAATAGGAAATACAAATGTAGTTATTCTACGAAATGTTTTAATAATAGCAGTAATATAACTACTCATGTAAAAATCCATAAAGGTGAGAAACCATACAAATGTAGTTATTGTACGAAATGTTTTACTAAAAGCGATCACCTAACTAGACATGTAAGAATTCATACAGGAGAGAAACCATACAAATGTAGTTATTGTACGAAATGTTTTAGTCGAAACGATGATTTAGCTGGACATGTAAGAATTCATACAGGTGAGAAACCATACAAATGTAGTTATTGTACGAAATATTTTTCTGTCAGCAGTGCTTTAGCTGCACATGTAAGAATTCATACAGGAGAGAAACCATACAAATGTAGTTATTGTACGAAATGTTTTACTACAAGCGGTGAGTTAACAAGACATGCAAGAATTCATAGAGGGGAGAAACCATACAAATGTAGTTATTGTACGAAATGTTTTTCTGTCAACAGTGCTTTAGCTACACATGTAAGAATTCATACAGGAGAGAAACCATACAAATGTAGTTATTGTACGAAATGTTTTACTACAAGCGGTGAGTTAACAAGACATGCAAGAATTCATACAGGTGAGAAACCATACAAATGTAGTTATTGTACGAAATGTTTTTCTGTTAGCAGTGCTTTAGCTAAACATGTAAGAATTCATACAGGAGAGAAACCATACAAATGTAGTTATTGTACGAAATGTTTTACTACAAGCGGTGAGTTAACAAGACATGTAAGAATTCATAGAGGGGAGAAACCATACAAATGTAGTTATTGTACGAAATGTTTTTCTGACAGAAGTGTTTTATCTCTACATATGATAAGAATTCATACAGGAGAGAAACCATACAAATGTAGTTATTGTACGAAATGTTTTACTACAAGCGGTGACTTAGCTAGACATGTAAGAATTCATACAGGAGAGAAACCATACAATTGTAGTTATTGTACGAAATGTTTTACTCAAAGCAGTAATTTAGCTACACATGTAAAAATTCATAAAGGTGGGAAAGATAGTTAATACCATTATCAATGAATCAGTTTTTGTAAATTAATTAATATTGCAGTTTGTTTTTAAGATAAGATTATCTGACAATAATCACCTATTTTCACTATTGGAACATCGCAATAGGGAGTGTTACCTACACAAGATATACAAAAAAACAGTGTACCTATATGTATATACAAAAAAAGAGTGTCAATGATTTATTGAAAGGATTTTGATGTTTTTGTTTGTCTCGCTCGATCTCTGCTAAAAGAATTTAGCTATAAAGTCATTTTAGAACTGTAATTCAGTTACATAAAATAGCTGTGATGTAGTCTGTCTAACGAAAGCTGTCACGTGGTTGGAAATGGAACTAATTTTGCGCCTTATTATAAGGGTCAGTTTCCAATGACATGTTAATTTAACAGGGAAAGTGGCGCCCCCATTTGGATGCCAGTCTTCGTTAGACAGACTCATTAAGGCTGCGCAGTCTGCACACAAGCGCCGCTATTGGAAAAAAGTCGCGTGCTGAAATAGTTAAAGATGAATTTGTAAATTATCTCTCTGGGGTGCACTCTGAACAAGCTTTGTGGTACTCTTTATCACTTAAGCAATATTTTCTAGCCTGTCGTTTAGTTTAATGGACTTCTATTGTTAAAAGTGGCAATTTTTCGCAATAAAAGTCCATATAACTAAACGACAAGCTAGAAAATATTGTTTAAGTAATAAAAAGTACCACAAAGCTTGTTCGGAGTGCACTGCAGTGAGATAATTCATAATTTATTTTTTATTTAAGATTTTATAATGATTTTATTTCTAATGGCGCCGCTAGATACCGCTAGTGTGCATATTGCGCGCTCTTGTGATATATAATCCGTCTCAGTGGCGCCCCATCATATGACAATTTTACTTGCTCAGTAGCAACCAACCAAAATTCGCATACATCGATATGTCTATCAATATATCGATTCGCATACATAACATACAGTCTGTCAAAAAACTCATGAAATCAATGGGGGAGTCACTGTCATTGTCATGGGTGTTGATGTATGGCAACACTTGACTACTTTGTATGCAGCAACCACAACCCCGTGTTGCTAGTATAAGTAATTTTAGTTCCGTTTCATGAGTTTCTTGGCAGACAACAACACTGACACTACCTATATATATGTAACAATAACTCTCTCCGATCCTGAAACAGGTGTTGCTGAAACTGAACAACTTTCTCTAAGAAACATAGGTCGAAAAACAAAAAAAAAATTCGTACTCTCATACAAAATGTATTAGTCAGCTGGCCGACGAAAAAAAATTCATGGCACCTGTTTCAGGATCGGACAGGGTTTTTGATACATCTATATATATAAAATTCAAAGTCCTGACTGACTGACTGAGTGAGATATCAACGCACAGCCCAAACTACTGAACCTAGAGACTTGAAATTTTGCACACAGGTACCTTATACAGTGTAGGCATCCACTAAGGATTTTTGAAAATTCCATCCCTAAGGGGATGAAATAAGGGATGAAAGTTTGTATGAAAGTCCCTCAGTTTTGATGCTAGGATCTTCAAATTTTGTATTTAGGCTGATGATTGAAAATTAATAAATACGTGTATCATCGTTTTTCAAAATGCTACCCCCGAAGGGGTGAAAAGGGGGATGAAGTTGAGTATAGAAAAAAATCCTTAATTTTCAAAGTAAAAATCGCTAAATTTATAATTTAGCCTTATGGATGGAAATATAGCGCAACGTATATGGTTAATGGTAGTATTTTAACCCCTATGGGGATGAAATGGGGTAAATAAACCTAAAATAGATATGGATGTCGTTATTGGGGTTTTCTGGGATGACGATTGCGAAAATGACATTTATTTTGAAGTCCAACACGGTAGACATGATTTAACCCCTAAACGGGTAAAAATTGGGTTCAAATCTGGTATGGAAAACAATATAAAATATACATTACACATTAAAACTTCGTACGAGCAAGTCTAAAAATAAATAGACAAACATATATTTTGTGGTTTTTAAAATCAACCCCTTAGGGTGTAAATGGGGTAAGTAAACATAAAAATCGATATGGATGTCGTTCTTGAGGTTTTATGGGATGGTGATTGCGAAAATGACATTTATTTTGAAGTACAACACTGTGGACATGATTTAACCGCTAAAGGGGTGAAAATGGGGTGCAAATTGTGTGTGGAAAAAGAATATAAAATAGACATTACAACTCTGAAATTCTTAGAAGCATGTCTCAAAATAAATAGGCAAATATATATTTTGTTATTTTGAAAATCATCCCTTAGGGGGTAAATGGAGTAAGTTAACATGAAAATCGATGTGGATGTTGTTCTTAAGGTTTTATGGGATGAGGAATGCGAAAATGACATTTATTTTGAAGTCCAACACGGTGGACATGATTCAGCCGCAGGGGACGGGAACGGGAACGGGAACGGGAACGGGAACGCAAACGCGATCGCTCGAAAGCGAACGCGAACGGGAACGGAAACCGGGGACAGGAACGGGACCAAACGGGAACGGAAAAGGGTAAAGAAACGGGAACAGGATACTACTAATATCTCTGGACCCACTTCTGATTGTTGTAATTAACTAGCTTCCGCCCGCGACTTCGTCCGCGTGGATATTAGAGAAAATCCTTAGGGAACCTTCAACCAGAATCCGACCAGCCGATTTTATGCGATTAGGCCGGTCCCCACCAAGCGCGAAGCCTCGTGCGAGGCCTGCCACACGCGGCAAACGTTTTGCCTCGCGAGGCAGCGCGCTTGGTGGGGACCGGCCTAATCGCATAAAATCGGCTGGTCGGATTCTGGTTGAAGGTTCCCTAAGGATTTTCTCTAATATCCACGCGGACGAAGTCGCGGGCGGAAGCTAGTCTCTTATATAAAAGTGAAGGGGTGACTGACATATCAACGCACAGCCCAAACCACTGGACCTAGAGACTTGAAATTTTGTGCATATATACTTTACACAGTGTAGGCATCCACTAAGAAGGGATTTTTGGGAATTCCGCCCCTGAAGGGGTGAAACGGGGGTTCAAAGTTTGTATGGAAAAAAAAATATTAAATAGACATTTCGACTTGAAACTTCGTAGGAGTACTTCTTCAAACAAATAACCAAACACGTGTTTCGTGGTTTTCCGAAAATCAACCCTTTAGGGGGTCAATGGGGTAAAAAAGTCCAAAATCGATTGAAAAATCAGCGCACAGCCCAAACCGCTAGAGCTAGAGACTTGAAATTACGTACAAAGATACTTTACACAGTGTAAACATCCACTAAGAAAGGATTTTTGGAAATTGCGCCCCTAAAGGGGTGAAATGGGGGTTCAAAGTTTGCACGGAAAAAAATATTAAATAGACATTTCGACTTGAAACTTCGTAGGAATACTCCTTAAAACAAATAAGTAAGCACGTCTTTCGTGGTTTTCCGAAAATCAACCCTTTAGGTGGTAATTGGGGCAAAAAAGCCCAAAATGACTGACAAATCAACGCACAGCCTAAACTACTGGACCTAGAGATTTGAAATTTTGCACACAGATACCTTATATAGTGCAAGCATCGACTAAGGAAGGATTTTTGAAAATTCTATTCCTAAATGGATGAAATAAGGGATGAAATTTTGTATGAAAGTCCCTCAGTATTGAAGCTAGGATCTCCAAATTTTGTGTTTAGGCTGACGATTGAAAACTAATAAATACGTGTCTGAGCGTTTTTCTAAATTCTACCCCCGAAGGGGTGAAAAGGGGGATGAAGTTGTGTATAGAAGAAAATCCTTCATTTTCGAAGTAAAAATCGCTAAATTTATAATTTAGGCTTCTGGATGGAAATTTAACGCAACTCATATTGTTATTGTTTGTATTTTAACCCCTATGGGGATGAAATGGGGTAAATAGATCTAAAAATAGATATGGATGTCGTCATTGGGGTTTTCTAGGATGACGATTGCGAAAATGACATTTATTTTGAAGTACAACACGGTGGACATGATTTAACCCCTAAAGGGGTGAAAATGGGGTTAAATTTTGTATGGAAAAAGAATATAAATTGACATGACAACTTCAAATTTCGTAGGGGCACGTCTAAAAGTAAAATATTTATTTTATTCGGTTTTTATTAATTGTTATTATAGCGGCAACAGAAATACATCATCTGTGAGAATTTCAACTGTCTACCTGTTGTTTTTATTAATATAAAGTAAAAAACGTCAAAAAATCATGTTTGTTGTATGGGAGCCCCCCTTAAATATTTATTTTATTATATTTTTAGTATTTGTTGTTATAGCGGCAACAGAAATACATCATCTGAGAAAATTTCAACTCTCTAGCTATCACGGTTCATGAGATACTGGTGACAGACAGACAGACAGACAGACGGACAGCGGAGGCTTAGTAATAGGGTCCCGTTTTTACCCTTTGGGTACGGAACCCTAAAAATCGATATGGATGTCGTTCTTAGATTTTATGGAATGGTGATTGCGAAAATGAGATTTATTTTGAAGTCCAACGCGGTGGACATGACACATCATGGACCCGGACCTGGACATGCACATCCAGGGAACGGGAACGGGCACGGGCACGGGAACGGGAACGGAACGGAACGGGAAAGGAACGGGAACGGAACTGGAAAAGGGGACGGGAACGGGTATGGGACGGGAACGGAACGGGAACGGGAGGTGAACGGGAAAAGGGGACGGGAACGGGTATGGGACGGGAACGGGAGGTGAACGGGACAGGAACGGACGGGAACAGAACGGGAACGGGATGTGAACGGGAACGGGAAGCATAAAAATTACTGGTCGGAAAGTTCTCTAAGTATTTTTTCTAACATCCACGCGGACGAAGTCGCGGGCAGAAGCTAATCCCGTATAAAACTCTGTTATTTATAATGATATCTAAAGTGACCACTTTGATCTTTGAGCATTATTCTTTCATTTTACTGTAATAACAGCTGACTAGGTTAGGTACGACTTTTTACAAGGGTTATGTCTAAATAAACTATGGTTTTGCGATAAATTACGTTGGTAGATATTACGCGAGTGATATTTTTCCTATTGATAACTGCTTACGAATAAGTAAGTGGGTGCGTAAATTAAAACAAACTTGTATGTGTTTTATAAAGTTTTATAATATTGACTGGATTTTCTTCTACAAGTTGAATCTAATTGTTAATGATTGCGCTGTTATAGTGATTGAATGAATGTTTAAATAAAGAATAAGTCCAATAACATCTGTCTGTATGAAATCGAGCACAAACAATTACTTCCATTTTCGGAGGTAGATGGCGTTGTGTAAATTCATCAACATTAGACTTTGATATTGTAAACGAAATCGATAGTTTTTGAGTTACTAACAATTTGTTGGATGTAGGTATAAATGGACGAGGTTTTAATCATCCGTTCATCACCGAGGATGAAAACCTGATGATACCTACTATTAGGTAATTAATTACCTACTTTAATATAGTGGTATGATTTTATTAACTTAAAGTTATTTTTAGTTATTTTTACAATTTGTATTAATTTAAGTATTAGGTTATTGCGTGAAACCTACCTATCTATAGGCCGACCGGTTCAATGAGTCCCCTCCTGCGGGGCACAGGGGCGCGGGGAAAGACGAGAACGGGGAGCGCGAGAGGTGCGGGCGGCAGGCGCATTTTTGCCTAAACTCAGTTCGCTGGCAACGCGGCTAGCGATCGCACGTGTTAAAAGTTGCGGACGCTTTGTGAGATTACACATGAGATTACATTATCAAGATGCGTCGAAATATTTTCGGACATAAAATGAATAATCAGTGAAAGCAAATGAATTTTAGCGTATACGAATATTTTAGAAAAAAAAACTGGATCCAAATCATGCTGAAATGAAATGAGATGATTGACTCATAATTTTGTTTAATCTTGCATAATAAATTGTACATAAGTTTATTAACCAATATTTTAATATACTATCTACATAGTTATAGTTGGTTTCATTCAAATTTTGTAGTCATCAATTAATTTTCTAATAAAAAAATAGCCACTTGTTCACCGTTAATCACTGTGACGTCACATATCTTAAGAACTGTCCAGTGCATATTTCGCCTCTCGTGTATCGCCCGCAGCCCGCACCCCTCACGCTCCCTGTTGTCGCGTCCCCCCGCGCCCCTGTGCCCCGCAGGAGGGGACTCATTTAACCGGTCGGCCTATCTATATATATAAAATTCAAAGCACAGCACAAACCATTGAACCTAGAGACTTTAAATTTTGCACATAGATACCTTCTATAGTGTTGGCATTCACTAAGAATGGATTTTTGAAAATTCCATCCTTAAGGGGATGAAATAAGGGATGAAAGTTTGTATGAAAGTCCCTCAGTTTTGATGCTAGGATCTTCATATTTTGTGTTTAAGCTGATGGTTGAAAATCAATAAATACGTGTATCATCGTTTTTCAAAATTCTACACCCGAAGGGGTGAAAAGGGGGATGAAGTTATGTATAGAAGAAAATCCTTACTTTTCAAAGTAAAAATCGCTAAATTTATAATTTAGGCTTATGGATGGAAAAATAACGCAACGTATATTGTTATTGGTAGTATTTAAACCCCTATATGAAATGGGGTAAATAAACCTAAAATAGATATGGATGTCGTTATTGGGGGTTTCTGGGATGACGATTGCGAAAATGACATTTATTTTGAAGTTCAACACGGTCGACATGATTTAACCCCTAAAGGCGTGAAAATTGGGTTTAAATTTGGTATGGAAATCAATATAAAATAGACATTACAACTTAAAACTTCGTACGAGCATGTCTAAAAATAAATAGGCAAACATATATTTTGTGGTTTTTAAAATCAACCCCTTAGGGGGTAAATGGGTAAGTAAACATAAAAATCGATATGGATGTCGTTCTTGAGGTTTTATGGGATGGTGATTGCGAAAATGAAATTTATTATGAATTGCAACACTGTGAACATGATTTAACCGCTAAAGGGGTGAAAATGGGGTGAAAATTATGTATGGAAAAATAATATATAAAATAGACATTACAACTCTGAAATTCTTAGAAGCATGTCTAAAAATAAATAGGCAAACATATATTTTGTTCTTTTCAAAATCATCCCTTAGGGGGTAAATGGGGTAAGTAAACATGAAAATTGATATGGATGTCGTTCTTGAGGAAGTCCAACACGGTGGACATGCTTCAGCCCCAGGGGACGGGAACGGGAACGCAAACGCGATCGCTTGAAAGCGAACGGGAACGGAAACCGGGAATAGGAACGGGACCGAACGGGAACGGAAAAGGGTAAAAAAACGGGAACGGGATACTACTTATATTTCTGGACCCAATTCTGATTATTGTAATAAACTAAAGAAGCTAGTAATATATAAAATCGTTAAACCAGAACGAGACAAAAAGCGAGATGGCGCTCTACAAAACTTTCTTGACACGTTTCTCTTAAACGGCACAATATTTCTCGGGAATTTGTGTATAATTCGATTCCTTGATGGCGAGAATCGCGAAAAACCCAAGAAAATATGACATTGGGTGTAGAAATGTTGAATTATAAGCAATATAAAATCGCAAATTTTCATAATAATATAAGTAATATTATTTTCGCAGGGTTGCTCAGTTACCTACCACTGACTGACTTTATAAGTCTTATAACCTGTTGATTTTCTCTGATTGTCATCTCAATAATTGTCATGTGATTGTCATTAGAGCATGCAAAAAATTATTATTTTATAATATAAAATGAGAGAGAAATCACGTTTTTATTTCGTCGATTAAATATTGCCATCAGTGTCAATTTAAATTTAATAATTTCAACTGTTTTGGTGCGAAATGAAACTAGCGGACTGTAGGTATTTGATGGATGTAATAGGTAAAGTTCAATGGCAAGCAAAAGGGACGTTAATAATTTAGATATATATGCGGCCGTTCGAATGCGAAGAGTGATTCCGGTTGGCGGTCCGCTCCAAGCTGCTGATGGGTCTTTCTGACGGTTGTGGACACGGTATAGACGTGAGAGGTCGTCCAATTAAAAAATGTGAAGGGGTAAGGGCTGTAAAGTCGGAAGGATCGGAGGAGAGAGGAGTCAAAGGACGGGAGTTTAAAACGGCCTCTATTTGACACAGACAGGTTGCTAGCTCTTCATATGTGAAGTGAGTGAGATTTAATAACCGTCTGAGATGGTGCTTCGTGGACCGAACAGCGGCTTCCGCCAGGCCGTTGAAATGAGGGGAATAAGGAGGCGCAAATTCAAATTTGATGCCTTTTTCGACGATTTCAGATGCAACATTCGAACCGGTCAAAAACTGTTGCAACTCATTATTGGCTCCAACAAAATTGGTTCCGTTATCGGACAATATACTATAAGGTTTGCCACGACGAGATGTAAAGCGATTAAGCGCTGCAATGAAAGCCTCTTTAGTAAGGTCGGTGACGAGCTCTAAATGGATTGCTTTAGTTGCATGACAAACAAAGATGCATGCGTATGATTTTGTAAGCTTACAACCTCGACCTTTCCGGTCAGCTTTGAGTACTGGGCCAAAATAATCACAACTACAATTGTAAAAAGGGAATTGAAGGTTAGTTCTAGTGGTAGGAAGTTGACCCATTAAGGGTTGTAAATTTTGACATTTAAATCTAAAACATTTCACACATTGCCCGACTACAGCCTTGGCAAGATTTTTACCACCTAAAGGCCAATAATTTAATCGAATATTTGCCAATAACAATTGTGGACCGGCGTGTAACAATTGTTTGTGTTGCATTTGAAATAATATTTTTGTAAAATGGTGTTTACTTACTACACAGTAAAACAGGGTGTTTTGTGTTATACTCATATGGAGAGTTATCTAATCTACCACCCACGCGTATTAACCCTTTAGAGTCTAGAAATGGCGACAGAGAAGATAAGCGATGTTTTCGCGGTAAACTCTTTCCAGACTTGAGAAGTTCATATTCCTTCGGGAACATTTCAAGTTGGGCACTGTGTAGTAAACATGTTAATGAGTTATCAAATTCATTACCAGTAAGTTCGCTATGTAATTTATTTTTACTATTTTTTTAAGTTAAAGATGAATCTTTGAATATAAGCAACAATTCTTTGAAGGCGATTAAAAGAAGAATGGTAATGAATTAGTAGCTGAACTACTGATCTATCTACGCATGAACTATCTACGACTGAACTGTCTACAAGTAAACTATCTACGAACTCACTATCTACGAAGTGTGATATCACTTCAGGTAGATCCTGTTTCACGCTATTGCAGGGCATTTCAGGCCAACCACTAATGCAGTTTTGCAAAAAACTAGGGCCTGACCACCATAACGAACAGTCGCCGATTATATCGGCCTTCGCCCCGCAAGAAACAAGGTCCGCCGGATTGTCTTTCGACGGTACGTACCTCCACTTGTGACCGGCAGTGCTTTCTTGGACTTCGTCCACTCGATTACGCACAAAAGGTTTAAGCTGATTTGGTGGTGTATTAAGCCAACCAAGTACAATCATGGAATCACACCAAAAGAAACGCCTAGCTATTGGTAACGTAAGTGACTCCATTACTGTAGTACACAGTCTCGAACCCAGCAACGCCGCACACAGCTCCAAGCGTGGGATTGTCGTTGCTTTTATCGGTGCTACTCGGTTTTTCGTGGTAAGAAGTTGAGTTTTAGCCGAGTCATTTTGGTCTATTGAGCGAATATATATGCAGGCACCATAGGCCTTTTCAGATGCGTCACAAAAGATGTGAAGTTCGTGCTCAACAGCTGAAGAGTCTGAAATCCAGCGGGGAATTTTTAAATAGTTTAAATTGGGAAGTGTTAATACAAAAGAGGACCACAACTGATTTATTACTTGAGGGACTTCATCGTCCCAATCACACTTTTCAATCCATAATTGTTGCAAAATAATTTTAGCTTCTACAATGCAAGGACCTACTATTCCCAATGGATCATAAATCTGGCTAATGACTGACAGGATGTGCCGCTTTGTGACCTTTTCTGCAACAGGAATATTAATAGAAAACGACAGTGTGTCCGAATCACATAACCAGTGCAGACCCAAAGTTTTAGCGGATTTATTGTGATCTGAAAGATCTAGGTAAGTGGGCTTATTAGTCGTATAAGAGTCACCTAAAATAGCTTTTAGAATTTCAGGGCTATTTGACTGCCACTTTCTCAAAAAAAAAATTGCGCCTGATAGAATGGAAATAATTTCCTTAACTAAGTTAATTGTCTCTGGAATGCTAGAGCCGCCGCCCAAGTAATCATCAACATAGAAATCACGGGATATAGCCGATTTAACATCGTCTGATGAAGCACTGTCTGCTAAGCTCACGAGACATTTTGTTGCCAGGTACGGGGCTGACGTCTACCGACGCTGTCCCATAGCTAACGGTATTGAGGTGATAGCTTTTTAAAGGCTCGTTAGGGTTTTTGCGAAAAAGTATTTGCAATAATGGTCGCTATGAAGGTGTCACTTCAATGCAGCGATAAATTTTTTCGACGTCACCAGAAACAACGTACCTATGCTGGCGAAATCTTAATAAAATAGAAAAAAATTCTTTCTGAACTTTTGGGCCTATCATTTGGATTTCATTTAGTGAAACGCCAGAGGAAGTAGGGGCAGAAGCGTCAAATACACATCGTAACTTAGTTGTAAAGCTATCTTGTTTTATGACTGCATGATGTGGTATAAAGTATTCTACAAAATTATCAGAATGTGGCTTTAAATTGGTATTAACTTCAGTCATATGGCCGAGTCTTTCGTACTCGTCCATAAAATCTATGTATTTTTCTTTAAATTCTGGGTCACGTTGAAAACGACGTTCCAAAGACAAAAAACGATTTTTTGCTAAATAATATGAATTACCCAGCACATTTCGATCAGTTTTCAAAGGCATTGTAACGGTAAACCGACCGTCATCTTTTCGAAAAGTATTTTGTTGGAAACTGATTTCGCATGCTCGCTCTTCTTGAGATAGCAAGTGCTTAGGGGGAGTGTTTCGCAGGTTGTCTGGTTCGCAATTTGTCTGTATTCTACAATTCGTCTGGTTTCTTTTTAAAATTAGCAGATCGTCTGCCGGACGAACTGCAAATTTTTTATATCAGTTTGTCAGCCAGACAAAGTGCTAATAAATTGAATCTAGTTCCCAAAATTTTGACAAGTCAGGTTTGTCGATGGAATCACCAAAATAGCGGTGGGTAATATCGCCTTTTTTCAATATCAAATCGAAACTATATATCGATATTCGATATCGGATTCTGAAACTATATATTTTGATATCGGCGATATTGTGAGTGGCGACAAAATATCAATATCAACCAGTATAGGTTTACTCAAATTATACACGTTATACGTTATGATGATTTAATATTGATCAAAGATTTTTTAAAGCAAGTAAATTAATTTAAATAGGTACGAAGTATAAAAATATAAATCTGTGGTAAATAATAAATGTATGGGTTTTTTATGATTTTGGTTAAATTTTAATCCAATTTAAAAAAACTAATGAATTGGGAGTAGAAATTGTAATTAACACGTTTTTATTAGGTTGCTTTCGCGTTTGTTTCTCCGCAAAGTTTGCGAACGATTTTATACTAGCTTCCCGATGAGCTAGAGACTTGAAACTTTGAACATAGGTCAGAATTGGAAGGCAATGCACTATTATGGTGTCATTGAGCTGATCTGATGATGAAATCGGAAGAAGGCCACAGGAACTCTATGATGAAACCATACAGCCCCATCGTGTTTGGGCTCGTTAGCATCGTCTTGACGAGTACTCTAATGGGAGACGAGGTCCAGGGTCTGATGATGAAGCCGAAAGGTCATGCCATAGGAACTCAATATTGAAACCGTGCAACCCCATCAAATTTGGGCTCGTTTGAATCGTCTTGACGAGTTCTTTGTTGGGAAATAGTTTCCAGGGTCTAATGATGGAGCCGGAGGAAGGCCATAGAAACTCTATGATGAAACCATACAAGCCCATCGAGATTGAGCTCGTTTGAATCGTCTTGACGAGTACTTTGTTGGGAAATAGTTTCCGAGGATCTGATGATGGAGCCGGACGAAGGCTATAGAAACTCTATGATGAAACCATACAACCCCATCGTGTTTGGGCTCGTTAGCATCGTCTTGACGAGTACTCTAATGGGAGACGAGGTCCAGGGTCTGATGATGAAGCCGAAAGGTCATGCCATGGGAACTCAATATTGAAACCGTGCAACCCCATCAAATTTGGGCTCGTTTGAATCGTCTTGACGAGTTCTTTGTTGGGAAATAGTTTCCAGGGTCTGATGATGGAGCCGGAGGAAGGCCATAGAAACTCTATGATGAAACCATACAACCCCATCGAGATTGGGCTCGTTTGAATCGTCTTGACGAGTACTTTGTTGGGGAATAGTTTCCGAGGATCTGATGATGGAGCCGGAGGAAGGCTATAGAAACTCTATGATGAAACCATACAACCCCATCGTGTTTGGGCTCGTTAGCATCGTCTTGACGAGTACTCTAATGGGAGACGAGGTCCAGGGTCTGATGATGAAGCTGAAAGTCCATGCCATAGGAACTCAATATTGAAACCATGCAACCCCATCGAGTTTGGGCTCGTTTTAATCGTATTGACGAGTACTTTGTTAGGAAATAGTTTCCAGGGTCTGATGATGGAGCCGGAAGAAGGCCACTGGGACTCTGTAATAAAACTATGCAACCCCATCGAGTTTGGGCTCGTTTGAATCGTCTTGACGAGTGCTCCGATAGGAGATGGTATATTTTTAGTCTTAGCTCGTTAACTAAAAAGCAGAAAATAAAAATTTACTGAAACAATAACTTTTTTAAAAACACGTTTTTAAAACGGATCAAATTATTAAAAAAAAATCGGACTAAAAACATTAAAATGGACTAGTAAAAACAGACTAAAAAGTAAAAAATAAATTTTTCTGTAAATATTTATAACCCTATACCTACAGAAATTTTAAATCTAAAAACGTGGGGCGCATGCTAGAGACAATATTATGGATGATAAATTTTACAAAATGTGCCCCACGTTTTTAGATTTAAAATTTCTGTAGGTGTTTTTTTTTTTCAGTAAATTTATTATTTCAAAATACCTCATCGTTATAATATTGTAAGAAATAAGGTTCAGTACTTAAGCTACCAAAAATAAAAAAAATGTATGCAAACAACTTAAATACGATCTCAATAAGGTTTAGAATCGTATGTGACAAATTGACAATGCAATTTCTCTATCTGATTCACTCCTCTCACTCACACTCGGCGTCTCGCTCGATACTCGTTGTAGCTGGTATTCCATTGTAATACGGTACAATATCCCTGAATCGGATTACGTAAATATCGTGGTGTGTCGACGTGAATCGCATTCGTGAAGGAATATCGTGTTTTGCCAAATATATAGTTTCAGAATGCATCGATATCGGATTTGACGATATCGATGCAATATACGTTTTAAAAACTATATACGATTTATATCGTCCACTCCTACACCAAAATGACAAAAGTGTGAGCTTTTTGAAAGAGACGAACGTGGCTGATGTAGCTGAGGCACAGGACCAGACACAATCCATCCGAATTTGGTCTCACATAATTTAGGCATTCGTTTACCTAAGTCGATAGTGTGTTTACTTATGACACTCCAAAACACTTCTGCCCCTACTAAGATGTCAATAACAGACGGAATATTAAATGAAGAGTCAGCTAAACAAATAGTCGACGGAATAGGAACATTATCTACATTGACAAAAGACGAGGGCAATTTTTTTGTAATTTCAGGCAAAATTAGGCAGTCTAACTTAACCTTGTAGTCACCGTTAAAAGACTCGACATCAAGATAACAAGACTGTGTACTACAAGATGACTGTTGGTTGATACCTGTCACAGTGGAGGTCGTATTACGTCTGGACAAACCCAGTTTGGTGCAGAGGCTCTCCGTCACGAAGTTGGCCGTGCTGCCGCTGTCGAGGAGCAGCCGAGCGCTGACCTTGTCTCCGTCGGTGCTCAGCACTCGCACAATAGCTGTGGACAGTAACACATTGGGTGTACTAGTAAAATGTTCAGTAGCGTTTGCAGATAGGACATTGTTAGAAATGCTAGTGGGCAAGGCAACACTATTAGATGGCGAAGGCATCGGGTCTTGGTAAGGCTGCTCACTCAATGATACATGTAAGAGAGTATTATGTCTAGATTTACAGTACTTGCAACCAGATAATCTACATCTATTCGTAGTGTGACCAGACCGTAAACAATTAAGACAGACCTTCAATTCCTTCGCTTTGTTTACACGAGACTCAATAGTCAAGTCTCTAAATGAATCACAAGTGTATAAAAAATGATCTTTAGAACATAAAGGACACTTTAGATTAGTATAAAAGCTTTTACTGTTATTATTTTGTAAATAGTTACTTGATGTATGGTTGTTATTTTGTAAATATTTATTTTGTGTTTTGATGTTTGTATTTTCTTTACTGTTAGAATAAATGACTTTTGTTTTCGTAATTGTGTGTTTTTGTTAGTGTTTTCCAAAGTTTCCATTAAATCAGCTCTGTTTGAAATAAATGTAATAAATTGTGTTAAAGTGGGTGAATCAGACAGTGTATTGCGATACCCTTCCCAATGTCTATTAGTAATTGAGTCTAGTTTTCTAGACATCATAAAAATAATGAGAGTATCCCAATATTCTGTAGGCTCCTTTAGTGATTTAAGGGCCTGGATGTTCTTATTTATAACGTCGATAAGTCGCCGTAAAGAAGTCGACGATTCGTTGAACACCGGTTCCAAATCAAAAAGAGCCTGGACATGGTTGTTGATTAGAAGGCGATTGTTATTATAGCGATCACACAACAAATCCCACGCAATCGAGTATATCGTTGTTAAAATCAATATTTTTTAATACTTCAGAGGCACGACCCTTAAGTGAAGCACGTAAATAGTGGAATTTGTTGATGACGTCGATGCAATTATTACTGTGTATAAGTGAAATGAATGTGTCCCTAAACTCTAGCCAGCACTGATAACTACCATCAAAATGAGGTAAATAAATTTTCGGTAAGCGCACAAAATTATTTTTAAACGATGCACCTGATTTAGAGCTCGCCTCCGAAGCCTCTCGATCCGCGTCATCAACATCAGTCGGCTTTAGATGGCTCCGAGCTTGCGCAAGCAGTGAATAGTATCGCTCTTCAAACTGAGCCCGCTCTGCATACTCGTCTTCAGGCTTTTCTGACAACAGCTCGATTTCCATCTGTAATGTGTCGTACATATCGTATAAGGCCTCAAATTTGGCAAAGCGACCCTCCAAATCCAGGCATTGAAGGTTCGATAGCGTTTTGGTAGACCCAAGGATAGTAAGATAGTTACTAAAAGTAGATACTTTAGCTTTAATGCCACTGCGTTTCTTAATTAACTTATCTAAACTCATTATTGTGCAAAAAAAATTAACTCAATAAAAAATATCTAAAATAACAATATTGAATCACTTTAAAGCTATAGAAATAAGGTTTAAAAACGTCTAATACAATATCAATAACTGCATTCAATGAATGAATCAGTCTATCGCAACTCGTGAAGAAAAAAAGTTTCTATGAAACGGGGCAGAACTTTAATGGCCGCTATATTTATCTCACTCTTTTTTCTTCTTTATGTCTCTTTCTTCCATCTGTCAGTGTTACATTGCATATCATAGACTACAAATGGCGGGATATTTTGAAAAGTTGTGTGATAACTGAAGATTATAAATTAAGATTTTTGTCTTATTTTTGTTGATTTTTCAGTAGTTTCATCTACATTTGCTTATAAACGGTGTTTAGGTCGGTATTGTAATGAAATACTTATAGGAAAAGTGAAATATGTGGCATGAAGACCAAAAAAAAGGATGTACAAAAAGATTTTTTATGGCAAGATTTCCTCTTGATGAAGCTTGGTATGAATGAAACTAAAGAAATTCAATCCATCTTGATTTATATTAAGCATAAAATCAGTATAAAAGCAAAGATTTTATAAAAGCCCTGTAATAAAATTACCAATGGTTCACCTAGTAGATAGTGTTGTGTGATCATCACTGATCATTTATCGATATTTTTGTATGTGCAAACAGTGGGTAAAATTTAATACCAATTGAAAAATTGCATAAAAATAAATTTATTTGCAGGAAACATTTTACTGATAAGGACTTTAAAAAGAAAAAAACACAACTTAAAAAGCATGCAGTTTCTACAATACGGCTTAAACGGCCTTCTGCCCCACCTTTGTCTGATGTTTTAGCTGATTTTCCTTTATGTTTATGCAGGTGCGTATTCTCTTGTAACTGAATAGCGTTTGGTCGTTCTAACGTTAAAAATTATATAATATTTATTTTTAAATTATCTGAAATAAATTATTTGTGTTTTAGCTTTAAAACCAGTGCCAGTGTGTGAGACTCCCGAAATGGGAATTACGGTGGCAATTCCAGCTACTCAATCAAGTAAAATTTAAATTTTTATGAGTATTATGATATTTATCTTGACTCAGCCTCAGCAATCGATAGATTGAGACTAGGTTTCCGAAACGGGTTTATGTCACAAATAGCAGCCGCCAGCGACATCGTCTGCGTGGATTTTTTTTTTGCTATTCCTCGGAAATAATACTTTGTTCGGGATAAAAGGTACCATATGTTTTTCTCTGTACCCTTGACAACGTGTATGCAAAATATCATGATGATTGGTTGAGTAGTTAAGACGTGAAGGCGTAACAAACAAACAAACGCACTTTCGCATTTATAATATTAGTAAGGATTTGTAAGGATTCCCGGTCCTGTGCGGTCTCTTGCCTGTTAACTGCTTTACAAGTATATAGGTACTTATACATACGAGTATAATAATAATAGTCGCCTTTAATTGTTTTGCAATATATTTCTATTTCTTTTTATTTAACCAAATAATAGGTATTAGTTAATAAGTATATCTATTTTATGTTTTCAGTTAGCGACAATCAATTATCGGATGTTAACCAAGGTCCACAGAAAATAAATATTGGAAAGATGGTAAATGCATTCTACTAGGTATCTTACCTATTAATATCTAATCAATTACACTAACAAATTATATTATTTTATTATTTCAGATTCCAGATCAAGATGGCGGCTGCATGACGTCATTTGATAGTGTAAAAACATTTTTAATTACTACAATATGGTTATCAAATGAAAGGCCTTGATAAGCACATTCCAAAACTATATAATATTTCACTAAAATTTATAAAATAAATAGGTATAATGTCAACTTGTTTCGTGCAATTAAAGATTTTTGTGTTGTATTGTAATGTTTCATTTTATTTAATAATTTAGTTTTAGTAATTGGTTTCATTTATTCTTCCCTATTTTGTTATATGCGATCAAAATAAATGGAATCAATCACTAAAACAAAATGAAAAAAAATGCTGATATAGGGAGTGGTCCCCTCAGGTACCTACAGACGTCATCGATATCGATATTTTTCGTACACCGTACAGGGCATCACTATGTTTTTCATATCATGTTGGTAGTATTGGTCTTCATCGCTTGACCATGCTTGAATGTTGGCAGCGATCGAAGAACCCTGTTTTGACATTTGGTGTGTCAATAATTTTGTATGAAGTCCCGTCTCTTAAATAATACGTAGTGATTTTACATTCTCTTTGCTTTTACCATTGAAAATGGTTATCAGATGCAAATCGCCTGAGACGTATTTTTGACCATATCTCCGAGGATTTTGAGAGGATCGTGATGAAAATAGTACCAAAAGTTGAGGAATTTATCGAGACACGTGCGAACGTTTGAATTTTGAAAATCTACTGGTAACTTTTTTTGAAATTTTGCAAATTTCCAAAAATTCCGGGATTTTTGGGGGGTGTTTGTTTATTAAATTGTAAATATTTCGGAAAAAAAACTGACTTAAGAAAAAATGTAAAAAAGGGTCCTAGGGTATTAGTTTAACTACCAAATGGCGAAATATTTAGAATAAATATATATAAAATAAAGATTGCTGCTGCACTACAAGACGCATCGAGCAGCTGCCGTCTCCGGCCGGCGATGATGACGGCGCGTGGTGTAACATGCGCGGGATGCCGGGGTATAATTAACGAAAACAGTGCGTACATGAATTGCGTTAAATGTAAGCAGTTTTATGATATCTTATGCGCAAATTATAACAAAGAGGTCTATGCAACGTTAACTTCTGAATTTAAAAAGTCTTGGATATGTGTTGAATGCCGTCTCAATTTACCGAAAAGCGATAACTCGCAGACTCCAGTAGGTAAAACTCAGAATTATATACATGACATGAGTATCGCAAGTGACTGCCCGCCCGACATATCTATGCACAGTATGCCTAGTCCGGATAACGTAACGGTGCGTACTGGCTTGCGCTACACACAAACAACCAAGCAAAGTGACTCGCTTAATTGTTCACCTGAAAGAATGCATGACTCTGTTGCGCGTGAATTAAAATTGATGCATGATGATTTTGAGTCACGGCTTTCTACTAAAATCCGTAACATAATAGCTGAGCAATTCCTCGTATTCAAAATGGAAATATGCAACAAAGTGGATAGTTTAAGGGATAAAATAATTGAATTGGAGAAAAGGATTGATACGATAGCAGTTACAAAGTGTGACTCGAAACAAAGCAGTATAATAACCGAAGCTGTTAAATCTCAATCCTCTGCACACCCGAACAGTGTCCCAAAGAAACCTACTACTGTAACACAATCTGACCAGCGTAAAACGTACAGTAATGCAGTCACCACCACGAACTCGTCGTCTGCTAGTGCCCATCCGGTCGCCGCCCCAGTCGCCCCAGTTATGATGCCTGCGGCGAAGCCTTCAATCTCTCTGCCAACGCAACAAAAGGCCACTGATGATTGTGAGGAAGTGCAAGACTCGGGTGAGTGGGTGGAGGTTAAGCGACCACGTACTCGTACTTCTCTTACTGGTGTACGTCGAGGCATTGCGGCGCCGGGAACCACTACCCTACGTGCCTCTGAGCGGTGGAGATATCTGCACCTCTTCTATGTCCAGGAAGGAACCACGGTTGAGCAGGTTCTTGCTCACCTTCAAACTATTTGTGGTACTGATGTTTGCACGGCAGAAGTCTTAAAATCGCGTGGCCGATACGCATCATTTAAGCTCGGAGTACCTTCAAAATGTACAGAAACTGTCATGTCGCCGACCAGCTGGGCTGTAGATATTTGTGTAAAGCCATGGCGTCAGAACTTTCGTGCCAAAGAAAAAACTACGTGAGCGTGTAAGTTCTAAAAGTAAGTCTTTAGATTTATGTTATCAAAATGTTCGTGGTTTACGCTCGAAAACAAATATGTTCCTCCAAAATGTGACTCAGAATTACTTTGACATTATAGCGTTGACTGAAACTTTCTTGACGAGTTCTGTATCAGACGGCGAACTATTTCCATCGAACTACGTTTTGGTGCGGAGGGATCGGTCAGGTGATCGTGGGTGGGGAGGTGTCCTACTTGCAGTGAAAGACTGTTTTTCAGTGCGAGAAATCACTGATATCGATGGCCTGTCGTCTGATATGGAATTAATATGTGTCATTATTAGCTATAAAAATTTCAAAATACTCTGTTGTGTTGTCTACTTACCCCCTAGATATAAAGATGATCAATACCTTAATGTGCTGACTTGTTTAGAAAATGTAATCATGACTTATGCAAACCTAGATGTTTTAATTTTAGGTGATTTTAATCTTAATTCTTGTAGCACAAACGTTACATTTAATTTTGATTTATTTTGTGATATATGTGATCTAAAGCAGCATAGTAATGTACTTAATGGTCATGGCAACATGTTAGATCTTGTGCTAAGTAACTTTGATCCAAATCGGATTGAGGTAAGCGCCGGTGCTGAGCCGCTAGTATCAATAGATAAACACCACCCTCCTCTTGAGGTTACAGTTAAGTTCTCAGGTGGAAGTGGAGTGCCCGTGCCGCCTCCGCCCTCGCCTCGGCCCGCCCTGACCTCGCGTGATTGGAATTGGCGTAAAGCTGACTATTCTAGTCTATATGCAGCTTTTGGTGAGATGGATTGGGCGGACGTGCTTGCCGTAGAAGATATAGACCTAGCTGTTGAACTTTTCTACAATAAACTACACAGTTGTATAAGTAGGTTTGTACCTCTCAAATGTGCACATACTAGACATAATAATAATTACATATATCCGAAATGGTATACAAATGAAATAATACATTATATCAAACTGAAATACTCGCATTTAAAACGCTACAAAATTGAAGGAAAAGAATTTAATAGAGAAATGTTCAAATATTATAGGTGGCATGTTAAAAATTTAATTGACAAAGCCTACGAGCAGCATTTGAAATTGACGCAAAATAATATCATTGACGACCCAGTTCAATTCTGGGCATATGTAAAAGATAAGAAGAAAGATCGTAGTCCTGTAGGTACTTATTTGCATGGTGGTGAGCAGGTGGAAGGTCAGGCTGCTGCTGACGCTTTTGCTGAATACTTCAGTTCAGTATTCCGTAATGATGAACCTAGATTGAGTCCCACAGAAGCGGCCCGTACTGCGGATGCGAGTGCTAATGCAACTTGTGTTACTATCGGGCAGATTGACGAGACAGATTTTAAACTAGCAGTAAAGCGCCTTAAGCCGAGATCGTCAAGTGGACCCGATGGCATACCAGTATTTGTCGCAAAAGATTGTAGTTCTGCGTTTTTAAAGCCACTCTTGTATATTTTTAACCTTACCTTAAGCCGCTCAGTGTATCCCGAGGCTTGGAAAATAACAAGAGTGACACCAGTCCCAAAGGGTGATGCCAGTAACAATGTTTCTAACTCTAGACCGATTGCTGTGCTATCAGTCTTCCCCAAGATCTTTGAAACAATATTAAGCTGCCTCATTAATAAGCAGATTCAAAATTCTTTACATGATTGTCAACATGGTTTCCGCGTGGCCCGTTCTACAACTTCTAATCTTGTGGCCCATGTGGACTATGTATATGCTGAAATGGATGCTGGTAGGCAGGTGGATACTGCCTACTTTGATTTTAAAAAAGCATTCGATCTAGTAGATAATGATATTTTACTGCAAAAGTTGGCATTAATCGGATTTTCACCAAAACTCCTTGAATTTTTTTCCAGTTACCTACGGAATCGGTGTCAGTTTGTAAGGGTAGATGGTTTTGAGTCCAGTAACTACTATACAAGATCCGGTGTAAGCCAAGGTAGTACCTTAGGACCAATGCTCTTCCTCATCTTCATCAACGATCTGCCAAACTGTGTAGGTTCTTCTAAGTGTCTTTTGTTCGCAGACGACCTCAAATTGTGTTTAGGAGTTGCTAAAGCGTCAGATTTTGATGCTCTGCAGGCTGATATCAGTGCCGTAGCTGAATGGAGTAGACTTAATCATCTTCCATTCAATAGTGAGAAATGTAAAATAATAACTTACACACGGAAACATTGTCCTCTCAATAACGTTTATAAGCTTTATGACGCTCCTATGGAAAGAGTAAACGACATTCGCGATCTAGGTGTAATAATGGACTCACAACTGGACTTTCACAAACACGTGGTAGCAATATGTAAGGCTGCAAATAAAATCTTGGGTTTCATAATGAGGACTTCTGCACAGTTTGACGATTCTAGAGTTGCTACGGTGCTGTACAATGCTTATGTCCGCAGCAAACTTGAGTTTGGTGCGATTGTTTGGAATCCATATGAGGATAAGTATTGCCTTATGATTGAGAGGGTGCAAAGGAAGTACGCTCGTTGGCTGTACAAGAAAAGGTACGGTTACTATCCGTTCTTGTATCCGTCTCTATTTGTGACAGGTATGGTTGACATGGATACCCTGAAATTAAGGAGAATCATGCAGCTCTTGATGTATTATCTGGCTATAATACATAACAAAGTAGATAACCCAACTGTACTTAGGGAAGTGGGGCTATTAGCTCCCAAGAGACTGGTTTGGGACGAGGCGGGGACGGTGGCACCGCGGAGGTGGCCTCGCCTGCTGCAGCGGCCTCAGGCGCGCACCAAGTATGCCGCGAACGCACCCACTACCCGTGCTTTACGCCTTATTGGAGATATGCTCGCCCATGACTATAGTATTGACCTATTTGCCGACCATTTTGGACAGTTGCGTAGAAAGGCTCTTAAATATTTAATGAATGAATTTTAAATTGATTATTTGAATGAATTTAATGAGTATTTTTGTGACATCACACTATAATCCATTGACATTATTGTTATTGTAATTTATATTAATTTTTAATAGGTGCTTTGTTCCGTTTACCATTTTACCATTTTGACAAAAAATTTCTTTTGACTTTATTAGTAATATCCATGACATCATATTATTGACATTTGTAATTTTAGCGTATGCCTGTTTATATTACTGTTCTGTTTTTTTTTGTACCAATTGACATCTTAATAATTTTGACTATATTAGTATTTAATGACATCATAATATTATTGACATTTACAATTTTAGTCTAAGTTAGTTTTAAGTAGATATGTGTGTTTTGTTTTGTTTATTATTTGACATCTTTATATGTTTCCTTTGGTATTTTCTTTTATTATTATTATTAATTTTAGTTGACATTTAAGTTAACTCTTTGACAGATGATAAATTGCTATTTTAATTATTAACAAATTACTGTACTTATAATAATTCTATGTCTTAATAATAATTACAACATGTTGGCGTCTTGGTATAACTGTAAGTCAGCATGTTCACCAATTGTTAAAATGAATAAATGAAATGAAATGAAATAATTTTGAAAATCTGTAAATAATTGTGACCTGTAGGGGGTCCCTTTAGATTTGGAATTCTAGAAAAACGTGTGTTTCCAAACATAAAAAGTTATGTAGCTTCTATGATTAGTGACCGATCGTCATGGTAATAGTGTTAAAAGATGCAGAAGCAGACGAGAAGTGCATTCGTTGGAATTTTGAGAATCGGTTAATAATATTTCGGCTGCGTCGAGGCGGAGCCGAGTGTCACAATCGTAAAAATAAATAGGTACTACCTAGGTAATTTTAAAAATATAGCAGGATTTTGCATTTGATTTGATTTTGGCTTTTCGTAAATTTTTGCCTCGATTGACAGCGACAAAACGTGTAAAGAAAGTGGCTAGATATTCTGACGTCAGGTTGTCTGGGCCACATTTTTTTCCATAGTTCTAAACAACAAAAGTTTTTTATCTCTTTTTAAACATTTAGTACCTTTTAAGTACCTTACCAAATATATATTTTCATATTTTTTGGCGTAACTACAAGAAACATTTTAGGCATGAACCATTTTGTATATTGTGGATATTTAATTTGACACAGGAACTTTGTGATAAAACCATACAGCCCCATCAAGTATGGGCTCGTTTCATTCGTCTTGCTAAGTAATCTGTTGGGATTGGGAGGTAGTATCCAGGGTCTGATGATAGAGCAGGAAGAAGGCCACAGGAACTCTGTAATAAAACCATACAATCCCATTTAGTTTGGGCTCGTGTGATTTGTCTTGACAAGTACTGTGTTGAGAAATAGTGTTCGGGGTCTGATGATGGAGCAAGAAGAAGGTAAGGCAACTTTAAGAAAGACTGGATATGATATGAGATGGGTGACCATGTAGTACTGCGACATAGTTTACATTGTTTACCAAATAGGACAAGTAAGGATAATTGTGTTAGCTATTTACCTATCTGAAAGTGTTTAGGAAATACCTACCTAGTTCTGCTTCAGATTTCGTTGACCAAAAAAAGGGACCAAATAAGTAGAAATTTGTATAAATCAAAGTAAATCAAATTTTAACAGATATAAGCGATAAACTTGAGTATGTATGTAGGTACTTACCTATGTTTCATACATCTTATCAGTCAACATGTAGGTAGGTTAGGTACCTACCTCACGGTTATCAAACTACGCAAATCTGTCAAAATTCAAACTACAATATCATAATAATTATTTTATTTTAATAAAAACATGCTTTAGTAAAGCCACTTTTTAATAAATCCTATTTCCATCGTAATTCTTCAAATCACTAATCATATAATATGACGTAGGTAAGTAATGAAATCATTGTAGTTAGCTCCTAGTCTATGTACAAAAGATAATTAAAAAACTTTATATTATATTAACTATATACTTTATACTTTATATAGATCCCTGATGCTTACCCTACAAGGGAAAATTGTTTTACATAGAGATTGCCTACATATGCATTTTGATGATTGAATAAACTATAAGCGACAGCCCTACCAGTCAGCCAGTGTTTAGGCTATTATCGCTCGCTAACGGCTCGAGTTGGCCTACTTATTTGATTCTACTATGACTGCGATAACGAAAATTAAGCAACTCTAGGAAAGGCCGAGTATGAGATGGATGACTGTTTGGGACCAGAGTAACGAATGTAAAGCTACTTTTGAAGAGGCCGGGTATGAGATGGGTGACCGTGAGACCGTGATAAAGAAAGTTGCTTAACTTTCGTTATCGCAGTCCTAAACGATCACCCATTTACGCGGCTATTCCGAGAGTTGCTTAATATTCGTTACTGCAGTCCCACGGTCACCCATCTTATATCATAGAGTTCGGTCTCGGCAGCCGTGGCGAACACACGCGTGTCACGCCGAGCTTCATAGCCGGCGACATCGCCGCCAGGCCATTGCGCACACATCTGGTGGCCATTTCTAAACAAAGGACTCGCAGACCCGTGCCCCTTTTCTTTTGACTACGCTCAACACAAAGTAAGCACCGTTAGCCTAGTACCTACTGGCCAAATGCGTTACTTTCGATTGCATCAGCCCGAGGCAGGCTGATATGAATGCGGAGACTAAGGGAGGGCCATTAGGCCCTTCCGACAATAGTGAAACTAGTGAAATGGACACGGACAGTGCAATTGTGAATAATAAAAAGAAAAGTGAATACAAACTAGCTAGTGTAAGTGAACTTTCCCCGGACAATGAAGGACAATACGCAGTCGCCTGTTGGCACTGCACACAAATTAACGTAATTAAAAAATTCCATGAGTGGCAGGGACTCCAAACCAAGATTAAACAATTGAATTGTAGACTGTGTAACAAGAGAAGTGCCGTGAAATGTTTTCTGAAAATCTCAGCAAATATCTCAAACGGACACCTAGTGAACAGTGTAAATGAAATTAATATATACTCTTGTAATATCAATTTTTGCAAAATTAATAAGATAGACTGCCGCAAGTGCAACGGACAGATAAACGTGAAATACATGCCAATCATGGGACTTCAAAGTGAAGAAAATGTAACCTGTGAATGCGGCATAGTAAATAAAATAACATCGGTATATAAAGAAATACCCAAGACACAACTTACAAGCGCTAAGCCGCCATTAGGTGGCTTAGGCCACATCACTCGCCAGACGCCATGTCACATGCCTAGTGGCGCAATTACCGCGACGAATGTGCTCGGTAGCATGGCCGCCAACACCGTACGGACGCGCAACGATGCTCTACCAGCGCACGCACGGAACAAAGAAACTACTGCCGCTGCGCACAAAAATGAGACCACTTCAATGTTTTCGCTCGTCGATCCCGGGAGCCTTGCCTTGCAGCAACGACCTGGCATAACAACAAGCAACCGCTTTTCCTCACTCCCTACCGAAGAAGAGCACGAAGACGAAATGGAAAGGGAAGAAGACCACGCCCTGGCGCCTTCTATCTCACACAGCCCTAAGAAGAGGAAGAGAACTGCCGCCACTCCTAACACGTCAGTCACCCAGCAACAACCGAGAGTGATCACACCATCCACTCACATCCCCGACATAATTATAACGGACGTCAAGAAAATCAACGATCCGGAATACCTCAACCAAATTAGAAAAATGACCATACAGCACGGAGCAAGACACACCATGGCTCCTAACAAAAGAACCATCACGATCCGCGTATATACCGCGGAAATAAGGAAAATAATTATAGAAGAGTTAAGTAAGCTTGACGACGGACTTCGCTTCGTGGCACGAGTCCCTAAAGCCCAGCAGAAACACCAGACGAAGGTGGTGCTCAACACAAACATCTACGACGAAACAAACGAAGCATGCCTCGAGGAAATGGAGAGGTGCATCGGTGTAAGACCGATCAAAATGAGGACAATCAAAGGTAACCTACAATTATTTATCTTTGATGGTGCTCACTCATACAACGAAATTGCTACGTTCATGAAAACAACAAAGCATGCGTACTTTGGAGCTTTCAGCATGAAGCCTCAGCAGTACAAAGACGACCCCAGGAGAGTAGTACAATGTAAGAGGTGTTTTCTCTTCACGCATGCGACATCGGCGTGTCACGGTGAGAAGAAACCCCCCACCTCTACAACTCAAAATGAAGAAGGTATAGAGATTGAAATATGCATAGCCTGCAAGAAGCCGGGCCATGGGGCCAACCAAGCCAAATGCGAGAAGTTCCAGAAGGCTGTAGACCGCCAAATGAAACAACACGAAGAAAAGGAGAGGAAACAAAGAGAAGCAGCTGAACGCAGATACATAGCACCGAGATACCATCGAAAAAACGTCTCGTACGCGAACATAACCTCAATTTCACAATTTCCACCACTGCCTAAACAGGCATCCCAAGCACAACCACAGTACCAGCAACCAATGCAGCAAAACGAAGATAAAACATATAAAGAAAACGGCATGGAGCCTCTAGGGCAAGAGCTACAAATAACCATGAAACAGATACTACACCAACTACAGCTACAACACGAAATCCTCATCAAAATTCTCAACAAATAAGCCAAGACATCAATATCATAAGCTGCGCATACTACACCTCAATGCGCAAGGACTCAAAGGCAAATTTCTCGAGCTAAAATCTTTAGCCGACCGTCATAAACCACATATAATCGTTGTCAACGAGTGCCACGTGGACTTTTCAAAAATCCGTATGAACCTCCTGAACTACGATAAGATCACACACTCGATCGCGCCGCATCTAACCACAGCCATGTACGTGATGCGAGGAATACGCTGGAGTCAGACCGATGTGACCCCAGGTACAGAAGAAAGAGACCGCCAGATCGAAGGCGTCGCTATCAACCTCACATATGACCATCTGACCGGAAACTCCCTCAAAGTTAAGGGAATATACATACCGAACAGATCAGAGCACATCGATACCGCAGCACTTAACGATGAGCTAGAAGACATAATAACCGAAGCCCCAAGCATCATCATTGGGGACCTCAACCTTAAAATGATCAAACTCAATCAGACGAGAGATGAAGGGGCGGGAATACTCGTCCGCGACCTAAGTAACTCCGACGTCTGCACCATACACCACACGGGCCTACTCTCACGACCTAACAGTGCGGGCTACGGCATCCTCGACGCAGCTATCTTCTCGCACGATGCTCAAGCTTTCGATACTATAACATGCCGACAAACAACATCGGTCGGTTCTGATCATATGCCCTGGTTAATGGACTTAAACATAGTGATAGATAGAGAGAAAACACTGATAAGAAACACTCGCGCTATTGCAAACAACAAAGAAATCAGACAACAATTTCAACAAACCCTATGGGATAAAACCACACATCTACCAAAAGAGATCACAACCGACGCAGAATGCGAGGAGTATATACTACAACTAGAAAAAGCTATCACAGAAACTCTAGATGAATATGCGCCACTACATGAAAACAACAGAAGAGATCAACTCCCAGAAGACATTAATAAATTAATCGACAAAAGGAACCAAGCAAAAAAGAAAGCATGGCGACTACGCTTCAACCAGGACAGAATAACGGAACAAAGAAGAATCTATAATCATCTGAAACATCTAGTTCAACAAACACTCACAGAATACAGCAGCGAGAAATGGTCGCGGATAATAAACGATCCACAGAACAACAGAACCCAAATGTGGCGAATCCAACGCAACCTGAAGGCGCCAGTACAAAGACTCCCCCAAATCGAGGGTTGCAACAATGAGAGAGAAACTATCAATGCCCTGGTTGACGCAGCGATCGTTACAGAAGCCAAGATAGACAAAGAAGACAAGAGTACAGAGAAGACCACACCATTCCAGCCCCTCGACCCCACATCCACAGAGGAAATCAGATACGCGCTGAGACGCTTCAAAAATAAGAAGTCACCTGGCCCGGACAAAATCAAAGCGGACGCCCTGAAACTCGGAGGCGATCCCTTCCTCATCAGGTACAAAGTGATAGCTGACTATCTATTACTGACAGGTTATTATCCCAACAAATGGAAAATCGGGGAGTGCATCTTCCTACACAAAGCAGGCAAGAACCACCGAGACGCTAAATCGTACCGACCCATCACCCTCCTAAACATCATGGGTAAACTACATGAACGACTGCTGTTGTCGCGCCTGCGACAGACGGCTGATAGACTCCAACCGCCGTTCCAACACGGATTCACCAGGAACAGAGGAACAGGCACGCAGATCCTTCGTACTGGCAAGTTCATAACGGACGCACTGGAAGCGAAAGAGAGCGTGGCCATGGTATCAACGGATCTCTCGAAGGCCTTTGACTCCATAAATCACGAAGGTCTGACGAAAAAGCTTCAAACAGCTGATGTCCAGAACAACATCATCAAACTAATAGAGAATTACCTGAGCGGCCGCAAAACCTACGGTCGCTTCAGAACCACCAACGGTGACGAGAAACCAGTACCACACGGAGTCCCTCAAGGCTCTATCCTGGGCCCGGTCATATTCAACGTGTACGTACACGACGTTTGGGATCAGCGGGACCGCATCCGCGGACTCAAGCTCTCCCAATATGCCGACGACCTGTGCATACTCAACAGATCTCCTAATCCAAACTACGCGACGCACCGCGCAGGCTGGGCTGCCGATACCATCATCGACTACTACCGTCGCTGAGGGCTAAAATGCAACGTGGAAAAAACGGAGTGTGCCATGTTTACTCACAAGAGAAATTACTGCAGAACCATTCGCATCAAAGATGAGGTACGTGAATATAAAAACAACATAAAATATCTCGGTGTACACCTAGATAAGACCATGACCATGGGCAAGCAGACGGACTACGTCGTGCAGAAGGCACGACGAGTACGCGGTGCCCTAGCCCCTATCATAGGCTGGCACGCCAAGACGGATCTGACGGTAAAACTTGCCGTTGTTCAGGCCTGCCTACTTCCTATATTGGATTACGGTGTGGTACAATTACTCTCACGTTACAGTAAGAGCAATTTTCTAAAAATTGAACGCCAATATCGAATGGCTCTCAAGAATACTGGACAATTCCCAAGACGCCTAGAGACTACACAACTCTGGGAAATGCTAGATTGGGACCCATGGCACCTCCGTGCACAAGATCTAAACGAGGATATGCTCCGCCGATTACACGAAATGCACATCGAGGACTTAGAGACCCCAGGTGACGCCTACCTAGGCTACGGACAGCACAACCCTCTCCTAACTAATACTAGATTAGGTGAAATAGATTATCTAACTAAAAAAGACAGGAGCCGACCGCTCAGCAAACGAACTACCGCTCCACGTCCCCATAGATTGTAATTAGGTAATTGTAAATATTTAGGATAAGACAATACGAAACAGCATTATAAAATATAAATTCATTCTGTAATAATAATAAGCACACAGCATAGCACTACAGACACCTATACAGATCTTTTAGACTAATATAAGTAGACTGTAAGTAGCTAACACACATACAGGCCGAATACACCATCGACCTGTAAATAAATTGTAACATACAAACTAAAGAAATAAATATCTTTCTATTCTATTCTATTCTATTCTTATATCATATCGGGTCTTACATAGGTTACCTTACCTTCTTCTTGCCATCATCAGACCCCGGACACTATTTCTCAACAGAGTATTTATCAAATCAAATTAAACGAGTTCAAATTCCATGGGGCTGTGGTCTTCTTCCTGCTCCATCATCAGAACCTGGACACTACTTTCCAACAGATTACTTAGCAGGACGAATAAAACATGCCCAAACTCGATGGGGTTGTATGGTTTTATTACAAAGTTCCTGTGTCAAACTAAATATCAATTTAAAAAATCTTTCAAGCTTATTTTTTTTATACTTATGCCAAAAAAATTGGAAAAAAATATATGTTAAGGTACTAAAAAGGTACTAAATATTTACAAAGAGATGAATTTGTTGTGTTGTTTAAAACTATAAAAAAGTGGTCCATACAACCTGACGTCAGAATGTCTGGCTAAGCGGTCAGAGAGTGTAAAGAAAGTATTTTACAGGTTTTGTCGTAGTCAATCGAGGTCAAGTTAGGTATTAAAAAGTAGCAAAAAAGTATTGCTATTTCTAAACATTCAATATCGCTTTTGGTCCAGCGGTTCTGACGCTTACGAATCGCCGGCACCGGCGGCGCCGGGTTGCAACTAGGGCTTGCAATTCGAATATTCGAATACTTCGAATATTCGGCTTATTTTGCTATTCGAATACTCAAGTCGGTGATATTCGAATATTTTCTACTTTGTTAGATTTAGGCGAAAGTCATTCATTAAATACCCGAATAGCGCTAGAATGAAGCGTTCGTTAACGGTCACTTTCACGTTTATTTATTTGTTGACCTAATGTTCTTTATTTGTCCAGATATTGTAAACCATTTTAATCTAGCTTCACGATGAGCAAAATACTTGAAACAGGTCAGAAGTCAGAACTGGAAGACGATGAAATAATATACTGTCATTGAGCTGATCTAATGGTGGAACCCAAAGATGACCACAGGAAATCTGTAATAAAACCATACAAATCCATCGAGTTTGGGCTCGTTTGATTCGTCTTGACAAGTATTTTGTTCTCAAGAAATAGTGTCCAGAGTTTGATGATGAAGCCGAAAGAAGACCACAAGAACTCTGTAGTGAAACCATGCAACCCCATCTAGTTTAGGATCGTTTGATTCGTCTTGGCTAGTACTGTAATATGAGATGATTTCCAGGGTCTGATGATGGAGCCCGAAGAAAGCTACAGGAACTCTGTAATAAAACCATGCAACCCTATCGAGTTTATACTCGTTTGATTTGTTTTGATGAGTACTTCGTTGAAATAGTGGCCAGAGTCGGATGATGGAGCCGGAAGAAAACCACAGGAACTTTGTAATAAAACCACATAAATCCATTGAGTTTGGACTCAGTTCAGACAAGTTATCTGTTGGGAAATTCAAAAGTGTACATGGTTTGATGATGAAGCCGGAAGAAGGCCACAAAAACTCTGTAATAAAACAATGCAACGCCATTTAGTTTAGGCTCGTTTGATACGTCTTGACTAGTACTTTGGTGGGAGACGATTTCCAGGGTCTGATGATGGAGTTGAAAGAAGGCCACAGGAACTCTGTAATAAAACTGTCTGTAACTCTGTAATAAACCTAACTCCATAAAGTTTGGGCTTGTTTGATTTGTCTTGACAAGTACTCTGTTGGGAAATAGTATCCAGGGTCTGATGATGGAGCCGGAAGAAAATCACAGGAACTCTGTAACGAAACCATACAAATCCATATTGAGCTCGTTTGATTCGTCTTGACGAGTACTCTGTTGGGAAAATAAATAGTGTTCAAGGTCTAATGATGAAGCCGAAAGAAGACCACAAGAACACTGTTATAAAACCATGCAACCCCATCTAGTTTGGACTCGTTTGATTCGTTTTGACTAATGCTCTAATAGGAGACGGTTTCCAGGGTCTGATGATGGAGCCAGAAGAAGGCCACAGGAACTCTGTAATAAATCCATGCAACCCCATCGAGATTTTTGCTCATTTGATTTGTCTTAATGAGTACTTTGTTGGGAAATAGTGGCCAAGGCCAAGGCCGTCTTTAACCTATTTGAGGCCTTGGGCACATTAGGATAATGGGGCCCCTATAACCTTGACTTGGGTTACCATCAAAGTAAGAGAGGATGCCTGTATATGAGGCACAAAATACCAGATTTTTTAGAAAAATGCTTATCAAGGTATAGCAAAAATCGGCCGCGAAGCGCGTTTATTAGTCAGGTTCATTCACTAATCTTGTAATGTTACCTGTCTTTAGTGAAAAAAAACGGCCGCGCAGCGCGATTTTTAGTCAGTTTCATCCAATAATCTCGTTATTTTGCCTGTCTAAAGTAAAGAAAACGGCCGCGCAGCGCGTTTTTTAATCAGTTTCATCCAATAATCTCGTTATTTTGCCTGTCTAAAGTAAAGAAAACGGCCGCGCAGCGCGTTTTTCATACTTACAGCTTTATTCAGTTATCTTGTAATCTTGCTAAGACACATTTAATAAGGACATAATTATTATATAATCCACAAAAGTAACTATTTTAGAATTTAAGGGTTAAACATTAAAAATCTATGTGTTTTGAAGAGGTACTCTTCTAGATTTGATTTTTTTTCGTAATATAATAAGCATCCGTTATCATTAAGCGATCTGGCAAGAAACAAGGGGCCCCTATCGATCGCGGGGCCCTGGGCAAGTGCCCAGTGTGCCCAATGGGAAAGATGGGCCTGGCCAAGGCTAGATGATGGAGCCGGAAGAAGATCATAGGAACTCTGTAATAAAATCATACAAATCCATCGAGTTAAAGCTCGTTTGATTTGTCTCTTGACAAGTACTCTGTTGGGAAAATAAATAGTGTTCAAGGTCTGATGATGAAGCCGAAAGAAAGCAACAAGAACTCTGTAATAAAACCATGCAACCCCAACGAGTTTTTGCTCGTTTGATTTGTCTTGATGAGTACTTTGTTGGAAAATAGTGGCCAAGGCTAGATGATGGAGCTGGAAGAAGATCACAGGAACTCTGTAATAAAATCATACAAATCCATCGAGTTAAAGCTCGTTTGATTTGTCTGTTGACAAGTACTCTGTTGGGAAAATAAATAGTGTTCAAGGTCTGATGATAAAAGCTGGAAGAAGGCCACAAAATCTCTGTAATAAAACCTCTAGACTAGTACTCTGATGGGAGATTAAATTGAAATTGAAATTGAGATAGTTTCCAGGGTGATGATTGAGTCGGAAAAAGGTCACAGGAACTCTGTAATAAAACTATACAACTCCATAGAATTTAGTGCTCGTTTGATTTTTCTTGACAAGTACTTTGTTGAGAAATAAAGTCCAGGGTTTGGTGATGGAGCGGAAGAAGGGCACAGAAACTCCATAATAATACCATACAACACAACCCCATCGAGTATGGGCTCGATTGATTCATTTTGACAAGTATTCGGATGGGTGTTAGACCTTGGTCTGATGTTGAAACCGGAAATACCACAGAAAAACATAGATAAGACTAAAAAGCAGAATGTATTGACAAAAAACTAAATAGAAACACGTTTTAAAAACGTACTATAAAGTTAAAAAATCGAACTGAAAACCCGTAACGATTTATGACCATATACAGAAGTTAAACCTAAAAACGTGGGGAAAATGCAAAAGTCAAAGATGATACATTAAACGAAGCATTAAACTTTGGTTTAACTTGAAAAATAAACAATATTTATTAATTACAACCATTTCTTTTAAATTTACAGAAATATTCGAATAATATTCGAATATATTCGAATACCTCCATAAAAAATTTCGAATATTCGAATAGTGAATTCCATCGAATATTTGCAAGCCCTAGTTGCAACCGGGCTGTGTGTGACCATATACGGAGCGAGCACGTAGGCTCCACCTCTTTCTTACCGGTGACGACGTTCTTACCGGCGATGTCGGCCGGTTGCTTGCTGACCGGGCGTTCTTGCCGGTTTGGGTCGATAGGTCTGTGACGAGTAGTACGTTTTGTATGGCATTCTAGCCTAGATATATTATGACGTCAAAATATGGGGCTGCCATGATCGCAAAAAAAATACCCTAAAATGTAGTCGAAATCGTTACAGCTCGCGCTAGACATGGGTTGTAACAGGGTAAATTGCCTACCTGTTACAACTGTTCCTGTTACACTAAAATAACAGTTTCAACATCCTGTTACAAAAATAACACCCTTGTCGTAACAATTTGCTTCCATTGTTCCGCCTGTTCCGTGAAACAAGCGCTTCTTTACTCTAACCTAAGGACTACTTACATAATGAAAAGAGACAAAGCTTGTTATTTTTATCTATTTTGATCATAAACTGTTATTTTTTTCTGTTATGCAAGACTAAACTTTATTACAATTAAGTAAAATCTAATATTATAAAATTTGTTTTCCATCGCGGCAGTTAGGGCACACAAGCGTCATCTAGTTTTTATTGGGTAAACCATCATGTCATAATGAACTTGCTTGCAGCATTACTTTCATTCAGTATTTCACTTTAATTGCGATAGATGGCAGTAGTTATCATAAATTCACTAAAGAAATTTAAACACCTAATAAAGATAAAGACAGATTGTTGTTAAAAATACAGGTGCAAGCGATTTTCGACCATATTGACATTTGCAATTTGGTTGGTTTTTTCGCATATTCTCGTTTACTAACTTTGCTTGTTCATTAAAATCAGTTATTTTGATAAATGTCTGATAATGTTTTTTTAACTAATTATCACTAGTCAAATGTTTCCTTACCTTCCCTTTTTTTCCCCTACATCATTTTATTCTTTCGGCCGTTGCTTGTGCCCCAGCAGTGGAGACATAAATGGTGATGATGATAATCATGAAATACCAGGTGATTTAAGTCTACTGAAGGAAAATTCTAAATTGCGAAAAATTAACCTCAATCTGGGAACCCTGATCTTTTCCTTAACTCCCTGGCAGCACTAGATGTCCCATTTCCTACCCGTATATCCTACTTTGCCTAAGAATGCATCCATTCCACTGATTCCACGTAAATAATAAAGTGCTTTAACATCCTTTAGGTGATAGCTACACGCGTGGTAAAATATACGGTGATCCATCAGTATTTAATCAGGGGCGTATTTCATAAAAAATAGTTAATTTACTACAATACTTTACCATTGTTGTCATTGGGGTAGGATTATGTTTCTTATAAATTATAAAACATAATTATACCCCAATAAACTACTACCATGGTAAATTACTGTACTTTTTCATTCTTTTATGAAAAAGACCCCTGATTCAATACTGATAGATCACAGTATTTACTACACGTGTAGCCGTCGCCTTAGAATCTCAATAAAATAAAAATATTTTATTTCAATTCACCCCGTTTACCTACCTTTTAACATAACATTGGCAAAACAGTCAAACTCCATTGCGACAAAAAACAAAAAGACCATAAACAAACATAGGAACAGATAACACGACTAATTTACAAAGTCGAATGTATTTTTGATATGGTCGGTTTATATAACAGGTAAAAATAACAAGCTTTGTCTCTTTTCTTTCCATATGTTAGAGTAAGATAGCGCTTGTTCCCACGTAACAGGCGGAACAATGGCAACGGTTGTTACTTTGATAACAGCTAGGTACAGGGAACAGTGAAGGCGGCGAGAACAGTCTGTTTCGCCTGTTACTTTGAACAACAGTTATTTTATAGCGCTCGTAACAGGGCGAAACAGTTACATTTAATTATCTGTTGTTTTTAACTGTTACAATAAATACGCCTCACGTCTAGCTCGCGCAACATAACTTGAACCTGCGCGTCGAACGATTTTTAGGCGCAACTGGGTAGGGGGTATGAAGCGCGGGCGGCTGCTCCCCGCGTAACCATGGTAACGGATGTGCCGCGCGCTGCGCGCCCGCACACCACCCGCGAGTGTCTTTAAGAACAGTCGAGTGCTAAGTTTAATGTGTGCTTTTTCAAACGTTAAAATGCCGCCGCAAAGTCGTTTAAGCAATACATTTCTGAAGCGACAAACGAGACAAATGGTTTATAACGTATATTGTTTTATCAAAAAGGATTATAGTGGATTAACTAAAGGCCAGATTCAAACAAATAATTCGTGATTAACTAGTATGATCGTACTCGCTGCATTTTCATTGTTCACATTCAAAGATTTAATAAATAAGTAAAACTAGGTATTTCTTTATTTAATTTTACTAACTAAACTTAATTCGCTCTTAAAAATTTTGTGAGCATCTGTACCTGCGCAGATCGCCGCCATCTTGGGTCAAGTTATGTTGCGCGAGCTGTACAATACTTGAATTCCGTAGTGAGTGAAAGTCAACATTTTGACTCGCTAATTAAGCAAAGTATTGCAAGTGAAATCGCGAAAATAAGTAGTCCCGACCGACCACTCTTTTTGTGATAAACTATATTGAATTTTTGCCAATAACACCCTGGCATAATATGTAACGTAATTGTTCTTCTTTATACCTCAACAAAAAATGCTCATCAGGCTGAACAACTTTTGCTAAGGTGTCATTTTCATTTTTTGTATAGTTTAGCTGGACCATTATGGTTCTACATCAGGTGTTCCAGATATTAGATTTTTGTACCTAAACAAAAAATGCTTATCAGGCTGAACAACTTTTTCCAAGGTGTCATTTTCATATTTTGTATAGTTTAGCTGGATTACGTAAATTATTGTTGTCATTTTTATATTCCTTATAGTTAAGTTGGACCATTATGATTCAGCATCAGGAGTTCCATTTTCCAAAATCAATTATACCCTAATTTATGCCCAGGCTTAACAGCAATATAACAAAAAAAGTTTCATTCGAATCCATTCAGTATTTCCGGAGATTAGCGTGTTCAAACAGACAAACAAACAGACACAATTTTTTTTTCAAATTCTTACTCTATTACTATATCGCCATCGCCCCAGATATTTCATTTTTAAATATATGTAATGTATAGACACACTTTTTCAACTGTTTTATTATATGTAAGGATAAATGGGGTAAAAAAACTGCATTTTGTTTACTTTTTTTTAACAAAACTTTCATTTTATAATTACAAACTATGCAAATTTGCTATGTCCCTTGCTATACTCAATCAACTTTGAATGATTTTAAACTTATCAATATATTTAATTCATAATGAACATTAATGGTATACAAATAAATTATTATTGTTTTTATTGGAAATTAGCATTACTTAGCAAATCAATTCGTGTGTACTTATGCCCATTTTTTATTTTCCAGTTGCTTCTGTCCATTTCTCACGAATTTTATCTTCCGTCGGAAATCTGGAAAAATCAAATCGCTTGAAATTCCCTGAAATATGGGGTAATTTTTGGGGAAAAATTTATATATGGGTAGGCATCCGGAAATCGAATTATAAACCTACTGATTTTAATGGACGTCAATGCTAAGCTGGCTTCTATTACGTAGATTAATACGCAATTTTCCCGGTTTGCATGTCAAATGTTTCCGAGGTTATTTTTAGAAATAATTTTTAGAGTTTTCCTATTTATCAGGTTTTTCATGATATAACTAATGATTTAGCTCAGAAACTTGGTTCCTGTCAGATTTGAGAAAGAAATACGTGATCAAAATATAGAAAACAGTGTACTTACGCATGAAATGTAACACCCGCTTCTTTTCTTTATTATTTTGCTTTTGCAGCCAAATATTGAACACCCCACCATTTTGTAGGCTAGACACAAACACTACACATTCGATTTATAATAGATTTTATGTATAAATTAAGTAGTAATCCACAAAACCTTTAATTTCTTTGGCACTCTTGATATAACCTCACTTGTTTGTTTTGCCTAGTTGAACTGTGCCTATAACCCGACCATGAAAAAAAGTCCGGTCGGTGATAGAGATAAAACATGAAACTCTTCTCTATTTACTCCTATAGGAATCTCAATAAGACGATCTCGCTCTATCAAAGCATGTCAGACCCTTGACAAAGAGTACATAAACATGACATTTAGGTTCTCAGAGATGTAAAAGAACACCCTAAAGAGTTTTTCTACAAAACTTCCTTTACAGAGGAGGTATTTAGGAAAGCTTGTGTGCGAAAAAGGGTTCTTCGAGCAAGAGGAACCGAGTTTTCCATGGATCAAGCAGAGGGATGGGTCCAGTGAAAATTTCAGTGAAATGAAAATTAAATTTATATGAAATTTACGAAATCTTTCAAAACGGGTTGAAATATTTCACTTTTGAGTGAAATTTATTTCCAGTACTAGAAATTCCTTATTTTCTGAATTACTCTACTATTTTAACGTATTAAATGAAACTTAAGTTAATTGAACGAGCAAGCGCGAAGTGTGAGAGATGCGTCTCTGCTTCAGCTTGGGCAAAAATTCTTTCGTATTATGTCCTTCCGGCCGTTTGTTCTCCTCTACAGGTCGCATTTCTCAAACGATTCACGTGAAGTTTTGTGAGCAGTTTTTGAAAATTATATAGAATTTTATTGTAGAGCCAGTTCTTTAATTTTTTTCAAAATGGCGGAGATATGTAAAAGAAATATATTTTAGTCCGGCTTTCCGGCGCTGTTTGTTCTCATCTACAGGTCGCATTTTCCATCCGATTCTCGTAAATTTTCGTGAGAAGGTTCGAAAATTATATATATTTTTTTGTTAAGCCAATTTTTTTTAAATTTTTCAAAATGACGGAGATATGCAAAAGAAACATATTTCAGTCCGGCTATTCGGCGCTGTTTGTTCTCCTCTACAGGTCGCATTTCCCAACCGATTCTCGTGAAATGTTGTTAGCGAATTCGAAAATTATACAGAATTCTATTGTTAAGCCAGTTTTTCGAAAATTATTCAAAATGGCGAAGATATGACAAAAAATACATTTCAGTCCAGCTTTCAGGCGCGGTTTGTCCTCCTCTTCAGGTCGCATTTCCCAACCGATTCTCGCGAAATGTTGTTAGCGAATTCGAAAATTATACAGAATTTTATGGTTAAGCCAGTTTTTCGAAATTATTCAAAATGGCGAAGATATGACAAAAAATACATTTCAGTCCAGCTTTTAGGCGCGGTTTGTCCTCCTCTACATGTCGCATTTCTCAACCGATTCTCGTAAAGTTTTGTGAGAAAGTTCGAAAATTATATAGATTTTTTTTGTTGAGCCAATTTTTTTTTAAATTTTTCAAAATGGCGGAGATATGTAAAAGAAACATATTTCGGTCCGGCTTTCCGGCACTGTTTGTTCTCCTCTACTGGTTGCATTTCCCAACTGATTCTCGTGAAATTTTGTGAGCGGGTTCGAAAATTATATAGAATTTTATTGTTCAGCCAGTTTTTTAAATTCTTCAAAATGGCGGAAATATACAAGGTTATTTTTAGTTTATACAAAAGCTCTCCTGGGGTTGATCAGACCATCAAACTGAACAACTTTCATTATGGGACGAACCTTGAAATCGCGAAAAAAAAAATCAGCTGTTTCATACATTTCGATGGAGTAGGATTGTACTTTTCTGAAGAAAGTTGTAAAGGTTTACCATGGCCGTGCGGTCGAAACGTGGAGGACCTCGCGCGGCCACGCAGTTCTCTCAAACGGAGCTTAGTAGAGGTTCCATTATTTTTGCTAATCGCTGATATGATTTCGTAGATAATTTAGATACCATGCACGTTGCCATTAAGTTCTGTAGGTCGTGAAGTCCAAACCTTAGGGCTTTATAATAGGTCTTTACCTATGAAATTGCCGTATTGCAGTACAGACTTTTTCAAACAAAAAAAAAGTTTTGATTGGCTATGAATTCTAAATTCAAATTAATGTTGTTTTAAAAATATGACATTCTATTTACAAAATCAGTCTTTTGTTTATTGATTAGCGTTGTATTTTTATTACATTTCAACATTTTTCCTCATAATGGATACTTCGAAATTTCGTGTATTTATGGAATATGAGTTCCGTCGTGGCACCAACGCGGCACAAAGGACACGTAACATCAACAACGTTTACGGAGAGAACTGTACAAACGAACGTACAACCCGTTATTGGTTTGCTCGGTTCCGTTCTGGGAATTTTGACTTGAAAAATGAACCTCGTGGTCGTCCGGAAACTTTGGTCAACAATGATGAATTAAAGGCGATTGTGGAAGCAGATGAATCGCAATCTACAGCTGAGCTGGCAGCAGCTTTTGATGTTACGAGGGTGGATCCAAAAGTTCTAAGCCCGACCATGAAAATGAAAGAAAAGTGGGTCTGAAATAATTTTTATTTTTCGACATAGTCTCCGTTTAGGTCAATGCATTTCTTCCACCGGACCTGCAACTTGTTTATACCTTCGAAAAAAAATGATTCCTGAAGGTTCTCAAAATAATCATTTACTGCGGCTATCACCTCGTTCCTGTCCGAAAATTTCGAACCACCTAAGTGTTTTTTTAAATTTGGAAATAAGTGGTAGTCTGAGGGGGCTAAATCCGGCGAATAAGGTGGATGGGGCAATATTTCGTAGCCACAATTATGGATTTCAGCCATTGTTTCAGCTGAAGTGTGAACCCGGGCGTTATCTTGATGGAACAACACTTTCTTCCGTAACATACCCGGCCTTTTTTCTTTGATTTCTTCCCTTAGTCGTCGTAAAAGGTTACAATAATAACTTGAATTTATAGTTTCGCCCTTTGGTAAATAATCCACGAAAATAATTCCCTTTGCATCCCAAAAAACTGAAGCCATGACTTTGTTGGTCGACAAAACAACTTTGGCTTTCTTTGGAGTTGGAGAGCCAGATCTTTTCCACTGCTTCGATTGTTGCTTAGATTCAGGAGTACGGTGGTGAACCCAGCTTTCATCCATGGTAACAAACCGGGATAAAAAATCCTCTGGATCTACCTCAAAAAGCTCCAAACAGTCACGGGAAATTGTGAAACGAACTCATTTTTGTTCAGCTGAAAGCAATCTCGGAACCCAACGAGCAGAAACCTTATGGAACCCTAATTCTTGAGTTACAATATTTTGTACCCGATCATAACCAATGCCTGTGATCTCAGCTATCTTACTGATGGTCAATCTTCGGTCACTCAGAATCACATATTTTTTCAATGTTTTCCTTCGTGGTAGAGGTTGAAGGCCTACCGCTCCTGGGGTCATCTTCAATACTCTCCCGACCCTGCTTAAACTCAGCCACCCACTTTTTTACACTGGAATACGATAGAGCTGACTCACCAAAAGTGCTCACCATATCTTGATGAATATCTTTTGGTGATAGGCCTTTTTTACTAAGGTACTTGATCACTGCTTGGTGTTCAATTTTCTCCATTATTGAAAAAGATGTCAGATAGCATCAAACAAATGATCACAAAAAAAATATGGCTTGCAGTATCGGAACAAAACTTCGCACATTTACTATTGAAGAACCATACTAAAGAGTGAGGGTAAATTTACAAAACTGTCAAAGCTATTTCTACGTTAGGCCACGAATTTTTGGATCCACCCTCGTAGCATCAAAACAATATTGGTCCATTTGCGACAGATTGGCAAGATAAAAAAGCTTGATAGATGGGTGCCCCACTGCTACTTCACGACAACGCGCGACCCCATACTGCACAACAGACCGTCTCTAAGCTGCATGAGTTGGGTTTGGAAGCTCTCCCTCATCCGCCATACTCACCAGATCTTGCGCCTACCGACTATTACTTTTTCCAAAATTTGGACAACTTTTTAGCGGGAAAAAAATTCAATTCCCGAGAGGCAGTACAAAACGCCTTTGAAGAGTTTGTTGTCTCCCGTCCAGCAGATTTTTTCAAGAAGGGCATCCATAAACTGCCACAGCGTTGGCAAAGATGCATTGATTGCAGGGGTGATTACTTTGAATAAAAGAAATAAATAAGTTCGAAAAAAAAATACTTTAACTTTTTTCAAACAAAACGGCAATTTCATAGGTAAAGACCTGTTCACAGTTGATAATTCTAAACTTTTAGTTATTTAATATATACTGTCTTCATTTTTTACCTTATTGTATCAGCGATTATAAAAAAGAATGGGATAAGAGAACTGCGTGGCCGCGCGATTCTCCACGTTTCGACCGCGCGGCCATAGCATTTAAGCTGTGTAGGTCGTGAAGTTCAAAGATTTAGGCTTTTTTATACTTTCTACATTTTTCTACAAAATCGTATCAGCGATTAGCAAAAGTAATGGGACCCCGACTAAGCTCCGTTTAAGAGAACGCGTGATTGCGCGGCTCTCCACGTTTCACCGCGCGGACCATGGCGCGGTATGTAGGTCGTGAAGTCCAAACATTAGGGCTTTTTTATACTTTCTACATTTTTTTACAAAATCGTATCAGCGATTAGCAAAAGTAATGGGACCCCGACTAAGCTCCGTTTAAGAGAACTGCGTGATTGCGCGGCTCTCCACGTTTCACCGCGCGGACCATGGCGCGGTATGTAGGTCTGAAGTCCAAACATTAGGGCTTTTTATACTTTCTACGAAATCGTATCAGCGATTAGCAAAAGAATGGGACCCCTACTAAGCTCCATTTAAGAGAACTGCGTGGCCGCGCGGTTCTCCACTTTCGATCACGCAGCCACGGTTAAACCTTTACAACTTTTTGAATATTGGACCTACTGATATTTCTTCCTAATGTTGACGTAGTCGTTTTTCTTCTACGCCATCGTGGCCGACAATCAAAACGGACTCTGAAATGTTTTGTTTATTGTTTTGTTGTATAATTATGTTGATTATATTGACAAAATGCATGTAATTATGTTTTATTTAGTCAGATGAAACTTAAAATAAATTTCACTCTAAACTGAAATATTTCAAACCAAAATGAAATTTATTATAAATATTTCACTGACTGAAATTTTTCGTGAAATTTACCCAACCCCAAGCTACATTTTCAACTGGTTTAACACAGGCATACACTGAGAAATTTGTATTATACGAAATGCAAACAAATTATAAGAAAGTTATTCCTAAGCCCTATTATAATGTTTATTATAACAGGTGTTCTGGGTAATACGGGTAATAAAGCCACCTATTATTTAAATAAAATGATTGTGATTTTAATAAAAGTGATCTCAAAGTGCCATTATTATTTTTTATTAAAATTGTATTCATAAATTTAAACTAAATTTTTCAGCATACTTACCTACTCATGTTAGTTTTATAAGTAATACAAATATTAAGACAAACGTGATTTTAAAATTGTTTTACAGTTCCGTAGAAGAGATAAATCCTATATATTTTTTATGTTAAAAAAGTTTTATTTTTGTAATATTTGTATGATAAAAGGACACAAGAGGCTTAGGATAGTTACTTTTGGAAGTATTATGAATAAAACAAAATTGATTGGTTTGATTACTTATGTGTTTTTTTTATAGTCCGTCAGCAAATGTACCCTTTCTCTTGGTTACAAGTCACAGACTATGAGTTGAGTTGAACTAAATATAAATAATACCCATCGCACTCATATTTGTATTTATGTTGAATCATCAAAAGAAAGTCAACTCAAAACTTAATTCATCAAGACAGGTGTAACACTAAATAAAAAAAATATTTATACATATTTGTTAAGCGATAGGGACGTAACTCGAAAATTTTAATTTTAAGCCTCGATATTTGACTTAAACATAAAATTCTTATAGCATCTTTCTTCTAGCTGCACTTGAAAAGCATACATCTCTACAGAAAACTCTTACAGTGCACAGGAACAAGAAATCAGATTTTTCCATTTTCTGAAAAAAGTGCTTTTTTGACTTGAAGCTGTTTAGATCTAGGTGTGCGATATTATATAAGCACAAGTGAGTTTCCATTGTTTAATTAAAGCCCAGATTACATTAGAAACCAATTTAGGGGTGTCAACCCTACAGTAGGGTTTATATTTACCTTATACAATATTTTACTGTCAAGTAGGGTCCCTACTTGACAATAAAATATTCTATAAGGCCGGCCACACACAGACAGAATCACGTAACGGAATCTCGAATCGGGATCCCGATTCGGAATTCCGAACGCAGCAATTGCATACAAAATCTATGGGCCTGCCACACACATGCGTTAACATTCCGTACGTAATTTTATCCGTTACGGAATCCCACATGAGGGCCCGTGCGTTCGGAATCACGGACGGAAAAAAGCCATTCCGAACGCAAGGCTTCCATAGATTTTGTATTGGTCGCCACACACAACCGTTTTTATTCCGTACGGAATGCTACTTTTTTTATTACAGCTCTGGATACCAGACTTTTGGCCATACTTTTTTATTGTTTTGCTAAGTTATTAGTTCTATTTTACCAAAAAAAAAAACAAAAGAATTGACCTAAGCTTAATGTAAATAATAAATGGTCTATAATTATGATTTTTTTCTTTATTTTTAGAAGATAATTTTAGTTGAATATGCACTTGGCCAAAAGACTTGAAGCCAAGTTTATTTTAATTCTGATATCGAACATTTAATAATAGCTGTTGTAGGCTACCCATGAACAGCTTTTTTTGCACAGGTAGGTAAAGTCAAAGCGCAATCGCTATTAAAATAGTACATCGTCGTCAAAGTAGTTCATCTTCATTCAATGTTTACTCTTCAAAGTCTAGCATCTGACTGAGCCGTGATTCCGAACGAAAAATAACGTCTGTGTGTGGTGGTACGTACGGAATCACGTACGTACGGAATTCCGAAACGTGATTCAGTCTGTATGTGGCCGGCCTAATAAGTTCGATTTTAACAGTGAATAATTACACTAGGTACAGTCAGTGGCACGAATCATGAAATCGGGTGGGGATTGCGCGGAACGCGTATTTTGGGTATGCGTTGCGGTGAGGGCCGCGGGCGGCGTGAGAGGGGTGCGCGCTATTGGTCGCTCACAAGAGCACACGCACGAACTCATAGAGTAAGATAAAAAAAACTTATCCCCACTCCGTCGAAAAAGGATTATGCCGATTTTACTATACAAGCTAGGCCATGATGCGCTTTGATGAAATTACCAAAATACTATAGTAATTTTATAGTGATTGCGTGGGAAGAATATCATTAAAATCATCATCATATCAGCCACACGACACCCACTGCTGGGTATAGGCCTCCCCTAAGGATCTCCACGACGATCGGTCCTGCGCTGCCTGCATCCACTGGCTTTCCGCGACCTTCACCAGATCGTCGGTCCACCTTGTCGGGGGCCTACCCACGGAGCGTCGTCCGGTGCGCGGTCGCCATTCCAGAACCTTTCTGCCCCAACGGCCATCGGTTCTTCTCGCTATGTGTCCCGCCCATTGCCACTTCAGCTGAGCAATCCTTCGAGCGATGTCGGTTACTTTAGTTCTCCTGCGGATCTCCTCGTTTCTGATTTGATCACGTAGAGAAACGCCGAGCATGGCTCTCTCCATTGCACGCTGAGCGACCTTGAGCCTCCTTATGAGACCCATAGTTAGCGGCCACGTTTCACTGCCGTAAGTCATCACTGGCAACACACACTGTTCATAGACTTTCGTCTTGAGACACTGAGGTAAGTCGGACGCGAAGATTTTTCGAAGCTTCCCGAATGCTGCCCACCCGAGTTGGATTCGGCGAGAGATCTCTTTCTCGAAGTTGGACCTACCTAACTGGACTGCCTGTCCTAGGTATACGTAATGGTCAACAACTTCAAGTGTAGTGTTCCCAACATGAACTGGAGAGGGTACAACATGTGCATTTGACATAATTTTCGTCTTTTCCATGTTCATCCTAAGACCCACTCTTTGGGAAGCACTACGGAGATCTTCGAGCATTGTGTTCAGGTCTTCCATGGTCTCAGCCATAAGGACTATATCATCGGCAAAACGAAGGTGTGTTAGGTACTCGCCATTAATGTTGATGCCGAGTCCTTTCCAGTCCAAGAGCTTAAAGATGTCCTCCAACGCAGCTGTGAACAGTTTCGGAGAAATAACGTCTCCCTGTCTCACACCACGCTGCAGTTGGATAGGATTTGTGTTCTGGTTCTGTACTCGGATCGTCAAGGTGGCATTTTGGTATAGGTACCTCAACACCTCGATATACCTATAGTCCACTTGGCACCTTTGGAGAGACTGCAGCACCGCCCAGGTTTCAATCGAATCAAAGACTTTCTCATAGTCCACGAACGCCAAGCAAAGTGGCTCATTATACTCCTCGGTCTTCTGTATAACCTGCCGCAGCGTATGGATGTGGTCTATGGTGCTAAAGCCTTTTCGGAACCCGGCTTGTTCGGGAGGTTGGAAGTCGTCGAACTTGCGAGCGAGACGATTCGTAAGGACTCTCGAAAACAACTTATAGACATGACTCAGAAGCGAGATGGGTCTATAGTTCTTTAAGAGGGACTTGTCACCCTTTTTAAAGAACAAGATCACCTCACTTATGTTCCATGTCTTTGGCGTTCTGCCCTGGACGATGACGGAATTAAAGAGCTTCTGGAGGACTTTGAGTATCGGCTTACCGCCCGCTCTCAGAAGTTCTGTAGTGATTCCATCGTCACCCACCGCCTTGTTGTTTTTCAGCTGTTTGAGAGCCATACTAATCTCGTACAGGCTGACGTCCGGGATATCTTCAGTATAGTGTCGGGTAAGCTTGGCTCTGGGGTCTTTAGCCTTGCTTTCAACAGGTGTCTGCGTGGAATATAACTGCCCATAGAAGCTCTCGATCTCCCTCAGGATTTCAGGCTTTGATGAAATGATGCGTCCGTCGTCAGTTTTCAGCTTCATCATCTGGCTTTGCCCAATAGACAGATCTCTCGCGAACACTTTGGAGCCTTCATTCCGCTCGATAGCCTCTTTAATACGATTCGTATTAAATTGGCGAAGGTCGCTCGTCAAAGATCATTAAAATATAATGCAAGAAAAAAAATCTCAATCACAAGGAGCCCTTTGGGGTTATAATTGTTTGACATTTTCCTATTATATGACATTTTGTTATCTACCCCTTTTTGACATGACATGAGTCTGTCACAGATTTGTATGGTTAATGCGCATCATGGCCCAGAATGCGGCATGATCCTTTTCATGATTCGTGCCACTGACTGTATAAACTGCTGCAACTTTGCCCCTAAGCTTCAATTTTGCCTAATCTAGTAAAACTAACATTACTACTTAACATTTACGGGGTAAGCAAATATGCTCTTTCTCCTGTTTATAAGGGTTTTTCTTGTTAATGTCAATCATTTACGGCTAGAACCACGGTAGGCAATGTTGTAGAAGGCTTTTCGAGCAATAGTGACTCAAGTTTGCCTAGCCAGGGTTGTCATTACTTACTCAACGACAGTAAACGGTTTGGAGGGCAGTCTATGTTTACTTTGTTTAGTTATTAAATAAAAAGATATACAGCTATAAAAATAGAAAACAATCTTACAAAAGTAATTATAAATGTTTAAAGGTTTAATAGTTATAAAAAATATAAATTCAAAAGAAAATAATAAATTCAAAATAAAGAAATTAAAAGAAATCAAATGAAATTAGTTTACTCCTGTCAATTTAGTTAGTTTATGTCCGGATTTACCCATTTTTATTGAAATTGTAGTAAGTCTTTTAAATTTTGTGTTTTTCTACTTGTGGCAACCCGTAGTATGTACAAATTTACTATGGAAATATTTACTGATACTGCTCAAAATTTGCCTGCTTATGCCCAACTTCGCCTGCTTGCCAGAAAAAAATATTTATGCTTATATGTGGTAATCCATGCACATCTCAATGGTAACGCAATTTGTATGGCTCTTTAATTAAGACTAGGGTTGTTTAAAAAATACCGATACATCGATATATCGATATTTTTTGTTCGATATATCGATATTTTTAGCCGATATATTTTGATCCGATTTATCGATACATCGATACTAAATAACCAATATCGAAAATCGTATCAAAAACGATATATTTATTAGCATCACATACTCAAAAGTCGCTAGAATGTCGGGGTGGGACGCTTGGTGGCGCTACTGCTGCTAGAGACCTTTGTAAGGGCTTTTACCTCCAATTTTCCCATTTATTTATAATTATATCTAAAAAAATAAATACATTTAAAATATTATAAACACGACTGCCCTGCCAAAAACGAACTAAAAAGATAAATAACAAGGTGTCATTGCAGTCGGGGGGCCGTTTTGTGGAACAATTTTCAATTAAAGACGTCCCCCGACTGCAATGACACCTTGTTATTTATCTTTTTAGTTCGTTTTTGGCAGGGCAGTCGTGTTTATAATATTTTCTAAATTTATTTATTTTTATTTTACACATTTTAGTGACAAATTATATATTTTCGAAATGTGCTCGTTATGGCCTTTCATTTGATGCCCATATTGTAATAATTGAAGAAATTTTTTTTTTTACTTTTGAAAATGGCGTGCTACAGTCGCCATATCAACTTTTTTCAAAAAAAATATAGCCAGTGTCACTCGGAATGATGTAAGGATTCTAACGATACCCCATACATCCAAATCCGTTGAGCCATTTAGAAGTGATGGTGGAATAAAGAAACTCACATACCCACAAACATACATTAACCCTGAACACATATACACTCTTTTTGCTTTGGGCAGTCATGTAAAAAATGGTTGAATACTAATAATAATAACAATGATAGTTGGATAGTAAATGAATAATAAAAAGATTGAAGAAAACCAAAATACTTCAGTGTGTTGGAAGAAAAAATGATATTCACGAAACGTATAAAAAATCTATAGAGACTTGTGAGCTAGGCTGAACTAAGTACTTATTATTTTAAAACTACAAATGTTCTTTGAAAATTTGACCGATATATCGATATTTTTTTCGCGATATATCGAGGCCGATATTGATACTTTTATAAATATCGATGTATCGATATATCGATATTTTTTTTTCACTTTCGACATCCCTAATTAAGACCAGTTTTTAAATGCGGCTCGTTTTTTTTGCTTATAATCTTCTAGGCAAATTTGGGATATATTATCACAACTTTGCCTACGACTTTGACGGTTTCTGGAGATCAATCTAACAGCCATTTCGGCGTTATGAACCTTAAGATACATATATGGCATACATCTCCAATTCGCGCGCTAATGTAAATATGGACACAGATAAAAAATAGGTACTTGAAGAGATATTTAAAAAAAACCTTAAATTTCGTGCAAAGTTGCAGCAGTTTACGGTACAATACCTAGTTACTTATTAGTATTTTTTTTAGTAAAATATATGTACCTAAGTAGTTGATTGTTAAAAAAAAAAAGATAAATAAAGCCCAATTTTTTAAGTTTGTTTTCTGTTTTGTTACTTAATAATCCAAAAAAGCCTGACATTTTCCAGGTCCGGCCGGAATCCTGAGAGAGACCCAAAAGCCTGACATGTCAGGATCAGCATGCATGCCTATTTTGTAACTCAACAACTGACAGCTTAAAATGATCATCACCCACAAGTAGGGTTACCAGATGGAAAAATCAAAAGTCCGGAGAAAAGGCCCAATTTCCATTGAAAAATCCTGAGATTTGCAGTACTTTGAGAATAAGGTAATGAGGGTGAAAAATATCCAATAATGAAAGAAGGCAGAGAACATACTGAAGTGTTTTGTTTAAAATGTACTGTATTTTATGGAAAATTCTCAAAATCCTGAGATTTCCTGAGATTTTCAAAATCCGGCCGCAATCCTGAGAAACGTCCAAAAATCCTAGATCTCAGGACAAATCCTGAGATATGGTAATGGTAACCCTACCCACAAGTTGTAAGTACGCTGCTACAGTAAAACAACAATGTTATGACCCTCTACAAAAACCCAGCATGTACTTACAACTAAACTTAGATCACTGATGATCATCATCAGTTGAGTTACATGATGGACAAGTCCCCTGACTGACTATTATAAGACTATTATATTCTGTGGTCTGGTAACCCATCGTGAAGCATCAACGTGCTAAAGGCTCAATTACATTACACAATTTTAAGCAAGCGATTTAAAGACAGACTGTCTGACTCGCGACAGATAGACGATACTGCCACAGTATAAGATAAGTTCAAATAGGAATGTTGGTTTATTAACACGTTTTCATATGGACGTTTCCTTGTTTATTTATTTATTTATATTATTTATAAGTAGGTAGGTAGGTTCGTTTATTTGTTTGTCCGCAAATTTAGAAAAGAGTATTTTATACTAGGTAAGTACCTACCTACTTAGCTTCCCGATGAGCTAGAGACTTGAAACTTAAGGCTCAATTACACTACACAATTTCTAGCACGCTCGGCCGTGCTTACTGTCATAGTAAAAGAGAAGGTAGTAAGTCTCTAATGTCGCAGTGCGACCGCCGAGATCAAAGCGATAGCGTTAGCCAGACCCAGAGCCAAAGCAATGCTCTGGCTAAAGCTATCGCTTTCAGCGACCGCCGAGATTTCCCGTGCTCTGGGTCTGGCTAAAGCTTTGCTAAAGCAATCGCGAATGAACCTTATTGAATGACGATAGTCTGCGTTTCGTTTGCGCATTTATGATTCAAAATCATAGTGAATCAATTGAATCAATTTCAGTTTTCGAGTAAATAGAATGCCGGATTTATTTTAAAATTACTATAATTAACGAAAACGGTTATTATATGTATCATTTTTTAGCTCTGTTAGGTAAATTTGTCGATACATTAATAAAATGTTATAAATTGCATAAGCATAATAAAACGCGTTATGTTGACATTTATTACTTTTAACCTAAAAAACATTTATAGTAAAATAAATATTTTTGTTTGTGATTATAATTAATTGGATTCAGTTTTACTAACTAAGGTACGTACTTACTTACTTTTTTAAGAAGCATCATGGCAAACAGTAAATTGAAATGAATACTAAATTGAAAGTTAGCGACTTTTAATATCATTGTTATTGTTAGCGAATAGTTTGTTTTAGGACTGGGTTCGAGGTGATCTCATATTATTATCTTCAAAGAATAGAATTTAATCGAACTAATCGAAGCGTAGATTTACGCACAAAAGTTACTTCTTTGTATATGGTGCTTTTATAACAAAAGGGTAAAGCTTTTCTGCCGATGGTTAACCACTTGCATTTTGCTTGTCTTTATAGGTTTTTAGTTTCTTTTAACGCATTTCAGATGCCTGCAACACGTTAAGTGTCTGAGGCGCAGGTGGAGGTATTGGTGGCATGGATGGAGTGCAGCCAGAGCCACGCAACTGGCTGAGCAACAAATGCTTAGCTTAGCCATGAGGGAGGCATTGGCCTCAAGTTTAAATGCAGTAAATAATATTAGAAGTGTCAAGGAGTGGAAACAAGTAAGTGGTCCTTTACTATTTAGTGTGTCAAAAGTTTGAAAGCTCAGCAAAATGCACCTCACTCGCTTAATAATATATTATGTATATGGATATTCTTAATTTGTATTTCCCACAACGTATCTTTGTAAATACTTAAATTAATGTCTGTTTCTGATAAAATATCTACGCTCTGTCCTTGGGCAAAGCAATATTAATATACAAGCTGAGTCGATACCTATTTGTTGCTGCAGCAAATGCATCAATTTTATCTGCCTCCTTCAAGCTTTGCCACCATGGTAGCGGGGGCAGATCCAGATGGGAATAAAGAAATTTTAATATGATACTGTTTCAATTTCATTCTTGCGTTTTAGTAGAGTACTTACTTACCTGTATTTTAAATTTCATTTATTTGTGAATGTAGATAAATACAAAGATGTTACAAATTTGTACACTACATATTTATTTTTTGTTGTGTACTTTGTAATCTGTCCACTACACATTTATATTCTTAACTTTCACATTTGATTACATTAGTTAGGAGAACTCATTAATTTAATTATGAGAGACAAAGTTCTGTCTGACTGATTGACTCATCATCACTCAGCCAAAACTGCTAATATTATAAGCTATTGTTTAATCTATACATTTTCATTTTCAGTTGATGAGGCTGAATTTATAGGCCTGTCGCAGGCTGCATCTGCAGGCCCATCCAGTGCCCGTTCACATAGTTTTCTAAAAGGAATTTCTAAACAAAACAAAAAATCATTATCTACAAATTAAGTAAGTTGATGTTTGTCTGGGTCTTATCTCCGAAATAGTTGAACCAATTTTAACCGACTTTCACTGGCAGACAGAGGACATTAAGACATTGTGTGTTTGTTTCAGCGAAGAGGAGGCACAATCTTATCAGGACAAGTGTGGATGCCGACGCTTCTCCCGCCGAGAGATCCCGACCACAAAGTGAGTCTTTTGAACTATATTATCCATTCATCCAAGGAAAGTGTATCTTAGAGGAATATTATTATTATTAAACAGGCGAGCAGTTGTTGCAACTGATAGTGCCTGTATCCTGCAATCTCTGCTTTATTTTAACTTTTGTTTAGTAGATGTTTGTCCAATCTATTCTTAAATTGGTTTAACTTCTTGACTGAGACTATCTGTTCCGGCAACTTGTCTACGTTATTTAGTTGTCTCGGTATTTTTGTAACCTTTCTTTGATACCTACCATTCAACAGCAGGATGACAAAATATAATCTCGCTTAAACCACACTACCAAAAAATCAGTCAAATAGGGTAGTACCTTATTGGCTGTATGTATGAAATGATCCTGCCATTGCCACATGCAGTTACTAAGAGATATGTAATCGTTACAGGAGCGGCTCCGGCGCGGCGCGGGGGGCGCTGGATGGAGCGGAGCGGCGCGTCTGCGAGGAGGAGCCCGACGCGGACTAGGGGAGCGGCGGCTAGAAGATCGAACGTGGCGGAAATATAATATACTCTCCGCCATAATCAGAGTTGTTACTTCTTTCCCAAAATCAAAGAAAAATTGAAAGGCGAGAGATTTGAGAGCAAAGAAGAAAATTAATTTCTAAACCTCTAGCTTGCATCAGATTCATCTAATTTCATAATTGTTTTCAATACAGTTGCTCAAAAATGTGTGTTTTCGATGACAGTACAGCGGCGTACGGAAAGTTGATTTTAAGGCACGCCGCCGCCCGTGCGGCGGCGTGCCTTAAACGTTGCCGTTGACGTTTTTTTTTAATTTCTATCACAATATGTACATAGTCTGTTCGTAAAGAAAACCGACTTGGGATTTGTGCTTGATTACCGTTATTGTCATGTTGACAGCACTTTAACGTTTTAGTGCGACTGTAATATCAAGTATCTATCAAGACAAGATAGTCGCACGCACCATAATTAATTACGTAGGTATAACAGTGCCGTCAACATAACAAAAACGGTGATCAAGCACAAATCCCAAGTCGGTTCTCTTTCCGAACAGACTAAGTTTTTGTAATGTAATGAGAATTAAACGATGTCGAGTATTATACGTACAAAATTAGGGGAATAAATGAAATCAAGCAATGTGATGACCACATTAATTTAATTACTTGTTACTTTAATAAAAACAATCATTTCCTTTAACTTTTTTTCACTTTTCTCCAGACAAACATTTTATTTATAACATAATACCTAACATCCTTAGCGGCGGCCTGCGACTTCTTCAGCGTAGAAAGTTTTTTGTTATCCCTCGGGTACAGTACAGTAGGTACTATTTTGCGGGATGGAAGTTACGCCACTGATCATCATGCATACACGTTGTCAGGGGTACAGAGAAAGAGGGTATTTAACCCTGTTTTTATCTGTACCCTCGTGGGTAGGTAGGTCCCTTATGTTAATATTCATAAGGGACCTACCTATTATCCCGAAAGAAGAACTGTTTCCAAGGGATAGAGGAAAAACTGTCCACGCGGACGAAGTCGCGGGCGGTCGCTAGTTTTATTATAGTTGTAATGCTTTCAGAAATTATTCGGTGACTGGCTCCGCGACGACGGGGCGACGAACATTAAAGATAGCTTTAATGTTCGTCGCCCTAATACTAATCGTAGTATTCTTACCGTGGCGCCCTCACCTTAATTAAAATTATTGCTCCCTAAATACATAATTTATCTAAAATTCAAACGTTGAGATTAAAGCTAAGCTTCTATAGTTTATTTACAAACAACCTCTGTAAAATATAGTTCGTTGTAGTAGTAGTAGGCAAAAAAGCAAAAAGTGGCCACTTTTGGCACTTTTGCCTACTACTACTACTACAACGAACTATATTTTACAGAAGTTATTGTTTGTAAATAAACTATAAAACCTTTCCATCAATCTCATCGTTTGAATTTTCAATAGGTACATAACGTACTTAGCGAGCAATAAATATAATTAAAATGAGGGCGCCACTTGAGGAGACTAATATTTATCCCGCGAAGGATCGCGGAACAGTGTGAGAATCGCCTTAAGGGATAGAATCTCCACAGTACCTACACAAAAACCCCCCTTATAAATCTAATATTGATTTAATGTAAAAATATTAATCTTTAAAATAAGCAAAAACGCCTGCCTCCAATTCTAAGCGCAAAATTCTACTATAAGCGTTGCTCTTCACAATAAGGCAGGCGTAAAAGCTATAAATAATAAATATAATGCAAAGGAATCGCGGCAATTGCGTAACGTTACTTCTTAATCATAGAGTAGTTGTTTTACTTGTGATTAGTAGTTTTGTAATCAAAAAAGCCGGCCAAGTGCATGTCGGGCCATGTGCAGTGTGGTGGTATATAGGTTCCGTAGTAACCTCATACCATACCTTATTGGCTATAAACTTACGTCTACAACTAAGTGTAGTAGGTACTCCTCTTATACTCGTCAACAAAAACTTGTAAGCCTATGTAGCAGTGATACTGTTGCTTTTAAATCAATTATTATTATTATGTACTTACTACTGTACTTATACTATTATGTATTCTGTGCTATTATGTTTTGGATACATGAAAAAAATTTAGTTTTTTTCATTTGACAGTAGTCCTCAATTTTTTTCATGTATCCAAAAGCAAACTGTTTACCTAGGTAGCATAGCGAAACTATAAGGGTTCCTTGTTGGCTTGACTACGGATCCCTAAAAAGGTACAGAAATTATAATTACAGATACAAAATGTAATTTTATTTTTTATTAAATTTTTTTAACACAATACAGCTATCCTTACAGGATTTCCTAATACAATTTTGTATTTTCAATGATAGACTAGAAAATATTGTTTAAGCGATAAAAAGTACCAAAAAACTTCTACGGAGCACACTACAGAGAGATAATTCACAATTTCGTCTAATATTTAAGCACTATTCTTCTCGTTCCAATGGCAGCGCTATTGTGCAGACTGCGCGGCCTTATTATAGCTTGACCACTGGCGCTGCCAATCAAGAAAAATCATTTTAACGAAATATCTATTTATGTTTAATAAAATTCCGAAACGTATAAAAACTAGGAAAGTTGTAAACTATTTTTGTATGCGTTTTTTCTTGGTTTAAATGTGTTTGTGTAGTTAATCTTGATTGTAACTACAAGCGAAAACATTTATACTAAGAATTAAAGCATACAAAAAAATTTTACTACTACACCTAGTTTGTATACGTTTTAGAATTGTATTAAACATAGTTATTTCGTTGTAATGTTTTTTTTTATTAATTGGCGGCGCTAGTGGAGACTCCGTGCGTTCTCAAAACTTCTGAATACGAAGTGAAACTAATCAATCATTCAACCATACAAAAAAAATCTATGAATTACATAAAAATAATAAATGACTTAGTTCAGATACTAATACGGGGGTGTAACAAAAACCCTGTCAGATACTGAAACAGGTGATAGTGTTGCTAAAACTGAACAACATTCTCCAAGGAAAATGTTCCTCGGTTCTCCAAGGAGAAGGAGAGAATGCTGTCGTTCGGAAAATTCATTTTCGAATTTTTTTTCGCCTTTCCATTGTAATTGGTCAGCTGACCAATACATTTTGTATGGGAGTGTGATTATTTTCGTGTTGTGACCTATGTTCCATGGATCACCGTCACCTGCTTCAGTATCTGACAGTTTTTGCTACATATTGTATAAATATAATAACAAATTACTTAGCCCCTCCGCACATGGCGTCGTAGCGTAAGCGTATCGTAATACGCGCGTCGTACGAGAGCAATACGAGCACGAACATGTCCAAAGAAGTCCGAACACGGCGTCGTAGCGTAAGCGTATCGTATGAGGTTGTATTGTCAATACGATAGTCGTAGCGTACTGGCGTAAAAAATCAGACGTAGAAAATACTTTCTATATGTTTGGTGATGAAATTCCGTCAACGTGAAGCTGTAGTTTATATTTTGGAACAATATCTACGCCTACGCTACGATTCGTGTGTAGAACTCTACTCGTATCGTACTCATCGCGTCTTTAAGAGACGAGTACGCTTACGAGCCATGTGCGGCGGATGGCCTTAAGGGCGCGCAGTCTGCAAACTAGCGCCGTCTTTAGAACGTGCTTAAATAAATACGAAATTGTGAATTATCTCTCTGTCTGTAGTGCAGTGCACTCCATAAAGGCTGTGGTACTTTTTATCGCTTAAACAATATTTTCTAGCCTGTCGTTTAGTTTAATGGAGTTTTATTGTTAAAAGTATAAATAAATAAACTAAAAGGCAGGCCAGAAAATATTGTTTAAGTGATAAAAAGTACCACAAAGCTTTTTCGGAGCTACAAAGATAATTCACAATTTCGTGTTTATTTAAGAACTATGATTCTCGATCCAATGGCGAAGCTAGTGTGCTTAATCATATAAATCCAATAACAAATGGCTTAAGACACTAATCAATTAACAATATTTACAATAAACAAATGACTCACTTGCCCCGGGCATCGGTTCTACGGCTTAGTCCAAGTATCACTAAGCCGTAGAACCGATGCCCGCTGGGGCAGACGAGTTCTGGAGTGGAGACCGCGTATCGGCAAAAGTGTGGGACGCCCTCGGACGAGGTGGAGCGACGATCTTCGCAAGGTGGCTGGCGTAAACTGGATGAGTACAGCCGCGGATCGTACTCAGGGGCGTGGACTCGGAGAGGCCTATGTTCAGCAGTGTACGATGGTAGGCTGATGATGATGATGACTTGGACTAATCCATATTGCAGTCTTGCTTCTCCTATTCTCTCCGCGCTGGGCCTGGCATTCTTGATTTTCGTCTGTAAATAATAAGAAATTGTAGTATTCTTTTTTGTTCAATTATTATCAGATATAGGAATGGATTTATCTGACAAATATTTTTAATTAGTATTTATTACTTAAAAATATTTGTTGGATAAATCTGACCGGCGGTTAAAGGGTTAATTCAGTATTTTGGTAATTCCCTGTGTGCCCTTCTGCAAGTACATTTCTTCAAATGCCATTTTATCGAAAGGGAAATAAAGTAATTTCAATTAAAGTTTTATTTATAATAAATATAACTATAAAACAAAGAATATATTTAAGCAAATTACCTATTTAGCAAAATAATGACTTTACCTTTATTTTTATTTAGCCTAATAAGTGTACCTGAATCTTATTGATTAATAATTATGACAAATTATTTTGATTTGGTTTGACAAATTGATTTACTTACATGCATAATTTTATTTCCCTTTCGATAAAATTGCGTTTGAATAAATGTACTATCGGTGAAATAAGTTTCAGCTGAATGGCTTGTTGGTGATCAGTCCTAATCCCCGCCTAACATTAGTTTAATAATTGTTTTATGATGGCACTTACCCAAGAACCAGAAGAACTGTCCCATCTCATGGACTCTTTGCATTCCAGCTTTCACATGGTATAGGTTCCCAATGTGTGAGTCATGGCTTGAACCACCAAATAATGCATCTACATGCAAGATGCGTAAATCTGCATCATACATCTGAAAACAAACTTATTTTAAACTACTTAATAATAAATAACTATAGGTACATTTTAAAAATAATTATTTCTTATCACAGAGACATTCAGAGAGTTGTGCATCTTTCTGTTGAAGAAATCCAAAATGATCATTGAACCTACAACAATACCAGAGGTTGTAAATTCTGGACCTCTGGTTAGAAGCAAGTAGGTTGGTATTTGGTAAAGCTGCATTGACATGATCTAAGTACACTTGGACCAAGTGGTTTTGACGACTACTTGGACACTACTTGGATCATGTAAACGTGCAATCCAAGTTCACTTGTACGTCGCCGTATACAAAAAGCTACTTTGTCCAAGTACACTTGGATGGTGTCAACCTGTATCCAAGTATACTTTTATCAAAGCTACTTTGTCCAATTTACTTGGTCCAAGTATACTTTGATCATGTCAACGTGGCTTAAGAAAGCTAACTAAAACATGGTTACCTTATTGCAACTGCTTTGCGTTCACATACTGTTCTTATGAAAGTGATATAGCCTCAGGGTAGTTGATTTCATGAATCAGTTATCTGCGCTAGATGATCAGATATAGACCTCTGAACCTCTGTTATACACCAAGGCTAAAATCATTGCCTACACACCTTTGGTAGGAACCGGCATAAAATTGAGATGCAGCGAGGATCTGTAACAACAGTGCAATGACAGGTAATAATGATGATAAAGTTTAGTTGTTTATAAAATATCACCTTTGTATTGAGTGTTGGAATGATAAACACCTTGATCTCTAGCTTAATAGCTGTTGTTCTTTGAGTTGGTTGCAAAAGAAGCATCAAATCTTCGCAAAGCGTCATAAAATGGACCTTTCCCAAGCGAAAGGTGTCGACAAACGTCCACTCCGACAGCTGCTGGGATAGGAATCATCATAGTATGGGAATGCTGTCTTCCCGAAGCTGTCTCCTACACAGCATCAGTATTTCCCTCATTCTTTCTTCATCGGCTTCAACTAGCAACAAATTTGGGTCGGACTTTCTTACCTAAAACAGAAAAACAAACAAATAAACAAAAATACTACACGAGAAGTCGACATAATATAAATATGTTAAAAATAGCAAACCTTATGCAGTATCCACTTAGTATCCACAAAATAACACTGAAAACCTTAAAAAAATCAATTTCTGCAATAAATACAACTCACAAATGAGAAAAAACTGAATTATTAGTGAAAGCTTTGAGAAAACAGCAACTGCTTTCATGACATAAGGTATCGCTTTCATGACATAAGGAAAAGCTTTCATGACAGCTATGCCGCCATCTTAAAAAACTCGGCGGTGCCGATTATCTGTCAGATCCATACATTTCCATTCGTTCATCGCTTTGACTCTGGCTTTCAGAAAAAGTAAGGTTATTTCTTGCTCAAGCTTTCCTCGGCGGTCGCAAAAGACAAGATGGCGTCGAAAATGAAAGCCAGAGTCAAAGCGATAGTTTTCGGCGGTCGAGCTACGGCAGTGCGACCGCCGAGATCAAAGCGATAGCGTTAGCCAGACCCAGAGCCAAAGCAATGCTCTGGCTAAAGCTATCGCTTTCAGCGACCGCCGAGATTTCCCGTGCTCTGGGTCTGGCTAAAGCTTTGCTAAAGCAATCGCGAATGAACCTTATTGAATGACGAGAGTCTGCGTTTCGTTTGCGCATTTATGATTCAAAATCATAGTGAATCAATTGAATCAATTTCAGTTTTCGACTAAATAGAATGCTGGATTTATTTTAAAATTACTATAATTAACGAAAACGGTTATTATATGTATCATTTTTTAGCTCTGTTAGGTAAATTTGTCGATACATTAATAAAATGTTATAAATTGCATAAGCATAATAAAACGCGTTATGTTGACATTTATTACTTTTAACCTAAAAAACATTTATAGTAAAATAAATATTTTTGTTTGTGATTATAATTAATTGGATTCAGTTTTACTAACTAAGGTACGTACTTACTTACTTTTTTAAGAAGCATCATGGCAAACAGTAAATTGAAATGAATACTAAACTGAAAGTTAGCGACTTTTAATATCATTGTTATTGTTAGCGAATAGTTTGTTTAAGGACTGGGTTCGAGGTGATCTCATATTATTATCTTCAAAGAATAGAATTTAATCGAACTAATCGAAGCGTAGATTTACGCACAAAAGTTACTTCTTTGTATATGGTGCTTTTATAACAAAAGGGTAAAGCTTTTCTGCCGATGGTTAACCACTTGCATTTTGCTTTTCTTTATAGGTTTTTAGTTTCTTTTAACGCATTTCAGATGCCTGCAACACGTTAAGTGTCTGAGGCGCAGGTGGAGGTATTGGTGGCATGGATGGAGTGCAGCCAGAGCCACGCAACTGGGTGGCTCGCAGGCTGAGCAACAAATGCTTAGCTTAGCCATGAGGGAGGCATTGGCCTCAAGTTTAAATGCAGTAAATAATATTAGAAGTGTCAAGGAGTGGAAACAAGTAAGTGTTCCTTTATTATTTAGTGTGTCAAAAGTTTGAAAGCTCAGCAAAATGCACCTCACTCGCTTAATAATATATTATGTATATGGATATTCTTAATTTGTATTTCCCACAATGTATCTTTGTAAATACTTAAATAAATGTCTGTTTCTGATAAAATATCTACGCTCTGTCCTTGGGCAAAGCAATATTAATATACAAGCTGAGTCGATACCTATTTGTTGCTGCAGCAAATGCATCAATTTTATCTGCCTCCTTCAAGCTTTGCCACCATGGTAGCGGGGGCAGATCCAGATGGGAATAAAGAAATTTTAATATGATACAGTTTCAATTTCATTCTTGCGTTTTAGTAGAGTACTTACTTACCTGTATTTTAAATTTCATTTATTTGTGAATGTAGATAAATACAAAGATGTTACAAATTTGTACACTACATATTTATTTTTTGTTGTGTACTTTGTAATCTGTCCACTACACATTTATATTCTTAACTTTCACATTTGATTACATTAGTTAGGAGAACTCATTAATTTAATTATGAGAGACAAAGTTCTGTCTGACTGATTGACTCATCATAACTCAGCCAAAACTGCTAATATTATAAGCTATTGTTTAATCTATACATTTTCATTTTCAGTTGATGAGGCTGCATTTATAGGCCTGTTGCAGGCTGCATCTGCAGGCCCATCCAGCTCCCGTTCACATAGTTTTCTAAAAGGAATTTCTAAACAAAACAAAAAATCATTATCTACAAATTAAGTAAGTTGATGTTTTGTCTGGGTCTTATCTCCGAAATAGTTGAACCAATTTTAACCGACTTTCACTGGCAGACAGAGGACATTAAGACATTGTGTGTTTGTTTCAGCGAAGAGGAGGCACAATCTTATCAGGACAAGTGTGGATGCCGACGCTTCTCCCACCGAGAGATCCCGACCACAAAGTGAGTCTTTTGAACTATATTATCCATTCATCCAAGGAAAGTGTATCTTAGAGGAATATTATTATTATTAAACAGGCGAGCAGTTGTTGCAACTGATAGTGCCTGTATCCTGCAATCTCTGCTTTATTTTAACTTTTGTTTAGTAGATGTTTGTCCAATCTATTCTTAAATTGGTTTAACTTGTTGACTGAGATTATCTGTTCCGGCAACTTGTCTACGTTATTTAGTTGTCTCGGTATTTTTGTAACCTTTCTTTGATACCTACCATTCAACAGCAGGATGACAAAATATAATCTCGCTTAAACCACACTACTAAAAAATCTGTCAAATAGGGTAGTACCTTATTGGCTGTATGTATGAAATGATCCTGCCATTGCCACATGCAGTTACTAAGAGATATGTAATCGTTACAGGAGCGGCTCCGGCGCGGCGCGGGGGGCGCTGGATGGAGCGGAGCGGCGCGTCCGCGAGGAGGAGCCCGACGCGGACTAGGGGAGCGGCGGCTAGAACAAGATCGAACGTGGCGGAAATATAATATACTCTCCGCCACAATCAGAGTTGTTACTTCTTTCCCAAAATCAAAGAAAAATTGAAAGGCGAGAGATTTGAGAGCAAATAAGAAAATTAATTTCTAAACCTCTAGCTTGCATCAGTCAGATTCATCTAATTTCATAATTGTTTTCAATACAGTTGCTCAAAAATGTGTGTTTTCGATGACAGTACAGCAGCGTGCGGAAAGTTGATTTTAAGGCACGCCGCCGCCCGTGCGTGTTTTATTGACGTTTTTTTTTAATTTCTATCACAATATGTACATACTCTGTTCGTAAAAAAAACCGACTTGGGATTTGTGCTTGATTACCGTTTTTGTCATGTTGACAGCACTTTAACGTTTTAGTGCGACTGTAATATCAAGTATCTATCAAGACAAGATAGTCGCACGCACCATAATTAATTACGTAGGTATAACAGTGCCGTCAACATGACAAAAACGGTGATCAAGCACAAATCCCAAGTCGGTTCTCTTTCCGAACAGACTACGTTTATGTAATGTAATGAGAATTAAACGATGTCGAGTATTATACGTACAAAATTAGGGGAATAAATGAAATTAAGCAATGTTTATCCACATTAATTTAATTACTTGTTACTTTAATAAAAACAATCATTTCCTTTAACTTTTTTTCACTTTTCTCCAGACAAACATTTTATTTATAACATAATATCTAACATCCTTAGCGGCCGCCTGCGACTTCCTCAGCGTAGAAAGTTTTTTGTTATCCCTCGGGTACAGTACAGTACTATTTTGCGGGATGGAAGTTACGCCACTGATCATCATGCATACACGTTGTCAGGGGTACAGAGAAATAGGGTATTTAACCCTGTTTTTATCTGTACCCTCGTGGGTAGGTAGGTCCCTTATGTTAATATTCATAAGGGACCTACCTATTATCCCGAAAGAAGAACTGTTTCCAAGGGATAGAGGAAAAACTGTCTACGCGGACGAAGTCGCGGGCGGTCGCTAGTTTTATTATAGTTGTAATGCTTTCAGAAATTATTCGGTGACTGGCTCCGCGACGACGAACATTAAAGATCGCTTTAATGTTCGTCGCCCTAATACTAATCGTAGTATTCTTACCGTGGCGCCCTCACCTTAATTAAAATTATTGCTCCCTAAATACATAATTTATCTAAAATTCAAACGTTGAGATTAAAGCTGAGGTTCTATAGTTTATTTACAAACAATAACCTCTGTAAAATATAGTTGGTTGTAGTAGTAGTAGGCCAAAAGTGCCAAAAGTGACCACTTTTTGCTTTTTTGCCTACTACTACTACAACGAACTACATTTTACAGAAGTTATTGTTTGTAAATAAACTATAAAGCCTTTCCTTCAATCTCAACGTTTGAATTTTCAATACATTACGTACTTAGCGAGCAATAAATATAATTAAAATAAGGGCGCCACTTGAGGAGACTAATCAATATGGCTCTCGCAAAGGGGCGCGGAACTAGTGTGAGAGTCGCCTTAGGATAAAATCTCCACAGTACACAAAAAAACCCCTTTTAAATCTGCTCTTGGTTTAATATAAAAATTGAATCTTTAATAAGCAAAAACGCCTGCCTCCAATACAAAGCGCAAAAATTCTAACTATAAGCGTTGCTCTTCACAATAAGGCAGGCGTAAAAGCTATAAATAATAAATATAACGCAAAATAATCGCGGCAATTGCTTAACGTTACTTCTAAATCATAGAGTAGTTGTTTTACCTGTGTTTAGTAGTTTTGTAATAAAAAAAGCCGGCCAAGTGCATGTCGGGCAATGCGCAGTGTGGTGGTATATAGGTTTCCGTAGTAACCTCATACCGTACCTTATTGGCTATAAACTTCTCCGTTTTACACTACTTACGACTACAACTAAGTATAGTAAGTACTCCTAACTATTTGGAGGTACCTACTTACTTATCCTTTCAGAGTATTGAATAGATTACTCTTTCTCGTCAACAACTTGTAAGCCTATGTAGCAGTGATAGTGTTCCTTTTAAGTCAATTATTATTATTACTACTGTACTTGTCCTATTATGTATTGTCCTCATTTTTTTCATGCATCCAAAAGCAACCGTTTTCCTAGTAACTTAGCGAAACTATAATAAGGGTTCCTTGCTGGCTTGACTACGGTACTACTACTACTAACCCTAAAAAGGTACAAAAATGATAATGACAGGTAACTTCAAAATGTAATTTTATTATTTATTCAATTTTTTTTAACACAATACAGCTATCCTTACAGGAGTTCCTAATACAATTTTCTATTTCGTAAGTAAACATTTAATAATAAGGGCGCGCAGTCTGGGGACCTATTTTTGAATCGACATTTGACTCAAATGAATCATGAAGATTGAGTCAAATGTCGAACGAAAATCATTAGAAAGCGCTCGACGCCAGTCGAAGGATTCAAAAATAGGGTCCCACCCAGCACTCTAGAGCGCCGCCATTGGAACGAGTCATAGCCTTCTATATCTTCCAAGCCATGAAGTGAGCAGAACGGCAACATCGCATGTGGTCAAGCACATAGTTTAATATTATTTTAATAATTATTTATTATTTGTTTTTCCTATATTGTCTATGTTTAAACTAGTTGTAAATTGTGATGTAAGATTATTTCAATAAAGATTTTATATTTATTATTATTATTTATTTATTAGGACATACGGTTTGAGTCAAATTATTTGAACTTTTCAGGGGTCCTTTAGTACGATGAGCATTTTGATCTAAGCCTCCTCTAGCAATAAATCTTACATCATTGGAAAGGTATTTAAATTTGAAACACTTTATTGTACTACTATAAACGTCAACTATTAATACTTTGAGAGTTATAACGCTCTAAACTTGACCAATTTATTTAATATTAATGACCTAGAACTCCGAAAATACTAACAATCTTAGAATAATAAAGCCAAGAACATAGACTTATTATATTACTAGCGTAAGGACACGGTCAACGTCGCTACGAAGTGACGCCAGTTGGTTGGCCCTAAAATTACAATTTTAGGGCCAACGTGATTCAGTCATCCGCGGAAGACTATGGTAGACAGACGGTGATTGACGTGAGATAAAAATGGCGAATGGCGCATTTGTAGATTGCAAAAATTATGATGCAAACGTTAAAAAGTTACATGGAATATCGTATCATCGGTTAGTAGTTTTACATTATTTTTATTACGTGCCTAACAATTTTAATAAATTATAAAATATTTTACTATTACTTGTTATTGTTCGAGGCAATAGAGATGGGTCATCATGATTCAAATGAACTCGTTCACTTGAAGATCTTTATATGGACTCAAATGAACTATGCAGTTCACTTGAGTCCATAAAAAGATCCTTAGTTCATTTAGTTCCATAGCTAGTTAGCTCAAAGAACGAGAGTAAACGGAAAGGATAGATTACGAACACTGCGTACAGAAATGTCTCCTATGAGATATATTTGCTGCAATAATAATTATCTACATTACATTTCAATTCAAATAATTACAGATTGCCTAATGATCTAGTGCGTAAAGAAATATGGAGTCGCACTAGCGAACTGCCCTCGTTTCGCTTCGGTGTAACTATAGATTTTGTTCAAAAATATTTTTATACTTACCTTTAAAAAACTTTAGGTACCTATATTGATGCTTATATTTTAGGAAAAATTTGCATGTTAATAATCAACCTTGACAATGTAATTATTTAGTTCCATAAGGATTAATATCATGATACGATACTTCCGATCAATAATTACTTTTATAGAAAAAAATATATACTGTGGCTTTCGATTCATTATTCCTATTTTCATTGGGATCTCAAATTTTTTTTAGATAAAATACTGATAATGTTACTTGCTGATAATTCTTGTTTATAATTTCAATAGGTGAAAGTTTTTTAAAATCTGATCAGTTATTTTTTGAATTTATGCATAACAAACAATCAAACCAACAAACAAATCTTTCCTTTTTATATTTAATAATTTATAGTTTATAATATTAGTTTAGTATAGCTGTGAAAAAGCACAAAAACATCTAATTTGGAATAAACATGATTGAGATTTTGTTATCCTTACGTTTTATTTATGGCCTTAAACCATCGAAAAACTGATATAATTACCATAATAAAAATATAAAAAAAGTTAATAGTACTAGCGACCCAAAGGAGCCAGATGAGTGAACTTGTCCTTAACTCCAATTGAACTAAATAGTTCACTTCAGGAATCTTTTTTGCCCACCTCTAATACGGCAGTAGTTCGAGTGGGATCTAAAAGATGTCGCTGATTTTGCTTGTATGAAGGAATTATAAAGCAAATATTCGCATGGGCTCATCCTTCCTTTTGAAATCATTGGCCAAGAATGATAGTATCCTAAAAGGCGGTCTGTCAAAAGTGAGGCAAAAATGAAATTTATGTGTGCGTGAGGTGCTTGTGTTTACGCTCGACGAAACGCACACAGCAAAAAACTAATGTTACCAGTACATGAAATTTTCCCTTAAAAGTAGGGAAATTGAAACCATCGTCGTACTTAGAGTTGCGATTGTGTAGATTTCACCATTTACATGTAACTAGAGTTTGCTTGTCATAACTAGAGACGGGCTAGGGTTTAAACCGAAATTTTATATATTATATATTTTTTAAATAAGATGTCGACTGTGCAATGCTAAAAATGACAAAATTAAAGATGGTGCGAACTTTTTTGTTTATGAACCGATTTTGATGAAACTCGATTTGGGGCATTATTTTGACAAGAAAACAGCAACGCAATGTTAAAAATATAAAAATCCAAAATGGCGGACATTTTTTTTGTTTGAGAGCCGATTTCGATGAAACTCGGTTCGGGGTATTATTTTAACAAGATAACAGCAACGCTATGTTAAAAATGTAAAACATCCAAGATAGCGGCCAACTTTTTTGTTTGTGGGCTGATTTTGATGAAACTCGGTTCGGGGTACTATTTTCGCAAAAAAACAGCAACGCAATGTTAAATATATAAAAAAAATCAAGATGGCGGCCAACTTTTTTGTTTGTGGGTCGATTTCGATGAAACTCGGTTCAGGGCACTATTTTCACAAAAAAACAGCAACGCAATGTTAAATATATACAAAATTCAAGATGGCGGCTAAATTTTTTGTTTGTGGGCCGATTTCGATGGAACTCGGTTCGTGGTACTATTTTAGCAAGATAACAGCAACTCAATGTTAAAAATATAAAAAATCCAAAATGGCGGCCAACTTTTTTGTTTTTAGGCCGATTTCTATGAAACTCGATTTGGGGCAATGTTTTAACAAAAAACAGCTATGCAATGTTAAAAATATATATAAATCCAAGATGGTGGTCAACTTTTTTGTTTGTGGGCCGATTTTGATGAAACTCGGTTCGAGGTTCTATTTTAATAAGATAACAGCAACGCAATGTTAAAAATATAAAACATCCAATATGGCGGCCAACTATTTTGTTTGTGAGCTGATTTTGATGAAACTCGGTCTAAATAGTCACTTTTGTGGTATGGGAGCCTTCAATCACGTTTGTTGTATGAGAACCCTCTTTAATATTTTTTTCTGTTTTTAGTATTTGTTGTTATAGCGGCAACAGAAATACAACATCTGTGAAAATTTCTCCTGTCTTTCTATCACGGTTCATGAGATACTGATCCTGATGACAGACAGATAGACAGATGGACAGCGGAGTCTTAGTAATAGGGTTCCGTTTTTACCCTTTGGGTACAGAACCTGGTGGCTAACTTTCTTATTTGTTTTTCTTTTTTTTTCAACCGAGTTACATCGAAATAAACCCAAAAACATAGTTCACCGCTACCAACCCTTTGTCATTTTTAGGGTTCCGTACCCAAAGGGTAAAAACGGAACCCTATTAGTAAGACTCCGCTGTCCATCTGTCTGTCTGTCACAAGGCTGTATCTCATGATCCGTGATAGCTAGACAGTTGAATTTTTTACAGATAATGTATTTCTGTTGCTGCTACAAGAACAAATACTAAAAAAAGAATAAAATATATGTTTAAGGGCTGCTCCCATACAGCAAACAGTATTTTTTGCTGTTTTTGGTACAAAACCCTTCATGCGCGAGTTCGACTCGTACTTGGCCGACTTTTAACATTTTTATTTATATTGATATTGCTGTTTTCTTATCAAAATAGTACCCTGAACCAAGTTTAATCAAAATCGGCCCACAAACAAATAGTACGATGTTATCTTGGATTTTTTTATATTTTTAACATTGGGTTGCTGTTTTCTTATCAAAATAGTATCCCGAACCGAGTTTCAGCGAAAGCGGCCCACAAACAAAAAAGTTGGCCGCCATCTTGGATTTTTTATATGTTTAGCATTGCGTTGCTCTTTTCTTGTTAAAATAGTACTCCGAACCGAGTGTCATCGAAATCGGCCCACAACCAAAAAAGTTGGCTGCCATCTTGGATTTTTTATATTTTTAACATTGCGTTGCTATTTTCTTATCAAAATAGTACCCCGAACCGAGTTTCATCGAAATCGACCGACAAACAACAAAGTAGGCCACCATCTTGGAATTTTTATATTTTTAACATTGCGTTGCTGTTTTGTTGTCAAAATAGTACGCCGAACCAAGTTTCATCGAAATCGGCCCTCAAACAACAAAGTTGGCCGCCATCTTGGATTTTTTATATTTTTAACATTGCGTTGCTGTTTCCTTGTTAAAATAATATTCCGAACCGAGTTTCATCGAAATCGGCCCACAAACAAAAAAGTTGGACGCCATCTTAGATTGTTTATATTTTTAACATTGCGTTGCTGTTTTCTTGTCAAAATAGTACCCCGAACCGAGTTTCATCGAAATCGGCCCACAAACAACAAAGTTGGCCGCCATCTTGGATTTTTAATATTTTTAACATTACCTTGCTATTTTGTTGTCAAAATAGTACCCCGAACCCAGTTTCATCGAAATCGGCCCTCAAACAACAAAGTTGGCTGCCATCTTAGATTTTTATATTTTTAACATTGCGTTGCTGTATCCTTGTTAAAATACTACTCCGAACCGAGTTTCATCGAAATCGGCCCACAAACAAAAAAGTTGGCCGCCATCTTGGATTTTTATATTTTTAACATTGCGTTGCTGTTTTCTTGTCAAAATAGTACCCCGAACCGAGTTTCATCGAAATCGGCCCACAAACAAAAAAGTTGGCCACCATCTTATATTTTTTATCATATAATTTTTTTCAAATGAGAACATTGCGTTTTTTCAATGCTAGCAACCCTTTTAGTAGATAAGTAGTTGTCGAATTGCGTGGAATCTTAATTATGTAATTGAGATGTGTTTAACTTTTAATTGATCAACTAAGTAAATGCGGGGGATATTTTTTCCCCGTACTGGCAACATTTTCATAAAATATGAAGTGACAAAAATAGTTATTTTTGATGAATGATTTACGTAAAAATGTAAGTGAAAACACGTTAAATAGACGTGAAATGTTATCTACAATCTTTCTAGTGTTTTTTCGATGTAATGTGACCTGATTGTGACATCCGTTCATTGCGCAAACCCTCATTTTTATTGAAATTTTCGGGAGTTGTGTTCGACACGAATATCACTTGAGAAATGGCGGGCCGAATAGTCATACTTAGCCATTCTGGCTCAGTTTGAGTTGCCTCACCATACGGACGCGGACTAGGTATCTGGGTCTTATTAATCTAAGCTAACAATTAATAGAAAGTATGTTTGCTGCAAATATTTGTCATATAAAAACCTTTCTTTTGATATATCACTCATTTGTATAGGTGTGGTAGATCAACTCCCATAGACAATAAACCACTTTTATACTTTAATAACCTTTAACTCCAAAAGTATTAACAATTGATATAAAGTATATTAACAGCAAATATTTGTCTTTAAAAGACCTTTCTAATGATATATCATTTATTGCTAGAGGGCGTGTTAATCAACTCCCTGCTGAAGAAAATCAACAAAAAAGATGACATCTTTGACAGCCATTTTTTCCTGGTTAACATTGATATTTTTCTTATTGTTTAATATACAAAGCATTTCAATAAAAGAACTAAATTATTTTCATATTTTAAACCTCACACAATTACTATGAAAAAAAATATCGACCTCTTAAAATTGAAATATTCCCATACATTTAGTATGGAGACTGGCCGACGACATGACCACGAACTGACAGTAACAGGCGTTGCCAAACTTATGTTCACGGCTTGCAATTATAGAAGGCTATGAGTCTGTCATCCTTACTTGTCTTATTTAGTAAACAGTTTTTGACAGTTGTCATACGTCTTTGAAACTTAAATCATTATTTAAAAATATGTTAGTAACTTTATGAAATTGTTGTTTATTTATTAACAATTTATTTCGTAATCTATGTGTGGAAAACCATTTGTTGTATTTTATAAATCGTAATTTCAATAAAGAGTTGGGTGAAGATTGTTTACCATATAAGACAAGTAAGGATGGACAGACTTTAAAGACGAAATTGTGAATTATCTTTCAGCCTGCCTAGCATGACCGATTTATATCGCGTGATATAGCATTTTATCGACACTCAACTGTCAAATTCCTTTGTCTTTTTGACAGTTAAACGTGATAAAACGCTATATCACGCGATATAAATCGGTCATGCTCGGCAGGCTGTAGTGCACTTCGAAGAAGCTTTGTGGTACTTATCGCTAAAACAGTATTTTCTAGCCTGTCATTTAATTTAAAGTTTTTTGCGGAAAGTGGCCACATTTTATAATAAAACTCCGTCAAACTAAACGACAGACTAGAAAATATTGTTTAAGCGATAAAAAGTACAACAATACTTCTATGCTTCTATGGAGTGCACTAGAGAGATAATTCACAATAATCGTCTTTATTTAAGGCGGTTGTATGACCGAAAGTGGCGCCCTCAGAGGTGTTTATTTAATAAGTTATTAATAGAAAAAAAAATGTTTTACGTGGAATTTTTAGGGCCCATGGTCTAGTATTATTAGAAGGTATCACTACATGCTAGCAGTGAGTACGAGGGAATGTAACGATACCGTCTAAAAACACAAGACTGTGGACCCTAAAAATTCCACGTAAAACGTTATTAAAATTGTGTGTTAGAATTATAATATTAAATAAAATTCACCGCGGCGCCACTTTCGCTCAGGGTACCACTTTAATCACTATTCTTCTCGTTCCAATGGCGGCGCTAGAGTGCTGGGATCCTATTTTTGAATCCTCTACTCTCCACTAGCGCCGCCAATCAAGAAAAATCATTTTAACGAAATAACTATGTTTAGGTGCCTTCCGACGGTGCGTACTACCACGCACCGTACCGAGCCGCACGAGGGCGAGCACGGCCGCACCGTGGGAAACGCTGGCACGGGCCGTGCGTCGTTCGGCCATGTTCGGCGCACGGCCCGCTGTACCGTTCCCACGCGGTGCGCCCGCGTCCGTGCAACGACGCACGAGGTGGCACGAGTGATGATGGCACAGTACAAATAGCGGAATAGCGAGCCATACCTACGCGCCTCGAGTTTAGTCTGACTGAACTCGGTAGGTAGGTACACAGACAGTCGCGAATGCGCCGCGCCGCGCCGCAGTGACGAACGAAAAATTTATGTTCTTTTTAACACGTTTTTTTAGGTTGCTTTCTCATTTGTGTGTTCGTTTGTTTGTTTCTCCTCAAAGTTTGCGAACGATTTTATACCAGCTTCCCGATGAGTTAGAAACTTGAAACTTTGAACATAGGTCAGAACTGGAAGGCAAGGCAATATTATGGTGTCATTGAGCTGATCTGATGATGAAGTCGAACGAAGGCCACAGGAACTCTATGATGAAACCATACAATCCCATCGAGTTTGGGTTCGTTTGAATCGTCTTTCTTGACCTCTGTACCTATAATGGTTTTTAAATCTGACTAAATTATTACAAAAAAATCGGACTAAAAAGTAATAAATAAATTCTTCTGTAAATATTGGTTTTAAACCTAAAAATGTGGGGCGCATGCTAAAAACAATTGAATAGTAAATTTTACAAAATGCGCCCCACGTTTTTAGGTTTAAAATTTCTGTAGGTAGGTATAGGGTTATAAATATTTACGGAAGTTTTTTTTTTAACTTTTTGGTCTGTTTTTATTTTACTAGTCCGTTTTAATGTTTTTAGTCCGATTTTTTTTCTAATAATTTTGTTCGGGACCGCACATAAATGATTTTGTGTAAATAATATGGTTTTGTAAGTGTATTGATATTGATCATGTGAAGTTGAAAGTTATACCGCCGGTTTCTGAATTGAGCATTTCAGTGGAAATCAGTTAAGTTTTGCTCAAATAGTTGATGACGACTTAAGTTTCCTACGTTTCACTCGTCATTTCTAGTTTTTCTCAAATCACTTTTAGTTGAGTTTTTCTCTAACTATACTTAGATGTTCCATTACAAGTAAAAAAACCGGTATTCAGTATCGGTTTTTTTATTTGTAATGGATCGTGATTGGATTTCGATATTTGTATAATGTAAATTGAAAAACATTCTAAAAGTAAGATACACCTACTACTAAATTGCAATAAAATTGAGAATAATTTCAAAGTTTCCTGTTATTGTGAATGAATTCGTAAGATGGATTTGTGAAGAACGAAACTTCTTCTGTCAATTATTTTACTCTTTGTGTCAATGTCTCACCCTCACCATTTATGACAATGTCAATCGTGGCTAATATTTTATCTTTAATTTCGTTTTATATTTAAATGAAAATCGTTATAGAAATTGAAATGGAAACTGATAAAAAGGTCGCCCAACTATACGAATAAAAAAAAGGAAATCTTTGTCTCACTTGTAACAAAGTAAGTAGACATGATTTATTTTTGTCTTAAGGTACCTACTTTTCAAATTCACGTTTCGTATGTAATTCAAAAAAATCAAAATATTTACTTACATACTTACATAAATCAAAGCGTAACTACCTAGAATTAATTAATGAATATATTACCTACTTTATTGTTCACCAAAGTAAAACATACAACTAATAACATTATCGTTTTTTCTTCAGATACAAATGAATAATTGTTTGTTAAAAAACTGGAGCCTTCTACATTCAGAAAAAAGGAAGCATTGATTGCTATTTGAAAACAGTACAATAGCATCTGTACAGTGGCAACAGTACAATATTTGTGTGTGAAAGGTCTAACACCTATTAAAATTATTGATACAAAAAATAAAAACATTGTAACAAATCATACAATCTTTTATTCCTTATTTAGCTATTCAAATAACTAGGTAAGTATCTACTATTGCAGTTCTAGTAGCAAAATTTTGTGTAGGTAGGTACAACTTATGTTGATTTTGCACAGGCATTTCAACTTCATTCACTGCTCCTTCTGCTGCGAGTTTATCAACTTCCATTACATGGTCATCTAAATAGAGCCATATTATGTAGAATGACACGTGCCACGTGCTCCTCCATCGGTGACAATGGAGTATCTTCACTAGACATGTTTTTAACCACAATTTAGCAATAAGCAGGATTAAAGTAGGTTTTGAGTACCCCAATTCGGTTACTCAACTGTCAGATGCTTAAGTTTGCAGTGAGCAGGATTTGAGTACTGTCAATCGTGTTCAGAAACGCAAATTTTGAGTTAAGCACTAGTTGATGAGCTAAACTGTCACATTTGAGAATTCTCAAACTCAAATGCTCAAATTCAACTTAAACTTAATTCGAAAACCAAAATCTATTTGAGTCATACTTAAGTTGTGCTTAAGTTGTTCTCAACGTTAAATTCTCAATTCAGAAACCGGCTGATAGTGTCATAATTTTAATACTTTGCAATCTTTTTATAAGGATTTATTAGTATGTTTGGGATATGTCAGCTTAGAATAATTACACCTAGAACGATAATTCCCTACAAAGCGCGCTGTCAAAAGTGAGGCAACAAAAACAGTCAAAATGGCGCCGTTTTCAGATTATTACTGTCCATTATTAAATAATCATACCTAATAAGTACAAAACAGTTTCAATTTCCCTACCTTAAAGATATTAATTATTATATTATTGGATTTTGGTTACGATTAGGTAACGTATGAAGGATATAAATCTGAGAACTGAGCCATTTTCACTCAGTATAAGTTGCCTCACTTTGCGTACAAGGACACGGCTTCTAGGTGTAATTATTCTAAGTATGTCAGTAAGTTCTCGAAATATTGTAAATAGGTTAATTATCTATAGAAAATAAGTCTTACGCAATTTTTTGTTTTTTGTTTTCACTATTAGTTTAGTAATTTGCTAACCTAGGTATTTGCCATTGAAGGTAGACCCTATATAATATGGATTCTGAAATATTATTATTATTAATAATAATAAAAACACTTAATTGCACACTAAGACAGGACATATATAAAGAAAAACAGCAAAGCTCACAAAAAGCGGCCTTATTGCTAAATAGCAATTTACGTAATACGTACAATCACAAAACTAGAAAGATACGAAAGTACTTAGATGAAAGTAAAAAAAAAATCTGTAGGTAATTATTTAAAGGACAAGGCCGATTGACTACTGATAGATATCATACTATGACGCGCGGCATATTGACAAAGGCGACGAGCCGTCACGAACGCGGACGCACAGCGCTACGCACCGCCACGCACCGATCCTTTGAAGTTACCGACGCTCGATGGATCGTACGCACGACGACGCACCGCGGCGCACCGTGTCGTTTCCCACGGTGTGTCGGTTCGGTATGGTGCGCTCTCGTGCGTCTCAAGACGCACCGGTGGGAAGGCACCTTAATAAAATTCTCAAACGTACAAAATCTAGGAGAGTTTTAAAATATTTTTGTATGCGTTTTCCTGGTTCAAATGTGTTTGTGTAGTTAATCTCCCTCATGACGACTTTATTGTAACTACACGCGAACACATTTATACTAAGAATTAAGGCATACAAAAATATGTAAAATACTTTACCTAGTTTTTATACGTTTTAGAATTGTATTAAACATAGTTATTTCGTTGTAATTATTTTTTCGGCCGATAGTTGTAATCAGTGTGCAGAAGTATGCAAGTGCGCACACTACAACGATTTGGTATCGGCCGAGTCTTCATACAAAACAAACTATCGGCCGATAGAAAGTCTGCGGCCATGCTTAAAACTAGAGAGTTTTACCTACCAATAAAACTTACCTATTATTTTTCCTGAGATATCCGGAATCCATATTGGAGTCAAGCCTTCCGTTTTTCTAGCGTTTGCGTCTAGTCTTACCCTCTTTCCGCTAGGAGCGCCACCTGTTTCCGTATCCTGTAGTCCGTATTTCCGGCAAATGGACGCCATGTTTGCGGCCGTTTATTTCATCATTATACGTCTTAATACCAGGTAGGAATTACTTGGATTCCGGATATCTCAGGAAAAATAATAGGTAAGTTTTATTGGTAGGTAAAACTCTCTATTATTTGTTCCGTCATCGATATCCGGAATCCATATTGAGTGATGTGTTTGGTTTCTCCTGGTAAACAATGTGATGCTATAATGTGTAGTATAAAAGTAAACCAAGTGTGAACCTAAGTAGTAAAAGGCATGGTAAAAACAGACAATAATTTGCATATTAGCTTTGAAATAAAATCAAATAATTTAAATACATTATTAAACAATTTAATAATGTAGTAGAGCATAAAGATGCAAATGAAGCCTACAACGCATTTCATGATATTTTTTCCCTTCTCTATTATCTTTGCTTCCCTATTAAAAGAATAAAAAAAAAGCATAATTTTAAAAAACTAAAGTGGGTAACAAAAGGACTAAAAAAAAGCTGTGTAAAAAAACGAAAACTTTATTACAACTACATATATGGAAACAATAAGAACAGGGAAAATAATAAAATACAATATCAAAACTACACGAAATCACTACAGAAATGTATGAACGCTGCACAAAGGATTAATAATTCGAAATACATACTTAATTCAAAAAATAAATGTAAGGCGTCCTGGAGAATAATAAATAATAATATAAACAAAAATCTTAATAAAAATGAAATAAAATCTATTAAACATAAAAATGACATAATTAATAATATTAATGACATATCAGAATTATTTAATGATTATTATACTATATATAGCTCGATTACCACTCACTGATTGACATGATTGTTCTCCCAGAAGGAGGTGGAAAAAGGTATAATGATGTTTTGGGAAAATGTACAATACCCCAATCGAACTGGGGAAAAATTATGACATTTGGGAAAAACAAGATGGCGGCTGTGGCAAAGTTTGTAACTTTTTTGTTTTCCAACCGATTTTATTCAAACTTGCAAGAGTGGTAGATTTTGACATTTAAAATTGAGAAAAATATTTAAAAAATGCAAAAACAAAATGGCGGCCGCGCCGGAGAGTTTTGAAAAATTTGATTTTTGGACCCCAAACCGCGGGGTCACCGCTCAAAAGTGTTGTTTGGTTTAAGAAAAAAAACTTTATTGTTTTACCACAATTACCCTCAAATTTTATCAATTGGGGAAACTTTTTAAAAATCCAAGATGGCGCCTGTCGTAGAGGCCATTTTGTTTGGGGTACGAAAACACGCCATTTTTAAAGTCGATTTTCTTCCAGATGGCAACACTAGAGCGCTTTGAGGTTCATAGAACGGCTATAGCTATAGGTACAAGGTATTCATTAGTAAAATATTTTTACCCCATTTCGGGGTAACTTTTGAGATTTACCCCAAAATGCAAAAAAGTGAAATAACCACTTTTTGACATTTTCGAGTATGAGGACTTGTGTATAGTCTGTATACAAATGACTTTATGGTATTTTGGTTGGCAACGTCTGGCAACCCTAGAAACTGCTAAGGAAAAAGACATTTTCGAGATACCCTTTTTTCAAGTCCTATTGCGGCGACTGGGTGCAAGTGAGAAAAAAAAACAAAACGTCATTGCACGCAGTTTATGTTGCTTAGTATAGGAAAAATATGAAATATAAAAAAAACAACATGGCGGACGCGGTGGCGGCCATTTTGTAAATTTTATACATTTTTTAAATATGTCAAGGCTATTTTGAGGCAGTTTACGACAATTGAGAAAGTTGGCATGTATTGACAAATTACGCAAATTATAGAGAAGTATTGCCATGTGAAAAAAAAATACCCATTTTTAGGGTACTTTTTGAGATTTACCCCAAAAAAGTGAAAAATGGAAAAAGCGGCATTTTTAAATATTTTTTATCAAAAACCATTAAATTTTGCGAATACTAATGGAATTTGACTATTTGTATATCGAAAATATGGCAACACTTGAATTTAAAGTAAGGGTAATTTCCAAGTAACTTACATTTTTATTACCAAAAAGAAGCATTTGTAGATAGGTACAATGTACGGAAAAAGTATTTAAAATTTTAAAAATTATTAGAAAAAAAATTAAAAGTAGAAGTTCAGGTCGAGATCCTCATGACGGGGTACTGCCCGCACAAATGGTACTACATTGGGAGATGGTGCTCAAACTAAAGTTGTAGAGGACTCTAAGCAGATCCTGAAGCGAGAAAAAAAATTCAAAATGGTAGAAAAACAAAATGGCCGCCATACAAAATTACAGAAAACCAAATTAAACACCACTTACTCACATAATTGTTCTTCCAGAAGGAGGTGAAAAAAGGTGTGTGCAAAACCCAATCGAACTGGGGAAAAATTAAAAGTGGAAGTCCAGGTCAAGATCCTCATGACGGGGTACTGCCTGCCAAAATGGTACTACATAGGTAAATGGTGCTCAAACTAAAGTTGTAGAAGACTCTAAGCAGATCCTAAAGCGAGATAAAAAATTCAAAATGGTGTAAAAACAAAATGGCTACCATACAAAATTACAGAAAACCCAGCATATACAGCTCGATTACTCACTAACTGACTGATTCACTCACTGTTTGAATTAATTGTTTTCCCAGAAGGTGGTAAAAAGGGTATAATGATATTTGGGGAAAATGTGCAAAACCCCAATGGAACTGGGGAAAAACTATGACATTTGTGAAAAACAAGATCGCGGCTGTGGCGAGGTTTGTAATTTTTTGTTTTCCATCCCTAATTCAAAACTAAAAAAAGTGAAATAACGACTTTTTTGGAATTTCGGCACCCTGATTATCTAAAAAGAAACTATTTAGCGACCGGTTGCATTTGACATACATTGCTACTTTTCTTTGGTATGTTTTTTTTTACCCCAAAGAAAAGTAGCAATATATTACGTTCATCTGTGAACTGCGACCGGTCGCTAGGCGGTTTCTAATTAGATAATCAGCCCGCGGGTATGACGGCTCATGTATTGTCTGCATACAAATGACATTTTGGTATTTTGGTTGACAACGTCTGGCAACCCTGAAACCTGCAGAGGAAAAAGTCATTTTCAAGATACCCTTTTTTCAAGTCCTATAGTAAAAATATGAATTATAAAAAACCAATATGGCGGACGCGTTGGCGGCCATTTTGTTAATTTTATACATTTTTTAATTATTTTAAGGCTATTTTGAGGCAATTTACGACAATGGGGTTGGCAACGCAAGGCTAATTGTAGATGTCGCTGCGTACGCTTGTTCCTAAGACAGTAGACATAAGTACAAAATGTATGGGCAAATCAGTATTTATTTTGTTGTTTTTTTTACCGAATTAGACCCATTGACACAAAATGGATTTAAAAGACTATTCTACAATGCAAATGCCGGAATTAAAAGCCAAATTAAGACGTTATTATTTTTACAGAATTTATATATTTTTTTGTAAATCCAGATTTTTCGGAAATTTGCAAGTGCCAACATTTTTAAAGCCTATTACACAGAATTTAATCATTTTAAAGCTTTAAAAACGTTTTTTTAATTAAAAGTCCTTTGTTTTCATAATTCTCGAGGAACAAGCGTACGCAGCGCCATTTTGTCAGTTGCCTTCCCTATTGAGAAAATTGGCATGTTTTGACGAATTATGCATAATATGAAGTAGTATTGCCTTGTAAAAAAAAATTACCCATTTTTAGGGTACTTATTGAGATTTACCTCGATAAAGTGAAAAATAGAAAAAGCGGCATTTTTAAATATTTTTTATCAAAACCTGTTAGATTTTGCCAATACTATTTTTATATCGAAAAGATGGCAACACTGAAATTGAAAGAAGGTTTATTTTCCAAGAACCTTACAATTTTATTACCAAAGAGGAGCATTTGTAGATTTAGATTTTGCCAATACTAATGAAATTTGGCTATTTTTATATTGAAAAGATGGCAACACTGAAATTGAAAGAACCTTACAATTTTATTACCAAAAAGGAGCATTTGTAGATTTAGATTTTGCCAATGACATTTGGCTATTTTTATACCGAAAAGATGGCAACACTGAAATTGAAAGAAGGTTTATTTTCCAAGAACCTTACAATTTTATTTCCAAAAAGGAGCATTTGTAGATGGGTACAATGTTTGGAAAAAGTATTTAGAATTTAGAAACTATTAGAAAAAAAGTGGAAGTCCATGTCAAGATCTTCATGACGGTGTACTGCCCACCAAAATGGTACTACATAGGTAGATGGTGCTCAAACTAAAGTTGTAGAAGACTCTAAGCAGATCCTGAAAAAGCATTATATAGCTCGATTACTCACTTACTGACTGACTCACTCACTGTTTGAATTAATTGTTCTTCCAGAAGGTGGTAAGTGGCGTGCACAGAGATTTTAGACAGGGTAGGCACGGATAAAAAATATACCAATTTTATCACTGTTTCGGTATCTACCAACCTTTACTGAACGAAATCCAAACATTTTTATCATCTTGATTGGAAAACAAAATGCATAGAAAACAATACAATTGGTTTGTGTGTTCGTACACAAGCTGTTAGCCAGTTATAGTTAATTAAAATAAAACTTTTTATGAAAAGAACGAGGGGCATTCATAATCTACCTACCATTTTTTTTAAACCCAACCCAACGCATCTTCCCTTTGCAATCAATTTAATTAAACTTTATCCTCAAAAGATAACCTCGATAAAGCGGCAATTTTTGATTTATTTAAACAAACTGCCAGCATAGAGGTCTCGCATGTAAATTATTGAATTTTTCACAGTAAATTAACGAAATAATTACTTAGGTACTTAACTTAGAATAGTCAATTACTTGCGCCAAGAAAAACAATCAAAACAAAGCAAAACTAACTGCCAATAATCTTATATTCTAACTGCAAATGCAAGGGCAAACTAAAAAAACGCTATTCTCTGCAATGCAATCATGACGCGGTCGGGTTGCAAATAAGCAGTGCCTCCAAAACATAAACACGCGCATACATTTTCACGCACACAGTCACACTTTTGATGTGTACTACACGAGATTCGTTATATGAAAAAGAAGCAGCCCGTAGTACTGCTTATGGACACGCGGTAAATAATTGGCGCCTCTGTCGCCCGGCCTGTCGTTGGTTTTTGTGATTTTTGGTTAAAGTGAAGTGAAATTAGTTTTAAAAACCACAAATAGATGGCGCTTAAACTAATAGACACTGAAAGCCGAAGAAGTGCCTGTGCACGATGATGGGTCATAACTTTTTAATTACAAGTAGTTTACAAATAATAGGGTAGGGAATTAGGGTCATATATTTATGGGACTACAGGGTATGCAGTGCTTATTTGCATGTATGGAGTGCACGCCACTGTGGTAAAAAAGGGTATAATGATAACTCTAATGGAACTAGGGAAAAATTATGACATTTGGGAAAAACAAGATAGCGGCTGTGGCGAAATTAGTAACTTTTTTGTTTTCTAACCGATTTTGTTCAAACTTGCAAAAGTGGTAGATTTTAAAATATAAAATTAAGAAAAATAATAAAAAAAGTCATAAACAAAATTGCGGCCTCGCTGGACAGTTTTGAAAAATTAGATTTTTGGACCCCAAACCGCGGTGCGACAACTCTGAATTAGTGTTGTTTGGTTTAAAAATAAACCTTATTGTTTCTCCACAATTGCCCTAAAATTTTACCAGTTGGGGAAACTTTTCCAAAATTCAAGATGGCGCCTGTTGGAGGCCATTCTGATTGGGATATAAAAACACGCCATTTTTAAAGTCGATTTTCTTCCAGATAACAACACCGGAGCGGTTTGAGGTTTAGAGAACGGCTGTAGCTATTTATTTTTATTTATTTATTTTATTTACATGGCACAATAACAGACAACAGACACAAAATCATAAAAAAAAACATAAACTTATATACAGCAAATGCATGTCTGCGCCCTTTTACAATTGCGCACAACATTTTTAATTGTCTAATTATTTAACTGACACACATATTACCTACAAAAGAACAACAAAAAAAACTACAGGTTAATTAAAGGCAAAGTAGAAATTTAAAAAAAAATGGATACAAATACAATTAATACTATAGATACAATGTATTGATTAATAGAATTTTTTTAACCCATGTCGCGGTAGCTTTTGAGATGTACCCCAAAATGCAAAAAAAATTAATACCCACTTTTTAAAAATTCTGAGTATAAGGGTTCATATATTGTCTTTATACAAATGACGTTTTGGTATTTTGGTTGACAACATCTGGCAACCCTGGAAACTGCTGAGGAAATATATATTTTCGAGATACCCTTTTTCAAGTCCTATTGCGGCGGCTGGGTGCAAGCGAGAAAACAATCAAAACGTCATTGCACGCAATATATGCTGTTAAATATAGGAAAAATATGAACTATAAAAAATCAATATGGCGGACGCAGTAGCGGCCATTCTGTAAATTTTATACATTTTTTTAATTATGAAAAATAAAAAAAGCGGCATTTTTATTATTTTTTATCAAAAACTATTCGATTTTGCCAATACGATTCATTAATATTGACATAATTGTTCTCCCAGAAGGAGGTGGAAAAGGGTATAATGATGTTTGGGGGAAATGTACAAAACCCCAATCGAACTAGGTAAAAATTAATTACCACTCACTCACTGACTATTTGACATAATTGTTTACCCAGAAGGCGGTGGAAAAGGGTATAATGATATTTGGGGGAAATGTGCAAAACCCCAGTAAAACTGCTGAAAAATATAACATATGGGAAAAACAAGATGGCGGCAATGGCATGGTTTGTAACTTTTTAGTTTTCTAACCGATTTTGCTCAAACTTAAAATTTTTACAGATAGCACGAAGGAACGTAAGCAAAAAGCTAGGTGCGTTTCTTGTGATGACACAGGCATTCAGATGACGGCCTGTGAAAAGTAAAAAAAAATACGTTAACCAACGCTGGGAGTGGATTTGCAACCGCCGACTATGCTTCTGATGCCTGAAAGCTACTCATCGTCGAGATAGATGCAAATCGAAAGTCGGTTGCTCAACTTGCAATAGTCACTATAAATTACTTCACCGTGATGACTGGACGAAGACGGTAACCGAGGAGAAGAAAGACCCAGAGACTACCGCGACTACCGCAAACATTTAGTCGGCAAGTGCCAAACAGGGCCTTTTTAAGGTGCTTCCCGTGACCATCCAGGGGTCTGAAGGCAGCTTTAACAGGTGTGCTCTGCTTGATAAAGGGTTCACCGTCCCACCCGTAGAGATCATTGTAGCCAACGAGGTAGGAGCCGGAAATCGGAGCGTCAAGTTTGCGGTTAAGGGAGCAGTGGGCGGCTGTAACAAACGGGAAAGCAAGATCGTCTTTCTGACGTTTGTGACAGATACAGGATCCTTCAACCTTGAACGAGTTCATACATCATACATTTCCAAGACATTTAATTGATGGCAACTTGGTTTCTTAGTGCGACCACCTCGGTCGACCGACAGTGAACTTGATAGGCCAAGATTTTTGGCATTAGATTATACGCCGAGAAATAAAAGAGGGTATAGAGGATGATCCTGTCGCCTCTCTCATTGAACTCGATTGGATCCTGCATGGAGTTTTGTCGTCAATGTCGAGGAAGATTATGCTTGAGTTTGCTTATCACCTTCAGTCTGAAGAAGAGGATGAACTACACCTCTTAGTAGAGAAATACTTCAGACATGATAGCATTGGCATTAGGAATTCTAAGCTACCTAGATATTCTCCAGATGAACGACGAACGCTTCGCATTCTCACTCGATATTAAGTCGAAGAAAATCCATGACCACTGGGAGTATGCTTTACTATGGAGTAACGACGGCATTAAGCTTTCCAACAACAAAATAAACGCCGAAAATCGATCACGCTTGATTGAGAAGATGTTGGATAGACCACTCGATGCATAACATGTTGAAAAAATAATTATGCCAAGAAAATTGAACTGCTCAGTACGGTATCCCCCAAATTTTGGGGATCGAAATATTAACAAACCTGGAAAACTTAGACATGTTTTTGACGCGAAAGCCGAAACTCAAGGAGTGTCACTGAAAACTGAATTACTGACTGGCCCAGATCTACTGAATTCATTAGTTCCAGTCCTGCTAAGTTTCCGAGAGAGAGAATCAGCTATTTCTGCACAGATCAGGGAAATGTTCCTGCAGGTGAGGTAAATGATCAGAATCAAAACGCTCAGTGCTTCCTTTGGAGGGTAATGAAAAGAAAGAAGCCCCCAGAAACTTATAAGGTGAACTCGATGACCTCTGGTGTCACTTTTGATTCATAAGGCAGGACCTTGTGATATAAGAAATTGGGCCCTTAATCGACCAAACGATTGGAAACCAGCCACAGATATTTTATTTAGGGTTTGATTTAAACTTTAAGAAGGCAAAGAGATCACCAAAGGTTTGCGACCACCAACAAGTCGCGAGATTTCAGTTTTTGACCCACTGGGTTTATTTATATCCCTTTTTGATTAAAGGCAAGATATTGCTACAGGAAGTTTGGCGATCTACGATCGAATGGGAGAGTGGAGGTGGCTGTCAGGTAGCCTGAACTTAACTGAAGAAGCACAGAGTCACAAAAGTCATAGGAGTATCATTATTATAACAATATACAATTCTATCATTACATCGTACGGATCCTACGGATCTCCTCATTTCTCATGCAATCACGCAGGGAAACGCCAAGCATAGCTCTCTCCATTGCACGCTGGGTGATCTTGAGCCTCCTTATGTGACCTATAATAGTTAGCCACCACTTTTTACTGCCGCAAGTCATCCTTGGCAACACACACTGGTATACTTTCGTCTTGAGTAACGGAGCAGGCACAACATGGGCATTCGACATGATTTTCGTCTTATCCATGTTCATACTGAGACCTAATCTTTGGGAAGCACTACAGAGATCTTCGAGCATTGTGTTCAGGTCTTCCAAGGTCTCAGCCATAAGAACTATACCATCGCCAAAACGAAGGTGTATTAAGTACTGGCCAGTACTGTTGATGCCGAGTCCTTTCCAGTCTAAGAGTTTATAGATCTCCTCCAACGCAGCTGTAAACAGTTTCGGAGAAATTACATCTGTCCTACACCTCGCTGCAGTAGGATCTGATTTGTGCTCTGGTTCTGAAGTAGTCCACGAACGCCAAGCAAAGTGGCAGGTTATATTCCTCGGTCTTCTGTATAACCATCCGCAGCATATGGATGTAGAGGTTGGAAGTCGTCAAACCTGCGAACGAGGCAATTCGTAAGGACTCTCGAAAACAACTTAACGACAATGAACAACAAAATGAAGAAGAAAATCACCTTACTTATATTTCATGCCTTCGACGTTCTGCCCTTGACGATGACGCTATTGAAAAGCTTCTTGAGGACTTTAAATATCGGCTTACCGCCCGCTCTCAGAAGTTCTGTAGTAATTTCGTCGTCACCCGCACTGCCTTCTTTTTTCAGCTGCTTGAGAGCCATCATTATCTCGTACAGGCTGACGTTCGGGATATCTTCGGTGTAGTGTCGGGTAAGTTTGGCTCTATGGTCTTTAGCCTTGCTTTCAACAGTTGTCTGCGTGGAATATAACTGCCTATAGAAACTATCGATCTCCCTCAGAATTTCAGGCTTCGATGAAATGATCCGTCCGTTGTCAGTTTGCAGTTTTCAGCTTTATCATCTTTGCACAATAAACGGATCTCTCGCGAAACTTTTGGAAACTTTATTCCTCTTGATAGTCTCTTACGATTCCTATTAAATTGAAGTAGGTCACTCGTCAAATCTTAGTATCTGCCTATTAAGCGGCCGATAACGATGATCATCCGCTGAGCTCTAGAGCCTCATGTCACGACTCTGATCCATGAGTACGAGAATTTGGCTGGAGAGTTTCTTTAGCTTGGGACGGTGGGTCTTAAAGATATAGAACCCTACCGTACGGACAGTATCAAGCACCATGTTGTTTAGATTGTCCACATCTATGTTGTTCTCAAGGGGTTCGAAGCGGTTCTGAAGTTAAAGTTGAAAGCTTTCGGGGTTTTAGATATGAGCCGGTAATGGTCGGAGCGTGGATTGTATCAGTTGAGATCTTTCCAGTTTTACGTTGATATTCAATGTGCCACGTACCAATCGGTGATCGCAGTGACATAATTGAAAATTTGCTTTTTCAACGACATGATAAAATCTCCGTCTGGACTGATCCAGGTCCACTTCCGGCTTTCAGGCTTCCTGAAGAAGGACTTCATCATAAAGAGTTTCTCCTTCTCCATAAAGTCCGACATCACCTAGGGACTGTAGGTCGCCCTCCCGGTTGTATAGCAAGTTACCGGATTTGAAGATTATCGAGTCCTCTCCCTCTCACTTCGGACTTCAGATAACCCAATGATGTCCGAGTGTAACTTGTTAATAATCGGTTGACTTTGTGTCTTATCTCAGTTTGCGCGTGTTGTAAGTTGCCAGGTGCAGTTTTTGTGGTTGATGGCAGGCGAGCCGCACCCGGGGATTTTTAGCTTTAATTAGATCTTTCACGTAGTAACTATATTAGTTTCTCTATGATTTTCATATAAGCCAGCAAAGTTTTTAGAAAAAAGAATAGAGCATTTAGTTTTCACAGTGCATCACCACTGCAAATTGCAGAGAAATTGCAATGTGATTTGACAGGACGGAAATATGCCTATTTCACAATTCGCAGTCCGACTCTCCAAAGTTACTAACAGCCCAACAGGGCGATGCCCGCGGGCTGCTTCAGCAGCCCGCGCACCAGGGCGAAACACTAGTTTTATAGATATAGCTAAAAACACAGGTAATATATATCGAAGAAAAACTAAAAACTAACTTTTTTTTAAAAAATAAGCAGAACCGTTGGCTTATCATTATAGCCATCGGTTCTACAACGAGAATAATTAACTCTGACTGATGAAAAAAAATCTAAACTTCGTTAAAAGAAAACACCTGAATGTTACTGGTTTCTAAAATACTGTGAAATAAACTTATTATGAAAAGAAATTAAAAGCAGGTCTAACAAACTAATCAACTTTTATTATAATTATATAGGTTCAACTTACAAGTGTGCACAGCTCAAAATTCAACACCAAACTGAATCAAAAATTCGTTTCTCAAGCAAGAAGCCTCGCCATCTTTCCCGCCAATGCAAACTACTATTTTATCACGCGTAGATGGCGCTGCTTTTGCTCCTATTTATTATAAATCAGCGGAAGCCTATTATGAAGCATTACTAAGTGAATTCTTAATTCATTTCTTAATTTAACAAAGCTTATTTTATGTAAATTAAAGCCAAATAAACAAATAAACATAAGAAGTAACTTAATCGGAAACACCATAGTTGCTACTTAATCAAATTGCTCATATTTACAATAAATCGCCGAAAGGCCTATTATTATCAAGCATTGCTAAGTGATTTCTAAATTCATTTCTTGATTTAACAAAGCTCTGTTGATGTAAATTAAAGCCAGATAAGCAAGTAAACAAAATAAGTGACTTACTTGGAAACACTATAGTTATTACTTAATCAACACACTTAATCTTTTATGAAAATAATCCATTAAAATAATAAAGATTACTTAATTAATTTTCTAAATAACAATTTGTGTTTTTAAATCAAGTTCTCATAATTTGTTCAATCAATTGGAAACAATTAAAAATAAATAACAGAAGCCTCGATCAATCGTCGCGGCGACACGGCCATTCTGATATGCAATGCGTGCTCTGCGTTGCTCCTTGTGGCTGCATCATAATCTGTAAATGTAAATAAAATATTTTGAGGCTAGGCACTTCCACAGTACACACTAGCCTATGAGACTAGTAAGCGATTCGAAATTCATAATCTGTTCACTCCACGTGACAACAGTATAGAGTAATAAATAAGCACTTTGTTTCTATAAGTACTGCGCATATGCCAATGCACTAAGTGGACACGGAAAATTATAGAGATAAATATTTTCTACGCCCAGTACAACATTAACAAACGTAGTAAGTAAAGTACTGCGCATATGCTCATGCACTATACAACAATAATAATAATAAACTTAGAAGTAAAGAAGGAAGGAAGGGTTGAGAAAGGTCGATGCTGTTATAACAGAGGCTCTAAAGGAATGTTGGACAGGTTGATGCTGTGCTCTGGGCGGTCTCGAACGCCGTGGTACACAGGGGACTATTTTTCTTTCTGGATAAGGTTTTAAACTGTGTCGACAGTAAATGTCTCAGTTTGCTATTAGTAGGCCCCTCATGCCATAGCACTATTGGTTTTTTTTTACTCTTTTTTTTTCATTTTTTTTTTCTTTCATTTTTTTTTTATATTTTCTAGTGTTATGTTGTGTGTGAATAAAATGAAAGATTCTCACCGGGTTTTTTTTTTCAGTCTGAAGAATCAGTTTCAGATTTGTGTGGTGTCATCGGTTGGCGACGGGTTGGTGGCGTCAGGCCGGATGGCCCTGGTTGCGGATCATCTGTGGGCGACACGGCAGCCTGGACTCCAGCGCCTGGTTGTGGGGCTCGCCGGAGCTGGTCGTGTGCGACCTTGCGAGGCCGGCCGTGGCCTACCACCTTCTTCACTAGGTAGCGGTCGTTCTGTAGAACCCTGTGAACTTCGTAAGGTGCACTAAATTTTAAATCTAAAGAAGTTTGGTTCCTTGGATTGTTTTTTATCAAAACAAAGTCTCCACGCTGGAAATAACGTATCCTTGCTCGACCTCTATCAAATCGCTGTTTATCTTTTATCGACTGTTCGGTCATCCTTCGTTGTACATGCCGTTCCAGTAGCTCCGGATCGATTGAAGCATTGTCGAGATTGACCAGGTTTAACAGCTCGGGAGGTACGCAGTTTGGTCGTCGAGTCAGAAGTGTAAGTGGCGAGGTACCAGTTGTTCGGTGTGTGGTGCAGTTTAAGGCAAGCTGGAGGCTGTCTAACGCAGTATGCCAATCTGGAGTTTCGTAGTTTTTTATAATGATCAAACCGTTTTTTAGTGTTGCCATAACGCGCTCCACTTGGCCGTTTGCTCTGCTGACTCCTGGTGATATGCTATGTATCTCTATACCAAATCTATCACAGTAGGCTTTGTATTCGCCCAAGAATTCGCGCCCACCATCAACAATGATTTGTCGAGGAGCTCCAAAAAGGTGAATTACCTGTTTTAAAGCGGCAAGTGTGCTGTGCTGGCTTTTGTTGTTCGTGTGACGTAGTAGCACGTACCTCGTAAATGCATCGATCGTAACCACGACGTACTCTTGTTCGTTGCGGGTGCCCAGCTTACCAGTTATGTCCATATGTATCACCTCGAATGGCACCGACGGCTTGTTGATGGGATGCAAACGTACCTGTGTTGCACCCGACGTTTGTTTTGACGTCCTACACACAATACAGTTGTCGACAAAATCTCGAACAGTGCTGCTCATTTTATCGAAGTGATAGGTTTCTCTGATTTTATGGAGTGTCTTTTCCCAGCCAGGATGTTTGAGTGCAGAATGGAACGTATTTATAAGGCTCCATTGAAAAGCTTTTGGCACAACTATTAGCTTAATTTCTCCTATTATTTCATCTGTCTTTACGAATTTTAACACATTACCTTCGAGTATATAACCGGCGACTTCATCTCCGTTATGTAGACGGTCTATGATAGGTCTTAGTTGAGCGTCGCGTCGTTGTTCCACGTTGATCCACTCTATGTTATTAGTAGTGACGTTGACGGTCAGAGGATCTGGATTTCGGCTTAAAAAGTCAGCATGTTGCATGCGCTCGCCCTTCCTATACTCTATTTCAAACTCAAAGTTTTGCAAATATGCCCACCACCTATGTATACGGGGCAGCAAATCTTGCTTATGTTTAGAGGCTTTCAAGGCATTACAATCCGTGATAACTTTAAACTTACGACCATATAGAAAGTGTCTAAAATGTTTAATGGCCCTAACAACGGCCAGAGTTTCCAGCTCGTAAGAGTGGTACCTACTTTCTATGTCAGTTGTTCTCATACTGAAGTAGGCTACCACGTGCTGTCTGCCATTTATGATCTGGACAAGAATTGCTCCGAAGCCGAGGCTACTGGCGTCAGTAAACAACTCTATTGGTTGTCCTTCTTGGAATATCGTGAGAACCGGTGTGGAGGTCAAATAGTGGATGATCTTTTGACGCGCTTGTTCATGAGCATGAGTCCATTGCCACCGCGTACCCTGTTTAGTTAATTCGTACAAGGGAGCCATAGTTCGCGCAAAATCGGGAATGAAACGGCGAAAGTAGCCGGCTAAACCGTTAAATTGACGAATTTGCTTAACCGTGTTTGGAACAGGAGCCTTTACTAGGGCTTCTACCTTTTTAGGACTAGGACGCACTTGCCCATTTTCAATAACATTGCCTAGATATTCTATCGACCGCTTAAAGAATAGACACTTATCGATATTGACTGAAAATCCTGATTGACGTAATGCAACTAAAACTCTCTCCAAGTTTGTAAGTCCGGATTGAAAATCACGACATTTGCTAATGACGTCGTCTATATAAACCTGAGCAACGCTATCGTTATGAACATCACCAGCATCACTAACACTACCGGGGTTTAAGAGAGAACCTAGCGCCCTATTTATGCACCTCTGGTACACTGAAGGCGCATTACAAAGACCAAACGGCATGGTGAGGTACTCATAAAGGCCATCCGGGGTTACAAACGCGGTTTTCTCACTGGAGTCTTCGGAGATCGGGATTTGGTGAAAACCCGATGCCATGTCAAGGGAGGTGTAGTATTTCCCTCCAGCCAATTGATCGATTTGATCGGCGATGAGTGGTAAGGGGTAGTGATCGCGGATGGTGTTAGCGTTCAACTCCCTATAATCGACGCACATACGGTCGTCACCGTTTTTCTTTTTTACCAGAATAATTGGGCTTGAATAGGGAGATTTACTTTCGCGAACAATATTATTATCAATAAGTTCTTTTACTATGTTTTTAACCTTTTCACGTTCGATTGGACTAAGTCTATAAGGCCTTCGTTCGACAAATTTATCTTTATTTTTCAAGCGAATCTCCAACATGCCCGTATTAACCCGTGACTTTGCAAAACCGCGAATAAAAACATCTAAATACTTATTGAGCAAAATTAAAAGTTGATCAAACTGTGAATCTTCATTCAAGTCATGATTAATATTCTCAAATAAGGGATCATTTGATCGCACGTGCATAACCCGTGGGAGTGAACACAACACCGCGCTATCTTGAGTTACTACAACACTTAAACCAGTTTCGTTTAGAATATTCGAACCTATCAAGACATCTGAAGTCATCTCATAGTCAGGTAACACGTAAAATTTAATCTCGATGTTGATATTATCAATGACACAAATGGTAGTTAAAGAGCACATAGAAATAACCGGAAAGGGACCTATACCACGCAAATAACTAACTGTTTGGGACCTACGCCCTGGTAATTTATCAGCAATAGATTCCCGCATAACGGAACATTCGGCGCCACTATCAAACACGGCATTAAGAATTATAGTACCGACGCGCACAGGCATGGTATTTAAGCTAGATCTATTCTGAAATATTGAATTTACATTAGATGTTATCTGTTTCTCACGACGATAACAAGTTTCGTATGTATGACCCAACTTAGAGCAGAAAGAACAACTTTTAGTACTTTGTCTGGAATTAGATTGGGTGGTAGACGTTACTGGAGATTTCTCAGTCGAAAGGACATTCGAATCGGTAATATTTTTATTACGACAGTTATTAAAAGAGTGGCCAGTTATCTTACAAAAATTACAATACGGGGGGGCGTTTCGATTATCAAGGGAATATCTAGCGCGCTTTTGCAGTGGCCTATCAAGGTTATGTTGATTGGGGCGCTTTATTCGGATAGAAGAGGCGACAGAAATTAATTCGGGCACCGAAGTGGCTCTGGCATTCATCAACTCAATTCTAAGCCGCTCATCACTAATAGTTCCTATCACCGCTTCCACAGCATCGCAACTATCTAACTTATCTTTAGTCACGCGTCTCCACAGAATCCAAGATCGGGTAAGAAACTCGGCAATATCTTTAGAAGGTTCATATGAGTGTTCTCTAAATCTAAGCACATCTCGCGAGTAACGACTTTCGGGCTCAAAAGTTGTCACAATATTTTGACGTAACTCTTCCCATGACGAAGTAGTTACAAGCCAGTTATCGGCCCACATTTTAGCTCGACCTCGAAGCAAGCTGGTTACTTTCATACGAATATCATAATCACTAAGTTGGTAAGTATTCTTTGCAACAGAAATATGATCACACCATTCACGAACTCCAACATTGCCGTCTGGGTCATAAGAAGGCAAAAATACATCTGTTATTTTAATCTTCTCACTATGTGGCTGACTTAAAAGCCGTTCACTCATAGAATGCATCATGGTAACCATGTGAGAGTAAAAATCAGGTGGTACATTACCCCCTTGCTGTAGTGGAGTCACATCTGGTGGTAGACGTAGCTGCGACATAAGCGGCGTAGGTGCACTCGTCGCTGCCGTAGATTCCGCGGGTGTTTCTGCAGCCTCTGCATCACTCGTCGTCTGCGTCGATACAGCTGGCGTACTTGATTGCTGATCACTCATTATGGATGTCTGAACCTGGAAATGTTAAGTTGACCGGGACAGTAGGCGATCGCGCACTTCTGATATCGAAGAAAAACTAAAAACTAACTTTTTTTTTAAAAATAAGCAGAACCGTTGGCTTATCATTATAGCCATCGGTTCTACAACGAGAATAATTAACTCTGACTGATGAAAAAAAATCTAAACTTCGTTAAAAGAAAACACCTGAATGTTACTGGTTTCTAAAATACTGTGAAATAAACTTATTATGAAAAGAAATTAAAAGCAGGTCTAACAAACTAATCAACTTTTATTATAATTATATAGGTTCAACTTACAAGTGTGCACAGCTCAAAATTCAACACCAAACTGAATCAAAAATTCGTTTCTCAAGCAAGAAGCCTCGCCATCTTTCCCGCCAATGCAAACTACTATTTTATCACGCGTAGATGGCGCTGCTTTTGCTCCTATTTATTATAAATCAGCGGAAGCCTATTATGAAGCATTACTAAGTGAATTCTTAATTCATTTCTTAATTTAACAAAGCTTATTTTATGTAAATTAAAGCCAAATAAACAAATAAACATAAGAAGTAACTTAATCGGAAACACCATAGTTGCTACTTAATCAAATTGCTCATATTTACAATAAATCGCCGAAAGGCCTATTATTATCAAGCATTGCTAAGTGATTTCTAAATTCATTTCTTGATTTAACAAAGCTCTGTTGATGTAAATTAAAGCCAGATAAGCAAGTAAACAAAATAAGTGACTTACTTGGAAACACTATAGTTATTACTTAATCAACACACTTAATCTTTTATGAAAATAATCCATTAAAATAATAAAGATTACTTAATTAATTTTCTAAATAACAATTTGTGTTTTTAAATCAAGTTCTCATAATTTGTTCAATCAATTGGAAACAATTAAAAATAAATAACAGAAGCCTCGATCAATCGTCGCGGCGACATATACTATCAAATACAAATAAAAATAAATTAAAAAACAGTATATTTTTGTACCCTACAACTGAAACTGAGGTACAAAAAATCATTATGGGCTTGAAAAACACTAAATCAGTAGGTTATGACGAAATAAGCACTGATATTCTAAAAATGTGTGCGCCGAAAATTTGCATGCCTTTGGCACATATAATCAATATTTCAATGGAGAGCGGCATTTTTCCAGATAAGCTTAAATTATCCGTAGTTAAGCCTCTATTTAAAAAAGGAGACGATAGTGATATGGGAAATTATAGGCCCATCACACTTATACCTGTAATATCAAAAATATTCGAAAAAGTGATGGCTATACGTCTCTACTCGTTTATCACCAAGCATAAAATTATTAACAAACATCAGTATGGTTTTCAGGAAGGAAAATCGACTGCACTAGCTTGTTTTACTTTAGTAAAAAAAATTATAGAAGGTATCAATGAAAAAGTACCAACCGTAGCAGTATTTCTTGACATTTCAAAAGCTTTTGACCACGTAAGTCACGAAATACTGTTACAGAAGCTTCATGACTATGGTGTAAGGGGAATCGCTCACAAATGGTTCGCTAGCTACTTGGCAAATCGTCAACAATGTACCGAAACAACGCGGACGCTTCCACCCGAGTCGCCAAGTTGTCGAATTCAAACAAAAGTAAAAGTCAGGTCAAAGTATCGTCTAATAAGTAACGGCGTGCCTCAAGGCAGTATCTTGGGACCTTTACTTTTTATATTATACATAAACGATCTTCCCGATATAACTACCAATAATTGTTTCCTATTTGCAGATGACTGTACACTTCTGTTTCAAAATAAAAATATTGACGAACTTGAACATGACATTAATGATACTCTTTTTGACATAATTAATTGGATGAATAAAAATGACCTTAAAATTAATATATCGAAAACGAAAGCAATTCAATTCCATACATATAAAGCAAAAAAACTTAACATTGACATACACTATAATAACAATAAAATTGACATCGTAGATAACACAGTATTCTTAGGTATAAATCTAGATGAACATTGCAATTGGAAAAAACATATAGACAGTCTCTGCACTAAACTAAATAAATTTGTATTTGCACTAAATAGAATCAAAAATATAACGTCTTTTCAAGTAGCCTTACAGGCGTACCACGGATACGTCTCTTCTTTACTGCGTTACGGCATAATAATATGGGGCAACAGTGTAGATTTAGACAGAGCTTTTAGAGCACAAAAGAAGTGTATTCGTGCCTTATGCCAGATAAAAGAAAGAGAATCATGTAAACCCCTATTTCAAAAACATAGAATACTACCTCTACCATGTATATATATACATGGTACTAGAATGGTACTAGAACTATGCTTGTTGGTTAAAAAGCACCCTGAATATTTTGTAAAATGTAGTGAAAAAAACGATAATTTACGAGCGTCGAGAAAGAATCAACTAGTAATACCTAAATCTAATCTAACTATATTTCGTAAAAATGTATATTGTATGGCTATCAAAATATTTAATAAACTACCGCTAGACATTATTAATCAACCAATAGAGAAAAATATTTTCAGGAATAAATTATTTAATTGGCTCCTACAGTACAGTTTCTACTCGACCAAGGAATATTTGGAGAAAAAAAATGACATCTCTACTTAATCTGACTTATTAATGATAATTTTGCATAATTGACATTTAATTTTGAATATGAGATTTCTGTTGACAATTTTGTAACTTATTGACGTCTTAAAATAGTAATAGGTACTTAGTGGTAATAATATTCACTATAGATAGCTGACACTTACTAACATTTGCATGCCTACAAACTTAAGGCAGAATATTGTTGAAACTTTATTAAAAACAATGTCACCAATCTCAATGTAATGTACACAATATTGTGCAAATAAATATTCTGATTTCTGATTTCTGATTTCAAATCCAACTTAACAATTTTGGAACATGTTAAGTAAATTCAGAACTGCATTATGTAGCTTATACGACAGATTTTGTTAAATAATTGCAAATAAAATTGCATTTTGGTAATAATACTAAAATGTCTGTTCTTGGCACCAGTTTCCATTGGCAAGAATCTGATCTATAAAAAGTTTTCTAACCGAATTAATGAAGAAACCGCTGACCGAACAGATCCAGGTGACGCCTCAGGCTGGCCCCAGACCTACCGGTTCCGTTTCTTTGCTTTGCTGTTCTACCATGGACCGCCGGCCAAGAGGCTCATTTTCAATCTATCGCATATTTTGACCTGACCACATTGGCAAGATAGCCATTAGTTTGGTGTTATCAAATATCGTCGTCTGGGGTGCGATGAGAAGTTTTAGTTTTCGTTTTAAAAAAAAACTGCTGTTTTATACAAAAATTAATAACGAAATTATCAAAATGTATGAAACAGTTAATTTTTTTTCGCGATTTCAGATTTGGTCCCATAGTAAAAGTTGTTCAGTTTTATTATGGTCCCTATCTACCATATTCAGTTTTATAAGGCTTTACCAAACATCTTGTATAAATAAGCGATCGAGTTATTTTTAACGATCGGAGTCCATGTTCAGGGTGGCATATCTCCTAAGAGCTTCCTACTTTGCAATCCAGGCGATGATATTTGATAAAACCAAGCTAATGGCTATCTTGCCAATTTGGTCTAGTCCCAAAATACGATAGATTGAAAATTACCCTGGTTGGCCGGCGGTCTTTCAAGCAAGGTAGCACAGCAAAGCAAAGAAACGGAACCGGTAGGTCTGGGGCCAGCCTCAATGGACAACCTTTCAAAAATATAATATGTCGTTTTCACTTTGTATAACCACTCGATTGCTTCGCGGTACTGTAGTACCGCAAGCAAAAGACGGTCCTTTGTCGCGCGGTGCTGTAGGACCGGGTCGATCGCTGTTCGATTTCTACCAATTTGGTAGGTTTTTTTTAGGCGGCCACACCAAAACCTCTTGGACTGATTTAGATTATGATTTTGGCAACACTAATATCGCAAAAAAAAGTAGAAAAGGCCTGTGATTGGTTGAAAAAAATAATTTTGAAGAGTTTCACGTCAGTTGACGCCATACTTGTTTTTTCTGTGTGAAGTGCTCTAATTTGATATGCCGTAAGTATTTTGTTAATTTATATTTCTGTTTGATGTCATATATTAAAAGAATCGTCATATCGTGATTTATTGGATCATATAAATATCTCGTCACAAATTTAATGTCTAGTGTTAAAAATCATAACAAAACCGTAGCCCGGTAAATTTCTTGATGTATTGTTTCTGTTTACAACAACATTATGTTATAATTTAGATTGGTTAATCAAAGAATTATCCGAAATAAGATAATAATACTATTAGTGAACAGTTTCAAAGTGGTTTCAAAATATAACATTCATCTGTTTACACAGGATGATTGATGCAACGCAAAATAGTGAGTTTTTATTACGCCATTATCCACGGTCAAGGTAACAAGGTCCTGTGGGACCTTGAAACAAACTAGCATTTTGGCAGGGCTGCCTCACACGCTTATTATTTTCATATTAGGTTGTGTTTATGTTGTTTTTATACATTACCTAGTGAATGTTTTTTTGGTTTTGGTGTTGGTTATTGTGATTGGTGTTGGGTGTCTAGTTATAATTTTTTAGTCCACATCCATTTTATATTTTATGCTGTGTACAGTGAAAATCGAGGAGAGTGAGGCAGGGGACGAGGAAGAGGAGAACTATTAAAAAAAAATGTGACTATAAAATTAAAAATATAATAAAAAAAAATGAAGTACCTACCTAGTTTTATTTAATGTGTGCGACAACCCTGAACTAAACTCGGCTACGCGCGGCCATCTTGGCAGCGAACGGCCCGTACGCCAGCGCCCGGCAGCGCGGAATTGGATTATTTAGATCGAAATTTTACATACATTTCGGAAGAATCTTTCCTATGTATTGCATACTGTTAGAAACTGCAGGTTTTGCTCTTTCTGTACATATAATTAGTACAAGGTAATCTTGATCCAAGTTTAACCAATCAACGCTTGTTACAAAAGCACAATTTTATCATTTATAGTGGGCCGCTTTAATGTTATAATTTTTTACAAAGATACTTTTCTTCAAGAGTCTCATCTTTTTTTACAAAATATGAAAGTTGAAATCTGTATCTTTCTAAAGTATATTTTATTTTTGTCACAAGCCTTCCACAATTGGAATAAAATACTACGAAACAGCGCTTAGACTCAGCAGCGAATTAAGACGCGCAGTAAAAATTTGTGCGATATACAAACATTATTAAGACCATTGAATTGCTTCCAATTCATAAAAAAATTGGCATGTACGGAAAGGGGTATTATTCTAGTTTTTAATTATGTAAAAAAAAACACTAGTTATCGATTTAGATTTAATATTAAAAATCAATTCCCATTACAAGTCGTGAATTTTCTCTTTAGCTAAATTCACGAATTTTTTAGAAATTATTTTACCATTACAGGTACTCGTTTTTTTTCAATACTTATAGCTTCATCCATTACCTATACGAAATAGAGCATTATTTGTTCGTATACAAACAGGAACGGGTCATAAAAACGGTTTTAACGCAGCTGTGCAAGTGCACTGCTGTAACGCAAAACTGCGTGACAAACAAGGAAATTGCGCGCCGGCCGCGCGACAAACGAGTGGATAATGAAAGTAGAAACAAAATTAGGGGACACGTATTTTTTATTTAAACTTTTAATTGTTTTTTTGTATATTAAATCACTGTTTGAAATCTTACTCATTCTAAAAGAGCGTAAGTAGATTGTCAGGAAGTTGAAATGTGTAGCTTTTGCCAAAAAAAAACAATTCTGATCTTATCTGTGACAATATGACACCATGGTTTCGATAGTGATGTGGCATGGGATTTCTGTAAGTAATGTCGATAATAGACAACATTTTCATTTTGAGAAAGTCGACGTTTAAATGTCGCCAGCTTATATAAATATTTTCAGCTTTTTTTATATTCGCAGTTAGATAGCACTTCTAATTTTGAATTTTTTTACAAATGCGGGATAAATTTATTTTTTAAGGCCAGTATTTTTTTTAAATATATCCAATATTTCGAAAACCTGGCTCGATTTTTTAAATCTATATAATTTTCGAACCTGCTCACAAAATTTAACGAGAATCGGTTGAGAAATGCGACCTGTAAAGGAGAACAAACAGCGCCGGAAAGCTGGATTGAAATATGTTTTTTTTTACATATATCCAATATAAAATGTACAAAATTGACAAAAACTAATTTAAACTAAGTATTTACTTGTTTCTCAATCAATCACGAAAAAAAGGCTGAACTCATTTTGGATAAAAGCACACACTTAGTTTAGAACCTAGCGGAAACTAGTCAAGGAAATAAAAATAACACGTTAAAAATATCAGTGTTTATTATTTTAAGGCGTTCTTTTTTTTAAACTTTTTCTAGTTGTTGTCGCTGCAAACTATAAATAGGTAATTGCTTCATGTAGATAGCTCGCAGGCTCTCCTGACGTGTTACGTTTTGTGTTTTGTTATATAACGGTGGCGCCTAAAACAAAGAAATTGAGCTTGTAGTAGTACCTACATACAAAACATTGTTACAACTGATTTGAGTTTTCAATGTAAATTACGTGATTATTATTTATTTACATAAAAGAAAGATGTGCCAAGCCATGTGATGGTTTTCTACTTTTTGTTCCCATCAAATATAAAGTAAGAAAGTACAATAAGACAAATATCGATATAGAAATGCACATCACTAGGCGAAATAATATAACCTCTACGACATGTAATAAAAAATCTGATATTTGCAAAATCAGCAAAGAACTGGACAGAAACGACTATTCGCACAAATAATTAGTATATTATAATAGTTTCAAGCTATTTACACTACATAAAAACATCTAAAACAATATAAACTTACCGATGAAATCATAATGTTTATTGATTATTTGAATTTCTTCCTGTGCGAGATTTATAGCCTTTAATCACACAAGACATAATTCCACTGGTAACGCATAAGTATCCCAAACAATGCTATGACTTTCTTTTAAGTTTTTTACAATAATATTTTATAAATTTCTACATTTTACTAGTCTGATGAAATACGCTTGAATGACATTCTGTCAGTCTGTCACTATGATTTATTATGACAATGGATTTTATTTTTTAATGAATGCACAGATAATATAAATACAAGACAAATAGACTCAACTCAAACTTCCTGACATTCCCAATTTGGACTAGATTTTAGTTTTTTTAAATAACGTAAAAAATACTGAACAAAAAATTCTGAAAAGAAAAACATGAGCTTGGAACACTAAAATCTCGAAATGGTTTTCTAATTTTAGTACTTTCTCAAAATGAAATGTTGTCCATTCCAGCCTCCTCGAAGTACAGCTTACAATAGGGAGGGATATAATAATACCTGACAAGAACGTTTGTCTGTCCTATTTATTTATTTATTTTTATTTATTTATTTGCCAATAAACATGTTCAGGCCCGCCGCAAGCGGGCGTGCAAGGCGTGCACCGCACGCGGGCGGCACATCTAGGGGGGCGGCAAATCGACCGATCTAAGCGTCGAAGCTAGGGTCGAAGAAGGGTCATCATGATATGAGCGCTCCTGGCAAGATTTGAATTTTGCGCCCCAAGGCTTATTTCTAGGATCTTGAGCGACACTTGCAAGATTTGAATTTTGCGCCCCAAAACTATTTTTTCGGATAATGAGCGCCCCTGGCAAGATTTGAATTTTGCGTCCTAAGACTTATAAATTATTTTCTTGCTATATTGCTAGGTTGCGCCTCTGGCAGACGCCCCCCTTGACAGCCCCAAACCTAGCTACGACGCCAGATCCATTACGTAATATTCAGAAAGCTTGAAAGATGTCTATCCTTGTACCCACTTGCGAAGAAGCGGCAACCCGCGGCTCGCGAGCTGCATGCAGCTCTTTGGCTCCCTCTGTGCGGCGATGCCGAGAATGACCCATAGCTAAATAATTTATTAGAAATAAATAATTTATTTTTCTTGCCTATACCGCTTCGCAACTTGTTCTGGCAGCTGGGATAGATAGGGATCTAGACTGGTTTTTCTTTAGTTTAAACCGAACTCCGCTCGGATTTCATTCAAGACCTGGGGCCCTATTATTGAATCCTTCGGTTGGCAAATTTAATTTAAAGATTACCCCTTAAAACATAAAATATTACTTTTAAATTAATTAATTTATATAATAAATTAAAAGTTAAATTTTTGGCGTCCAGCGCTCTTTTCTACTGATTTTCGTTCGACATTTGACTCAAATGAATGAGAAAATTAGCCTAAGGATTCAAAAATCGGGCCCCTGATTTTTCATCGAATCATTCCACCATCCATTGATTGTTATGATTTTGTCCAAACATAATTGTTGCATGTCCTGGAGCGCGAGGCGCGCTTCGCACGTCGCGACTAGACTTTTACATAAGAAGTACCTAGGTACAAAGATAAAGGCATCTTCTAGAAACCACCTACTTGTTTAGAATTTTGCAAAAACTAAGCACGGGGAAAAGTCAAATCGCATGTCCCGGAGCGCGCGGCGCGCTTCGCACGCCGCGACTAGACTTCTACATAAGGAGTGGGTACAAAGATAAAGGCATCTTTCAAGAAATCACCCACCCACTTGTAGTAGGGGGCGGCAAAATTGGTCTCTTGCACGCGGGCGCTCAAACAGCTAGCGGCGGGCCTGAACATGTTACATTAATGGTAGTATCTTAAAAACCTAGATTAAGTTTATCTAGATACTAGGTTCTCATAAATAACTTAAAAAAGAGCAACTAACAACAGGATTCAAATAAAACATAATTAATTTTAAGAGCGGGTAGGTGTACTTATGTAAGTATTAATCATATCGTACAGAATGTTTGAGCGAGTGCCCATACCCACAAGAAAAATTGATGAGTTTCATGACAGCGCATGCATAGATTCAATAGAAAAAAATGAGTGCGCTTGTGCGTGTGCGCTCGCATATAAAGGTTGCTCCTATTTTACGACATAAAGACATATTTTTTTTTAAGTTTGGTAATATAATTTAAGGATTCTTTTAATGTTATTATGATTTATTTTATCTTTTATTTCGATTGGTAAGTTGTTCATAAGACGGGGTATTAAATATTGAGTTGTTCTTTTACCGTATTCGTTGTTAGATATGGGAATATAAAGTTCTTTGTTAGTTATTTTTCTAGTACATATTTTGTGATTTATCGGTACTTGAATTTCTTCGTTAAAGTAATTTTCAAGAAGCAGATTATGTTTAACTTTCTCGGATATAGGTAAAACTCCACAGTATTTAAAAAGTCCAACAGGGTCCTCTGAATATTTAATTTTTATTTTAGGGGGAACCAATAGTTTAAGAAGCCTATACTGAATATTATTTATTTGTTCTAAATATGTTTTATATGTACGGCCATAGCTGCTGAGACCGTAGGATATAATGCTTTCTACCAATGTTTTATACATTGTTAGTAGAATATCAAATGGTACTTTACATTTAATTATATAAAATTTTGCCAAGATGGCTCTCAGTTTGTTGCATACTTTATCTATATGTTTCGACCAATTAAATCTATTATCAACCACCAAGCCAAGGTATGAATACTCAGTTACTTGTTCAATTTCTAAACAGCTGCTAGAACATGGGATATTTGCGTGAAGACAACCATGACTGTGGGCTACCACTTTTACGGGTTTACTACCAAAATAATGATTGAGCGGACGAGCATAAGCTTAGTTTTATCTGCGTTAAGGACCAGCCCTGAATCGTGCGACCACCTGCATATTGCAGTAAAGTCCGCTTGTATACGGTTTTGTGCAACAATTGGATCTTTATCGGCTGCTACCAAACACGTGTCGTCAGCAAACTGGTAGACAGTACAGTGCTTAATGACGTGATTTAAGTTGTTCACATAAGTTAAATAGTGCAAAGGACCAAGAACTGACCCTTGCGCAGTGCCTTCAGTAACCTTTACCTCGTCACTAAGCATGTCTCCTATTTTAACCTGGTAGCTGCGGTCATTAAGATAGTTTTTGCACCAGTTCAGCAGTTTGCCTCTTACACCGCTGATGTCTAGCCTTTCAATTAGCAGATCGTGACGTAACGTATCAAATGCCTTACTATAATCTATAAACACTAATAAAATATGTTTTTTTTCGTTTAAGTAGTTGTTGATTTCATCTGTAAAGCGAGACAACAGCAGCGTGGTGCTTTTATTTGGCTGAAAACCATATTGTTGTGACGACGAAATACTATTTTCTGAATAAATTTTTTGTAATTTTCCGCATATAAATTTTTCTACTACCTTGTCCAGAACGGGTAAAATAGTAATAGGACGGTACTTGCTATAATAACACCTTTGTGGATAGGCCGGACAGTGCCTGTTTTTAACTTTTTGGGGTACAGTCCGGTTTCTATACTAGTGTTTATAAACCGTGTTATTGCGCCCACAATTCTGTCAGAAAGCTTCACTATGTCAACCGCACGGATGCCATCAACACCCGGGGCTTTTTGCGGGTTGATATGTTTTATAATTTTATGTATTTCAGAATTGGTTGCTTTCGGGAAAAACATAGATTTGTCCATAGATCTATAGTGTAGTCATTTGCATTCAATAAATTATTTTGGCAGTTCGGAATAATAGATTTAACATTTTCCTGAAATGTGTTAGCAAAATTGTTAGCTAAATTTTGTAAGAGTTTTTCTTCGCTAAATGCTTTTATAATTATATTATCAATCGATTTTGTTACTTTCCCTGATATATTGTTTATAATTTGCCATAATTTCCTAGTGTCGTGTCTATATTTGTTAATTTCCGCCCTGATTTGTTTGTTCCTTTTTTTCTGTATGACTTTGTTTGTTTTATTTCTTATCTTGTTATATTTTATTCTAAGTCCCTTGTTACCTGTGTCTTTTATCCAATCTGAAAATAATTGATCTCTTTTTTTACAAAGATTTATAATGTTTTTATTTACCCACCCAGTATTATTACGTTTCGAATTATTATATTTTTTTACATATTTAGATTCGTCGTAGCACTCATTAAACCTACTATTAATAAATGTATATATCTCATTCGGACAGTTCATATTTAATGTGGAATCCCAGTCAACTTTTTCCAATGACGACTTTAATTTATCGTTGTTAAGCCGAGTCACATAAATAGGAGCATCCCGTACAATAGAATCATTCGCTAACGTTGCTAGTTGTGCTCCTTAGACGATATTCGATCTGTGGCGAGCACGCCGAGTGCAGCAGTGGTAAACTCGAAGCCATCTTTACTCGGAGCACGTCGGACGAAGCCATATTTACTCACCAATTAGTCAGCAGAAGCATTGCAGTGTCCGACAATGATGCATATCCCTCGGGATGACGTACGAGGCAAAGTCGAGTCTCCTCATTAGGCGCTGGGCCTGTCTGAGGGACCAACTGCCTCTCTGTTCTGTAAGTGCACTGCGGAGCGAGTGGCACTACGGTTCCGACAGTGACTTGAGTTGCCTCGTGCGTCCCAGGTAACGCCTAGAAACTACATTCGGACGTTCCGTCGGAACTACAACAGATTTCTCGAAATTGAGACTGTCCATCCCAGTCGTAGTAGTAAAGTGAATTTATTCCTGACCTACTGTTGTAGCCAATAGTAGAAATCGTCCAGGCACACCACGCAAGCCAATGCTAAGGCCGAGGTGAGAGACCTGAGGTGTTCCGCGAATCACTTGGTGACTGAAGCGGGAATACCTGGCGCTGCAGACAGGCAGCAAGGCAGGCATGTTATCTAGTAAGGTGTGTCTCACCTTGAAAAGCTGCGGTACTGCCCAACTAACAATTTATAGTCGTACAATCGTCGTACAAACGTTATCTTATTACCACTGGTCGCAAAAGCTAGGTCGCACTAACGTTATAATAACGTTTGCTTAACGCGAAAAGGGCCCCATTTATACGACCAACATTGTTGTTTAATGGTCATACAAAAGTCACAAGATGACTTTGTTAACGTCATTCAAAAGTCGTATGAACGTTATGGAATTACCGCTCATCGTACAGTAGTCGCATCAAACCGTTACAACGACTCTTTCGTTATATTGTGGTCATACAGATGTTTTTGAATGACGAAAACGTTTTATTTGGGTCAAGTCACAACACCTGTACGACTGATTTTTAATTTTCGTTAGTGGCTCGTGTTTGTGGTTATGTTTCGAGATCTGAGTGCAAAATAAATCAATAAGTACAAGGATATAAAAGGTTAGTACTATTTAACTTTCATATTATCTTACTGTATGTCTCTCATACCGTTTAGTTCGACTGGGAATTAAAGTTTTATGATAATATGCCTATGTAAATACTATTCATATTTTCATGCCCCTTCGTAGTTTTGCGTTTAACACATAATATTTTAATTCATAAAATTATGTTTGATTATAAAAATGTCAGCCATGTTAATTTTGTCGCACAATTATCTCTTTATGACGTTATAAAGACAAAAAGTCGTTCTGAGATTATTTGATGACCAAGTAAAGACATACAATACGCCATTGCCGCTAACTATTAGGGTTCTTTAAAAAATTAAAAACCCTTTTTTGATTACGTAAATATTAACCAAAATAATTATTTTAAATTTTTTTTTCAGGCTAAAACTGGTCATTGTATAAGTTCAGTGCAGATTATATTCAAGTACTAATCTAAATTTATCTGAAACATGATTAAAAGATTAAAGGGTCTCTAAGGATTTTCTCGAATGTCCACGCGGGCGAAGTCGCGGGCGGAAGCTAGTACCTACTGCCCTACTGGTAGGTAATACGTTACGAAAAAAGCTTACCATATGTTACCACAGGGGATCCACCAGGAACACTTTTAACAACGTCAACTGTAATCCAAATTAAATTCACTTTCATATAAGAACATAAATCATTTCAACATTTAGGTAGTTACCTACCTACTGATAAAAAAATTCAATATCGGAAAAAATCATAAACAATATTTTTTTATAGGTAGTAAATAAAATAAATATTGATACTGAACCTTCTTGTTGTTCATGTGTTGTACACTTTTCTTCTTCAACATTTGTGACTAATGCCACAGTTGTTGGTGTTGTACTTTTTAATAACAGGAAATTTCGTTTTACTTTCCTTTTGAAAGCTCCACTACGTTTTTTTGTTTCTCCACGAATTTTTTGCTTCCATTTTTCGTATTTGATTTATCATATGTTCCGTAAATATGGCGGCCAAGTCGTTTTAAAGTCACAACTTGACTCAAATGCGACTACAAGGTTTATTAAAGTCAGGGCATGGCATTAAATGGACATCACGTAATACAAAGGTTATATTTGAGTCGTAAAAAAACCACCAAGTCATATAAATGTCTCAAATTGACTGCTGTATAACAAAATAGTGATAGTTTTATAAACGTCACTGTAAAAACGTGTATACAACTGCCACATTATATAAAGGTCGTATATAGGTTTTTCAAACACCTAATTTGGTCAGTTGAAAACGTCTAACGGACTGTAACGTTAGTACGACCATAGTACGACTATTGCGTTGTCGTATAGACGTTTTAGCTAAAACGTTAATGTAACGTCGTATAGTTTAGTCTTACCGACGTTGCTATGACCAGTTTATTATGACATATTCGTCGCACGACTAAAAAGTTTAATTTAAGACGTCTATACGACCTAGAAGTCATCTCATTACTATTATAAGACTGCTACCCAACTTAAAGTCGTAAAAGACAGAGCTTATATGACGTTTTTGCTTGTTGGGTGCTAGCGGTGCTGCTGAGCTACAAAAACAAGCCAGGTTCAGGTTAAAGGACTAAGTTAGGAAAACATATAACTTTTTTCACTTATTCCATGTAGATGCAAGGTATATTTGAATGGTTGATTATCTCTAGTTTGCCGTGAGCGAACTATGACTTTACATGCTAATAAAATAGAATTGTCTCAAAAACACGTTGCGAACATTCGCCGCATTTTAATTTTGTCTCAAAAACTTGTGTCAGGAATCTGACGTGATATCTGGGGGCCTACTCAAATGGCAAACGTTATAAGCGTTTCTATATTCTACATGTTTCTTCGACTCGGTGAAAGCGATATTATTTTGGTACCCAACCCGTCACTCCGCATTCAATCTTCAAACGCTTGTATCACAGAGTAACTAGAGAGAGTAACTCAAAGAGTCCACTAGCGCCTCTGGAAATCGATGCGGAACTACTGACACGAAATTATAATAGCTGAAAATGTATTTTTTGTTTCTTATTATATATTTATTTTACTTTTTTGTAATATCTTTATTTATAACAAAATAGAAAATATTAATGAAAAAGAACAAATCAAAACAAAGAAAATACAAAAACAACTATGATTTGGCTAGGTATTCGTACAACGGTATAAATGTTGTAGCACGGTAAATATCTATTAATATTGTAACTAGGGTTGCCACCTTTTTTGAACTAATAAAGTATATTGATTGCTAAAGCTAGTAAAAAGTACGTTGTATGGAAATAAAGTAATATTTATTTTTACCTTTAAAACATACTTTTTATTACTTTTGGCAATATTTAAACAAATCTTGTGAAATAAAGTATTTTCACGTACCTACTTTATTTTCCTCATAAAGTAGAGAGTACAATAACTCCGAAATAAAGTACAGGTGGCAACCTTAAATTGAGACCTTTTTGTCGCACGATACACCCGTCTACAGTATTTTAATTTCAGCTAAGTACCTACTTTCGTATCTTTCTAGTTTTGTAATTGCGTATAACCTGCGTAATATTTTAGAATCCATAATATTATAGGGAAAATGAAATAGGTAGGTACCTAGGTTAACAAAACTAACAGTAAAAACAAAAAACTGAAAAAGCTAAATACCTACATATTAAAGAGAGAAACAAATTATTTTCAAATCCTTCTGGCCGTAGTTAGTAGGCAATACCTATAGTAAAAAAAAAATATTTTAATAAAAGTATACTTAATCTTATTTTTTGGACTCCGGCACCCTGATTATCTAAAAATAAACTATTTAGCGACCGGTTGCATTTGACATACATTGCCAGTTTTCTTTGGTATATTTTTTTTTTACCCAAAAAGAAGTAGTAATGGATAACGATCATCTGTGAACTGCAACCAGTCGCTAGGTGGTTTTTAATTAGATAATCAGCCCGCCGGTATTTAAACATGTCATCTCTGGAGTAATAAAATAATAAATAAAATACAAACAGCACAATTTGCAATTTACCATAGTAAGTAAGTACTTGTATTTCAAACAATAATTAGTTCGTAGGTATATTACGTTCGTCACTGCGGCGCATTCGCGACTGTTCGTGTACCGAGTATTGTTGAAGTTGGAATACTGATAGATACAGTCAGTGGCACGAATCATGAAATTGGGTGGGGATTGCGCGGAACGCGTATTCTGGGTATGCGTTGCGGTGAGGGGCGCAGGCGGCGGGAGAGGGGCACGCACTATTGGTCGCTCACAAGAGCACATGCGCGAACTTATCCCCACTCCGTCGAAAAATATTCATGATTCGTGCCACTGACTGTACCATTACCTTGATAGTAATGTCATGTAAATAAACGGAGGTGGTGTGGTAATCCTATCTACGCTACTGGACTGGGTCATTAATTCGGGTGTCGAATTTTATCATTATTATTGTAATTCGCACCATGACCAAACTCAAAAACGATTTTCATTTTCATATTTTTAATATAATTTTGTTTTTAATTACCTACTTTATAACCAGTTGAAGTTATTTGGCAAACTTGAAGACTTTGTTGTGAAAGTTGATGGTTAAGATTCAGAGATGACGCTACTTTTGTTTCGACCGTTTGCGTTGTTCCAAGTGTGCCCCTCTTGTATTATACTGTATGATCTGTGTTTAACGTTACGCTGGCTCCGACAGAAAGAAATGGTACTCAAATGGCTATTTTGACATGTAGATTTGCCGACGATAGCCAGCAATCGTACTAAAACGGAGCGAACGTCCATACCCTGTAGAAAGAAACAAATAGTCGTACGACACGTGTTTTATTTTCAATTTTGAAAAGGGTTTTTTTGTTTCCTGTGATTTCTGCCAATAAAACTAATGGAGAAGATAAATCATAATAGTGATCTGTGTAAGAAGCACTGAAACAGGCCACTTAAGGCGTGGGGCCTCGGAATTAAAACCCCTAATCATCAGTAAGTACTTAGAATTAATTGATAAATTATGCAGTAGGTACTTTGAAGAGTATTCTTCTTTACAAAAGCCTGAAGGCATTGGCGTATCTAAAGATTATTTCCAGTGTCTTCTAGTTCTGGGGCAAAGCCTAGGGTGCTTGACTAGAGCCGCGTTGGAGTTTTGAAAGGCAATAGAAAAGTATTATAGCTAGTATTTTTCTGGGGTGGGTATCAGGCTGTTCTGGGGTGTGCACGGCCCACCCGGCCCACCCCCTTCCTGCCAATGCCTGAAGGTTGTCATTTCGTAAGTATAAATTAGTTCCAGTGACTCGTAGGTACAATACCTAATTATGTAAAAATCTTTTTTCATTAGTTTCCCTTTCTTTAGTCGGTAATCACAATAAAATATGATTCCCTTATAATTAACATTTATCTTTCATGTAGCATGGAAATGAAGGATTAGTTGAGCTGTGTAATGATTTAAAATTTTCAATTAACTAAGTACTTTTTATTGTTTCAGGTTGTGATAATTTCTTCTTGAATTTTCGTTCAAAATATAATTTGCACTACCTATATTATAAGAAGATAAAGAAGAAGTGTAAAGACAATTATAGTGATGATTTCTGAAACTGTGGTAAGCTAATGGGCTGTGTAATGAGTGAGCGAAGCTTTGTACTAATGTATTTTATCACAAACACAACACAGAGAAAGCATTGATAATTTGATACAATGGCAATCAAAATAGTGTATAAAACATAAGAAAAATATGTCATAAGTCAAAGACTTCTATGTTGTACCTATACCTATTACCATAGCCTTCTATATTTCCAAGCCATGAAGTTGAGCAGAACGGCAACATCGCATGTGGTCAAGCTAGTAATGCTATTACACATGTATAAAAAAGGAACAACAATTAAAAAATAATAAATTAAAAGTAAAAGCTATAAAGCATGTATCAAAAAAGAGGTCAGCTCGGCAGCTGGCCGAGTGATGGTAAGTGTTAACACTTTTAAATATAAACTTGATATTATACATAACATATAGTTAACTTCACCACCATAGACTATATCCTGACATGCTATAATTCAGTGCAGGTTGGCTTGGTGGGTCTGATCTGAGTTGAGTAGTGGTCCCCCGACACATATTTGGAAGTTAAATGCAGACATACAGACATAAGGCTTCAATAACACCCAATCTTTATGTTTAAGTTGCATCGGGGCTATGGTTTCCAGATCTAATAATGAGATTTCCTGACTTTTTCCCTGACTTTTCAGGAAATTTCTTGGCATTTAGTAAATCTACATCTACATTCTTAATTTAGTTGATATTTAATAATCTTTTCACACCAAGTGATTTTCAAATTATGTGTTTTCATTAAGTTTTTACTGCTACAGTTATGAGTACATCCCTGACAACTACAGTTTTTATCCCTGTTTTCCTGATAGATGACTTAAATTCCTGACATGTCAGGAATGTTACTTGGTAATTAATATTCGCTAATTCTAATAAATTCTAATTCACTAATAATAATCACATAGTCATAAATTTACCTCTTTAATGAGTGAAAAAATAAAAATAGAATATAAATAGTAATTGTTTTAATATAATGTTAACTTAAATAAATAAATACCTACTTTTTTTACAGGTGACACTTAGAAGAAGGCCTGTTTGTAAGATATACTAGTTACAATAAGCCAAGCAAGACTGATTCAACTACTGATACAAGATGGTTTCTAACAAAATCATGGGCCTCAGTACTTTGTATGCGTGAAAAGCTTTTTTTGCTATCCCTTGGGAACTTTGTTAAGGATGAAAGGACCCTATGTCCTTCTCTGTACCCCTGACAACATGTACCTATGTAAAATTTCATGATGATTCTAACAATTGTTTGTTACACCTCAAAACAAACAAACGGACTTTCTCATTTATAATATTATTAGTAAGGATGTGGTTGCTTTGTTATTATTATTTTTATACTTTTAAGTTCAAAAAGTAAATGTTCTCTTTGATTTAAATTTAAATTTGTTTTAATCTAACACCTTATAACTACCCTATTATTTTGATAATGCAAAACAACAACATATTGTTGAATTTTTTTTTGTTTTGTAGATGTGATAGATAGTACACAAAATGAAAGGTTATAGGTAGGTAGTCAATATTTTATTTTATAATTATATCTAAACCAATACAATTAGGTATATGATTTTAAAGCACAAAATACAGCCAGAACTTTTCCATCATGCTTCTTTTTATTTTATTATTACAGTACCTAAAGTTTCATAGTCTTGTTTGTCGCTTGGAGCAAAATATTCATTACTATAATTGTTCAATAGCTTCAGCGTATTTCCTGTGCACCATCGGGCACGTTCGGCGTCCAAGGGTTAGCTTTTCGTTTGTGTATTATATTCTGCAATGTCAATATACCTATTGAATTGTATGTATCTGAAATTCAATAAGATTGGGTTAATAACAATTTAGGTAAATAAAAGACTTATTAAAAACCATAGCGGTATTTTGATCTAATAAGTAGTCAGTATATAATGTTACAGCTTATTTGCCGAAGTACCCGAATAGCTGGCTAAAACTATGTGTAGCCTATGTGTAGTTTGGGGTATGAAGAAAGTTATTTGTATTATCTGTTAAAAAAAATCATCATCATCATATCTCCAGGTCACGATGATCTCAGCATCGAGCATCTGAAGTACGCGGGGGTCCACTTGCCGCGAGTTCTGTCAATGTTTTTCAATCTTTGTATGAGTCACTGTTACTTACCAGATGATTTAACGTATACCGTTGTAGTTCCTATTATAAAAAATAAGACGGGTGATGCCTCGGATTTGTCTAATTATAGGCCTATATCGTTAGCTACTGTTATAGCTAAGGTGCTGGACGGTTTGCTTGACAGAAGATTGGGTGAGCATATTAAGTTACATGATGCGCAGTTTGGTTTTAAACCCGGTCTATCTACAGAGAGTGCCATCTTCTGTCTCAAGCAAACTGTGCAGTACTACACAGCTAGAAAAACCCCGATCTATGCTTGTTTTCTGGACTTGTCGAAGGCATTCGACCTAGTATCGTACAACTTATTGTGGAAAAAGCTGCAATGTGAAACTAATCTGCCGTCTGAAATAATATCCATATTTAAATATTGGTACGATAATCAGAAGAACTATGTAAAGTGGGCTGGCTCACAGTCGGAAGTGTACGGGTTGCAATGTGGAGTGAGACAGGGGGGATTAAGCTCACCCAAGCTTTTCAACCTGTACATTAACAGACTGATCGAGGAGCTCAGCAGCACCTATATAGGTTGCCATGTAGGTGGTGTATGTATTAATAATATTAGTTACGCCGACGATATGGTGCTGCTGAGCCCATCGATCGGAGCCCTGAGAAGACTAGTTCATATGTGTGAAGAATATGCGGTGGCTCATGGGCTCAAATACAACTCACTTAAAAGTGAATTCATGATGTTTCAGGCGGGGGCGTCCGCAAATCACCGGAGTATACCCCCCGTCACTCTCGGAGGCATAAAATTGAAAAGAGTTGACCAATTTAAGTATTTGGGCCACTGGGTCACTGACAACTTGTCAGATTCTGTGGATGTGGAGAGGGAGCGTAGGGCGCTATGTGTTCGCTGTAATATGTTGGCTCGCAGATTTGCACGGTGTAGTAAACAAGTTAAGATAACGCTTTTTAAAGCTTACTGTCAATCTTTCTACACGTGCGGTCTGTGGGTGAACTTTACGCAGCGGACATATAGCGCTCTACGCGTCCAGTATAATAACGCGTTCAGGATGTTGTTTGGCCTGCCGCGCCACTGTAGCGCGTCATTGATGTTCGCCGAGGCGCGTACTGATTGTTTTTATACGATCCACATACGGCATTTTCCATAGAATAGGAAGACAAAAATAAATTTGGAAATTAAGTACAATAATAAAAATATCAATCGACTATGATTGCTCTGATATTAACTGACATACTGGTACCAAAAACAAAAGCGCGCGATTCAAAATTAAAGAATAAAACATTTTCAAAAATCGAATTGTGCTTATTCAAATACGCTGCGCGTCAAGTTGCTGTCAGGTAGGTAACATTGGCGGGAAGATTTATTTATTGAGATAACGTGTTACATCAAACAGCTACTATGGACGAGTTTCCTTCAGGTATGCTTAATATAAATTCATTATTTTAAATAGTTTAAACGTTAATGTTTGTATTATAGTACAATAAGAAGATGGCTATCTTATTTAGGTACTACGATTTCGATGTTTTTCATTATTTATATGGTTAAAAAGTTTAGAAGATCAATTGAGCTCGTCAACTTTTTTGTTTTTTCATATACCAACACCTTTTTTCTTTTAAATGGTGTAACATTGATTTGCTACTTTTTTGCAGTTTTCTAATTTTAGCTCATTTATTACAGACATTCGAGAAATTCAAGCAAACCGTCCAATAAAAGTGACTCGCAATGAACTCTTTTCTGTGCTAAAGGAAAACAATATTTCTCTCGTATCTCCATTACGATGTGTTGAATACTTAAATAATTACCTGAAAAGAAAATATAACATAAATGAAATAAGCCTTTGTAACGATTTCCTTCAAAAAACTTTAAATATTTTTGTGAAAAATTTAAAAATGCGATGGAATGCAAGCAAACGCAATAAAAATATATTTGTTACAAAATATGGGGTTTGGCTCCGATACGAGTATGAAATCGTCCTTGAAAAAAAGCGTGGCCGACCGAAAAAAAATTTCATTGAGAGTTCTGAGAAAACTAAAAGTAGAGATATAGCAGTTTCTTCAGTGATTGCATCAACTAGCGCGGAGAAATTAACGTATGCAACTGTGAAGTCCTTACGGCTATCTGGTAAGAGAAAGGCTGCAGAATTAGTCAAACAGGTCGCTGATGCTCCACCTCAAATCCTTAAACGTATCCAAACGGCAATCAAATCTTCCAAGGAAATTGAACCATATACACCAACAGAGTCTTTAGCGCTCATGATAGATATGAATTTAACTAAAGAAAATTATATTCACATGCAAAGGAGTGCCAAAGAGAGAAGGGCAAACATATATGCACCTTACTCTTTAATTAGGCTAGAAAAACGGTTATGTTACCCTGGTGATGACGATTGTATTACTGTAACTGAGACGGAAGCTAAAATAAAATTACAAAGTCTTGTAGACCACACTGCACGTAGATTAGTAGTGGTTCAAAAACAGGTTTTGGAACGAATTTCTGTAAAAACTCGTGAAATTAATATGATATACAAATGGGGGCTGGATGGCAGTGGTGGGCATAGCATATACAATCAAACTTTCTCGGATGCAAACATTCGACATGCAGACTCTAATATTGTATTTTCTAATCTGGTTCCAATTGAGATGTCGTCTACGGCTACAAGTTCACAAGCTAAACAAATTTACTGGAAAAATCAAACCTCTTCTACACGTTATTGCAGACCAATAAAATTTATTTTAGAAAAAGAAACAAAAGAAAATGTGAAGAAACATTACAATGAAATATTGAGGCAAATCGATGATCTTTTACCAACAGAAGTTATGATTAATGGGAAAAAAATATTAATCTATCACAAAATGATGGGTACAATGTTTGACGGTAAAATTTTGAACGTTTTAACAGGTACTGCGGCAAGCCAGAGATGCTACATATGCGGAGCGCTACCTAAAGACATGAACGATTTGGAAAATATATCAAAAAGGCCATGTAAGGAACAATATTATATATTTGGCATATCGTGTCTCCATTGTTATATTCGAAGTTTTGAATTTCTCTTACACGTAGCATACAAATTGCCTATAAAAACGTGGCAAGCGAGAGGGCCTGAAGCAAAGCGTATTGTAAAAGACCAAAAAGATAATATATGTAAAAGGTTTTATGACGAGATGGGGCTAGTAGTCGATATGCCAAAACAAGGTGGAGGCAATTCTAATAATGGCAATACGGCACGTAGATTTTTTTCAAACTCTGAAAAAGTTGCTGCCATAACAGGACTGAATAGTACTCTGATACAGAGGTTTTCGGTTATACTCGGCACGCTTGCGAGTGGTTATGATATAGACGTTCCATCATTTAAAGAATACTGCAGCATAACTGCAAAACTTTATGTAGAATTATACAATTGGTACCCAATGAGCGTCACTGTCCACAAGTTGTTGATGCATAGCCCCAAAATAGCTGAAAATTTGGAATTTCCAATTGGACAGCTCTCGGAAGACGTTCAAGAAACTCGACAAAAAGACTGGAAAAATATAAGGCTTCAACATTCTCGAAAGACTTCTAGAAAAGACACAAACAAAGATATTTTAAATTTTTTACTTATATCATCTGATCCTTTGGTCAGTTCATACAGAAAGACTCCTCGTAAAGCTGCAAAACCCTTCAACAATGAAGTGCTTACTTTATTAAAAAGTCCCGGTCTGCCTCAACAATACTACGAAAATGCTGATGAGTCGTCAAGTAGTGAAAAAGAATAGAGATTTGATTATAAATTATTTTGCTTACTTAAATATATTTCTTTTGATTGATTTATACCTATAAGTCTTTTATTTTTTATTTAAATTGCAGTTTGAACTTAACAATTCTTTAGGAAACATACTTATTATATAGATATTACTATAATTTAACTATTAAAACACAATAGAAAATTAAAAACCTAAGAAATATTTTTGTCCACCTAAATCGTGCCAAATGCCGTGTGTGCGATCATCAGAAAGCGCTGCGCCTCGCTGTGGGCACGCGTGCGCGGCAGCTCAAACGGCATCCTGAGCACGTTGGCTAACCGGTGGGACTCCCCAATGTTGCGCCGCTGGCTAGAGCTTCATGCCCCTGTCACTAGCTATGACTATCTATAGCACAGGAGCCGCATCGGTGGCCAAATTATAATTTGTTTAGTTTTGTTTTGTGTCCTTAAAATTACTAATACTAGAATAAGTTTCGCTGTAACTAACACCTTGTATGGATTTTATGTCCGAAATAAAATGATTATTATTATTATTATTATATCAGCCACACGACACCCACTGCTGGGTATAGGCCTATCGGCTACACCTAGTTTTATCCGCACTTTGGGTATTAGCCGTAACATTATAATTATATACTTAATAGGAACCAAGTATTTACCAGCATTCTTGATCACTTTTTTGTTTGTTTCATCCTTTGGTCAGAAAAGAGAGTCATGTTTTCTTGCCAATTATATTCCGTAAGTATTGTAGGTATCTTGAACTGAAATAAGTATTTACCAGCATTCTTGATCACTTTTTTGTTTGTTTCATCCTTTGGTCAGAAAAGAGAGTCATGTTTTCTTGCCAATTATATTCCGTAAGTATTGTAGGTATCTTGAACTGAAATAAATGTAAGTAATGATTGATAAATGCATACGATAAGTCTTAAGTGTGGTATTTTGATGTAAGTAATAGAAAGTTCTTACTTACTTACTAAGTAAATATATCTTATTTATTATTATAGGTATCCATGGCATATGAATGATTGCTGAGCAAGAGTTTATTATAAAGAAAATTAGGTAGGTTAGGTACTATAGTAGTAGTAAAGTTTTTGGAGGTTGAAGCAGTTAGGTCCCATTTTGTTAGCGGATCTCATCGAATCTTTTCATAAGACATATTGTTTTTGTAATTCCTATCCTAATTGTAGGATGTTTGTAAGCATATTATGTTTTGCAATCTTATGTGCCATTAGCGATGATGCTTGTAATCTTTGTTTTTATTTTTATCAATCTTTTCTTCGGTTTTGGATTGATTTTCTTAATTTGTGCAATTTATTCACTCACAATTTTTTGGTTAACTCATTTACAAAAAGTGACAATTGTATTATTTTGTGGTTAAGTAGTTTTGAATGTTGCTACTTTGACCTTTATTTTGTTCTGTGCAATTTATTTACTGAAAAATTTTTGCTCAACTTTCACAGAAATAATGTTGAACGTTTCGTCAATACTCTTTCAATTCTTGCTTTGTGCTATTGGTGTATTTCAATTATTTTAGAGAAGATAACTTTTATGTATGATCTAAGATTTATATTTCACTGTGTTCCTTGCAAGAATTGGACTCATGTTTTTAGAATAAACTTAATTTGTAAGTTACAAACTTATTGTGATTTGGATGTGCTCAATATCATATATAATTGCAAAGAAAGTGTCATTTTAACTTGTGTATTTTACAACTTCTGCTGTCACTGCCTTTTGATTGATTTGTTCTATGTAATGCTGAATTATTACTGCAAATTTCACCATATAATTACCATATTTGACTCCATAGGGGTAGTGTTATTTTATGTTAGATGTTACATTTTCATTTGTTTGTTATTTTTATTGTCATATTACATGCTGCACGTTTATAATGACTGCTATATACACTACGTTTTACTATTTTCATTCAGCCAACCATCCTTTAGAATGATATTTTTCTTGAAACTAATCATTTACACAATGATATTGCCTACAGTTTTTCTCCTGAATAATTACAGTAAAAGCAACCTTTTTAATGGTTCTAGTATATTTTACAATCAATCGAATTGGTATCTGTGTGCCTTTTTTATGTTATTGTGTAATTTATCTGGTCATAAATGTCTGTTCAACTCATTAACTCAGGGAGTTCATATTGCACGTTTGAGGCTAATTGATATTGCAAATAATTGTTTTTGTGTTTCATATGGTACCAACAATAATTATCTAATAATCGCTTCATTACCCAGCACATCACATCCATGTATTTGTTGTATGTCAACCATCTTATACAAAAACACGGATAAGTTCACTCTCATGTATGATAGACTTAGTACTGTGTGGTATTACTGTGTTTTTTATTATATTTGCAATCTTTACTTATTAATTGATTTGCCTCCGATCACATCATATTTTAACGATTGGTTATACAAATACATGGATGATAGTGCCTTTAACTATGATTTAAGGCTTGGTTTTCAATGTGTCCTTGGAAATAATTCGAATAATTATCTAAGCCTCATTATTATTTTAATCTGTAAAGTAGCACTCTATTGTGTTTTTATCACATCTATGGTAATAGATAACTATGAAGTGAATGTTATTACAACCTTTGGTGCCAACTGCTACTCCCTTTGTTTCATAACTGATCTGATTTATAAAATGTTAATATATTGCCACTTTTACAAAATAATAACCTTAATTAATTCCAAGGGAGGAATAAATTTGTTAACTAAACGGGACAGATCTTACCACTACACAAATAATAATTTCCTTTGTTGGCTAACCTATTGTTCTTATTGCAGTCTGTGTGCTTATTACATCTACTATTTACTATTAATCACACCAGGGAAACCATTGGCTAGTGGGATGATATGTCTGGTGTACACCATTTTTACTTTTTCCTTTTGTACAACAAATTATATACTCTACCGCTGCCACTATTTTCACTATATATTAGTATCAGTTTACAATATATTTTTTCATGGCATTATACTCTGTAAACATATTTTGCTTCTCATCAGGAAACATACAGCTTGGTTCATTGAATTGGCACTTGCTGTACTGAATAGACACAGTAGTATCATGCTGCTGCGTTTGCCTTACATCATGTTGACTAACTATATATTTAAGATATTCTTTTTTAGATTGATTCGTCAAACGAGTCTGGTCTCATTTATCGAAAATTTTGTACTGGAATATAATTATTGCTCTCTTTGTCTTAAAACTATTAAACATCCATCTTTTTTTAGTAATGCTCCCTAACAAGCACTTCAAGGTTGGCATCTATAATCCAGGCTCTTTGGGGAAAAACCATGAGGAATTCATAGTGGCAGTAACACAGCGATCTATTGATGTCCTAGCGGTTAACGAGACATGGCTTCGTCCGGGTGAACAAGGTAAAGCTCCACGTATTCCTGGCTATGTACTTCGCAGCGTCCCGCGTCCCGCTCATTTGCGTGGAGGCCGCGGCGGCGGCGTTGCATTCTATATTCGCAGGGGTATTTTTGCGCGTAACTGTGTTCACCCTGAGGCACCGCAAGTTGAACAAATGTGGGTACGGATTGATGTAAATGGTATAAAAATTTTAATTGGGACAGCATATCGTCCTCATTGGGTGAATGTGGATCTTTTCTTAAATGCAATCACGGATTCGATTAACTCTTTTTCTTATTCTGATAAAGTTATTTTGTTAGGTGACTTTAATATTAATCTCCTCTCTGACTGTACAGAGAGGCGAAAATTATTGGAGTTTATTGAGTTAATGAATTTAGAGCAGGTTGTGGATTCTCCAACCCATTTTACAGAAACCAGTGAATCTTTAATTGACATCATTTGTACTGACGCTAAGGTCAGAAATGTGTCTGTAGATGTTATAAGTAGCAAATTATCTTTACATGCTCTTGTGACTTGTACTTTCAATTTTAGAAAACATAGATCGCCTCCTAAGTACATAACATACCGTCCTTTAAAAGATATAGACTCTGTTGAATTCAATGCTGATTTGACAGCTATTCCATGGGATGCTATAATACCGTTGGAAGACACGAATGCTAAGGTAGTTGCATTTAGTAAATACTTACTATACTTATTTGATAAACATGCACCTGTTAAGAAAGTTTTAATCAAACATCAGTTTTACCCCTGGATAACTGAAAATGTAAAGTTAATGATTAGGCTTAGAAATGAATCTCATGCTAAATGTTTGAAAACAAAAAAGAAAGAACATCGTCTTTATTATAAAGAATTTAAAAGAGTTGTAATTACAGCAATACATAATGAAAAGGGGGCCTATTTCAGATATCACATCAATAGTAAAATCAATGATCCTACAACTTTGTGGAAGAACCTTAAAGATCATGTTTTGCCTTCTAAAAAGGATACTGGACTCCCACCTGGTCTTCCATGTCCTGACGAAATTAACAAACAGTTTTTAGATTTACCCAATAATGAAAAAAATGAACTGTCGATGCTGACCTACTTCGAATGGCATCGTCTGGGCAACTCTACTAAAACTATTAAAACTATTAAGAGCTTGAAATCAAACGCCCTTGGAGTAGATAAGATATCATTAGACATGTTACTGTTAACTATTCCTCATACGCTAGATACCATAACTTCAATTATTAATTCATCTTTACTTTCTTACACTGCAAGGAGGCGACCAGGAGACGTTTAATTAAAGACTGACTGCGATCAATGACTGATTTATTATCCTAAGTAAAAGCTTATATATGAGGAGAGATGCGTGTGTGTTGCATATGTTAGTACACACACTACACCTCCCCCCTGAAAAAGAAAAAAAAACTAAGTGTACATGTTTTTTTTATATCCTAATTACTTAACTGCTACGTTTATTATTTATCAATCACCAAACACATTTTTTTTCAAAATTATTTATAGGTAAGTACTTTAGATCTTTTTTTTTAGTTCAACAGACATTTCATAAAAAAAGAATATAATATTATAGAAAATTTTAACTTTTTTTTTAAACTAGCAGGGAATGCTTATATTTCTTATCTAATTTAAATACAACTGATACTTATGGATAGAAAAACTTTACTGTTACAAAAACAACACAAAAAAACGGGTCGACTAGAGTACCTCCCTACTCCTTTTGATGTCTCGGTAAAAAAACTTACACACAATGATGAACAATCTAATTTAGCTTTTAATGTAAAAAAGTTCAGAAAACCTTTACATAAGTTCCTACATTTTTTTTCATATTCAGTTTTCATAGAATATCACAAACATAAGATTTTTACTAACGAAGTATGTACCTAATTTTGATTTTACAAACATAGTTTTATAAATGGCAAAACAATAATTATTTTGACGTAATTATATAACGACGACGTATTTAATTATATAACAATACAATACGTGCGATTGACCAAGAACTTTGAATATGGTTATCTTAAAATGAAGCTTAACAGTAGGTTATTAATAATGTATTTATTTAGGGACACTTTTTTTGTATAAGTAGTTCAACATTGAGAACCTAAACTTTTTGTAAAAATAAACTATATATAATCTACGAAATCTTCCAGATTTTCAACGAAACTTATTGTTTTGCTACTTATAAGTACTCTGTTGGTGACAACCTTAATATTTTTTTTACGTTTAAAAACATATATATTAAAATTAACACTTCAAAACAAAACAAAATATTTTTTTTCCATTATTAATAATACGTATTATTCTTCTGATGTATACTGGTATAGATTACAATTACTAAATTATTTTACTAATGTCATTGCTGCAGACAAAAATATAATTTTAAACTTTCATATTATAAAATCAACACATTAAATTTAAAATACAAAAGAGACACTATAACAATAGTATTATATTACTCAAGTACTTAAATTATACATGTGATTTCTGATTTATACTGGTATAAGTAGATTGCACAGACTCATCTTTCATAATAATAAAGAAAACATTACATTTCCTTAAAAAAAACTTTTTTTCTTTTATTCCATAGTTGAAAATGGTAACTAAATGAAATATTTAACTTTAAAAATCATTTAAAATTTGTTTAAGTACTTATTTATACTTAATTCATTCACAAATAAAACTTTTCAAGATACTTTTTGCTAACACACTTTTATAAAACTTTCACTATGTAATCATTCCTCACATTAATTATTTCCTTTTATTTAAAAATCATCTTTCATATTCTTATCACCACATTTACAAACAAAATATTCCTTCCTTTAAACTTTTTAATCAAATTATAATCATTCATTTCATCTTCCTAATATAAATATCTTCAAACCTTTATTTTTTATCACATAACCTCCTATTTCGTAATATTTCTATCTCTCAATATTCTTATCTAAATTATCCTGTGTCAAAAACAATATTTCCATAAATTTACTTCACTTTAAATCCTACTCCTGCTCGTTATAAACTTCATTTTCATAATAACTATCGGTACACTTATACACATATCACCTACAAGGTACTCACATATCATAATTCGCCCGGCGCCGGCGTACTTTCATTTTTATTTAACTCATCATTTTTGGTACATACTTTATCATATTTATTTATAGTCGACTTCATTATCATCATAAAAATGGACAATTGCCATTTTGGGCTGTGGCCACAGCTCAATTATTAATGGGGGCAGTTTTTTAAGTTCTCGGACTCCAACTAAACTCACAGAGGAAATCTCGTTTCGCACCATGATCGAATAGAAGGATCTGACACCCCACGTATGTACCATTATTAATAGGGTCATGAATTAAGACACATACTAATTTGGTCTCCAAACAGGATTCAAAGGGGAATCTCGTTCACACCTTGATGCAACTGAAGGACCTGAACCCTATAGTACCTCTGCTTTATTGTGTACCGTATAATCGAGCTTTTATCTAAACCATTTCATTCCAAAACCTATCAAATAAACTAACAATCCTAAATTGAATATAAAGTAAATAAGAGATTCATCGCTTTTGGGTGATCAGTCCAATCGCAAGTGAAACCTTATAAACCGTATATTCCCTAACTTCTATAAATAAATCCTTATCATCATTCCAAATCCTACATAAAAAAACGCATCACATTACTTAACCTAAACCTTGCTGTACCTAATTGCAACTAAAAGCTACAAAAAGATTTTTAATACAGCTACAATAACTTACCTACAATATTCCTTCTACCTATAAAATCTATACCATTGCTTTATTCTAATCACTTCCTCTAACTTTTACCTTTCAAACTTCAACAAAATATAATTTCCACAAACATAAATATCTCAATCATACCTCAACATAAACTGCCACATCCGAAATTAATAAGTTCCGTAAAGTTTTCTTTCCAACAAATTAATACTTACTCGTTATCTTTTCCTATTAAAACAATGTTTTATATTACAGCTTAACTAGCGAACTCGTGTGATATTTTGTGACAAGATTAATGTTACTGCATCAACTTGCATAAATGCAGCTGCGCTACTCTTTGTAAGCTGCCGATATCGAAATACAACACTCACATTCCAATACCTTGTTCGTTAAGTTATCAAAACAATATGATTGCATCACTTCTAATAAGAAATTTTGTCACATGATAATTTGTCATCGATACCTATTAAATTGATTTGTGTAGATATTAAAATTAAACTCAAATAAGTTAACTACAAATTCAGGACAAAACGAAAAATAATTTTACTTTATTACTCATTTGTATTAAAAAAAAATCTAAGACACTAATATGAAGAAAATATATAGAATAATAATAGGTAATATTAGTTAAAATAATTTTGTCTTTTCAATAGTACCAAAATACACCTACCTAATCACTATTTCTGATCATAAAATCTTTTCTTAATTTCGCTCCTAAAACACAAGGAAAATTATTTCACTACAAAAATTAATAAAAGGTATATCGGAGCGTTTATTTACTTTCTATACGTAATAATTGCATTATACATAAATAAAATATAGTTTTGTTATTCGTAAAAATTAGGGCGGAAATATACTATGATTGTAATAACTAATAAACATAGGTAAATCATACAAACTCGTAATTAAAATTTTGTCAAGTGAACATCGAAACTAAAATAAATTTTCGAACATCCTAATCAACATAATGATTAGTTTTTTCATCAGATAAAATATAGTTATAAATGACTTGTACATAAATATATGATATAGCGGAGAAAAATATGTCCTAAACTGAAGACGAAAGATGGTATTTTATAAGGTAGCTAATTTTCTAATTAGTTACGTTTAAAACTATAATTAGTATCCAAACTATTTATTTTAACAAGTCAAATAAGATGAATGTTGTTTTTAATCTATTGACGAATAGTTAAATATAATTTATACGTTACAATGAAAAATATTATTGAATTACATATACTAATATAATATTTAGTAATAATGAAAAGCAATAAGACCATAATCAAATATTTAGTTGTTAAGAGATAAAAGATGATAACTTACTTTCTTAAAAAAACATACCTAATTAAATAAAATGTGTTATAAATATTAGTGTGCTGCTGAAGAGAAATAAATCTAGGTAACTAACCTGTTTGTTCATGCCATTAATAACCTTATAATATTATTTATATGAAATCGTTTCATTAATTTACGACAAAGTAAAGTAAAACCACTCAAACGATATTTAAATTCTTTTGGTTCAATAAAATGATACCTATTTGGTTCGCTGCTAAAATATCACACGTGTTGCTATGTCAGCAATTTCGATGTCGTTCACATTGAATGCAATTACGTAATCTAAACTTTGTACCTAACATGAATGTTTCTAAATAATTTTATGACATCAATATTATTGAAAAGCGAAATCACAACTTAATAAAACATCATCACTGCAAAGTTGATCTTTAAAATAACGAGAACAGAAAAAAAATATCCATATCAGACTAAAATTATATATCAAGTCAAAATAATCATAACTTCATAAATGCAATGAATTACCTTTTTCAACCACGCTGATTTTCCGCAAACTAACTGTGAAAAATAAAAACCAAACATAAATATCCCAACTTCACACAAAATGACAACTTTTTCTGTGCAATCGTACCAAGTACCTTTTACCTTTAAATCAGAAACTTTGTTTTAGAAGAAAAATTAAACATTGTTACTACAATTTTAACAGTAGACTAATAAATCTTTTTTATTCTCTAACTTTTCATAAAATTATGATACCTTATAGCCTTATACCATTCTAGCTTATAGTTAGTCATATCTTTTTTTTTTTATAATAAACTCGTAAAATAAATTCTTCAATTTTTTTTTTAGTTATGTTACTTTACTTACAAAAAATATATTGAAAGGTAGAGAAGTCACGAACAAACTAATGTTTATATCTTTAAAATTTCACAGAAAAAAAACAATGAAAACGTTTGAAAATATTCATAAAACCCAACATAAACTCTGAAATTAATTTTAATATTAGTAATCTTAAAAATTTGTTATCTCTGGTTCGCAAAACAGATAATAAAACACGCAAAAGGGGATCAAATCACTAAAACGTTTTAGAAGTCATTTTCGTCGTCTCCGAAGTTCGCGGTGTTAGTTAACTGTCTGGCCACTTTCCGTTCGTAAAGTCAGTTCTTGGCTCCATCCTCACGACACCATCATCTGCCGGCTGGTCCACATCCGACACCAACGTCTCCCGGCACCCTGCTTTATATCTCCATCCTCACCAGCATCACAGCATCATCACCAGTACGTGACAACGAACACGTTTTTCTTTTAATTTACTCGTAATTGTTCATAAGTGAATATTTTTCAGTCCTTTATATTAGAAGAATTTATTTCACTGTTTTTCGTATTTGAATAACTAAAAATAGTTTATAAGTTTCACATATTGTAAGTTATATAGTTCGTGTTTTTTTTTTTTATAAGGTACACTCACTCCTTATTTTATTATTTTAAAGTCCATTTTATTTTATTTATTATAATTAACGGTGCACTTCATAACTAACCGGCTGCACAGCGCCGCCGCGCAGGCGGCACTGGCAGGGTCGCCATGCAAGGAGGCGACCAGGAGACGTTTAATTAAAGACTGACTGCGATCAATGACTGATTTATTATCCTAAGTAAAAGCTTATATATGAGGAGAGATGCGTGTGTGTTGCATATGTTAGTACACACACTACAACACGTTCCCAGATTTCTGGAAAACTGCTATTATCCGACCAATTCCAAAAAACAACAACCCCACAAGTTGTAAAGACCTCAGACCTATTAGTCTTCTTCCCTGTCTGTCTAAGATATTAGAAAAAATTGCTTGCATACAGATTACCGAATACATTGAACGCAATAATATTCTTCCTCTAGCACAGTCTGGCTTTAGAAAGAATCACAGTACTACTACTGCCTTACTTGATGTAACAAGTAATATTTTGGAAGCACAAGACAACGGGATGGTAACTTTATTAGTACTTTTAGATTATTCTCGCGCTTTCGACACAATTAACACCTCTCTGTTACTTTCCAAGCTAAATTACTACGGTTTTGATAGCACCGCTATAAAATGGTTCCATAGTTATTTAAGTAATAGATCCCAATACGTTTCATTTAGTAATGATGATGGTACTACTGCCGAATCCTCTACTCTGACAGTTAATAGAGGTGTCCCACAGGGATCTATCCTTGGGCCTTTGCTTTTCATACTTTATGTTACGGATGTAATTGAACATATAAAAAATTGTAAATTCTATATGTATGCAGACGACCTGCAAATTTATATATCTTGCAAACCTAATCAAATAGGTTCAACTCTAGCTTTGCTAAATGAAGATTTGCAAAGAATAAGTGAATGGTCTCATCGTAACTCACTAATGCTCAATCCTGCTAAATCAAAGTATATGATTTTTGGTTCCAAAAATCAGGTAGCTCAAGTTAAACTATTCGCCCCTCAAGTAACACTTAATGGTTCACCTGTAGAATATGTGACGGAAGCTCGAAACCTCGGTTTGCTTTTTGATGACGAGCTTCGTTTTCACTCACATATAGTCGAGATCGCTCGAAATTGTTTTTATCGGCTTAAAGTTCTATATTCAATAAGGCAATATTTGAGTGTTGATTTGCGTATTCGTTTGGTTGAATCTCTCATTTTATCAAAGTTCAATTATGCTGACTCAGTTTATGGCCCACGTTTGTTAGCAAAAACAAAAATGTTGATTCAGCGTGTGCAGAACGCGTGTTCAAGATTTTGCTTCCAAATTCCCCCTCGGAGCCATGTCTCACCCTATCTTAATAATAATAATATTCTAAACATGTCATCTAGACGTTACATCCATTTGGCATCCCTCTTGTTTGGTATTATTACAACTCGTAAACCAATCTACTTGTGGTACAAGTTGACCTGGTCTGCTCAAAATCGCCTTGGTCGACTTAATATACAAAGCCACAAAACGACAGCTTTTAAAGGAAGTTTTAAATACGCAGCAGCCAAGATTTGGAATGACCTTCCTCCACCATTTCGTAAGTTGAGTAGTGTGGTACTGTTTCGTAAACGACTTAAAGAACTAATTCTGTCACAACAAAAAGACGGCTGCAGTACATTTCTATGATTTTATAAAAAGTAATATCTATGTAAGTATTATTAATTCAAGATATCTTAAATCTATCATTATCAATCTCTAGATACCTACCTATCTATTATTACATTACACATCTTTTATCTATCAACACTCGCACAATCACCGTTTTATTTACGTTTTTTATGCATGCATAAGTATGTATTACTATAAAACCACCGTTACTTGTTATTTCTTTTCGTGTATCTCTATTTCAGGCCCAGCTGAAAATCAGCGTCGTGATCCTAAGTGGTCATGATATTGTTAGCTGAGCTGGTTGCCTTTTTGGTTACTATTACATAATTATACCTAAGTAATTTAGAATGCGTTTAAGTATTTTATAAGTGAATGTTTTTGTAAACCATTTTGTTTGTAAGTAACCAAATAAAGTTTTATTCATTCATTCATTCATTCATTCATTACACAACACAGAGGAAATAATCACCACGTAGTAAGTACCTTACGTACAATTGACATTAGGTGCATTCCAACAGACTAATCGCTGAGTCATTGATCACCTTAAAGAACATTTTAACCATGAAAAGAAATGGCAGTATAATATGATCGTCATCTCGTATGTGCTTACTCGAATAGTAGATAACATTAAATTAACTAAATATGACGCTGCGAGGCCGTTTTTTTTTTGATAAAACCACAAGACAAGATTAGTGGATAAAACTGACTAATTATACAAACGCAAAAAAAACCGTCGGGGGCTGCATTACCTGCCCCGAAATGAACTAGTATTGTGATTAATTTATGTTAATAGTTAGAGAGAGAGCAATGGCAGCCCCAGACGGATTTTTCTTGAAGCGCCAGCAAAAAATCTATTTCAAACTCAATAGGGACAATAGGGAATATGCATAAGTCACCAATTTTCATAAAATTGAGATTGATCGCAGCGGACACTTGAAATAACATGATGGAACAGAAAGAAAAATAAAAAAAATGAATTATTTTAGTTTTATCACACGATGAAATCAGGGGAAAATAACGATATTTTTTTTCTATTTCGGATATAATGCACTTAACAGTCAGATAGAATATCCAATAAGAAATAATATTTTGTATGACACATATGTACTAAAACGCAAAATTTAAGGAGATAATTGAAGATTCTTAGCTAACTTTGTTTCTCTCTGTGGTAATGTTAAGCTGGCGGGTGGTGTGGAGATACTTAAGTGTAACACCACACAACCTTAATTTTGTTTAGTTATAGGTATCTTTATTCTTTATTATTTTTATATATTTTTAATTTATAGTTATATATTTTATTATTTATGTTATTTGACGATAATTCTTATTATTCTGCTAACGAATCTGCATCAAGCGACGACAGTTTTCACTCCGCGTCCGATACCGACACTCTTGGTGACTTTCTGGGTCGAACCTTCTCCCACTCTTCCAATTTGTACAATGTGTGCCACATCAACGCTCAAAGTGTACCCAGTCACTTCAACGAACTGCTGGAAGTGTTTACTGGCCAAAATATCCATGCTCTCCTAATCTCGGAAACTTGGTTAAAACCACATCTTCCATCTTCTCTATACTCTCTTCCTGGTTTTAATCTCATTAGGCATGACCGGGCTTGTGGTCGTGGTGGGGGTGGCGTTGCTATCTATCTTCGTAGCTCTTTGAACTATAAAATATTAGCTTCTTCCAGCCCCGGCTCACCCGCTGAGTATCTCTTTCTGGATGTAGGAACAGGGTCCAGTAAAGCAATTGTTGGTGTGGTATACTGTCCCCCCTCTCTCGACTATTTCACTGATTTTGAAACAGTTTTAGAATCTATGGGTTCCGAGTATACACATCACATCATCATGGGTGATTTCAATACCAATCTCCTATTACCCAACTCCCCTCGGTCCCAAAAACTCCTAGATATAATTAAGTCGACCAGCCTTCACGCCCTGCCTCTACAAGCCACTCACCATAACCTTGATGGTGATGATACATTGCTCGACTTAATTTTCACATCCAATCCTTCCCTCGTTCCATCACACGGTCAACATATAGCCCCTGGTTTTTCCCGTCACGACCTAATTTTCCTATCCTATATCCTAAAACCCCCGAAACCTATCCCAAAGGTCCTGCACAGGCGCTGTTTTGCACAAATTGACGTTGCCAAGCTGCAGAAAGATGCATCCGTGATCAACTGGGACCCCTTGGTTCAAGCTACATCTGTTGATGAGAAGGTCCGGATCTTCAACGAAACGGTGCTAGCTATTTATGATGTCCATGCTCCTGTTAAAAAGATAAAACTTAAGCGACCACCAGCGCCTTGGATGACCGAAGGCATTCGAATGGCGATGAGGCGTAGAGACAGAGCTTTTCGCAAGTTCAGAAGGGATCGTCAGGAGGATAACTGGAATTCTTTTAGAGCTGCCAGAAACCGGTGTAACCAGATGATACGTAACGCTAAACGCCGCCATATTCTCAACAACATCTCATCCTCCTCTTCTGCTGATATCTGGAAGTTTCTTGGAACTCTAGGTATAGGCAAAGCGCGACATTTGGACCTACCTAGCTCAATTGGACTTCACGATCTCAATCTCCATTTCTCCACTTCATCGAAATTAGATCGTGCATCAACCTCACGTACCATTGCCTCAATAGCTAGTCTAACGCGTCCCAATATATCCCCGTTTCGTTTCTCTCCAGTTACCGAGGATGAGATCAAAAAGATTATCCTTTCCATAAAATCCAATGCTGTGGGTTGCGATGGCATAAGTCGCCGCATGATAGTTACTTTATTGGAACATCTACTACCGGCTATCACCCACATCATAAACCGTTCCATTGATTCCGGTGTTTTCCCTAAACTTTGGCGGAAAGCCTATGTCCGTCCTCTGCCCAAAGTCACTAATCCATCTCATCCCAACCAATTCCGTCCAATCTCCATCCTTCCTTTCATGTCCAAAGTGCTTGAGGCCTGTGTCCACAAGCAGTTTTCCCACTTTGTCCATCATAATTCCCTTTTAAGTCCTTTGCAGTCCGGTTTCAGACCCGGACACAGCACCGCTACCGCTCTCCTCAAAGTGACTGGCGATATTAGGGCAGCGGTTGAGGACGGTAAAGTAACCGGCCTGGTACTTATTGACTTTTCCAACGCCTTTAATACTGTCAGTCACGACATCCTTCTTTCCATATTGTCCCATCTTATGGTCTCTGATGAGGTACTGGAATGGTTTTCATCTTATCTTCGGGAACGTCAGCAGGCGGTGCAGTTTGATGAGTCAACCTCATCTTGGCTTTATTTAGATACTGGCGTTCCCCAAGGCGGCATTCTTTCTCCTCTTCTTTTCTCAATTTTTATTAATTTCATCACTCATAAACTTCAGTGTTCGTATCATCTTTACGCTGACGATTTACAAATATATGCCCAGGCTCGCGTCGATGATTTGAATGATGCTATCAATGCTTTAAACATTGACCTACACCACATTAAGCACTGGTCTGACTGCTTCGGTGTTGCCGTCAATCCTGATAAATGCCAAGCTGTGTTAGTAGGTAGTCCCCGGATGGTGTCCAGAGTGGACCCTACTGATCTGTCTCCAATTGTTTTCGACGGCAGTCCAATTCCACTAAGTCCTAGTGTGAAAGATCTGGGTTTACATGTAGATTCTAGGTTAAACTGGCAAGCTCAAGTAACAAGTATTTGTCAGAAGGTTACAGGAGTATTGCGTTATCTATACCGCCTTAAAAACTTCTTACCATCGAACATCAAAGCAATGCTTGTGCAGACCTTAATTTTCCCTATTATCGACTATGGTGATGTGTGCTACCTCGACCTGAATGCAGATCTACTCAATAAACTCGACCGTCTTCTGAATAACTGCATTCGATTCGTATTTAATCTCCGCAAGTACGATCATGTGTCCGCACACCGATCGCTGCTAAAATGGTTGCCCATTCGGCAGCGCAGAAGTATGCGGGCCTTGACCACTCTATTTTCTCTATTAAGCTCCCCTAACGCTCCCTCTTATCTCACTTCGCATTTCCAATACTTATCTTCTTCTCATGACAAAATTCTTCGTTCCTCTTCTAACCGTCTTCTTAGCTGTCCTTCTCATCACTCTGATACCATACACTCTTCTTTCTTCGTATATCCTATTTCGCTGTGGAACGCGCTCCCCGTTGACATCAGAATGTCCACCAGTCGGTACTCATTTAAGACTAAGTTGCGCAAATTCCTCACGGAGCAAGCTGATCGTTCTTAAATATTGATATTCGTTGATAACTTTTATATATAATTATATATGCTTATATATATGTACATATATATTATATTAATAATTATTTATATACTTTATTTATATTTATGTTAGTATGTATGTTATAATATGTTTTATTTATAGTATGTAGGTAATTGTTGAGTATTTTATTTTAACTATGTAGTTATATCATATTATTTCTTTTTTTTCTTATTTACCCTGGTTGTGCACCCTACCACACAAAGTCTCCACATCACCCTAAGGTTGACTGGTAGAGAATGCCTAAGGCATTAAGTCCGCCATTGTACAATTGTGCATAAAGAATAAAATAAAATAAAAATAAATAAATAACTTCATATTAAACGCGCTGAAACACACCTGAAACGTCACATATTTATATAGAGCGTTTTCGGCGGGAGCTGATGCGTGCTAACTTCAAGTAACTATATTACGAGAAAAAAAACGCAAGAGAAAAGTTTCAATATTACAGTTGATTTTCTCAAGCATTAAGGTCCAAACAAATTATCGGACGCGGCTTATGGACGCGGCTTACTGCCGCGGCTGATAAGTGTGCACACTCTAATAACATCCTGCGTGCCAGATAGCTATCGGACGTCCGATGACGTCATATTAGTCTATTGTTACGTCCGCGACCTACTACATCCGATAGTTGGCACACCTGCCGCGGCTGATCTGCAGCCGCGGCAGTGAAGGTCCAAACAAATTATCGGACGCGGCTTGTGGACGCGGCTTACTGCCGCGGCTGATAAGTGTGCACACTCTCATAACATCCTGCGTGCCAGATAGCTATCGGACGTCCGATGACGTCATATTAGTCTATGGTTACGTCCGCGACCTACTACATCCGATAGTTTGCACACCTCAGATCAGCCGCGGCAGTTAAGCCGCGTCCGATAATTTGTTTGGACCTTAAGTCGCGTCCGATAATTTGTTTGCACCTTTATACTATTGATATTGATTTAAAAAAAAAATTGATGCATATTCCCTATTGGTGGATTTTATTCGCTGGCTATCGAATCAGCGGCCAGCTCTGCCACCGGCTAAAGCCTCGATTACATACGCCGATTTAGCGACCTTACTGGGGTGGGGACCCAATTTCAGATTAGAAACGAAGCCCCGAATTGGATCCTAGTTGGGGAACTTAAGGGTTGCCTCCCTAGCCAAGGCTATATATAGGTAAGGCAAATGAAACTTTGATCATGCAGCCAAGTCTTCAGACATATTTTTTTCTTTAGTTTGCAATAGTTTGCATTTATGCGGGTGTATTACTTACTACCGGCACGTAATTTGGCAAGACAAAGATGAGACAAAAGATGCGCAGCAGCTACAAACACTAAACTCGGTGCATCTTTTGTCTCATCTTTGTATTGTCAAGTTATATGACGGCACCTATATCACATTATAAGTAGCCCCTGGATGATCAAGCATGGCTTGTTACTAATCAGTGGCGTGCCTAGGCCTACATAGTAGTGCAAGCCCGAACCCTCAAATCAAGCAATTTTTTAATCAGCTCAATACAAGCAAAAAACCAATGCATCCCACAATTTCTCGTTACTAATTTAAGATTTTTTTTCATACGATGATCTTTACCAAAATATCGATGCGACACCGCCCAGCGCCATCTAAACGAATTCATAGATAGCTCTAAAAAAAGCACCAAAAGCACAACCCTTAAGCGTACTTTAATTATTCATAAATTAGTTCGCCGCAAAATGCTAGATGGCGTGGCTTTGTCAAATTTAATTATTGTGTAATCAAAACTAAATTTCTCGTTTAAAATGTGTCACTCATAATAAATATCTAAATAATTTCGATAATAATAGCGTCCCTGCTAGGCAATTCAAATCCTATCCCCTGCATTCCAAACAAACATTTACAAACAAACATTTAAATTGTCGTTCAAATGAAAGACGCAAAACTAACCTTACTTATTTATTTTTATAAGAACAACCAACAATGTAAAGAGTCCACTACAATATTACGATACATTGAAGAATATTATATTTCTTTGCAAAATACTCAAATGAAAAGGTTTATTACTTACGTTATTTTGTATTTCTCTTGGAATCGACTCGACTCCTGGGTACACTTTCATAGATCACACAACAGTTAATAAACATTTCAATCCATCACAAGGGACCATTATCAATCATTAAACTGAAGTTTTAATTCATTTTTAACATAAAAACAATAATAAAGGCAAAACAATTGTTTCAAAACAGCTGTCGTCACAGATTGAAGCAAAAAGCCAGGCTTTTAGTCGGCTTCTGTATTTCTCATAGAATCTATAGTACCTACAGCAGTATGCATATGATGCGGTAGCAGTTTTGTTAAAGTAAGAAGAGAGCAGATATATACAGATCGCAAAGCCCGGTTGCAAGCCAACGAGTGCGAGGGAGATGAAATGCATTTGTAGGGTTTATTGAGGAAAGTAACGCAGTTTAGCGACTTGTCTCTCGATCAGTTGTAAAAAATGAATTTGTGGTTATTGATTATTGAAAATTAACATTCGTTAATAATATTGTTTTGTTGTTATTAATTACGATTCATTAGTAGTGTAAGTAAGTTATTGCTAGGGCAAGCCGGGCTTTTCGGCTTGTATGGGGGTACCGCCACTGTTACTAATTTACATTGCATTACCACCACCACTACCATTTTGAGAGCGTACTAAAAATCCAAGATGGGGGCCAACTTTTTTGTTTTTGGGCCGATTTCGATAAAACTCTGTTTTTGGTACTATTTTTACAAGAAACTAACAACTCAATTTTCCAAATACTAAAAATCGAAGATGGCGGCCAACTTTTTTGTTTATGGGCCGATTTCAAAGAAACTCGGTTTTGTTTCTACTTTGACATAAAAATAACAAGGAAATGTTAAAAATATTAAAAAATCCAAGATAGTGTATAGCATAGTTTTTTGTTCGTAGTCCGATTTCGATAAAACTCGGGTTTTGGTACTAACTACTACTATTTTTAGTATTTAAAAAAATGTGCTGTTATTTTCATGTTAAAATACCCAAGTAACAATTTTACGTCGTACAATGGTTGTACAAACGTTATCATATTACCACTGGTCGCAAAAGATAGGTCACACTAACGTTATAATAACGTTTACTCAACGCGAAAAGGGCCCCATTTATACGACCTACATTGTTGTTTAATGGTCATACAAAAGTCACAAGATTACCACTTTCATCGTACAGTAGTCGCATCAAAACTTTACAACGACTCTTTCGTTATATTGTGGTCATACAGATGTTTTTGAATGACAAAAACGTTGTATATGAGTCAAGTAACAACACTTGTACGACTGATTTTTAATGTTCGTCAGTGACTCGTGTTTGTGGTTATGTTTCGAGATCTGAGTGCAAAATAAATCCATTACAAGATAATAAATGGTGAGTATTAATTAACTTTCATATCTTGCTAACTGTGTTTGTCTCTCATACCGTTTAGTTCGTCTGGGAATTAAAATTTTATGATAATATACCTATGTAAATACTATTCATATTTTCATGCCCCTTCGTAGTTTTACGTTTAAAACGTAAAAATTGAATTAATAAAATTATATTTAATTCTAAAAATGTCAGCCATGTTAATTTTGTCGCACACTAATCTCTATATGACGTTTTAAAGACAAAAAGTCATTTTAAGGTTATTTGAAGACCAAGTAAGGCCGCCATTTTGTTAAACGTCATTTAAAAGTCGAAACTTGACTCAAATGCGACTACAAGTCGTACAGAGGTTTAAGCTAAAACGTTAATATAACGTCGTATAATTTAGTCGTGCCGACGTTGCTATGACCAGTTTATTATGACATATTTGTCGCATGACTAAAAAGTTAAGTTTAAGACGTCTATAGGACCTAGCAGTCATCTCATTACTATTATAAGACTGTTATCCGACTTAAAGTCGTAAAAGTCAGGACTTATGCGACGTTTTTGCTTGTTGGGTAGTACCAAAAACCGAGATTCATCAAATTCAGCCCACAAAAAAAATGTTGGCCACCATCTTGGATTTCTTAATATTTTCAATATTGCGTTGTTATTTTCTTGTCAAAATAGGACCAAAAACCGAGTTTTATCGAAATCGGCCCAAAAAAAAAAGTTGACCGCCATCTTGGATTTTTAGTATTTGAAAAATTGTGTTGTTATTTTCTTGTTAAAATAGTGCCAAAAACCGAGTTTCATCGAAATCGGCCCACAAACAAAAATGTTGACCGCCATCTTGGATTTTTAATATTTTCACCATTTCGTTTGTATTTTTTGTCAAAATTGTAACAAAACCGAGTTTCATCGAAATTGGCCCACAAACAATAAAGTTGACCGCCATCTTGGATTTCTTAATATTTTCAATATTGCGTTATTTTCTTGTCGAAATAGGAGCAAAAACCGAGTTTTATCGAAATCAGCCCACAAACAAAAAAGTTGACCGCCATCTTGGATTTTTAGTATTTGAAAAATTGTGTTGTTATTTTCTTGTTAAAATAGTGCCAAAAACCGAGTTTCATCGAAATCGGCCCACAAACAAAAATGTTGACCGCCATCTTGGATTTTTAGTATTTGAAAAATTGTGTTGTTATTTTCTTGTTAAATTAGTAACAAAAACCGAGTTTCATCGAAATCGGCCCACAAAAAAAATGTTGGCCGCCATCTTGGATTTCTTAATATTTTCAATATTGCGTTGTTATTTTCTTGTCAAAATAGGACCAAAAACCGAGTTTTATCGAAATCGGCCCAAAAACAAAAAAGTTGACCGCCATCTTGGATTTTTAGTCTTTGAAAAATTGTGTTGTTATTTTCTTGTTAAAATAGGACCAAAAACCGAGTTTCATCGAGATCGGCCCACAAACAAACATGTTGGCCGCCATCTTGGATTTTTAATATTTTCACCATTTCGTTGTTATTTTTTGTCAAAATAGTAACAAAACCGAATTTCATCGAAATCGGCCCACAAACAATAAAGTTGACCGCCATCTTTTTTATTACAGAGTTCTAGTGGCCTTTTTCCGTCCGGCTTCATCATCAAACCATTTCCTATCAGAGTACTCATCAAAACCTATTTTACGTTTCCGTTAATAGTGAAAACTCATTGTTTAATCTATGTAGAATAATGTTATTGTCAAGTACTGGTGACAACCCTAATCAGTGAAATCATGTCCTAATTGGGGCATAGTGTGATCGCTACATCCAATTTGGGTTCCTAGATTGGATCCCCAGTAAGGAAGCTAAATCGGCGTATGTAATCGAGGCTTAACGAATAAGGAAGAAATACCGAATCAGGGAGCGGCGCGGCTACGGTAATACTGCCGTCGTATCAGAGAACACAGTATCTTTACTTACTGTGTTTTCACTTTTATTGTATTACTGTAATAATGAGCAAGAGCTCTACCCGGCAAAATTTTTGTTTTATTTTTAGCATTTATGGTTCCAGAGATACGGTTACTAAAAACACAGTAACTTTTACGAACTAACACCAATTATTAAAACAAAACACAGCATGTAGGTATTACATAACTTGAAAACAGTAAGTAAGAGGTTACTGTGATAATGGTAACAAACAATAAATACCGTAAGAAATACACTTTAGATAAGAACACAGTAAAACGCTCTTGCTAGTATAAAACACAGCATTTTTTCTAAATACTGTGTTATAGATTAGCTCAAGATTTCAAGATTATAATATATCACCTAGCAACAATACAGTATCTAAGATACTATGTTATAAGAGAATTATGCTGGCAATCGATTATTTAAGTTCCTTAACAAAATAACAGTATTTAACTACTTACTGTTTTTTTACCTAGACCTTTCGAGCGCGGAAACAATATTTACTGGGTTTTAACTAAATATAAGGGACGTGCGGGGTAGGTGGGCGGTGAGGGGCGTGTGTGATTTGGGAGTGACGGTGACGAGACGAGTCAGTCAGCGTACGGACATCGTGCTGGCTTTGCGTTTGCGCAAGTTATTCAACGAGCACGTGGCAAAATATCGTAAGTAAACAAAATGTTAGCGATTTCGCTAATTTCATTTAAGACCATTCATCTGCTCAACGCCTCAAGAAACTATGTCCTAGAATTTATTTGCGTGAATTGGTAGAAATACAAGTCAAACGAAATTCTTACAGCTTATATATTAAAAAGTCATTTCAAGAAGAAAATTATACTAAATTTGAGTTTTTGAAAGCGAAGTGTGAAAAAAATGGTATTCCATGTCCTGTTTTAAAATCTTCCCCGCGAGGAATTACCACACAACGAAAAAATGCTATTATTGGTAAATTGGGACCACTCATGCCTTCTAGTCGCCTTATATTTTGGAGAGAATTACCCACAAATGATTATGGCTCTGGATCTGTGTACAGAAATCGAAGATGGCTGTGAATAGGATTACATATTAATGTGAAATTTTATATAATTTTGTATTTGATCTTTTATTTAGTTTATGTAAACATTTATTTGTTGTTTTTCGAAAGCCTTATTTAATATGTTAATATAGCAAGATCTCTTGAGTGATAGCTCACTCCAGCCGAAGGACGGTGGTCATGCTAGGGGGGCATAAAACTAAATAATTTTAATACCATCACGTAAAAAAGTAAAGTTAGTTTGTACGAACAATATCAGTTTTAAAAGGTCGTAAAGTAAAAAAGGTTGAGCTACGAAATAAGAGAGATTTTGCGTTATTTACAAACATATTCCTTAAGGCTTCGGCGAACGGTGAGCTTCCCATACAAACGTAATACCAAAATGATTTGCAATTTGCGCATAATTAACTCTTGTGATGTTATTCATATTAAGACAGTATTTGTCTAGGTTTCTATTAAATAAAAAATCCAAAATACTAAACATAATATAAATACAAATACAAATAAAAATGAATGCGATTTACAATTTTGTATGTATAAATGTAATTGGCATTTATTTTGAATTGGGTTAGTATTTTGGACTATATTATTCCAAATAATATCACAAGAATAGTAAATTGTGCTCAAATTGAAAATCATTTTGGTATTACGTTTGTATGGGAAGCTCACCGTTCGCCGGAGCCTTAAGTTACTGTTTTTATAATTATTTTAAAATATTATGGTTGATTGATCTCATGTTTTTAATAAGTAAAAGTTTTAACTAGATATTATTATAATTTGTTAGAAGTTTGCAAATTTTTTATTTTTTTGTAGGGACAACTTTTTCCAAATAGTGATTAAAAAGACTCTTAGAATTTTTTAATTTTGAGATTTTAGCATTCACAATGCGTTGCGTACAAAAAACACGACTCGCACCAGATCATGTTCCCGTCCGAGAACATGATCTGGTGGAGTCGTGTTTTTTCTAGTATATTTATTTGTATTGTATAAGACTTTTAGAAGATTATTATTTAATGTGAGACTGATTTGTTTAGTTTAGCTGTTTTACCAGTAAAATATAATTAGTAATTATTTGTTTTATTTACCTGGACCATATTCATGTTTTTTCAATTCATTTTACTAAAGAAAATTGTATCCTTTTTAGTACAAAAACTTGCAAAGTTTAGTCTATAACACAGTATTGTAAAATACTGGATTAGACCAACCATCGCTAGCTTTTATCGTTTTAACTTAAAATACAGCAACTTGACTTACTAGATTCACAGTCAACTAAATTTTGTTAAGTAAATTAGATTAAAAAACAGTATATTAACAGTTACTGTGATGAAGTAAAGAATTTAGCAGCTTCTTTACTTAACTTAATCACAGTATTTAGTAAATCTTAGCTAGTACACAGTAACTATGTCAGTTACTGTCATTTAGTCTAGTACAACTAATTTTTCTTATTTCTTTTTACCAACAAGAACACAGTTATGCATTTAACACGAAATATCATAAAGATACATAAAAAATAAAAATACACATTTTAGCGCAACGTTATTTTTAATCACTCTACATTCTAGTTAGTTTGCTAACTTTCATAAATTTGTCACAATCGAACATAGTTTCCAAAAAACTTTTCGCGCGTTTTTCTCGAAACGACTTTTTCAAAGTTACTGTGTTCTCTGATACGACGGCAGAATATGCGGCGGAAGCACAGAGGCTAACACGCAATTTATTTAACCTAATTAATTAAGTACCTAAATGAAAGAAAGGCATAAGTAAATTCTATACGTGATATGTATTTGGAGTATTAGACATTTTAAATTTAATTCATTTGAACTTAGACTTTTTAAATTATGACTATCTGACCGTGTTTTACATTTTCGTTTTCGACATTTTAATCGTTAGACTTTCTAATTTCGTCTAATTCGTTAGCTTCCCGTTCTCGGTTGTAATGTACTTTTACTCGATTTACCGGAATGAGCCACATTAATGCGTGCTGAAGAAATCAGGGACTGAAAATAACTAGGACGAATTTTTTTTTTCCATGCTAGAGTCGATTCTGAAAAATGATCGATGACTCAGCGAATAGTCTGTTAGAATGCACCCAAAGTCATGAGACGAGACTATCGGTGTTTTTGTTCTATGTATTCTGTGTTTGTAGAATGGAACAAACGTTTGTGATGTTAATGTACTTTTGAGTACCAAATTAGTGTCGATATCGTTTAAGCGTAGGATTTTGTATAGAGAAACGCTTAGAAATATTTTTATGCAATTTGATTTGACTTGATTTTGGATTACTTATGGTTTTAAATTAACAATAATGCAATGTTATGTGTGTAAAACAGTCACAGGCATGCGATGGACGACTATTTGTTTAATTTAAGGTAAGATCATAGTTTTATTTGATCAAATAGAAACATTGTACATTTGAGTACGAATCAACAAATTCGTTACGCTTGATCACGTGACATATGTCAATCCCAAACATTGTCTTTCTATTCTACTAGCGTTCATTGTAGTAAGTGGCCATTTGAGTAGGCCCCCTGAACGGCTTCTGCTTTAGGTCCATCGACCAAAATACTTTGTCCCATCTAGGCCTTACAAAAGGTCGCGAACAGAGTTGAGGTGATGAGATCACGAGCCGAGTTGAGGTGATAAGGCCACGGGCCGAGTTGAAACGATTTAGCCTTAGAGAGGGTACAAGGTTGGGCGCTAGGAACTACTATGCAAGCTAGCGGTAGGTCGTCCTATTGATGGAAAAATTGTGAAATGTAGCATCGTGGTCTCGCGGATATCGATACGAATTGCGACACGATGTGCGATGCTCTCGAAGCAAACAGGATCACCGCTGGCTTCCACTGGCGCTAGAGTACGGCCGTCGTTGCCAGCGGTAACAGGTAGCAGGACTCGCTCTGGATCGGTTTTATGTGACAGTGCAATCTACTTCATAGTATTGCCCGGGGAAATACTGAGTTATCAAGGTTACGTTTAGATAATCGAACAGGGTCTGCACCCTAGTAGCATTTTGTGATGGCATCCATTGGCCAACAGTTGGGAATCCGTTGGGATATAGTTAGTTGGATTGCCTACATAAAACTAACATTGGCCCAATGCAGTCAAATATTAACATTTCGTCCAACCATATACCAACATTGGGCCAACGCTTTTACTACTACCGTTAGTAAAAAACTGTTGGCATTTCTGCAGTATATTTATAGTAGGCCCTATTAGTAGTCAACTAACATTGGCCCAATGCAGTCAAATATTATCATTTCGTCCAACCATATACCAACATTGGGCCAATGCTACTACTACTACCGTTAGTAAAAAACTGTTGGCATTTCTGCAGTGTATTTATAGTAGGCCCTATTAGTTATCAACTAACTTTGGCCCAATGCAGTAAAATATTATCATTTCGTCCAACCATATACCAACATTGGGCCAATGCTACTACTACTACCGTTGGTAAAAAACTGTTGGCATTTCTGCAGTATATTTATAGTAGGCCCTATTAGTTATCAACTAACTTTGGCCCAATGCAGTAAAATATTATCATTACGTCCAACCATTTACCAACGTTGGGTCAATGTTACTACTGCCTACCGTTAGTAAAAAACTGTTGGCATTTCTGCAGTGTATTTATAGTAGGCGCTATTAGTTATCAACTAACTTTGGCCCAATGCAGTAAAACATTATCATTACGTCCAACCATTTACCAACGTTGGGTCAATGCTACTACTGCCTACCGTTAGTAAAAAACTGTTGGCATTTCTGCAGTGTATTTATAGTAGGCCCTATTAGTTATCAACTAACTTTGGCCCAATGCAGTAAAATATTATCATTTCGTCCAACCATATACCAACATTGGGCCAATGCTACTACTACTACCGTTAGTAAAAAACTGTTGGCATTTCTGCAGTATATTTATAGTAGGCCCTATTAGTTATCGACTAACTTTGGCCCAATGCAGTAAAATATTATCATTATGTCCAACCATTTACCAACGTTGGGTCAATGCTACTACTGCCTACCGTAAGTAAAAAACTGTTGGCATTTCTGCAGTGTATTTATAGTAGGCCCTATTAGTTATCAACTAACTTTGGCCCAATGCAGTAAAATATTATCATTTCGTCCAACCATATACCAACATTGGGCCAATGCTACTACTACTACCGTTAGTAAAAAACTGTTGGCATTTCTGCAGTATATTTATAGTAGGCCCTATTAGTTATCGACTAACTTTGGCCCAATGCAGTAAAATATCATCATTACGTCCAATCATTTACCAACGTTGGGTCAATGCTACTACTACTACCGTTAGTAAAAAACTGTTGGCATTTCTGCAGTATATTTATAGTAGGCCCTATTAGTTATCGACTAACTTTGGCCCAATGCAGTAAAATATCATCATTACGTCCAACCATTTACCAACGTTGGGTCAATTCTACTACTGCCTACCGTTAATAAAAAACAGTTGGCATTTCTGCAGTGTATTTATCGTTGGCCTTATTGGATATCAACTAATATTCATCCAATGCAGTAAAATATTATCATTACACCCAAGCTATTACCAACGTTGGGCCACTGCAACCGTTTAGACGATTTAGATCATGATTTTCTTATTATGAAAACTGACAGCTTCTTTATAATTAGACAATACCACATTGTCACTAATGCAATACAAATCGCAGATACAAGGCCTCGGCACGGATCTTGAGCGGTGAAATTTTATGCGAAGACAGGAAGTCATTTTTAGGTCTCGTTAGCGGGGTACGCGCATAGAGAGAGACGTACGTGCCGTGCCGTGCCGCAGCAGTGTGTAGCCAAAGAGTACCTAATTGTACCAACCAAAATTTATCACTAAGCGGTCGTTCGCACGAATGTCTTTTATCTTATGTCTAGGCCATAAGGTAACTTTTCCCGTGGAACATCGTCATCGTCCACACAGCTGAGAAGTCATGTGACGTTCCACGGGAAAAGTTGCCTTATGTTATGGCCTGGCCATAAGGTAACAATATTATTATTACGTCCAACCATTTACCAACGTTAGGTCAATGCTACTACTACTACCGTTAGTAAAAAACTGTTGGTATTTCTGCAGTGTATTTATAGTAGGCCCTATTAGTTATCAACTAACTTTGGCCCAATGCAGTAAAATATTATCATTTCTTCCAACCATATACCAACATTGGGCCAATGCTACTACTACTACCGTTAGTAAAAAACTGTTGGCATTTCTGCAGTGTATTTAAGGTTGGCCTTATTGGATATCAACTAATATTCACCCAATGCAGTAAAATATTATCATTACACCCAACCTATTACCAACATTGGGCTACTGCAACCGTTTAGACGATTTAGATCATGATTTACTTATTATGAAAACTGACAGCTTCTTTATAATTAGACAATACCACATTGTCACCAATGGAATACAAATCGCAGATACAAGGCCTCGGCACGGATCTTGATCGGTGAAATTTTATGCGAAGACAGAAGTCATTTTTAGCTCTCGTTAGCGGGGTACGCGCATAGAGAGAGACGTACGTGCCGTGCCGTGCCGCAGCAGTGTGTAGCCAAAGAGTACCTACTTGTACCAACCAAAATTTATCACTAAGCGATCGTTCGCACGAGTGTCTTTATTTTTACCGCCGACAACGTTCCACGGGAAAAAGGTATCTATGTCTAGACCATAAGGTAACTTTTCCCGTGGAAAATCGTCATCGTCCGTGCAAACACAGCTGAGAAGTCATGTGACGTTCCACGGGAAAAGTTACCTTTATGTTATAGCCTGGCCATAAGGTAACAATATTATTTTTATGTCCAACCATTTACCAACGTTAGGCAATTGCTACTACTACTACCGTTAGTAAAAAACTGTTGGCATTTCTGCAGTGTATTTATAGTAGGCCCTATTAGTTATCAACTAACTTTGGCCCAATGCAGTAAAATATTATCATTACGTCCAACCATTTACCAACGTTGGGTCAATGCTACTACTGCCTTCCGTTAGTAAAAAACTGTTGGCATTTCTGCAGTGTATTTATCGTTGGCCTTATTGGATATCAACTAATATTGACCCAATGCAGTAAAAAATTGTTTAAAAACAAAAAAACCGACTTCAAAAAACCTGAAAATAAAAACAAAATTAGCTTCAAAATTAAATACCCCTAAAAAGCAAGAAATAATTTTCAAATCATTAGATACGCATATCATTGTAATTAAACACGTATAATGAAGTCGGGTGGGGCTTCTAGAATAAAAAAAAAAAAAAGTTGTTCTCCAGCCCCACCCGACTTCATTATACGTGTTTAATTACAATGATATGCGTATCTAATGATTTGAAAATTATTTCTTGCTTTTTAGGGGTATTTAATTTTGAAGCTAATTTTGTTTTTATTTTCAGGTTTTTTGAAGTCGGTTTTTTTGTTTTTAAACAATTTTTTATTTTTTTCTTTTCAGTGTAAGTACCTTCTGTATTAGGTAGTTTTACCTTTTACCCAAAGTATGTATATTATGTAAATGTAAGCGATGATGTTATGTTTTTTTTATATTTCACACTTTTGCGTGGTGTAATACCACTAAAAACTCAATTTCCACTGATCGTGCTGTTTGTTGTTAAGGAGTTCCGTTGTTCCTTCACAGTTCAAGTCTAGTCCAAAACGTCCTTGACCATAGTTAGATACCTAATTTGTTTAAGATTGTCATAATCCTAGCAATATTTCAATCACTACACAGTTTCTATTTGATTTTGAAGAGTTCCCTTGTGTATCTTTAAAATCCAAGGTCCAATAACAATGAAATCAAAATGATATCATCACTAAAGTGTCCTCTTTCAAACAAAAAAAGAATCATCTAAATCGGTACATAAACAAAGAAGATATGGTCGATCATCCGTATAAATTCATAAAATGGTAACGAAAACGACAGTATTTTCAAGTTTTCCTGAAAAATACTGAACCGATTTCAAAATTTCAAAAAATGGGACCAACTTGGGAACAAACCTGATCTAATAACGTTTGAATTATTTCAATCGGTTCAGCCGTCTTCGAGTAATCGGTGGACATACATAAAAAAAAAAAAAAAAAAACATACATACAGCCGAACAGAGAACCTCCTCCTTTTTGGAAGTCGGTTAAATATTATCATTACACCCAAGCTACTACCAACGTTGGGCCACTGCAACCGTTTAGACGATTTAGATCATTATTTACTTATTATGAAAACTGTCAGCTTCTTTAAAAATAAGACAATACCACATTGTCATCATTGCAATACAAATCGCAAATACAAGGCCTCAGCATAGTATAATAATGAGTACTAGCGTACAGTATGGCCGCTCCCTGCCTCCCGCTGAATGCGCCCCCACCCGCGATCAGTTACCTCACAGTTACCCGACTGCCAAGGACGCGGTGCGCAATCAGTGAAATCAAGACTGCATAATGTTACCGACCAGAGGCCGTATTACAAGCTCTTAAATCCTGCCAGATTTATAAATTGCTGTAGTGACATCTCTATCTCGTCGTCGTATAGCAAATAAAAGATTTTTGGCCGAAGGGTGTCCTATTCCGCCGGTTTCGAGGTCGCCTTCTTTACGTGTAAATTAGTTAAGATATAATATATTATGTATGTTAGTCTGTAAGGTATTTATTATATGGGCCTAATATTGTAAACGATATTTCTGTTGCCTGAAATAAATGATTATTATTATTATTAAAAGAGATAGATTGATAGCCAGTCAGAAAACTGCCTGGAAATCAGAGGTCATAATATGGCCCCAGCAAACGTTATAACCTCATTAGATTTCTTTTTGGTCTAACTTCCAAATTCAAAATCTCAGCGACATTTTTGTACAGCTCGCGCCATATAACTTGATCCAATGTTTTGTACCACGTGACCTGTGCACTACAATTTTTGTAGTAAAAATTGCTACTGCGCAGGCCTCATCGTCTATGGTTTGGGTCAAGTTATTTTGCGCGAGCTGTAATACAAATGTAAATAAGCTGAGGCAGTTGACAAATACTACGTAATAGGTTATTAGAACGCGTTTGTTTCATACATTTTGTCGTGAGTGACCAAGGTGTGGCCTCGGCATGGTGGATCTTGAGCGGTGAAATTTTATGCGCAGACAGAAGTCATTTTTAGGTCTCGTACTTGTACCTACTATTATGTATTCTGTGGTCTCGTTGGTGGGGCGGGGTACGCGGATAGAGAGAGACGTGCCGTGCCGTGCAGCAGCAGTGTGTAGCCAAAGAGTACCTACTTGTAGGTACCAACCAAAATTTATGACTAAGCGATCGTTCGCACGAGTGACTTTATTTTTACCGCCGACAACGTTCCACGGGAAAAGGTATCTTATGTCCAGGCCATAAGGTAACTTTTCCCGTGGAACATCGTCATCGTCCATGCAAACACTGCTGAGAAGTCATGTGACGTTCCACGGGAAAAGTTACCTTATGGCCTGTTATTGATATAATTAAATTATTATATAATTATTATTTTTATATGAACGTTATTATTATAGGTGTTTATGATTTTTGTGGAGACAAAATAATGTGAAGTAGACATGTAGAGTCGCTCACAATAGTCACATTCTATACCAGTAGGTATAGAATGTGACTATTGTGAGCGACTCTACATGTCTACTTGTACATTATTGTAATTAAATTACATATTTATTATATTATTGTAATTAAAGTACATATTTGTACATTATTGTAATGGTTAGCTAACTTCCAAATATAATAAAAAATTGGTAAGTTACTACTTACCAATTTTTATTATATTTGGAAGTTAGCTAACCATTACAATAATGTACAAATAACTTTATAAATGAAATTAGGCTAGCCACACACAGACGGAATCACGTTACGGAATTCCGAACGGAATTTCGACAATGTATGAAGATTCCGTACGGAAAAATCCCGCATGTATGTGGCAGCCCGGCAGCCCATAGATTTTGTATGCATTTGCTGCGTTCGGAATCACGTATGTACCTACTGAATTCCGTAACGGGATTCCGTCTGTGTGTGGCTTAAGGTAATCGATCGAGCAAGCGCGAAGCGTTTCTGCTTGTGGAGCATGTCTATCTTATCTGCAGCTTAAGGACGGCCACACACAGACGGAATCACGAAACGGAATCTCGAAACGGGATCCCGATTCGGAATTCCGAACGCAGCAATTGCATACAAAATCTATGGGCCTGCCAAACACATGCGTTAAGATTCCGTACGTAACGGAAAAAAGCCATTCCGAACGCAAGACTTCCATAGATTTTGTATTGGTCGCCACACACATTTTGGCCATTCTTTTTTTATTATTTTGCTAAGTTATTTATTAGTTCTTTTTTTACCAAAAAACAACAAAAAAACAATAGAATGGACTTAAGCGTAATATAAATAATAAATAGTCTATAATATGCATTTTTTCTTTAATTTTAGTTGAACTTATGCACTTGGCCAAAAGACTTGAAGCCAATTAAGTTTAAATTTAATTCTGATATCGAACATTTAATAATAGCTGTTGTAGGCTACTCATGCACAGATTTTTTTGCGCAGGTAAAGTACGGAATTGGAATTCCGTACGTACGTGATTCCGTACGTACCACCACACACAAACGTTTTTTTTCGTTCGGAATACGGCTAAGTCAGACGCTAGACTTTGATGAGTAAACATTGAGTGAAGATGAATTATTTTGACGACCATGTACTATTTTAATAGCGATTTCACTTTTACTTTACCTGTGCAAAACAATCTGTGCATGGGTAGCCTACAACAGCTATTATTAAATGTTCGATATCAGAATTAAATATAAACTTGGCTTCAAGTCTTAAGTTCAAGTCAAGTGCTTAAGTTCAACAATTAATGTTAAAAAAACAGAAGATCTTTGGGGCATGTCAACAAGCATAATTAAATCAATAATTGATATACTAGCCCCTTACTTGGCTTTTATTTTTAACAAATGTATTGACGAAGGGGTCTTTCCTGATCTAATGAAAAATAGTAAATTGATTCCTCTTTTTAAATCTGGGGATAAAAGTGACCCAGCTAACTTTAGGCCAATATCTATACTACCAGCACTTAGTAAAATATTTGAAAAAATTATATATTCCCAATTATTAGATTACTTCACATACAATAATATACTTCATAAAAATCAGTTTGGTTTTTCCAAGGGTAAAAGTACTACTGATGCTGGAATTGCACTTCTCAAACATATTCTTGATGCTTGGGAAGAAAAGCAAGATGTAATTGGCATTTTCTGTGACCTTTCTAAGGCATTCGATTGCGTTGATCATCAAACACTATTAAAGAAGCTAGAACATTATGGTGTCTCTGATAAATCAGTTAGTCTTATGAAATCGTATTTGTACAATAGAACTCAGAAAGTAGTGATTAATAGAACTGAATCTACTGGAGCCCCCATCAATATGGGTGTGCCACAGGGATCAATATTGGGCCCATTGCTGTTTCTAATTTATATAAATGACCTTCCCAACTACGCGAGTAATTTATGTGAAACAGTACTATTTGCGGATGATACTTCTTTAGTTTTTAAAGTAAACAGAGGTAATAACTGTTCGGACGAAGTAAATAGTGCCCTCTCTAAAGTTTCATACTGGTTTAATAGTAATAATTTAGCACTTAACCCCAAAAAAACTAAATGCGTTAAATTCTCACTACCTAATGTTGAGCAGACAAAATTAAATATTAATTTGAATGACGATGAAGTCGAGTTTATCGAGAGCACAAAATTTCTAGGTATCACACTAGATTCTCGACTGCAATGGGATCCACATATTGAAGCCTTGTCAAGTAGACTTAGTTCAGCGGCATTCGCTGTTAAGAAAATAAGGCTTTTAACTGATATTGAAACGGCAAGGTTAGTATACTTTAGTTATTTTCATAGCGTAATGTCGTATGGACTGCTATTGTGGGGCTCAGCTGCCAGTATTGAAAATATTTTTGTACTCCAAAAAAGAGCTGTTCGCGCCATATACAATCTACGGCGGAGAGATACCTTGAGAGAAATGTTCAAAGAAATAAATATTTTAACTTTGGCAGGCCAATATATTTATGATAATTTAGTTTATGTAAGGAAACACTATGATTCATTTGCTAAGAACAGCAATATTCACCAGTTCAATACAAGAAATAAAGATAAACTTGCCGTTCCAAGATTTAGGCTTGCAAAAACTAGAGGTTCATTTATGGGGAAAGGCATAGCCTTTATTAATAAAGTTCCACAACAAGTGATTGATCTTCCTTTGCATGAATTTAAAAACCATGTTAAAAAAACGCTCATGGGTAAAGGTTATTGTGTAGTGTAGGCGCCATGTTGGTTTTTTTATAACGCCACCTTCCTAAGAACACTTGGGCTGACGAGACAAATCTAACGATATCTTAATTACAGAAATCCATTTAGCCATTTGAAAGATATGAGGTAATAAAGAATATTACATACAAACACACATACAAACAAACAAATAAACATACTTACATACAAGATACGCGCAAAAAACATAACCCTTTCTTTGCAGTGGGGTAATTAAAGAAAAAATGCATAATTATAGACTATTTATTATTTATATTACGCTTTGGTCCATTCTATTGTTTTTTGTTGTTTTTTGGTAAAAAACAACTGTGGTCTGTTGTAGCTGTTGAGCTGTAATAAAAAATGTAGCATTCCGTACGGAATAAAAACGGTTGTTTGTGGCGACTGGCGATCAATACAAAATCTATGGAAGTCTTTCGTTCGGAATGGTTTTTTTTCCGTGAGAGATTCTGAATGCACGGGCCCTCATGTGGAATTCCGTAATGGATAAAATTACGTACGGAACGTTAACGCATGTGTGTGGCAGGCAGGCCCATAGATTTTGTATGCAATTGCTGCGTTTGGAATTCCGAATCGGGATTCCGTTTCGAGATTCCGTTACGTGATTCCGTCTGAGTGTGGCTGGCCCTAAAGAAGTTGCGTTCGCGACTGTACAATCCCCTCCCTCCCGCTCGATCCGATCCGTGCCGGCCGGCCGAGCCGAGCCGAGGGTGGCCCGGCGGCGTATTGCCATACTGTATATCAGTACAGACACCCATAGTCTGTACTCGATCACTTTGTGCTCATTAAAATAACGAATATGTCGAAGCAAGTACAGATCAGTCTGTATAATTTTGCGACCTCTTTACAAAATCAAATATAAGTTCAAGTAAGTAATAAAAAGAAATAAGGTGAGATAATTTTGAATAATTTATTTTTAAATTCACAGTTTTTAGCCACTTTTTATGTCCTAAGAATCTAGGCGCGCATGCTCACCCTCGCGCACGTGACGCGAGCGGGGGAAGGCAGGTGACGGAAGGGGGACTCGCGCGGGTCGACTTGTGTGATGCGCAAACAGTGACAAAAATTTCAATTTGTGTGGGGAAAAGTTTGGGGTAAAAATGTAAAAAAATTTTTTTTTTTACTTTATAAATTGATTGTACTGCTGTTATAGAATGACCTGACAAAATTTGAAAAGGGGTCCAAAAATGACCCTGTATACAGTTTGCTCACATATTTCTAAAGCAAAATATGACCTTTTTATATTGATGGTAGGTTGCCTAATCATTTAAATAGATTGCGATATTTGACTATTAAAAAAAATAGTGGGTATAAATAAAACTTTATCTAAAATTGTAATATTTTTCCGGGAAGATAAAAGTATTAGAATAATTATATTATTTGGTATTTATATAAATTAATAACAGTGAAAGATTATAAAAAGATATATTAGGTACTAAATAAATGTATTTTTTATTATTATTTTAAAATATAATCTGATGTTTCTTTGCATTTGGTTGATATTTCGATATTTTTCGACACATCTCTTATACTTTGTATGCGACTTTTTCCTTTTGTAATTTTCCTATTTCTTTTTGTAATGCAACCGATGTTGGTTAAACGCCTTTTTTATCTTAGATCTAGTTCTAGATAGATACCTTAAGAGCCATATTACATATCGACTGTGATTTTTGCGTAAAATGGTCAATTTTGGCGTTCTTGATCTCAGAAACAAAAATACATCAACAATTTTGACTTACTGAATAGTGCAGATTAGCTGTCGGCATAGTTCGTAGCAGCTTCACTTTTTGTAAATTTTGTTTAAACTTTTTAATCCAACCCAAAATTGCAAAGAAAGATTTTCATTAAATGCGCGAAGGCATTTTTATTCTAACCAAATGTTCGTACTTGGTATAATTACTGTCAGACGAAACCAGTGGGATGGGTTGAGTTGATGGGCCAGAGACAGAATCTTCAATGATTTTTTGCCACTATTTAAATTGACACTGGAATAGAAGTCTAAAGTTGGAAAAATCCTTTTCTATAAAATATAAATAGTAGGCATGAACGTCTCCATACAAAAAAAAAGTTGGGAGTTACAAGTCGTGATAAAGTTCTGTTCCTAACTAATATCACAGTTTAATTTGTTAACTGTGCTAATATTGAGCTGGGCCAAACCAGGCCCCCATCACTCGCTCAAGGTCGCGCGCTATGTGCCTACCGCTAAGTAGCTCGGTCGTAACCGAGCCGTTCGGGCAGAGGGCTGTCGCATCCAAAACGTTATTAAGGATAAATTTTTGACTAAAACGGCACGATGGTTCATTATTGTGAAGTTGTTGCATGTCGTAGTCAAAAGACAAATAAAAAAATTAAGTGCTTTTTATTAATAGCCGAAAAAAATTAGAATTTTGTTTTTTAAATAATTTTGATAAAGTCTTGATGAACCGGCCGGAAAGCACTATAATGAATATGCTACAAAAAAAATCCTTTTTTCCACAATAAATTTAATAACCGTAAGTTCAGTTGAGAGACGCAAAAAATATATATCATTTTAAGTCTACCGCTTAACTCGCATTCACTCCATTGCAGTATTCATAAATATCAATTTCAATTCAGCCATTTTGTTTATTTTATATTCTTTGTAGGTACAAACTAGGGTTGCCAGATCGGAACTCCAAAATATCTGGAGAATATTTGAAAATGTCGGGATTTTGCGGTTATTATCGGGAGAAATAAATATTTAAAATTAAAAATGTAACTTAAATAGCACTGCACAGTGTGACTGCTTTTCTTTCCTTGTAAGTTTTGTATTGTCCTAATATTTTTTTGTTACGCTTTGTGTATGTGATATGTGCTGCCAATAAAATGCTATTATATGCTATTATATTCTAAATGCCTGTATATAGTACAAAAACGGCCGCGCAGCGTGATTTTTAGTCAGTTTCATCCACTAATCTTGTAAGTTATGATCTTGCCTGTCTATTGAAAAAAAACGGCCACGCAGCGCGATTTTTAGTTAGTTTCATCCACGAATATTGTGATCTGTGGTTTATTACGCGAAAATGTTTGTTTTCTAGATACCTTTAATAACTTTTGGAACAGCAGTTTTTCCGGGAGATTCTTAGATTTTTCGGGAGTCGGGAGACCACTTGAAATTGCGGGAGAATCCAGGTGAATCCCATCTGGCAACCCTAGGTACAACCCTAACGATACTTTCGCTCGATGACGGACTAACGCGGAGTACGCGGGAATCTCGACTCTCGGCGTGCGTCCGTAGAATACGTTTCTTCTTGTTTTTTTTTTGTAGGCTAATATAACGTAGGTATTTTAGCTTTTGAATAGGAGTGGTTTATCTGTTACCCTGTAACTTTTATCTAATCTGTGGCCAAACTGTCCTTACAAACCATACCATTCCATACGGGGCGGCGGGTTAAATAGCGCTCTTTAGCCTATATTTGACTAGCTGTGCCTCCGCAAACAATGGATTTAAACTACTTGGGTTAGGCTCAAATTGTACATAATATAGTTACCATTACAAAAGAATAAAACAAATCTACCTGAAAAACGCTTCTTAAGGTATTTTTTTTTAATACTGAAACAAGTGCAAATACCTAAAATAAAAAAAAAATTGAAGATGTTGGTTACCTATTGTGTAATTTTTCAGAATCTGCTCAATAAATTGCATTTTTTTATACCAGAAATGAATTCCACATTATTGATTTATCCGAAAATGATACCACATTTGACCTATTAGCTAAATCTAGACAATTATAATTTTTAGAATGCAGCCGGGAAAAAAGCGCTATAACCCGCAGCTGTATGGAATGGTTTGTAAGGACAGTTTGGCCCAGCTCAATATTAGTTAGGAACAGCCTACAGATCAGTTTCAACCATGTGGCCAAACTTTATCACGACTTGTAACTCCTAACTTTTTTTTTTGTACAGACGTTCATACCTACTAAAATGGTTTACAGTATCTTCCGTTCGTACCTTGAGGATATGTACAATATGCAATATCCATAAACACTGTTTATAAAATTTCAGACTCGCTTTCGGATTGATATTTATATTCATTTGAAATTATACTATAAACCATAATGCATTTCAATAAAATCATTTTTTACAGTAAGAGCCCCTAGCGTCCCGCCTAGCAAATGAGCAATAAACTGTGATTGCTTATTTACTAGGCGGGACGCTAGGGGCTCTTACTTTAAAATATTTGTTAATCTTAATTAGAATTTAAAATAATGGTATTGTGGAGTCTTGTGCTGTAAGTAATTGTGATGTGACAAAAAGAAACAATCCAAGTAATCACACTTTTCACAGGTAAATAAGATATTGCCACAAATTTCTCTAAAACCAAATTTCTCTACATTTATTCGTTTATCGACGAAGAAAACAGTATGGAACATAGTTTATTAATTTCCTTTGCCAAACATAGTCATATTTTATCAACCTAAGTATTTTTTACGTATCTCATATGAAATGTGTGCATTCGTTTTCGGATCACCTGTTTATTGACATTGTTGTTCTTTGACATTCTTTTTCTATGCTCTGTATTGACATGCATTATGCTCTCCAGCTACAAGAGCATATTGCGTGCAATTTCAGAGCTACTCCTGTCTGTAGTAGTACACACATAAACTTAATATCCACACTTGAGCATAGCGAAAAATTTTCTATAAAGTCTATGAGTACCAAGGAAATTATAAGTACTACGTACAAGAGTACTTACACAGTATGCACTATGCACTGACGTTCATTGTATAATGGACGTCAGTGACAGTATGGCAATACGCGGCCCGGTGCGAGGTGAGCGAGCGACGCTTGACGGACGAACGGAACGACGGCAGCGGCCAATCGGCCATTTTTGTTGTGGACTCGCGCGCGCTCACTCGCGCCGCGTCGCAGGCGACATTTTCTGTTTATATATATAAAACAGAAAATGTATAAAGCCGAATTTGAAGATGCCAGTCTTGGCATTATTCGCCAAGAATGGCTCACGCCTAGAAAGAGGCAGTGTCTGTGGCCACCTCACAAATCCAAGTACAACAAAGCTCTTACATCACAAGCGGTTCCAGATGATGATTGGGCGGTGCACGCCATCAGACGTACTTTTTATGAAACCGGTGAGTTTTAACTTTTAAATTAAATACTTAGTGCCTAATAACAACCTAAAAGCGTATTTTAGGGTGTAATCCGCGCGCGATGAGAATGGTATAATACCTTTTGGAACTGAGACGCGCACGGTACCGCTGACGCGGCAGCGCGGCGCTGTACAAATTTATTTAGGTCCCTACCATTCTCATCGCGCGTGGATTATACCTTTATTTTTGTAGAACAGTTACCTAAAGTTGTACAATAACAACTATCTCATTATTACAGCACTTGCTTGTGCGTGTCGTGTCGAGTCAGTCGAGTCACGAAAACTTGTGGTGAAATTATATTACCTACCTACGTATTTTTCTCTTTGATGCACCGCTTTATGTGAGTTGGTAATAGTTTGTAACAAAGAATGGGATGTGATGTGATCTTAATTTTGGAACTGACGCGGAAGGTCCGCTGGCCAGCCGATCGGCCGGCACTCGCGTCTAAGCTCTATCGGCGCCTTTGATATCTTTACGCCCCAGTGCGCTCATAGATTAATATTACCTATATCAATAATCTAAGTTAATATTATATACTGAGTGCGCCTAGTCGCCTACGCCTAGTTAAGGGTGTGTGGTGTGAGAAGAAAACTACAGAAAGCGGTCAGGGAGACAGGTTCGGGCTATTGTGTCGTCAGATTTAATATTTGTTTGCAGTTGCAGTAGGACCTATTAAGCCAAAGTTTCAACAACTGATTCATACCTACTCGATTTATTGTCAAAATGTTTCAGAGGTCGGTAATTTAGCGTATTCCTATATTATTATAATTCACCTTAATAATGAAATATTATTTTACAGATGACATATCTAAAGCCAGACAAAAGTGTAAGAAGGCTGAAAGTGAATCGGAATTAGCTTCAACAACTGATATTGAAGTAGATACCGCCGAAAAATGGCCAAGGAAGAGGAAAGTTCGTCCTCGTAAAATTGATAGTGATGCTGATGACTATGAAGAAAGTGATGATGAATGTCAAATCAAATATCCAACTCCACCAAAATCAATTTTACCACCTCCACCTGTATGTATACGTACATGTTCGTCACCAAGATTGTTAGAAGATTTTAATGTTGGTAAGTAACAAAACAATGTTTCCTACTTGTAAGATTGTGAGTTATATTTATGTAAGTATTAGGTTATAGAAACCTTTTTATTTATTTAATCAGAACTGGCTAGTTAGCCAGTTCCCGGGTCCCGTTTTTACCCTTTGGGTACGGAACCCTAAAAACTAGTTAGGTTCCGTACCCAAAGGGTAAAAACGGGATCCTATTACTAAGACTCTGCTGTCCGTCTGTCTGTCTGCCACCAGGCTGTATCTTAAGAACCGTGATAGCTAGACAGATGAAATTTTTACAGATGATGTATTTCTGTTGCCGCTATAACAGCTAATACTAAAAATAGAATAAAATAAATATTTAAGGGGGGCTCCCATACAACAAACATGTTTTTTTTCCGTTTTTTGCTCGATATTAATAACGACAACAGGTAGCCAACTGAAATTTTCACAGAAGATGTATTTCTGTTGCCGCTATAACAACAAATACTCAAAACGAAATAAAATAAATTTTTAAGGGGGGCTCCGATTAGGGCTTGCAATTCGAATATTCGAATTATTCGAATATTCGCCCTGTTTTGCTATTCGAATAATCAAGTCAGTGATATTCGAATATTCGAATATTTTTTCCTTTGATAGATTTAGGCAAAAGTCTTTCATTAAATTCCTTCCCCCTAGCATGACCACCGAAATACGATACGATATAGTGAATCATCACGTTTATCTGTCAAAAGACAATGGATTTTGACAGATGAGCTGTCGATAAAATGCTATAAGTAATCACACGCTATATATCGTGTTTCGTTGGTCATGCTAGGATGGCTGAATAGCTTTTGTGCACATAGAATGAAGCGTTCGTTATCGTTAACTTTCTCGTTTATTTATTTTTTTACTTATGTTGTTTGTTTGTCCACAAATTGCAAACGATTTTATTCTAGCTTCGCGATGAGCAAAAGACTTGAAACTTAAAACATAGGTCAGAACAGATGGAAGACAAGACAATGAAATATTATAGTATCATTTCTTGTTTGCGGTCACGGAAACTAGGAGGATTTACCCATGTTCTTTATTTATATTGAACTGGTACAGACAAGTACTATAAAATATAAACTCTCCATTATGTCTCAAAGTGAAGTCTCACAGTAAAGTCTCATGTTGAAGTCTCAAATGAAGTGAGTGCACCGAGTCATGGGCAGTGTGATTGTCACATTTTAATTTTGAACTACCAAAGAGAAGCTTTGATGACTACCGAGGTCGGCTTTCACGAGCCTCCTTCAAAACACCCCCTCAATCCGCTTCATATGCTGAACTTCTTTGAACACCATATTTTTCCTACATCCTTCTATGTACCACGATAAGTTTTGAATTAACTCCTAAACTCCATATTTATCCTAACAGCTTTCACATTTAACCTACCTCAATCAGATTTAATACAATCATCACTCTAAGTTTAACTATCCTTCATTACCTAGGTATCTACCCCTCGACATAATATATTACAAAACTTTAACCTAACCTAACCTAACTTTAACTTAACCCAGACGACAAAATTTCTAAACATACAACAATCCAAACCAAAGACATAACTAAACATCAAACTAAACCAAAGAATTACCAAAATACTTTGCGACCAGTCCTTTTTAACTTAAGCTTCGAACATACCATAGATCATGTAGGTTGTAACCAGCCTCCCTTAACATCATGAGCTGATCTGATGATGAAACTGAAAGAAGACCCCAGGAACTCTGTAATAAAACCATACAAATCCATCGAGTTTATGCTCTTTTGATTCGTCTTGACAATTACTCTGTTGTGAAATAGTGTCCAGGGTCTGATGATGATGCCGAAAGAAAGCCACAAGAACTCTGTAATAAAACCATGCAAACCTATCTAATTTGGGCTCGTTGAATTCATCTTGACTATTATTCTAATAGGAGACGGTTTCCAGGGTCTGATGATTGAACCGGAAGAAGGCCACAGGGACTCTGTAATAAAACCATGCAAATCTATCGAATTTGGGCTCTTTTTTAACGTCTTGACTCTTGACAAGCCCTCTGTTAGGAAAATAGTGTCTAGGGTCTGATGACGGAGCCGGAAGAAAACCACGGGAACTCTATAATTAAACCATACAAACCCATCTAGTTTGGGCTGTTTGATTCGTCTTAGCAAGTAGGTACTCTGTTGGGAAACAGTGTTCATGTTCGGGGTTTGATAATAGAGCCGGAAGAAAACCACAGGAACTCTGTAATAAAACCATACAATCCATCGAGTTTAGGCTCATTTGATTCATCTTGACAAGTACTCTGTGGGGAAAATAAATAGTATCCAGGGTTTGATGATAAAGCCGGAAGAAGGTCACAAAAACTCTGTAATAGAACCATGCAACCCCATTTGGCTTGAGCACGTTTGATTCGTTTCGAGAAGTACAAGGTGGGGAGATCATGTTAGATCCTAGTCCGATGATGAAGCCCGAAAAAATCCACAGTTAAAACATAGATAAGACTAAAAAGCAGAGAATACATATTTAATGACAAAAAAAACACGTTTTAAAAACGAACTAAAAGTATAAAAAACGGACACAAAACAATACCTACCTAGAAAAACGGACTAATAAGTATAAAATAATTTCCCGCAATAGATTTATGACCCTATACAGAAGTTTTAAACCTAAAAAACGTGAGGCAAATGCAAAAGTCAATCTTACAAAATGCACCCCATTAAATAATGCATTTAACTTAAAAATTAAACAATATATAATAATTTACGACAATCTTTTTCAGTTTACAGAATTATTCGAATAATATTCGAATATATTCGAATACCTCCTTAAAATTTTTCGAATATTCGAATATTGACTTTCATCGAATATTTGCAAGCCCTAGCTCCGATACAACAAATGTGATTTGTTTTGCCGTTTTTTGGTATGGAATCCTTCGTGCGTGAGTCCGACTCGCACTTTGCCGGTTTTATACATTTATATGAAGTGTCCAGTGAGACTGTTTATAATTCATTATCATAATAATAATAGTAGGTACCCACTTTACAGATTCTCCGATATCTTGTAATTGTAACCCCACTAACGAGGAAACCACACCAACAACATTGCGGTCGAAACATAACCAGAAAACGTTCCTGGAAAGAATAAATGCTTCTTTAGGTAAATATTACAAGAATAGAGTTATGTTTTGCATCTGAGTTATAAGAGTTTCTTGTCCCTTAATTCAAAATGGATTTTTTTTATTGTCTGGTAAATTTCTAATTTCTACATACATATACATGAAGTGTCAAGTAAGATTGTTTATAATTAATTATTATAATAATAATAGTGCCCACTTTACAGATTCTCCGATAACGTCAGCGTCACATAATCCAACTCCAAATACTACTGCGGAAACCACACCAACAACTTTGCGGTCAAAATATGCACAAAAATCAGTATTGGAAAAAATAAATACTTCTTTAGGTAAATAAAAATTACAATACTACCAACATAGTTATTTTTATATCTTCACATCGGAGTTGAGTTTCTTAATGGAGACATGATGACTTTGATAATTAATTTGATAGATTTTATTTAAGTAGGTACCTATATGGTTTCAGAATCTACTATACTAAGAATATAACTTTATTATTTCAGATGTCATTGCCGACTGTCTCGGACACATGAAGACTGAAGTTGAAGATCTTAAACAAACTCAAAATGATATTCTTTTAAAAATATCATCTCATACTACTGCAGCAGCCCAATCCGCATTAGGCCTGCGTGGTAGGTTATGGCCCGTCCTCCTTATCCACCCATAAGGAAGGCCTGTACCTCTTTAGAAATAGAGATACCATTAAAATCAGTTGAAGATTTAACAAACATTCAAAATTGGCTTTCAGAACAAGAACACAAAGAACAATTCAGTACAACACGTTGTACTGAATCTTGACAAAGGTAATAAATCCCTAGCTATATTCTTGGACTTGGCAAAAGCTTTCGACACTGTTTCTATTCCCATACTTATACGAAAGCTGGAAAACGCTGGAGTACGTGGTATTCCACTTCAGTTATTTACATCCTACTTAACAGACAGGACACAGTGTGTAAAAATAGATGATGAGCTAAGTGAATACCTTAATATTAACTTTGGTGTTCCGCAAGGATCTGTCCTTGGACCAACCCTATTCCTAATTTATTTAAACGATCTAACACAAATGCAACTACCCAATACAAAAATTATATCATTTGCAGACGACACAGTACTTTTGTTTAATGCACCGACATGGGGGGAAGTTAAAAAAGTTAGCGAGGAGGGCTTTGGTAAAATTTTAAATTGGCTCAATGAAAATATTCTAACCCTAAATTTTGAAAAAACAAAATATATTACTTTTAGTATCAATAAAAATAATCAACCTATAGACCTAAGCATTCGTGCCCATACATGCAAGAAATCACCTACATGTAACTGCTATGTATTATCATCAGTCCCATCTTTGAAATATCTAGGAATCTATGTTGATCAAAATCTAAACTGGAAACATCAAATTGAAATACTTAGCGGAAGAATAAGAAAACTAATTTGCATTTTTAAGAGGCTAAGGAATGTAAGGGATAGTAAAATAAATGAATTAGTTTATTGTGCACTATGTCAATCTTTACTATCATATGGCATATCTGCATGGGGTGGTGCCAAAAAAACTCATCTCATGAAACTTGAACGAGCTCAACGGGCTATTATCAAAGTTCTTAATTTTAAAAATTTTCGATATCCAACAAAATTATTATATGAAGAATTTCCAGTATTAACGGTAAGACAGTTATTTATAAAATCAATTATGCTTAGACAGCACCGTATCATACCACCACCACTAATTTCAGCTAGAAGGATTGCAACAGTTTATAGAATACCTGACTGTAAAACTAAATTTTATCGCAGCTTTGCCAATTATCAGGGTCCTCGTTTATATAACAAAATCAGCCAAAAAATCACGAGTCTTAAAGAAAAAACCTATTACACTTGTCAAAAATTAATTACAGGATACTTATTAACTTTAGATTACGCAGCTACAGAGGAATTGTTGGCATGAGGTACTATTTAATTTATAATCAAATTATAAAAATAATAATACTGTTTAAATATATAAAAAAAAATATAAAATAAATATATATTATTTATCATAAAATTATCTATTACAAAGTTATTACTATTATTTATGTTATTAAATTATTTAAGAAAGTGTAGTATGCCATATATTTAATTATTATAAGTACATAAATAGGCCACTTTATATTTGAATATTATTAATTTAAGCACTTTAAATGGGGTTGTTGTTGTAATTTTAATTACGTAAAAAAGTTATTTTTATCTGTATGTTCTGCATATACTGTGAGTATTTATTTTGTGCGTGCATAGACGACCGTGTCGTCGGTCATCGCGAGCGCCATATCGCCCGACCCGACCGGTTTTATTCCATTGAACTATTCATGCCAAGGGTCTGACATGCTTTGATAGAGCGAGATCGTCTTATTGAGATTCCTATAGGAGTAAATAGAGAAGAGTTTCATGTTTTATCTCTATCACCGACCGGACTTTTTTTCATGGTCGGGTTATAGGCACAGTTCAACTAGGCAAAACAAACAAGTGAGGTTATATCAAGAGTGCCAAAGAAATTAGGTTTTGTGGATTACTACCTAATTTATACATAAAATCTATTATAAATCGAATGTGTAGTGTTTGTGTCTAGCCTACAAAATGGTGGGGTGTTCAATATTTGGCTGCAAAAGCAAAATAATAAAGAAAAGAAGCGGGTGTTACATTTCATGCGTAAGTACACTGTTTTCTATATTTTGATCACGTATTTCTTTCTCAAATCTGACAGGAACCAAGTTTCTGAGCTAAATCATTAGTTGTATCATGAAAAACCTGATAAATAGGAAAACTCTAAAAATTATTTCTAAAAATAACCTCGGAAACATTTGACATGCAAACCGGGAAAATTGCGTATTAATCTACGTAATAGAAGCCAGCTTAGCATTGACGTCCATTAAAATCAGTAGGTTTATAATTCGATTTCCGGATGCCTACCCATATATAAATTTTTCCCCAAAAATTACCCCATATTTCAGGGAATTTCAAGCGATTTGATTTTTCCAGATTTCCGACAGAAGATAAAATTCGTGAGAAATGGACAGAAGCAACTGGAAAATGAAAAATGGGCATAAGTACACACGAATTGATTTGCAGAAAAAGTGTGTCTGTACTTTACAGATATTTCAACAAAAATATATTTGAAGCGATGGAGACATTCATTAATGATTTTTAATTATTTTTCCTAGAAACTTTGCTAAGTAATGCTAATTTCCAATAAAAACAATAATAATTTATTTGTATACCATTAATGTTCATTATGAATTAAATATATTGATAAGTTTAAAATCATTCAAAGTTGATTGAGTATAGCAAGGGACATAGCAAATTTGCATAGTTTGTAATTATAAAATGAAAGTTTTGTTAAAAAAAAGTAAACAAAATGCAGTTTTTTACCCCATTTATCCTTACATATAATAAAACAGTAAAAAAAGTGTGTCTGTACATTACATATATTTAAAAATGAAATATCTGGGGCGATGGCGACATAGTAATAGAGTAAGAATTTGAAAAAACAATTGAGTCTGTTTGTCTGTCTGTTTGAACACGCTAATCTCCGGAAATACTGAATGGATTCAATGAAACTTTTTTTGTTATATTGCTGTTAAGCCTGGGCATAACTTAGAGTATAATTGATTTTGGAAAATGGAACTCCTGATGCTGAATCATAATGGTCCAACTTAACTATAAGGAATATAAAAATGACAACAATAATCTACGTAATCCAGCTAAACTATACAAAATATGAAAATGACACCTTGGAAAAAGTTGTTCAGCCTTATAAGCATTTTTTGTTTAGGTACAAAAATCTAATATCTGGAACACCTGCGGCCCTATTTTTGAATCGCTCGGCTGGCGTCGAGCGCTCGTTTCTACTGATTTTCGTTCAATATCTCCATACATTTGAGTCAAATGTCGAACGAAAATCAGTAGAAAAGAGCGCTCGACGCCAGCCGAGCGATTCAAAAATAGGGTCCCTGATGTAAAACCATAATGGTCCAGCTAAACTATACTTAATATAAAAATGACACCTTAGCAAAAGTTGTTCAGCCTGATGAACATTTTTTGTTGAGGTATAAAGAAGAACAATTACGTTACAGGGTGTTATTGGCAAAAATTCAATATTGTTTATCACAAAAAGAGTGGTCGGTCGGGACTACTTATTTTCGCGATTTCGCTTGCAATACTTTGCTTAATTAGCGAGTCAAAATGTTGACTTTCACTCACTACGGAATTCAAATATTGTAACGATTTCGACTACATTTTAGGGTATTTTTTTTGCGATCATGGCAGCCCCATATTTTGACGTCATAATATATCTATCCCTTACACCCGGTCGCTCGGTGGCGCATCTACCCCTTTTTAATATACTATATCTATGATTCATGCACGATCGGTAACAAGTGGACGGGGACACAACTACTCTGCCGCAACACAGTTTTTAAACTAGTGTGGAGGGTAGGAGCTAGGGCTTGAAAATCGGAGTATTTTTCAGCTCCGGAGTTGGGTTTCGATGTTCAGAGTTTCAACTCCGGAGCTCCGGAGTTCCGGAGTTTTCAGTCTCTATTTAAATAAAATTGCAGTGATATTTTTAGCGTGTTTAATACAGGTTATTAACTAACCAAAAATCAATATATACTTTTATCATCGAAAAATTAATAAATTGAATCACTTAGGTACTTAGTTACTTGCTTATTGCGCAAATAATTCGACTAAGAATACATTTAACTTACATTTCACGCCACTCAAATTTGCCGAGTGTTGGTTCATCATCATATCAGTCACACGACATCCACTGCTGGTTATGGTCTCGCTCAAGGATCTCCACAACGTTCGATCCTGCTCTGCTCGCATCCAACGGCGCCCCGATAGCCTGCGACCTTCACTAGTCACCAGATCGTTGATCCACCTTGTCAGGAGCCTGCCCACGAAGCGTTTTGTGTTCGGTCGCCATTCCAGAACCTTTCTTCCCCAATGGTCATCAGTTCTACTTGTTAAGTGCCCCGTCCACTGCCACTTCAGCTGATCAATCCTTCGAGAGATGTCGGTTACTTAAGTTCTCCTACTGATTTCTGATTCGATCACGCAGGGAAACGCCGAGCATGGCTCTGTCCATTGCACGCTGGGTCGCTAGGTGACCTTGTGGCTTTTTAAGATACCCATAGTTAGCGAGCACGTTTCACTGCCTTAAGTCATCACTGGCAACACACGCTGATCAAGGTCTTTCGTCTAGAGACACTATAGTAAGTTTGACGTGAAGATTTTTTAAAGCTTCCTGAATGCTGCCCATTCGAGCTAAATTCAACGAGAGATATCTTCCACCAAGTTGTACTTACTTAACTGGACTGTCTGTCCTACGTCCTACTAGGTAATGGTCTAGAACAGGGGTCACCAAATGGCGGACCGCGGTCCGCATCCGGACCGCCGACCCATTTTGTGTGGACCGCGAGAGCACAGGAACTTACAAAAATACCTACTTTAAGTATCTAATAATTAAGTTTCTGTAATAAATATTCTTTTCTATAAAATGTTGTGCAGACCGCGATGGTCATTTCATTTCTTAAAACGGACCCCGAACGAAACTAATTGGTGACACGTGGTCTAAAACTTCGAGTATCTATTGTGTTTGTTCCCAACATGAAGGAGTGGGTAAATACAACATGGACATTCGACATGATTTTTGTCTTATGTTCATGTTCCATCCATCCATCCATGTTCATCCTAAGAGCCACTCTTTCGGAAAACACTACGGAAATATTCGAGCATTACGAGTATGTTCAGGTTTTACAAGGTCTCAGTCGTGAGAACTGATCTGCAAAATGAAGGTGTGTCAGGTACTCGCCATTAATGTTGCTGCCCAGTCGTTTACAGTTCAAGAGCTTATGGTATCCTCCATAGCAGCTGTGAACAGTTTTGGAGAAATGACGTCTCCCTCTTTCACACATCGCTGCAGTTGGATTGGGATTTGAGCTCTGGTTCTGTAATCGGATCGACATGATGGCTTTTTCGTATAAGTACTTCAGTCAGCACCTCGCTACACCTGTAGTCCACTTGGCACCTCTGAATAGACTGCAACACCGCCCAGGGGTATATGACCACGGGCGATTAAAAATTCTTTCTAACATTATTTTTGAAAATCGAAACTCCGGTTTTGGTTGTGAAACTCCGGTTTTCAAAACGATGCTGAAATTCTTCGAAACTCCGGAGCTAGACCAAAACCGGAGTTCCGGACTTCAAGCCCTAGTAGGAGCCAACCTTTACTTTTTACTAGTGCTATTCTATGTATACCACCTTTACTAAAACAGCACATGGAATTTTTCTAAGTATTCTCATAAGGTTAATTTACTTTAAATAAGTTATTACCTAACTAGTATTAAGGAAAAACATTGTAAAATGTCAAAATAAACTAATTTCATTTCATTTCATTTCATTGGTAAGCCTATTAAAATTCTAATAGAAATATACAAGCAAGTAAGACCATTGGATGCACTGATGATGTATAATAAATAATATGCTATGTAATGTAGTTATAATACTGACAGCCTATCAACTGGACAGCGCATCAGACTGTACATATTAACCTTGAGACCGCCTTTATGTCCTACGTAATAAAAGCTGTTTTCGCAGTTTAACTGTATAACCTGACGTGCTGTTGAGTGTACATTATTGTTTTGCTTTTATTTGTCATTGCTTATTATTGAAATATTGACTTTATGACTTTTTGCTACAGATAAATAATTTAAGCTATATTGGTGGGAAAGGAACAGGCTCAATTACAAGAAGAATTCTGGAACGAGTTTTCACTGACTCTTTGGCAATACAATGTAACTGGACTGGAAAGAATAATAAGTTCAGTTTGATAGAATTGATTAAAGTCATAATAGGTATGTATGAATGACTATGAAAATTACACATATAATATATTTATTGTTAATGATAGGATTTTGACTTTCAAATTAAAAACAAATATTTTTAAATATATTATAAAACCAATACAACAAGCAAATGCTTTAAGGAAATTTTATTTTTATGATACATATTATAATAGCATAAATAAATTATTTTGTGCCTTACTTAACCAATTTAATAACTTTATAGATTGTGTTATTCTAATTTCAATTAAATTCTAAAGTAAGGTAATGTTTTCAGCTGCAGTGCGAAGAAACAAGGTGGCAGAGTTAGCAACTGAATCTGAAATTACAAATATCATAACAAGCTGGTTTAGGTTTGCTAGAGACCGAAATGGCGGATGAGAGAACAGCTGGCGTGGCCATTGCCGTTTAGTTTGATAAAAAGAAGTAGGCGCTAGTTCTGCAGATTATAGATTCCCCTTGTGAGTCCATATGATTAAGTTTTAAATAAAAAATATATATTATTATAATACCATTTTTTATTTGCTCCACAGCTGGAATAGTGGAATACCCTTCGGTCGCAGAACGTTAAAAGCGCAAAATGACAAGCCATCGCAAAACGTCATGCGCTTTTAAAGTTCTACGACTGAAGGGGGTATTCATCCTTAGCGTGGGTCAAACGGATGCAGCACAGCGCGTAGCAACGCAGCGCGTGACGGTAAACGACTTTATGTATGAATGCTATGGTATGACTGATGCGCAGCCAGTCGTGCTGCGTTCGGTGTGACATGTACTGTCATATACCATAGCATTTCATACATTACAACGTCGCTTGCTGTTACGCGCTGTGCTGCATTCGGTTTGACCAGCCACTTAAACTCCAACCGTTTGCCAACAGTAGGGTAACTGTCAATATTGTTTAGGAAGGCCCCACAATGAAAAACAACCGATGGCCAACTGTAGGGTAACGGTAAATATTATTTAGGAAGGCCCCCCAATGCAAAACAACCGATGGCCAACTGTAGGGTACCCGTAAATATTGTTTAGGGAGGCCCCACAATGAAAAACAACCGATGGCCAACTGAAGGGTGACGGTAAATATTTTTAGGATGGCCCCACAATGCAAAACAACCGATGGCCAACTGTAGGGTAAACGTAAATATCTTTAGGAAGGCCCCACAATGAGAAACAACCGATGGCCAACTGTAGGGTAAACGTAAATATCTTTAGGAAGGCCCCACAATGAAAAACAACCGATGGCCAACTGTAGGGTAACCGTAAATATTTTTAGGAAGGCCCCACAATGAAAAACAACTGACGGCCAACTGTAGGGTGAGGGTAAATATTTTTAGGAAGGCCCCACAATGCAAAACAACCGATGGCCAACTGTAGGGTAACCGTAAATATTTTTAGGATGGCCCCACAATGCAAAACAACCGATGGCCAACTGTAGGGTAACCGTAAATATTTTTAGGATGGCCCCACAATGCAAAACAACCGATGGCCCTTCAGAAGGAAATTCTACAATGGCCCTTCAGAAGGAAATTCTACAATGGCCCTTCGAAGTAGGCCCTGCCACAATAAGATGGCCAATTCTAACCGTTGTCCAACTAACGACGTGCACGTGGCCCAACCAAATGCCAACAATAAATGCTATTAGGGCAGCTGTTTGGTCAGTTGTAAAACTTTTGTGGTCCTCGTTCTACCTTCTAACTTTAGGCAATGATAGTACAGTTACCCGTTTGTAGGAGTATGTCAGGATATCTCGGCTACTGTTAGACAGATGTATCACAGCCAGCTCCTTATAGTAGAGGTGCCAGTTCCATTGTTTCGTGGACGACTGACCTGATACGGACTTCTGTCCTAGTTGGGCTCCACGTCGGATGCGTCCGTTTTAAGCACGATGGACTTCGTGTTCACTTGTGCAGTGGTGTTGAACTCGATGCCATCATCACCTACGAATTCATTTCGGCACGAGTGGTTCCGGAAACAAATATGTAAGTATGGTTGGGATTTAGGCAGCTGTCGGCTGAAGTATTGCAGCGTCCGACTGCTGTGCCTTTCCCTCGGGATGACGGACGAGGCAAAGTTGAGTCTCCCCATTAGGAGCTGGGCCTGTCTGAGGGACCAACTGCCTCTCTTTTCTGTAAGTGCACTGCGGAGCGTGTGGCACTACAGTTCCGACAGGGACTTGAGTTGCCTCGTGTATCCCAGGTAACGCCTAGAAACTCCAGACGTTACGTCGGAACCAGAACAGATTTCTCAAAGTTGAGACCGTCCATTTCAGTCGTAATAAAGCGACAGTATTTCTGACCTGATGTTGCAGCCACTTGTACAACCGATTAGCCAGTAGAAAATCAGCCAGGTAGATGAAGCAGCGAATGTCGAGGTTCGTAAGGGTTTTGTGACCAAGTTGGTGACTGATGCAAGAATACCTGGCGTTGCAGACAGCCCGAAAAGCAAGTTTTTCTGGTAAGATGTATCAGTAGCTCGGCCTGAGAAAGCTGCGGCGCTGTTGAGCTATTAGAAATAGAACATAAGCATCGCTCAAATGTAACTGTATTGTACCTATACCGTCCAATTGCAGGACAAAGGCAAGTACTAAAGATAAATGAAAGCGAAGTAACTGGATAGTTAAAGCTTCCTTACATACCCCGTTCAGTTTTATCAAACTGATAATTGATCGAAACGATCCTTCCAACCTCGAAATCAGGAAAAGAGTTGACAGAAAGTTGGATAACGGAACCGTTTGAAAGTTCAGTGTTATTCAATGTCGTTCAGTGCGTCAGTTCAGTGTCATCATATCGTATCGCGGTGTTCGTGCAGCCTACCTACAACGTGCTGTGCAGGGGCAGCAGGACGCAATAACGCATCCGATTTTATCGCATCGACCGATGAAAACGCGCCTGTAGGTGAGTGTCTTTAAGTTCATTTTCAGCGCAGTGGTTTAGCGCCTGGCCCAGCGATTGCAGAAGTTAAGCAATGTTCGCAAGGGTCAGTCATGGGATGGGTGACCAAAAATTTACTATCTAGAGCTCCTCCGTGCTTCGGAAGGCACGTTAAGCCGTTGGTCCCGGGTGCATTTGCAGTCGTTAACACCCACCAATCCGCATTGGGCCCGCGTGGTGGGTTATGGCCCGTCCTCCTTATCCACCCATAAGGAAGGCCTGTGCCCCAGCAGTGGGGACATTAAAAATGGCTGATGGAGACGCACACAACGATAGTTGTGTAATTGTGTGAAATAAATGCTATGCGTGCGTAGTCTTAAGATAGTGTGAGTGTACATGTACAGGGTGAGCTTATTTTATAAAAATAAGGGCATTATTTTTTTGTTTGAAAAATTAAATTCTAAACTAACGTGTAGATTGTCGAAATATTTTTTATGTGTGATCCATATGACTTATATGTTCAGCCCTGAAAATATTTGACACTAATTACAAGGCACCTTATATAATTCTTGAGTATCGTTTATCTGTAAAATAATAATATTTCAAATTAAAACTCCATAAGTCTATAATACGTTCGCTTAAGTCTCGGAGTAGTGATCTTGGGCCGTACCGGCTAACCTACATGGCTATCGTAATTGCTTTCATTTGACAGATTGATGTGATGGTTCCCTATGTATTTGCATAAAATTTTAAGGCATAATATGTCATAGCATAATATGATTTCGCCGAATGATGTCTACGTATAATATTACTTAGTCATAAAAGCTTATACATAATTTTTTTAGGCATAACTAATTTAGGCATAATCATGTTTAAGCATAATATTCTTTAGCATAAATTTAAACACGCATAATGTTATTAACGCATATTTTTATAAACAAAAAATTAATATACTTTGCAACTTGCACATTTAAAAGCTATTGCTCAAAATGTACATTTGAAATAAACATAAATATTGTTTGTTTCATGCATGGCTAGGCATATGTATTTACAATGCCGAAGTTGAAAAGACTTTATTTTACAAGACCCATGGCTGAAACCTGATGAAATGTCTCAAATTGACTGCTGTATAACAAAATAGTGATAGTTTTATAAACGTCACTGTAAAAACGTGTATACAACTGCCACATTATATAAAGGTCGTATATAGGTTTTTCAAACACCTAATTTGGTCAGTTGAAAACGTCTAACGGACTGTAACGTTAGTACGACCATAGTACGACTATTGCGTTGTCGTATAGACGTTTTAGCTAAAACGTTAATGTAACGTCGTATAGTTTAGTCTTACCGACGTTGCTATGACCAGTTTATTATGACATATTCGTCGCACGACTAAAAAGTTTAATTTAAGACGTCTATACGACCTAGAAGTCATCTCATTACTATTATAAGACTGCTATCCAACTTAAAGTCGTAAAAGACAGAGCTTATATGACGTTTTTGCTTGTTGGGCATTCTCAATAGTACTTAACGAAGATTCATCATGACTGATTATTTTGCCAATGGTTAATAAATTAGTCGTCCTATCAATAAGATTCCGCGCTCTTAAATCTACTGTCAAATTGTGATGTTCCAGAAAATCCGCGCCTAAAATCGGTTGACTCACATCCGCGATAACAAAAGTCCAGCAATACGGACGTCGAAGATTTAAGTTTACATTTAAAATTTTCGTACCATAAGTTTTTATCTGACTATTATTTGCTGCAAATAATTTATAATCTGAACAAGCTTTTAATAATTTAGTCTTTTTCGGAACAGGAATTACAGAAACATTTGCGCCTGTATCAACTAAAAAATTAAATCCGTTTTCACGATCAAAAATACAAAGGCGGTGATTACTATTAGGTACAAATTCGTCCGCCACCGTTTGCACCTTCCTTAGTTTTCCGCTGGTGATGATGGTGATGATTTCCACGCGCAGGGCTTTTCACATCTATCCGCTCTCTCTCGGTAACGGAAATGGAATCGGCACAGCCAATCTGGGTCATTTTCAGTCCTTGACCTTGATCTTGATCTCGAGCTCCAACGGCCTCTAAATGGTGCACGTCCACGACTAAATCCTTGCCCACGTGTCGCGCTGCGTCGATGTACTTTTACTTCCTCTCGCAATGCCGAAACTTCTAAATTTAATTTGTGCATTTGTGTCAAAATTTCACTCACCGGTATCTGATAATTGTTCACTGCCGCAATCTCACCCCCTTGTACATTTTCTATAATTTTGTCCGCAATATTTGCCAAATTTTCCAGGGTCTGGTCTTGACTAACGATCAACACGGCTCTGATGGATGCTGGAAGGCGAGCTAGCCATAAGTTACGTAGCGTCTGGTCCGATATTTGTGCGTTTCTTCCTAAATCTCGCATGCGACGTAATAGCTGCGACGGTTTTTGTGATCCTAAATCCATTTCGCCTACTAATTTTTGAAACTGCCGGGATGCACTTTCTTCATAAACTTGTAATAATCGCTCCTTAATTGCCTCATATTTATTTGTTTCCGGTGGTGCCAGCAAAATGTCGCTTACTTGCTGTAGGGCATCGCGACCTAATTTTGCCACAACCAAATTAAAATTTGCCTGATCTCCCTGTTTCTGAGGTCCTAAAATGCTTTCTACCTGAGCGAACCATAAACGCGGCATTTCTGTCCAAAAGTCTGGTAATCGCGATTGCATACTAATCGCGGCCAAATCTGAACTGTACATTTCCGATGACGTACCTGGAGCTGATTGTTGCGTCATTTTTCCACATGTGCTGGTCTCACTGGTTGGCGGTGGTGGCGGTCGAATATAACCTTGGGGCGTTTCCTTTGTTTGGGACATCACAATTTGCACCAAATAACACTATCACTTATAAAATTAACTGCGCCCTAACCTTCAGATAGTATAGAATGCTCACACTAAACGTTCGGGGGTCACAAATGTAACCGCGGGGTCACCAATGTAAGATATGGTGTTCCTATGATATTCTAAATAAATGAAATCTGACTCTATTCCTGAATTTACTTTTATGACTCCAAAAGCTACCTATCTATTAGTGTGAGGGTCCTACACTATCTGGGAGTTACTGCCACTGACCTTCAATAATAACCGAAATTACCAATTTAAATTATAATTTTATTTTCAATAAAATTCCCCAAATACTAAACACAAGTACACGAGTCGGCCAGCGCGCAGTAAGGGTGGCCCCAGACCTACCGGTTCCGTTTCTTTGCTTTGCTGTTCTACCATGGACCGCCGGCCAAGAGGCTCATTTTCAATCTATCGCATATTTTGACCTGACCACATTGGCAAGATAGCCATTAGTTTGGTGTTATCAAATATCGTCGTCTGGGGTGCGATGAGAAGTTTTAGTTTTCGTTTTAAAAAAAAACTGCTGTTTTATACAAAAATTAATAACGAAATTATCAAAATGTATGAAACAGTTCATTTTTTTTCGCGATTTCAGATTTGGTCCCATAGTAAAAGTTGTTCAGTTTTATTATGGTCCCTATCTACCATATTCAGTTTTATAAGGCTTTACCAAACATCTTGTATAAATAAGCGATCGAGTTATTTTTAACGATCGGAGTCCATGTTCAGGGTGGCATATCTCCTAAAAGCTTCCTACTTCGCAATCCAGGCGATGACATTTGATAAAACCAAGCTAATGGCTATCTTGCCAATTTGGTCTAGTCCCAAAATGCGATAGATTGAAAATTACCCTGGTTGGCCGGCGGTCTTTCAAGCAAGGTAGCACAGCAAAGCAAAGAAACGGAACCGGTAGGTCTGGGGCCAGCCTAACTGCTCCGACTCTCATTCATACGTCACACACCTATACAAAATCGCTGACATGCAACATTCATTCTACAATGTCACTACACATCTGTCAAATGAAAGCGATTACGATAGCCATGTAAGTTAGCCGGTACGGCCCCTGTATGACGAACGTCGCTTATCGCCTCGCGCACTGAGCTTTGTGGTACGAGGGGAAAATCTGAAAAAAAAAACACAAATTGGCTGAATATTTTTTATAGGTAGGACTAAACTCCCTTATTAATAGAAAACAGTTTCAAAATTTTCGGTTGCGTGAAAAAATTGAAGTAACAGCAGAATGGAGATCATACCCGCCGGCCACAAGCACAACATGTATGAAAAATAAGTTTTTACTTTTTGTGTAGGTACAGGTAGACATGCTAGAAAATATTGTTGCTGTGATAAAGAACGACTGCAGATACATCTTGTGGCAAACTTGAAGACATTTTTGTGAAAGTTGATGGTTATAATTATAATGCAGAGATGACGCTACTTTCTTCGACCATTTGGGTTGTTCTAAGTGTGCCCCCCTGTTCTAGGCTTTTGAATGCGAGGATCCTAACTAGGCGGACCACGCGAGCGGAAGTAAAAAAGAATATTTAAATTATTAAACTTTTTATAATATTGAAAGGAGTGTTTACATGCTAGGTGCTCGGCGACGACTGCCCGCACCTACAGTCGTACAATACTTAGCGCTCACGAGCGGCTTCAGTCCCCCTGACCACAGTCGTACAATACTTAGGCCCTCCGCTGCCTTGAGCGGGACACGCGCGCGGGGCGACATAGATTAGAGCTTACTCATGCACTGCGCAAGCATCTGTCCGTCAAAAACCAGCAATCTATATTCCCGCGCCGTGTACCCGCGGCGGGATCCCGCTCAAGGCAGCGGACGGCCTTAGGGCTCACGAGCGGCTTCAGTCCCCCTGACCACAATCGTACAATACTTAGGGCTCACGAGCGGCTTCAGTCCCCCTGAGCACAATCGTACAATACTTAGGGCTCACGAGCGGCTTCAATCCCCCTGACCACAGTCGTACGATACTTAGGGCTCACGAGCGGCTTCAGCCCCCCTGACCACAATCGTACAATACTTAGGGCTCACGAGCGGCTTCATTCCCCCTGACCACAGTCGTACGATACTTAGGGCTCACGAGCGGCTTCAGTCCCCCTGACCACAATCGTACAATACTTAGGGCTCACGAGCGGCTTCAGTCCCCCCCACCTACAGTCGTACAATACTTAGCGCTCACAAGTGGCTTTAGTCCCCCTGACTACAGTCGTACAATACTTAGGGCGCATGAGCGGCTTCAGTCCCCCTGACCACAGTCGTGCAATACTTAGGGCTCACGAGTGGCTTTAGTCCCCCTGACCACAGTCGTACAATACTTAGGGCTCACGAGCAGCTTCAGTCCCCCTGACCACAGTCGTACAATTCTTAGGGCTCACGAGCGGCCTCAGCCCCCCTGACCACAGTCGTACAATACCTATGTATTACCTAGCCCTAAGGCTCAAGAGCGGCTTCAGTTCCCCTGACCACAGTCGTACAATACTTAGGGCCCACGAGCGGCTTCAGTCCCCCTGACCACGGCATGCCGCGGGTGCGGCAGCTGCAAAGGTGCCGAGACGTCGGGAAATAAAAAATCTTTCTAACATATACTATGCGAACTACCATAATACCTACTCTAGTGATACCGCGCTAATATCCATTAAAAGTGTTTCATTTCAAGTTTGGTATTTTGTTTTTCAAATGTATAGGTACATTGTTGACATGCAATCGCATCGCATTTGTTTGTATAAATTTCGCACCACAATAAGTGCACTCATGAGGTCTTTCTCCAGTATGCGTTCGTATATGATTCTTGAGTATTCTGTTATCCTGTAAAAGAATAATATTTCATTTTTTTAGTCCATTAGTCTATAATATGCACACAGTCTCGGAGTAGTACAGCTTGCGCAATATAATTAGACCCAATTTTTTACACGATTGCCCAATAAAGGAGATAATATGTGTTCAGGGTTCACTTATGTTTGTGGGTATGTGAGTTTCTTTATTCCACCATAACTTCTAAATGACTTGTTTAACGGAATTATATGTATGGGGTATCGTTAGAATCCTTACTTATCCGAGTGACACTGGCTATTTTTTTTAAGTAAATATGGCGTCTGTACGACGAATCCGACGATACATTCAAATGTAAAAAAATTTTTTTTTCTTCCACTATTACAATATGGGCATCAAATAAAATGAAAGGCCTTGATGAGTACATTCCAAAAGTATATAATTTGTCACTAAAATGTGTAAAAAAAACACGACTGCCCTGCCAAAAACGAACAAAAAAGTTAAATAACAAGTGTCATTGCAGTCGGGGGACTTGTTTGATTATAAATTGTTCCACAAAACGGTCCCCCGATTGCTATGAATGACACTTGTTATTTAACATTTTAGTTCGTTTTTGGCAGGGCAGTCGTGTTTTTTTAATATTTTTTTTAGTACTATTCGTGACCTGCGCACTGCAACGTTTTTACTGAAAATTGCTACTGCACAAGCAATCGTGTTGTGTTTATCCTCAACTAGCGACCCGCCCTCGCTTCGATTCGATGTAGTGTGGAATTTGACACCATATACAACGTGTTAATGAATTAACGCAAAATGAGAAAACTGTTTCTTTGGACCATCAAACTGAACAGTCAATCTGAAATCGCGAAAAAAAATCAGCAGTTTCGTACAAAAATTAATAATGAAAATATTAAAATGTATGAAAGAGCTGATTTTTTTTTCGCGATTTCAGAGTTTGTCCAATGGTAAAAGTTGTTCAGTTTTATGGTCCAGAGAAACAGTTTTCTCATTTTGCGTTAATTCATTAATACATTGTATATTATCTATATATATAAAAGAGTAAATCACTGACTCACTCACTCACTCATCACGAAATCACAGAAACTACAAGTGCTAGGAGTCTCAAATTTTGCATGGGGGTTCCTTTTAGGATGTAGGTGCTCAATAGGACGGGATTTTGCGAAATTCAACCCCTAAAAGGGTAAAACAGGGTGGCAAAGTTTGTATGGGAGAAAGCGATTCCTTGGCCCGATTGACTTGAAATTTGGCATAGACATTCTTTCACAAAATTAATTGAAAACGTGTTTCGTATTTTCTTGAAATGTATCCCCTAACAGGGTTGAAAAGGGGTAGAAAGCTATTTTTAGGGTGATTGACTTCGATATCGGAATCAAACTTCTTAGTGCATTTGTACGATTAAGAAAAATAAATGTCAGTTGTCAGCATTGACGTCCAAAAGTGTAAGTATCAAAAGTGCCAAAGAAATTAAAGGTTTTGTGGATTACTACCAAATTACTACCTAATTTATACATAAAATTTATTATAAATCGAATGTGTAGTTTTTGTGTCTAGCCTACAAAATCGGAGGGTGTTCAATATTTGGCTGCAAAAGCAACAAATAAAGCAAAGAAGCGGGTGTTACATTTCATGCGTAAGTACACTGTTTTCTACATTTTGATCGCGTATTTCTTTCTCAAATCTCACAGGAACCAAGTTTATGAGCTAAATCATTAGTTATATCATGAAAAACCTGATAAACAGGAAAATCTATAAATTATTTCTAAAAATAACCTCGGAAACATTTGACATGCAAACCGGTAAAATTGCGTAATAATCTACGTAATAGAAGCCAGCTTAGCATTGACGTCCACTAAAATCAGTAGGTTTATAAATCGATTTCCGGATGCCTACCCATATAAATTTTTTTTCCCAAAAATTACCCCATATTTCAGGGAATTTCAAGCGATTTGATTTTTCCAGATTTCCGACGGACGATAAAATTCGTAAGAAATGGATAGAAGCAACTGAAAAAAGAAATGGCAATGTACACACGAATTGATTTTTAATTAACATTTTAAGCTTTTTATTGTGAATAAACAGTAAGTAAGAGGACATTGATGTCACCAGTAGGTTTTTTTATTTATTTTTAAATTATTCATCATTAAATATAATAAAACAGTAAAAAAAGTGTGTCTGTACATTACATATATTTAAAAAATATATATCTGGGGCGATGGAGACGTAGTAATAGAGTAAGAATTTGAAAAAAAAGTGTGTCTGTTTGTCTGTTTGAACACGCTATAATCTTCAGAAATACTGAACTAAAATGAAAAGAAACTTTTTTTGTTTCATAGCTGTCAAACCTGGGCATAGTTTAGGGTATAATTGATTTTGGAAAATGGAACACCTGATGCAGAACCATAATGGTCCAACTAAACCATAAGGAGTATAAAAATGACGCCTTTACAAAAGCTGTTCAGCCTGATGAACATTTTTTTGTTGAAGTGTAAAAATCGAAGATCTGGAACATCTGATGCAGAACCATAATGGTCCAGCTAATACATATACAGAATATAAAAATGATATCTTTGCAAAAGTTGTTCAGCCTGATGAGCTTTTTTGTTGAGGTATAAAAATCATAACACTGCTACAAGTATTTTCTTATGTAACTACATTAGTTCATTTATATGCATACGCCGAAGTCATAAAGCCCACGCGTACGAAGTTTTGTGCATTTGATTGATTAATTAAGAAAAATAAATATCATTTGTCATCTCAACGTAGTATTACATTCTCTTTGGTCATTTCTTCTGAGAGTAGGTAGAATACGTATCAATACCTATGGTGTTATGTTGGTAGTGCTGACATTTCTTCCGTCTTTGCGTTGTAATAAGGTGCAAAATTAAGTTGATTTTCGGAAAACCAACATTACGGCATAGGTACTATGAAAATGAATCGTACTATGTTCCTTGATTGTCACCGCACGAGCTGACGTTTCGTTTCTATTTTTCTGAAATATATTCAAGGATTTTCTTGCTGTTTTCACCAAATGATAGAGTGATTCTTGAGGAAGATTTAAATGTATAATAAATAAGTTGAGGTTTTATGTAAATTAAAAAAAATATTCAAGTGTTTCTTACACCACCGATGACGGCGGGACGGGACTCGAACGGGAAGGAAACAGACCCTTGGAGCGAATGGGTGACGATGACGACTGAAAGGTATCTGTTTTCTTTTCGGGTGTTGTTGGAAGGTCGCATTTGGCAAAAAAGGAAAGAACCGAAGCGAAGCGAGGGCGGGCCGCTAGTGTATCTATTTTATTTTTTTTATTTTATTTATTTCACGAAACCAACAGCGTTACATAAATTTTTACGCTAAATAATTTTACAATTAAGGCCAATAACAGGTTTCCATTATAATTGTAAATTAGAAACCGAACAAACAAAAGAAACAATCGAATCTAAAGAGTAGTATTATAAAATCTGTGTCTAGAGTAAAGTATAACTACACCATACTAAATAATTACTTAATCGCAAAGAAAAAATAGCATAATGAACACAAAATTCTCACCAACTAACCAACAAATTTAATAACAATCGAACTGAAATTCTCATGTACCTATGTAACTACACCTTTTAAATTTGAAATTAAATTCAACACATAAATACATAGAGAGGTACAGTCAACAGCGCGTCAAACCTTGCAAAACTGACAAAATCCCCAAATTAATTTTGAACCACAATTTCCTCGCATTTGAGTAAAAAATCTGTTATTATATTAATTAACAATTAAAAAAAAGTTTTTGTAAATATAATGACAATCTTACAAATATTACCTATATTATTATTACATATTTTGTTACTAAGGGCCCGTATCACAACGACCGAATAAGCACAAAAATAATATATTCTGTTCCATTTTTGATTAAAACAGAATCAAATATTGCGACACAGGCACCTAATATATTTTTATTTTGTTATGCTAAGATATGCACGGTTATGCTAAACAGTAACGACACCGTAACAAAATGAAACATAAAAATTTTAATAATCATCAAAACAGAACGCTAAGTAAGTGAGGCAAGTACAGATTTTTTAAAAGCAGTTTTGGATAAGTGAAAAACTTCATATTCACTAAAATTTTCATTATATATTTTAACAAGTCGTGTCAGTGGACTATTCCTAGCATAATTAGTGGAGCATGATGGTATATTGAATAAGGGAGTGTGTCGCGTCCGTCGCTTGGGCGTGCGATATGTGATACCTTCCACCAGACTCGTGCAATCGAAACGATTGTTTACAATGTCATGCAGGAGACACATGTCAAGCAGCCTGCGTCTATTTTCTAGGCTAACACTATTGAAATTTTTACAAGACTCATAATAAGAATTATACGATTTGCGAAAACGATAATTGATGTGTTTGATAAAAATTTTTTGAATCTTTTCTATACAATTTATATATATTGCATATTGAGGTGACCAAATCGAACTAGCATACTCTAGAACACTGCGAACGTAAGCATAATAAACGGTCTTTAAAGTATACAGTTTATTAAAGGGCTTACATGACCGTAAAACGAATCCTAAATTTTTAAATGCTTTAGTAGTTATATAATCTATATGTCCAGAAAACATCATCTTTCCATCTAGAAGGACTCCCAAATCTCGAATTTCGAATGTATTGTAAATAGCTGAACCATTAAAATTGTATGAATAAATAATAGGATTCATTTTACGAGTTAAACGCACGCATTTACACTTTTTTAAATTTATATTTATCTTGTTCAATTTATAATATTGATATAAGTTATCTAAGTCATTTTGTATCTTTTCACAGTCACTAGATTTTTTTACTGAACAAAAAATTTTTTTATCGTCGGCTTAAAGCAAATGCCTAGAATAATGAATATAATTAGCAATATCATATAAATATATATTGTAGAATAAAGGCCCTAAATGTGAGCCTTGGGGTACTCCGCTAGGTATAGTAATAAAATTCGATCTATAGCCACCCAGGACGACCGCCTGTGAGCGATTTGTTAAATAAGATTCCGTCCATCGCAGTAAATTTCCTCTTATTCCCAAAGTTTGTAGCTTCTTAAGTAGGATGATGTGATCCACACGATCAAAAGCCTTCTCAAAATCAGTGTAGATCACATCAACCTGTCCACCATTATCCATATTCTTTAGTACATAGTCTGTAAAGTTTACCAGATTAGTCAAAGTCGAACGTCGCCTTACAAATCCATGCTGACTATCAGGGATACATCTTATTATAATGGGATAAATTACATCATATATTAGTATATATCATATAAACCTTCCTCTAGAATCACTATCTATTAAAAAATACCGCATCAAAATCCGTTGCGTAATTTTAAAGATCTAAGCATACATATAGGGACAGACAGCTGGTAGTTAAAAACAGATTTTTCCAAAAAATTCATAGTTATTAATAATTGCCATTTTATAAATAGTCTAAAAAATACAATAAATAAATAATTCTAAAAGAACCAATGACAAAAGACACATTTCAAATTTTCTGTTTTTTGACTCTTTCAAAAAAGGCATCTTTAAGATTTTTTTCTCGAAAACTTCTGGGGTTACTTCTAGTCAACTAACTACGTCAATCTGCGGGGTCAAACTACAATGCGATAAATCTGAGATATAACTCTCTTACCGAGAATCTTCTTCCACAAATAGTGGACAATTTATTCTTCGCCTTTTTAATTCCCTCATGTGTTTTCTTCACATGTTGCATGTAATGAGATCTATACAAAAAATACTGTATGCCAGGTGCGACGACTGCCCGCACCTACAGTCGTACAATACTTAGCGCTCACGAGCGGCTTCAGTCCCCCTAATAACAGTCGTATAATACTTAGGGCGCACGGGCGCGGCTTCTGTCCCTCTGACCACAATCGTACAATACTTAGGGCTCACGAGCGGCTTCAGTCCCCCTGACCACAGTCGTACAATACTTAGGGCTCACGAGCGGCTTCAGTCCCCCTGACCACAATCGTACAATACTTAGGGCTCACGAGCGGCTTCAGTCCCCCTGACCACAATCGTACAATACTTAGGGCTCACGAGCGGCTTCAATCCCCCTGACCACAGTCGTACGATACTTAGGGCTCACGAGCGGCTTCAGTCCCCCTGACCACAGTCGTACAATACTTAGGGCTCACGAGCAGCTTCAGTCCCCCTGACCACTGTCGTACGATACTTAGGGCTCACGAGCGGCTTCAGTCCCCCTGACCACAGTCGTACAATACTTAGGGCTCACGAGCAGCTTCAGTCCCCCTGACCACAGTCGTACAATTCTTAGGACTCACGAGCGGCTTCAGTCCCCCTGACCACAATCGTACAATACTTAGCGCTCACAAGTGGCTTTAGTCCCCCGTAACTACAATGCGATAAATCTGAGATATAACTCTCTTACCGAGAATCCTCGTCCACAAATAGTGCACAATTTATTCTTCGCCTTTTTAATTCCCTCATGTGTTTTCTTCACATGTTGCATGTAATGAGATCTATACAAAAAATACTGTAAAAAAAATATGAAGCGAATAAAATACTAATACAATTAACTGAAAAATAGTCTGGGCGTTAAGGGTACCTTGTTGCACTGCTCGCAGTAGTGCTTGGATTGCTTCATGTGTACGAGCATGTAATGATTTTTCATGTACGATTTACAGGAGTACTGTCGACCACAGTCTGGACATGGCACTTTCTTCTTTGCCGCGCTGAAAATTGTAAGTTCATTAGCTTCATGGATACTATACTGTGCCAGGTATAGCACTCCGAGACGCATATAAGCAAAATCTAACTCTCGAGTTTTGACGGTGAGCTCTGATTGGTCAAGAAACTCAGTAGTTAGGTTTTGCTCGCAAACTCTAACTCCCCAGTTTCGCGCTAGTTTCCATAGTGATCTCTGATTGGTCAAAAAACTCAGTAGTTAGGTTTTGCGCGCAAACTGCAACTACTGACTGCGTATCCGCTAATGAGCGCGCTTCAAAATTCAGTTGACTGTGGTAGGTAGAGTATTTTATTTTTGAAAAATGACTTCTACTTAATGTTCCAAGTTTTTGCGAACATAATCCAGTAATCCGAGATCTAAATGCAAAAGTAGTGCAACCAAATATGACAAGTAAGAATAAATGCACTTTGCGACGCAGCGCAGGTTTGGTTTTCTGGACAATATTATTCAAAATTCTTGTATTCATATGCCACAGTTCTCCAAACTATAATATTGAGAACCACATAAATTCAGTGATTTAAATTATTTATCAGTTGTCGGATATTACGTCTATATAACTATAAAGTATCAACTTAGGGAACGTACCCATACTACGTGACCCGTTAAGGGGGGAGGGGGGTCTTTAAAATACCACGCTTGGTCACAGGGGGGGGGGGGGGGTGGGGCCTATGTTTTGTCACGTAGTCAATATTCTCAACGGAAATCTGGTTCTTTTTTTCAAACTGTATTCAAATATGGCACGCAGTGAATTTTTTTTTTCATCTTGATATATTTTTACTTGTAATTGTATGTAAAATTATAGTACACACTCTTGGTATTACGTGGTAAGCACCTTACTAATAAAAAGACAAAAATGAGCAATTTTTTTTTAGATTTCTGTTAAAAATGAGATATAACCATTATCTATGAAATACTACGTGAAAACCAGGGGGGAGGGGGGGGGGGGTCTTGGAATATACTACAGGTGGTCACCGAGGGGGGGAGGGGGGTCAAAAATTGTAAAAAATGGGTCACGTAGTATGGGTACGTTCCTTTATCATAGCCATCAGGCTATGATCATAATTTGATGTAATTTGATTGAATTTGAATGTTCTGATTAAAGTCATCTAAAAATACATTGAAAGTGACTCATTTTTTGTTGGCAAAAATGACCACTTTATCCGTTGTAACTGTTTCGCTAATTTATGTTGCCTAGGTTAGCTTAATGTTCAAACATTTGTATTTACAGAAAAGTTTTATTACAATAGCGTTCACGGTTGTTAAATAAATTGTGAAAAATGTTAGAATGGAAAATGCAACTTGTAAAAAATTCTCCATACAAAACGTAAATTTTATAGGTAAGGAATGTTTAGTTTAGCAGAAAAAAACTTGCGTTCAGATCTGGGTTAACTGGATTATATTCGCAAAAACTTGGAAGATTAAAAGTCATTTTTTAAAAATAAAATAGGTACGCTACCAGTCGTTTTCAAAACAATTGACAACTGAATTTTGAAGCGCGCTCATTGGTGGATACACACTCAGTAGTTAGAGTTTGCGCGCAAAACCTAACTACTGAGTTTTTTGACCAATCAGAGATCACTATCGAAACTAGCGCGAAACTGGAGAGTTAGAGTTTGCCCGCAAAACCTAACTACTGAGTTTCTTGACCAATCAGAGATCACCATCAAAACTCGAGAGTTAGATTTTGCTTATATGCCTCCGAGACAGAGGAAGTGACGTGTTCTACACAGGCGTAGGTACGTCATCTTCGCTATCGGCATTGAAAATAACGTTCATTTCATTTCATATTTAACTGTTTCGTTTGCTAGGAGAAACAAATCACAATTAAAATGCACTATGAAATTTTTGGCGATCGCGCACCGGACGGCGACGCTCCGTACTAGTGTTGTAAAAAGACAGTAATTTTTCTAAAGTGAAAAAAAACATGTTTTTTTCTGGAGCATGTTTTTTTCAAGAGTACAGAAATCAAAATTATTAAAGAAGTTTCCGTTAACATTAATACTTATGGGTTCATATTAACGTTTTCTGTTCATTTTTGAACCTACGTTACTTTTTTGGTTGAAAAGTACCAAGTTTTCAACAGTTGGCAGCATTTTAAGATGCGCACGGTGAAATTTTCATTCGGTTTATGATTTTTTTTGGGGGGACGAACTACTTCCCCCCAGATTGCCCCCAATCTGTTTCCCCATTGTGCGGAAAATTTAATTATAGAGGAAAAAAAGAAAATCTGTTCTTCATAAAAATCGTAACAATTTTTGGGATCAAAAAAACGCGTTGGGGATTTTCTTTTTCTGTTCTTCATACAAATGCATCATTTTGGGGAAAAATAAAATGAGGTCTGGGGAAAAAATTTAATTCATATCTGGAGACACTGACGAAGAATAAAAATCTAATATAATTATTGATTTTATTAAATAAAATATTTATTTTCCAAAGATTGTATTCATGAAAAAAAAACATGTTTAGAAAAAAACAACGGTGCTGTAATTTTTTTCATGTTTTTTAACATTGTGAAAAAAAAGCGTCTTGGCGCATAATGTCCTTTTCTCAAAATTCCTTTCTCAGAATGTCCTTTCTCAAAAAGTCCTTTTCTCAAAATGTATTTTTCACGAATAGCCCTTTTCTCAAAATGTCCTTTTAATATGCAATATTTTTTAACAAATACCTACATATTTAAGCTTTTTTAGTTAGTCGCTTATCTAAATTATCATCAAAACACAGACATGCAATGCATGTAAATATTTATTAAGTAATAAAGAATGTTATAAAGTAATGAGTAATGTAGTTATAAAATTGTAGAAATATGATGGAAAGAATCAGAAAAAAAAGTAATAATAATCATGAACCAGTCTCTTTATTTGTAGTCAAAAATATTATTTATGTAAATATGATAGCCGATATAAATGATCTGCGCAATCTTTGGGGTCACGAAACGACACCAGACGTGGGGAAAATTTTTATGGCCTCGCGAGTAAATGTCTATTATCGTCATTTGAGTGTCATTTGCCCAATCCGGAACGAGGCCGTAGTTTTATCGATCACGTTTGCCTACGAACGTGGCCGATAGCAATTCGCACAAACAAGCTTCAAGGTCAATGGCTAGGGCTGCCATCCGTCCGGGTTTCCCCGGATTTGTCCTAGTTTGGAGGGCGTCCGGGGACCGTCCGGGCGGGGTTCTGATCAAACTCCGCTCAAAAAAGTACCTACTAAGTATATTCATTCAGCGCACGCGCTACCAGGCGCCTCACTTCACTACGCGTGGCGCATCGCGCACCGCACCCCGCAAAAAATCGCGCTGCGCGGCCCATTTTTAATTCTATAAACAAACATCGCGAACCCCGCAAAAAATCACGCTGCGCGGCCCAACATAAACAAACATCGCGCACCCCGCAAAAAAACGCGCTGCGCGGTCTATTTTTTATTTCTATAAACAAACATCGTGCACCCTGCAAGAAATCGCGCTGCGCGGTCCATTTGTTACTAAAAACGAGCATCGCGCATCCCGCAAAAAATCGCGCTGCGTGGCTCATTTATTTAAATATAAACAAGCACGGCGCACCCCGCAAAAAATCGCGCTGCGCGGCCTATTCTTTTACTATGAACAAGCAAGATTACAAGGTTAGTGAATGAAACTGACTAAAAATCGCGCTGCGCGGCCATTTTTTTTACGGGCCGCCCCTGGCTATTTAGGCATTTATTTTGGTGGTGGTTGCAAAACTACTTATCCTAAACCCTGGCTCTCTACAAAATTGCGTTGGACTGGACACCTCGGCTTTATCATAACTAGTAAAACACACTAATTGAATGGGAAAAAAAGGCTTAAAATTTTTTTTTTCAGTCAAGTATTGGGTAAAATGTTTTTTTTAACCAAGCTAAAAATAAATATATAAAAAAAAATCAAATGTCCGGGCTCGAGGCTCCAAAGTCCGGGTTTTTTACGCTTCCGGTCCACTCGTTTTAGAGATGGCAGCCCTATCAATGGCCCACCATGCTCACGCGATGCGTACTCACTATTCAGCGACGGTTGGGCAGTTTGGTTGTTACATGACCGTGTTTTTCATCATTTCGTTTGCACATTATTTTTATACATCACGTCGATTGCGTACTTTCATCGGCTATTATGGACGCTCAATACGACGACGACAGCAACGGGCTTGAGCAGGAATGTGTTTCGGAAACATCTGTGGAAAGTGAGAGTGATTCAGATGTGACGAGCAAGGATTATACGGAAGATAGCGAAGCAGAGAACAGCGAAGAGAAAAGCCATGTCACCGTAGTCAGTCCCGTCTCATTTGTTCAGCCACTTTCGGTGCCACCTTTGAAGATAGTAACACAACGAATAAGGAAATCAGTGAAAAAAGTTCCGGTTCGTACAATAAGTAAGACTGGAAATAATGAGGTTGATGCTTCTAAAAATACGACAATTATTACTCTGCCCAAGAAACGTCCGTATGTCGAAACAGACGCAGAAAGTAGTAGCTCAAAGAGAACTTCTGCGCCAAAGGAAAAAATAGTTTCTATATTATGCAAAGACCCAGTGGAGCAGGAGGTAAATCGTGCGGTACCAATCAATACATCTCGGAAAAAACCGAAGTTCTCTGTCAAGAAGTCACGTAAGCCCGTAGCCAAGGCTCCAGATAGACCATCCGTTGAGAAGAAACGCCAAGATGTAGAAAAGCAGCTGCAGAAAGATTCCCCGTTGCTTGCCGTAGAAGAACCGAAGGTCTCTGTTAAGAATAAGTCGGGTAAGCCAGAAGCCAAGGTTACAGATAGGCCACCCGTTGAGAAGGGACCCCAAGATGTGAAAAAACGGTCGCGGAAAGTATCGGCCCGTCGAACAACGATTGAAATACCCTCGACGGCGCTTAATCAAGAGAAACAAGTCACGCATGTGACCGCTCTTCCCCAGGTCAATGTCCCGCGCAAAAATGAAACATCTACTAAAAGAACTAAAAAAATTTCGTCAATGCAGAACCTCATGTGTGTTGATCACGATTTCTGGTCAAAACAATTAGCATGTAACTTTGAATCGGAGAGTTACAGAAATGAAATGATAAAAAACGGATTCACTGAAAAACAAACGGACTTCTTACAAAGGACAATCCATAAAGTGTGTCATAAGATAAATGACTTTTCCATGTTTACTGATCGTTTCATGAAAACACACAAGTGTATGGACTGTGAATACGCTTTATCTCACCAATGCTTGTCCCCCGATCTCACGCAAGGTGTACGGTGCAGCCCTCGCGTTTTAGGTGTGGACTATGTGGCGCCTGCGACAGTCACCTGGTGCTACGACTGCTGTGCGTTCGGCTTCGTGCATTCCCACAATCGTGGACGACGTGTCAGGGTGTCAGATAATCTGGACTCGTTGCGTGTTGCGCGTATGATAGAAGAAAAACATTCTTTGCACATGAGATGTCCCAGATGCTCCATGAATATAGTTTTAAGTAATCGAAATGGAGACGTTTGTTCCGACTTTACAAGCTGGGTGTGCGAAGCATTGCCCGGTATATATAAACAGTTCTTCGACTTTGTCGCAAGTAAATCGCCGCGCGCAGTATTCGGTGATCCATACTTCAGCGAATTTTACACTTGCTACAGACGGTGCTGCGCCATGTTTCATCGTTGTCCTAAGAACAGCATACTCACGAGCACTATGCATTCCCAAAAAGACTGATAATATTACACTACCAATATGTACTTAACTTTCCGAGGAATATAATGTTATATAACGGTGAATTGTAGAAGATATGTTGTACTTGTGCAGTGAACTTTGAAATGATTGGTAATTGTCGCTTTCTGTACTCAGTAAAGCTTGATGAGTTTATGCAAAGTAAAGGATATGTAATTATTGTGTTTTTTTTTTCCAAATTACTCCTTGTAGATGTAGCAACGTTCAACAAGGCCTTTGATTTCGATTCTTTTATCACGCTAAAAAATGTGTAGCTTTGGTAAGTAAAGGTAGCTCACTCATATAGAACGGATAGCCCCTGGAGAATTCTGTACATCGATCAATCAAGTTCGATGTTGACTAGCAAAGCAACATTACGGTGATACATACAACGCGTTCCATCTTTATCCGTAATGACAAAGAAGTTTTTATGGTCTAGAGTATTGTTATAAAATAAAACTTAAAAACGGAAAAATCATAGAAAGACGATTGTTTAATTCGATCCGTGCATAAAATCCACTTTCTGAGGAAACTATGGCAGCCATTTGGCTATACTATAAAGTGAGAAAATGGAAAGTTGACATGCTAATGTCACACATCGACCAATTAGTTTATGACGTAATAAATCTTTTATAACGATGGCGAGCTGTTCAAATATCTCTCGCACATGATGTCCGTAATGCAAATTGTTTATTTCACATCCATCGTTGAGGTTCATATCCGAGTACGGAAATAGAATATGACACATAAATCGGTGAACTTTCGCAAGACTGCGGATGTGTTATCTGCGGACGTGCGGGAGCGTGGTTATTTCCCAACTAACAATTTATAGTCGTAAAATCGTCGTACAAACGTTATCTTATTACCACTGGTCGCAAAAGCTAGGTCGCACTAACGTTATAATAACGTTTGCTCAACGCGAAAAGGGCCCCATTTATACGACCAACATTGTTGTTTAATGGTCATACAAAAGTCACAAGATGACTTTGTTAACGTCATTCAAAAGTCGTATGAACGTTATGGAATTACCGCTCATCGTACAGTTGTCGCATCAAAACTTTACAACGACTCTCTCATCGTACAGGTAGTCGCATCAAAACGTTACAACGACTCTTTCGTTATATTGTGGTCATACAGATGTTTTTGAATGACGAAAACGTTTTATTAGGGTCAAGTCACAACACCTGTACGACTGATTTTTAATGTTCGTTAGTGGCTCGTGTTTGTGGTTATATGTTTCGAGATCTGAGTGCAAAATAAATCAATAAGTACAAGGATATAAAAGGTTAGTACTATTTAACTTTCATATTATCTTACTGTATGTCTCTCATATGAATGAATGAATGAATGAATAAATACTTTATTGTTCACCATAATAAATACATAGATGGACAGTACAAAAGTGGAACAATTGGCGGCCTTATCGCTGAAAAGCGATTTCTTCCAGGCAACCATTTATTTACACAGAACAGAAAGAAAAATAAGGAATGGGCAGTTTATGGTGCTTCAAACGTAGGAACAAAAAACGTTCATTAATATAGTTTAACCTAATTTAATAATACAATATTTACATAAATCTACTTATATAATTTATACATGTATATAATACATAAATATATATGCGTAAATATAAATATAATAATATATATATATATATATATATATAACAAACTACTAGATCTAAATATACAATAATACAATAAATATAGTTTCGACAAACAAAGGATAAAGTAAAAATAAATACTATGACGGCAAAGACAGATAATGTTCTTTAACTTGGCGTTTAAAACTCTCTATAGATTGTGCATGCTTTATTTCGTTCGGCAGTTCATTCCACAAACGAGCAGCTTGGACAGTAAAGGATTTGTCAAAGAATTTAGTGGAGTGCCTGGGTATCTCCAATATCAAGTTCTCCGATGATCTCAAAACTCGCGAGTGAGTGTCATGCAGGTAATGGAAATGTGCCTTTAGATATGGCGGAAAACGAGGATTGAACAGAATATTGTATAGCAGTGTGACAATGTGCGCATTCCGGCGGAGACGGATTGGCAACCACTTGAGCTTGACACGGAAAGCGGACACGTGATCATATTTGCGTAGCCCAAATATGAATCTTATACTGAAATTTTGGAGTCGCTCAAGTTTATTCAGTTGCTCCTCTGTAAGGTCCAGATAGCTGGCATCGGCATAGTCTAGGATGGGTAGAAGAAGAGATTGTGCTAGCGCAGTTTTAGTGGATATGGGAAGAAAATTGCGTAACCTTCTTAAGGAACCAGCTGCTGCGAACATTTTGCGACTTACTTCTTTTATTTGAGGTCCCCACGTAAGATTTTTGTCAACTAACGCACCTAAATTTTTTACGCAATCAGTAGGAGTCAGGGTAACGCCATCAAATTTAAAGACAGGTAAATTTGACCAGATGATTCTGTTTGTGAACGTGGAGCTGCCAATGACAATGATTTGAGTCTTGGAAGGATTCACTTTTAGTCCATGTGACCTGCTCCAGTCACAAATCGTAGCAAGATCGCTGTTAATAATGTTAATAGCTCGGTCAAGTTGATCGATCGACGCTTGTGTATATATTTGCAAATCATCTGCATAAAGGTGGTAGGATGAAACTAACAGTGATGAAATGGAATTGATGAAAATAGAGAAAAGTAGTGGAGACAGCACGCCACCCTGTGGTACACCAGCAGTGATATCACACCAATTGGAAAAAGTTTCCTCAATGCGAACACGCTGCCGGCGTCCAGACAGGTAACTACGAAACCAGTCAATCATCGTTGGAGATATGTTAATAGAGCGAAGTATGCCGAGCAGGATATCGAGGTCAACAGAATTAAAAGCATTGCTAAAATCTAGCAAGGCAAGGATCGTTACTTTACCACTATCCATTCCTGACCTGATATCGTCTGTGATGTTCACTAATGCTGTGGTAGTGCTGTGCCCTGGACGGAACCCGGATTGATATGGATTAAGGAGTTGGTTGCTAAGAAGAAAAGTGGACAATTGAGAATGCACAAGGCGTTCGAGAACTTTTGAAAGAAAAGGTAAAATAGATATAGGTCTATAGTCTGTGAAGGATGATGGTTTGGGGTTTTTAGGTAGCGGAGTAACATGAGCATCTTTCCAAGCAGATGGAAAAACACCAGTAGTAATAGAGTGATTAAGTATGTGCGTAATAATGGGAAGGATTTCGTCAAGAATAGGGAGTATCATTTTCCGGCCGATACAGTCACCACCAACAGCATTAGAGGTGATGGACATAATGCTCTTCTTAACATCACAATCAGTGAATTGACGCAGACAAAAGGATGAGTAATTTGGGCACGGGAGAGATGAAAGAAAATTCAAAGTATCAGCTTTGGTTGTTGAGTCGAAGTTATGCGAGGAAGTAAAATGTTGGTTCAGCGAGTTAATATCTAAATTTTTTGAAAGTGAGGTTTGACGTTGTTTTCCAATGCCCAAAGATCTAAGGAATTGCCAGACTTTTGCTGGATCTTCATTATCAACCGATTTATGGATATGTTGGCGTTGCGCATTTCTACACACCTTATTGCAGCGATTGCGAGCTTTGACGTATTTTTCCCAGTTGTAAGGTGTGGGACGACGCTTATACCTAGCTTTGGCAATATTTTTTAAATTTGAAATACGTTTGATGTCGTCGGTAAGCCATGGTGATGGACGGTGCTTCATTTTGACAGGACGCAAAGGAGCATGAATGTCGAACAACATGATGATCGTCAACATAAAAAGTTTAAGTTTACCGTCAACGGAATCACAGTTAAATAGCTGAGACCAGTCGGTATTAACGACATCCTCCTTCAGATTTTCTAGGTTAATACCACTAAAATTGCGCTGCATTAAAACTTTGGGCTTTGCCTTTGGAGGACGAGACTTGTACGAGACGTAAATTAAGTCATGATATGAGAAGGCATCAGCTGGGAATTGACCATGCTTGGCGATGTGTTGGGAGGAAGAGACAACAATAAGGTCGAGAAGTGAAGGTGTACAATTTGGAAAATTATGAGTGGCATTTAATGGGGGGAGAACTAAGTTATTAGACTGTACAACAGAGAGAAGATTAGCCGATCGGGAGTCGTTTTTGAGAAGACAAGTGTTGAAATCTCCCATTAAAATAGTATGACTGTAAGAGGGACAGAGAAGTTCTATCTTGCTTTCGAGTGATGAAAAGAAATTAAAACGAGAGGAAGGGCAGTAGTAAACGCCGAGAAGAATTTTTGAATGGCACAGGCTAACCTCCAGGAAAAGATGCTCACCAGCTTGTTGCGGTGGCGGCTGCGGAGACATGTCAACCACAGTAAAAGGTATATGTGAACGGAGATAAATAGCGACACCGCCCCCAGCCCCTACCGTACGATCATTCCTTATTAGGTTAAAGCCTGGCAGTGAATAAGAAGCGGAAGGTAAACATGGCTTAAGCCATGACTCGGAGACAAGTATGGCATGGATGTTCTTACAGTCAAAACTTGCCAGCATATCAGAAAAATGAGCCGGAATGCTTTGAGCATTTATATGAACTACGTTGAAGTTTTTTGAAACATCGGAGAAACATGAGTCTAGAGATTCGGATAAGGTAGGGATGCTAGAGAAACTATCATTAAGGCTACTATTTGCCGATAAAAAACTATCATTTTCATCAGTCGACGACATTTACAATATTAAAAATAAATAATAATAACGATAAAAAGAAATACCTATATAAAATAAAAATATAATATATAAATATATACCTATGTATATAATATAACAATAGTGTTAATTGAACAAAACAATAAAACACCATTAACCACCCGCAAGTGCTTAGTACTAGATTTAACAAATTAAGTTTAAAAACAGTAAAACGTAAACACAACCAAACACAACAGAAAAACAGATTAACGAAAACAGGAACGGAACGTTGCAAGGTGCATTCATACTAACCGCAAAGCCACCGACCACCACAGTACACATCCTGAATAATAGAAATTAATTGTTAAAAAGTTAAATTTTATTCTATGGCCAAAATGAATCACGGGGACCGATGGCTCAGCGATTAGTCCACCGGGGGGGTAATTACGTAACTTTGTTGCAATCAACTCTGACAGAAATCGCAGTTACATCGCTGCTTTAGTAAGAACTAATGTGACAACTATCTTAACTAAAGCAGCAATGCAACCGCGCTTTCAATCGATTTCAATCGAGAATTGTTAGCAACAGCTTTACGTAATCAAGGTACGGAACGCACTCAGTGACTTTGACTTTGACGTGACGAACGAGTGACAAGTGACAAGACAAGACAAAAACAAATTTTACCTACTAAAATAATAGTAAAGAAACAAGTTTACAAAAGCAAATATAAGTACATACATATAAAGTGATGTGATTTGGCAAAGTTAATGAGTAAACAAGGTGGAATGATTACAGTAGTGATAAGCGACAAATTACTTCTTCGTGGCTGCAGCCCGCCTTGTCTTCGGAGCTGTCATACCGTTTAGTTCGACTGGGAATTAAAGTTTTATGATAATATACCTATGTAAATACTATTCATATTTTCATGCCCCTTCGTAGTTTTGCGTTTAACACATAATATTTTAATTCATAAAATTATGTTTGATTATAAAAATGTCAGCCATGTTAATTTTGTCGCACAATTATCTCTTTATGACGTTATAAAGACAAAAAGTCGTTCTGAGGTTATTTGATGACCAAGTAAAGACATACAATACGCCATTGCCGCTAACTATTAGGGTTCTTTAAACAATTAAAAACCCTTTTTTGATTATGTCAATATTAACCAAAATAATTATTTAAAATTTTTTTTTCAGCCAAAAACTGGTCATTGTATAAGTTCAGTGCAGATTATATTCAAGTACTAATCTAAATTTATCTGAAACATGATTAAAAGATTAATAAAGGATCTCTAAGGATTTTCTCGAATGTCCACGCGGGCGAAGTCGCGGGCGGAAGCTAGTACCTACTGGTAGGTAATACGTTACGAAAAAAGCTTACCATATGTTACCACAGCGGATCCACTAGGAACACTTTTAACAACGTCAACTGTAATCCAAATTAAATTCACTTTCATATAAGAACATAAATCATTTCAACATTTAGGTAGTTACCTACCTACTGATAAAAAAAATCAATATCGGAAAAAATCATAAACAATATTTTTTATAGGTAGTAAATAAAATAAATATTGATACTGAACCTTCTTGTTGTTCATGTGTTGTACACTTTTCTTCTTCAACATTTGTGACTGATGCTACAGTTGTTGGTGTTGTACTTTTTAATAAGAGGAAATTTCGTTTTACTTTCCTTTTGAAAGCTCCACTACGTTTTTTTGTTTTCTCCACGAATTTTTTGCTTCCATTTTTCGTATTTGATTTATCATATGTTCCGTAAATATGGCGGCCAAGTCGTTTTAAAGTCACAACTTGACTCAAATGCGACTACAAGGTTTATTAAAGTCAGGGCATGGCATTAAATGGACATCACGTAATACAAAGGTTATATTTGAGTCGTAAAAAAAACACCAAGTCATATAAATGTCTCAAATTGACTGCTGTATAACAAAATAGTGATAGTTTTATAAACGTCACTGTAAAAAACGTGTATATGTTACCGGCCAAACCAGATTTCAGGACAAACTAGTTAGTCCTAGGCTAAACTAGTTTGTCCTAAGCTCAATAGGATAAACCAGTTTAGCCTAGGCCAAACTAGTTGATCCTGATATAAATACGCACATTCCAGGATAAACTAGTACGGCCTAGTCTAAACTCATTTAGCCTTGTCGAAAGTAATGAAATAGAATAATTGAGGTATAATTATTATTTCTTAAACATAAATAAATATTCTCTATTTAAAAAAATAATGATAGGTAACTAATTTCATAAAAAAATCTTTAATATTTGTTATAAATTATTGTTTATATTTTAAAAACATCATTATTTTGTTACTAGCTTTTGCGTAACTTCATTTGCGTGGACATTTTAGAAAATCTTTAAAATTCTTAAAATGCTGTAGAAGGCGTCCCCGTCCCCGTTTCCGTTCAGAATAGGAATAGAAATCTTCTTCCCGTTGCCGTTGCCGTTTCCTTCCATTCACGTTCCCGTTACCACTTTTCACTTATCACCTGTCACTTCACTTTTCACTTCACGCTTTTGTTTCCGCTTTAGCTTCCGCTTCCGCTTTCACTTACCGTCACCGTGACCATCAATCTTTATATCTATTTACCTTTTCTTTTTAATGCACAACGGGATAGTGCTTGGCATTCACTTCACCAGATGCTTAATAAAAAATATGCAAATTAATAAAGGTACAATTTATTATTGTACTCTTATGTAAATGATGGCATATTTTTGATTTAATTCTTGTGATGCATTGGATTTTTAAAACTTTTCGAGTCCCGGCAATGACGCAGGAAGTAAGAAATTCGGAGATTCATCCAGTGCGCTTCCATCTTCGGCCTTATCGTCACTAAGCATCTGGTAAGGTGAATGCCAAGCATTATCCCGTTGTGCATTAAAAAGAAAAGGTAGTTAGATATAAAGATTGATGGTCACGGTGACGGTAAGTGAAAGCGGAAACGGAAGCTAAAGCGGAAACAAAAGCGTGAAGTGAAAAGTTAATTGTCAAGTGACAGGTGACAAGTGAAAAGTGGTAACGGGAACGCGAATAGAAACGGCAACGGCAACGGGAAGAGGAACGGGATAATAAATATCTCTGGATCCTATTCTCAACGGAAACGGGGACGGGAACGCCTTCTACAGCATAAGAATTTTAAAGATTTTCTAAAATGTCCACGCGAATGAAGTTGCGCAAAAGCTAGTAACAAAATAATGAAGTTTTTTAAAAAAAAAAACAATAATTTATAACAAATATATTTATTTTATGAAATTAGTTACCTATTATTATTTTTTTAAATAGCGAATATTTATTTATGTTTAAGAAACAATAATTATACCTCAATTATTATATTTCATTACTTTCGACAAGGCTAAATGAGTTTAGACTAGGCCGTACTAGTTTATCCTGGAATGTGCGTATTTATATCAGGATCAACTAGTTTGGCCTAGGCTAAACTGGTTTATCCTATTGAGCTTAGGACAAACTAGTTTAGCCTAGGCCAAACTAGTTTGTCCTGAAATCGGGTTTGGCCGGTAACATATACAACTGCCACATTATATAAAGGTCGTATATAGGTTTTTCAAACACCTAATTTGGTCAGTTGAAAACGTCTAACGGACTGTAACGTTAGTACGACCATAGTACGACTATTGCGTTGTCGTATAGACGTTTTAGCTAAAACGTTAATGTAACGTCGTATAGTTTAGTCTTACCGACGTTGTTATGACCAGTTTATTATGACATATTCGTCGCACGACTAAAAAGTTTAATTTAAGACGTCTATACGACCTAGAAGTCATCTCATTATGCTGCTATCCAACTTAAAGTCGTAAAAGACAGAGCTTATATGACGTTTTTGCTTGTTGGGTTATCATACAAGTGGTAGTCGGCAGAAAGGGTGAAGGAATATTAACGTGAATGAAATAAAACCGTACAATTGTGAAAAATGCACAAGCATATATTTTACTTTAGCAACCATTACACGGGAAAAAGGAAGTGACAAGATACAGTCATAATATGTAAAAGAGATGGTGTGGCCATCCTAAGCTACAGATTAAAATATAATAATGTTTGCGTTCAATCACTAACACTCCCCACAGAACGCAAACCCATTCTTCCGATACAATACAAATGTTTTTCAAAAGTAGTACCTTTCGTTAAATTATCAGCTACCATATTACAACTATTTTCAAATAAAAATTTAACTTTGGATTTTACAATATTTTCCCTAAGAAAATGCAAACGAATATCTATATGTTTAGTCTTCGACTTATAACAATCCGTTGAGGCCAACTTAATTGCACTCTGATTATCGCAGTAGATCAGAAGTGCACCGTCTTCGCTTTGGCCGAGTTCAGCTTGCAGTTGCTGGAGCCACAGAGCTTCCTGTGTTGCCGACGCCATAGCCATGTATTCGGCCTCTGCCGTTGAAAGCGCTACAGTCTGTTGTTTACAGGAATTCCATGAAATAGAAGCGTTCTGAAACAGAAAAGTGTAACCTGTGCACGATCTTCTGTCCAGCGGATCACTCGCCCAGTCAGCATCGCAGTATCCTATTATTGCATTCGAATCTTCTTTGACATAGCATAGCATAACTTTAAGCTCTTAGTGCCTTGAAGATATCTCAGGACTCGTTTTATTCCAAGCCAGTGCTGAATTCCTGGATTATTACAGTATTGACTCAACTTATTAACTGCAAAAGTAATATCAGGTCGAGTTACATGTGCCAGATATATAAGACATCCCACCGCTTCTCTGTATGGAAAATGAAAATTTTCATCTTCAGGTTTCTTATCAAATTTTGCATTTACCTCTATGGGAGTACGAACTGGTTTACAATCTGACATGCCAAAACGGTCCAACATAAGATTAATGTATTTCTCTTGGTCTATCATTATCACACCTGTCTCACAGTTCCTATTTATATTTATACCGATACACTGCCTCACCTCGCCTAGGTCTTTCATGCTAAATTTTGCCTTTAATTTTTCTTTAATTTCTGCAGTAGTATTCTTGTCATTTGTGAAAATCAAGAAATCATCGACCCAGACTGCAATAAAAATCATTATAGATTTATTAATCAAATAATAAATACACGGATCAATTTTCGATCTTGTCAGACCAATTTTAAGTAAAACATCATTCAGTTTAAGGTTCCACTGCCGGCTAGCTTGCTTCAGTCCATAGATTGATTTATGTAAGCAACATACTTGATCATTTTCTTCAAAGTGTTCTGGTTGTGACATATAAATTTCAGCGTCAATATCACCCTGAAGAAATGCACTTATGGCATCCATCTGAGAAATTTCTAGATCATATTTAGCAGCTAGTGCAATTAAAAAACGTACTGATGTATACCTTACTACTGGAGCATACACCTCCTCGTAATCACTGCCCTTTTTCTGTGCATACCCTTTAATTACCAATCTTGCTTTAAAACGGATTATCTCTCCCTTCTCATTTGTTTTAGTTTTAAATACCCACTTGCAGGGTAGAACTCTTTTACCAGGTGGCAAGTCTACTAGTGACCATGTTTTATTTTTGATTAAAGAATCATATTCCTCCTGCATGGCCTTCTTCCACTGGTCAGCATGAGGAGATGAAAGGGCTTGTTCTAGAGTTTGCGGATCATTTAAATCAAGTATTGGACAAAAATAACTTACATCATGCTCATCCTTCTCTGCATACTGGACAGCTTGACGACGTGGACGCAGGTTTACGTTGCGTGTCGGAGTCACAATATCAACTGGTCCCTCAGGTATGTAGGATGAATCATCATTGTCGCCAGAGATGTATTCTTCATCTGAAGAGTTATGTGTGTTGCTCTCTGATTCTTCTTTACAGGTTTCTTCAGGTGGCTGCACTGCTGGCAGACTGCTGTCGGGTATGCAAGGTAAGTATACATTATTATCATATTTTTGAACATTTTCTAAAAATACAACATCTCTACTTTTTATAATTTTATTTGTGGTCGGATCAAGTATTCGGTATCCTTTGGTAGATTCACAGTAACCAACAAATATTAATTTTCTTGACTTTGAGTCCCATTTTTGACGTTTTTCTTTAGGTATTTGCACCATAACTTCCGAGCCAAAAATTCTTAAATTAGATAAATTAGGTTTCTTACCGGACCACAACTCTATTGGAGTTTTACCATCAATCGACTTTGTGGGTGATCTATTAATCACATAAGCTGCCGTTGCTATTGCCTCAGCCCAATACAGCTTTGACAACTGAGCATCAAACAACATGCACTTTGCTCTTTCGACCAGAGACCTATTCATCCTTTCAGCGAGCCCATTCTGCTGGGGTGAGTACGGAGTGCTTGTTTGATGTTCAATGCCATTTCTACGCAAGAAACTATCAAAGTCTTTGTTACAATATTCTTTTCCATTGTCTGAACGAATAGCTTTTATCTTTCTTTCAAGTTGATTCTCTACTCTACTTTTAAAATCTTTGAAAACTTCAAGAACACTCAATTTGTCTTTCAAAAAATAAACATGAACTTTTCTAGTGTAGTCATCTATAAAGGTAGCAAAATATTTCATACCTCCGAGTGATACTTGTTCCATGGGTCCACATAAATCGGTGTGGATAATCTGCAGTGGTTGTGAAGCTCTTGTACCAATATTGTTGAAGGGAAGTCTTGTCTGTTTTCCGGTGAGGCAGGTGGTACACGTGATCAGGTTTTTACTTTTATCAGGAAACGGATTAACTCCCTCAACACACTCCGGCAACTTGTTAACATCTGAAAAATTCAGGTGCCCCATGCGTCTGTGCCATAGGACAACATTATTTAAGTTACTCGAACATGTCAGGTTACACAATACTTCTCTGTGAGTATTTAACAGATACAAGTTATTGACTAGTGTGGCAGTACACAAAAGTTTACCTTCTTGGTTATAAATATCACAACCTTTGTCTCTAAAATTTACTTTACAGCCGTTTTTCACCATGGCACTGACTGATAAGAGATTAGCAGCTAGTTTAGGTATGTACAGAACTTGTCTTACCTGAATTTTATCTTCTTCATTACCATTCATCACCAAATTTACCTTTCCCATACTTTCAACAGGCAGCGGTGTCTTACTGGCAACAGTTATGGTTGATATCGGTGGACTTGTAACATCATACATCCAATTACATTTATTTGTCATGTGCATAGAAGCACCGGAGTCCACGAACCACAGGTCCGGATGCATTGTCTGTGAAGAAGCTGAAAAAGCTGCAACAAAACTTTTCTCTTTATTTTCCTCTACATTTTCTAAATTCTTCTTTTTACCAGAATAACAATTCTTTGCATAATGCCCATATTTATTGCATTTAAAACATCGGGGCCCTTTAGCGACTTTCATGTCGTTATGATTTACTTGAACACCCTTTTTCCTTGTGAAGAACGCAGTGCTATCCGAGCATTGAACTTCCTGCAGGAGCTTCGTTTTAATGGAGTCAGCGCTGATCTTGATTCCCGAGCTCTCCAAGCCCATGATCATTGGCTTATATGTTTCAGGTAATCCAGCCAACATCAGTGTCCCGAGCCATTCATCATCAATATTGAACTTGATATTTCTGAGTTTGTGAGCAGTCGACATAATTTTATTGACATAATCATCAACGCTGCTAGACGATTCCAATGTAGTCGTTATCAAGTCTCTCAACAAGGCCACTCTTCTATATAACCCGCTGTCATCAAAAGCCTGTTCCAAATTTTCCCAGACTTCTTTACATGTAGTTGCGCTCTGTACATGTACATAGTTGATTGGGTCCAGTAGAAGAATTAGTTTCGACTTAGCCTTCGTTTCCCTTTTCGTGTCAGTATTTGTGCCGATGACGCAACACCATAATTCTTCGAGTTCGAAATAAGCTTGAACGGCAAACTTCCAGCTGGCGTAATTGTCTCGCCCGATAAGTCTGTCTATATGGAACGGATTATGGCCCGTGTTCGTCATCCTTTTATCAAATAATATCACTTTTTCAGCGAGGTACTTTATAACTGAGCACGCCGCCGGTAACCTCAAAATGTATGGCACACGGAATTCACGGAAAAATACGCCGGCCGGTTTTTCGTGTTTTATTTCCCGTTCACTTTTATTCCAACTACGCTCTGCTACCATGAAGGAATATTAACGTGAATGAAATAAAACCGTACAATTGTGAAAAATGCACAAGCATATATTTTACTTTAGCAACCATTACACGGGAAAAAGGAAGTGACAAGATACAGTCATAATATGTAAAAGAGATGGTGTGGCCATCCTAAGCTACAGATTAAAATATAATAATGTTTGCGTTCAATCACTAACAAAGGGGTATGGCAAAAAATGAAACGACATAATACTTACTGTTTTCTATATTACACTCTCCGCACATTACAAACATCACTGATCATAAGCAATTTATCATATAAGGGAACTTCCTGTGCTCTGTAGTTCAAGCTCTGAGAAAGACTGTCTGACTATACTTACAGTGACACATCAAACGGCGTATGCTACACAGTTAGCGAACGATGAAGTTCATCGTTTTCCGTCGGCCGCAGATGGTGGCAGCAGTGATGAACCGTCGTGGACCGCTGCTTCTGCACCAACAAAAACTTTATACAGAAACGGTGGGAGCGGGTCGTTCGTCTGAAGTGCTTTCAGATGAGGTTCGAATTCGACGGTTACTGATTTGAAAAAGCCAATTCAACTGGTATATATAGAAACTTATCAATAACTTTCAACTTAACTATTCTAAATCTGTTGCGATGTGACGTGGTTTTTTTTCGTAGCAAACGTGTTTTCGAACATTCTGTAATATCCCATGAGCCCTTCAATCAACCAGTACATTCTCCAGCTACCTTATCGTGTAGAGTTTTTTTTTTGGGATTTATTTAGAGTTAGACGAATAAGTAAAATCCGTACGACAAGAAGAGACATATTTGAATAAGTAATGCAGTGTCCTTAAGAAATAAACAATATCCCGACGAGTCGGTTGTCAATGAAATGAGACAAATTGAAGGTGAGGTTGTTCGTATCATTCGTAACGTCGAGTGCACACACCAGAAAAAAATTCAATGCCGCGTAGGACTACATACGAACCGTATTTTTCGCAAATTGATCAGTCTTTAGATTAGCCGTTAAAACAACCTACGTGACTGCTGGAGTCGCGAACCGGTGCCAAATTCGGGGTTTAGAAGTGGTTCAACATTGAAGAATAAACCAAACGACGTCATCGCTATATATCTACCTACTTCCGGTGATAAAAAAAGTCCCGGCCATAACCACAAATTAATAACATATAGCGGCAAATCTGCTGCTAGAAAACGTGCGTCATAAAATTTTGTAGGTAAAACATGATGATGAAGAATACATAAATATAGAATCATATAGTATATAGTAAGAGTATTATCATTCATTACTATGAACGACACGGAAAACCACATATTATTGTTCTAACAATACAAAATTATTTCATTCCACAAAATCCTACTGTTGGATATGTTCATATAAACGATGACGTAATCCTGGGGGCCGATTCTCACGCGATAGACAAAATGTCGAAATAGAGATATGTCGAAATAAAATGGCGGATCCGCCATTTTGTCTATTCAAACCTGTATTTTGTATTCTCGAAATGTCACCATAGAGATATGTCGATGGCTAGTCCTCGACATGCAACGTGTGGTCGATAGCAGTAGAGATTGAATATCTCGAACATTACGTTAGTCGAAGTGTCGAATTGTCTCTTTCTTATGAGATGGGTGACCATTTGGGACTACAATAACGAATGTTAAGCTACTTTTGAAAAGGCTGAGTACGAGATGGGTGACCGTTTGGAACAGCAATAACGAATATTAAGCTACTTTTGAAGAGGCCGGTTACTAGATGGGTGACCATTTGGGACTACGATGACAAATTTTAAGCAATTTTAAGAAATGGCCGGGTGTGGGATGTGTGACCGTTTGTGACTGCGATGCGACGAAAGTAAAAGCTTTAAATAAGGCCGGGTGTGAGATGGGTGACTGTTTGGAACAGCAATAACGAATGTTAAGCTACTTTTGAAGAGTCCTGTTGCCAGTTACTAGATGGGTGACCATTTGGGACTGTGATGATGAATGTTAAGCAATTTTAGGAAATGACCGGGTGTGAGATGGGTGACTGTTTGTGACTGCGGTGCGACGAAAGTAAAAAAAAAATAAGGCCGGGTGTAAGATGGGTGACCATCTGGTAAACACTTTAAAAAAAGGTTGGGTTTGGGATGAGTGACCGACGATGCCAGAAGTAATCAATGTAAAACAACATTTACAATGACTGGGTACCTATGAGATGGGTGACCGTTTAAGACTTCGATAACGAATGTTTGATAAAAAGGTCGGGTTCGGGATGGGTGACCGACTAAGCCAACAGTAATCAATGTTAAACAGCGTTGCGTTTCTTGCAGGCAGACATCGGGCGCGTGCCATAGTGTCAAATTCGAAATATCTCGAAAAAGTCAAGAAATTGTAGAGATTCCAAAGACTTTCGACTTGTAATGTCGAAAATTGCTGAAAATAAGTTTTTTGGCTGCAATAGAGATTTGTGATTAGAGATTATCTCGAATTCGAGAAATGTCGCAGTGCGCGAGAATAGGCCCCCAGATGAAATGTTTTGTTGGATGGTTGGAAATAGAACAACTTTGGTTTGTTTGTACTCACATGCTGTTTACAATACGTGGCAAAAGCTTAAGCAGATTCGTCTTTCTAGATCAGAAAGATGGTCTACCCAGTGAGCTGGTGTAGAATATATTGCCAGTAGTGTGTTTGCGCCGGTTCTGGATTTCTGACGTCACCCGGTGTGACGTAGCGCTGAGGTGGGTCGGGTGGGGGACAGTCGGCTAATGATGTTAAACAATGTACCGGCGCTGCGATCGTTAATGATGAAGTTAACAATAGAGTCAAATGATATTTTTAGGTTTACTATGAAACTCAGTCAAATTTTTATAAATCGATATAATTGTTGAATAAATAACAATTTTAAGTAATGAAATACCTATGAATAAATAAAACTGTGGTTTGATAATTCTAATATTTTTATTTACTTTCTTATATTAATTATACATAGAAATGGTCCACAACAACATTTTGATTCTAACGTCTCTTCATTATCAGGATCTGATGATGTTGATTCGCAATATTCAGATTGAGATAGCTGCTCCATTACCCGTGGCTTGGTGACTTTGCGTCGTTCATATGTGGGTGAGGGAGTTTTTGTAACCGCTGAATACCTAGTGTTAGGCTGTTCATTATATGCGTTTGTTTGGGTACTATTATTATCTTTTGAAATATTTGTTGTGGTAAGAAGAGTATCCATTATGTATGCTTAATATGGTACTGAAGTATGAAATCGGAATGATCTTTGAATTATAGTAGGTATTCGCCGGTTCTGGACCACCGCCGCGAGGGCTGCTTTTGGCCGCTCTGCCAGATTCGCACCCTATCTATTGTTTGTCAGACATTTGGTTTTCAAAGGCTTTCTAAAGGGTATTGTTTAAACGCAGGTATTAACACGTTTACTGCCCTCGGTTCCCAGACACAATAGAAAATCAATTGTTTGTCGCGGTTTACCGTAATAGGTTTGTAGTTTATATATTAGATTTTTCTCTTCGCTGCATTTCAATCAAGTTAAACCACGTAAACCTTTTTTAATACCATCTCTTTGTCTTAAATGTTTACCTATTTAATATCGAAATGCTTTATCAACTACTTTAACTATTTTTTATTCCGCAATCATAATTACTTTGTCCATTAATGTAATTTATTAAATATTTGTCATTCCATTACAACACGAAACCATTATCAACTACTTTCACTAATTTAGTTCCCAGGATAACATTTATTTGAGACACAAAAATGAATGCAAAAAATAAAAACAAGCTTTAATTGTATTCTTTTCTCAAGCTTACGCGTACACTAGACATGAAATAAAACACTTTTTTAACGGATACTAGTGCAGTTTTATTGAAAGTACTTTAGCAATTAGTTGTTATTTGGTTGATTTTTGATTTTCCCGACGTTTCGACACCTTTGCAGCTGCCGTGGTCATGGGGGGCAACAAACCAAAGACTAATCACCACCAACAAACTCGACAGATAATTTATTTAACGTAACAAAAGAAATGGCATCATCATGATCTGACTGCAAGACATATACATTTAAACATATAGATTGAATCAAAATAATAAATCCATGTTGGTTGGTACTTGGTTGTCTCTTGAGCAGTAGTCAAGAACAAAAACAACCTCATTAACAACAAAAACATTATTAAGTGGTGCGAGATGTTACTTATTATTGGCTTAATTATTCTCAATGCAGATACTTATTTGTATAAGTAGAAGACAGTTAAAATGTCGTTAACGTACAATATACTGTGGGAACAAAACGGCGAGCTGATAATTTCATTGAAAACAATGAGAAGAGACAATTTATTGATGAACCATTCTACTTCTAGAGGAGATCAAGAGGCTTCAACTGTCGATGAAAGTGAGATGGTAATGGGTTCAACTTGCAACATCTCCGTTTAAAACAGGGTATTTATCCAATAATTATAAAAGTAAGACTCGTAAAAAATATGTGTTTCGTTCTCATTGTAACTTACCAATTGTAACTATGGTCGAAACTGCTTTTGGTTCTGTTTGAATTCATCTAGTGGAGTTGTTTTTTTAAATAAAATTGAGTTATTGACAGACTTTGATGAATTTGCTTTTATAAAATATCTTATAAGGTTTTTTCTGAAGTTGGCTTACCTACCGTTCAAAAATATATGCCATGCAAGTAAACAATAAAACTATTACTAAAATAAAACCAAAGGTGCGAACAAACCTCTAACTAGAAAATTAAAATTAGATAATTGTTATAAAACTTGTTTGTTTACTAAAATAATAGAGCTAACTAAAATGTATAGTTTTCCATTCATAGAGCTGATATTTACTCAAAAGATAAAAAACATTTGTTTGTCTTACAATGATACCAAACAATACATTATAATACCCAATTCTTAATTGATTGTAAAACTGTTTTTGTATTATTTAAGTTATTTTTGTTAATTGTTTTAGTTACTCGTTAAACAAATTACACATTGAAAGTATTTATTCATTTTGTTACCTACTTTAATAGAGAGTACACATTTAACATGATTCATTTTGAATATCCATTTACTATAACTATTGCAAAAAAAACTGGGCCCATTGAAGATAGAAATTGAATGCTCAGAAGAATTATCGACTAATAAAACTTCTCCTGCCTGATTATAAACGATCCTTATAAATCTGAAAACAATCATGAATGCTAAAGTAGATGTTCAAGGATTCAAAAGCGAACTGAATAAGTTTATTCCCCAAGGAATAGCAGTTCTGTCAAATAGAAGAGTATTCGTAATGCTTATAAAACCACCATCCCCATTTTATAACTTAACAAAGAAAGAAAGAATACATGTACCTTGGGTAGAAAAAAATAGAGGGATTTATTGGAATCGAGGATTTATACCTTATATGAATTATATTATAAACAAAATTTTAAACCCTTAATTACGTATACTTACTAAATGATGTGAAAAGGTTGTTTGGTTAAAAAGTATGTAAAAAATAATAATATTCATGATTTAGAAGACAGAAATTGTTCAAGTTTAATGTCATTGTATGCGAAGTATCAGTATTCACCCGATATTGTTAGCTGTTTGCATCATAATAATATTATGTGCTTTGAAAAATGTTTGTTTCCTAAACAAATGGTGTGAAGAAAATAATGTTTAAAAAAATAATAAACAAGTGAACTATAGAATTAAATATTGTTTTATTATGAACGATACACACATAAACACATCAGGAACTTTTCTACGCTAAAATATGAGTAAACGTTTCAAGACAATGAATACGGTGTTCACATGATAATTAATTGTAAGTGTGACAAATATTTAATAAAATAATGAACAAAGTCATTATGATTGTGGAATCAAACAGTGAAAATACAAGTTGATAACGCAGTTCGCTATTGTATGAGTAAGCGTTTACCGATTATTAAAGTTAAGATCTTCGTAAATGCATGGTTATGATTTACATGTGCGTAATCAAAAAGAGACTATCTTGTTTACGTAAATCACAAAAAGAATCCGTCTACGCACGCATCTTGCTGTATTTGTGAGTTTGCCAATCAATATTTTTTCCGATACATTCAAACTATTATTTGTTTACTTTTAACTTCACATATATACTCAGAGTAATGTGGTTTGATATTCCCATTCTATTTTAAGATAGGTATACTTAAATTGAAAGTGCAATGGAAATCATACATCAAAGTTTTTTGATAAATCTAGTATACTAGAACCTAAGAAGATAGGTCAATTGAACAAAAAGTATAATCTTTGGTAATTAAACTGCTCCTAAGATCTCAGAGAAAAATTAAAAGATTATGAAGTTAAGGTTTGGAAATCAGATCTGATGCACCGATTCGGTTTCTCTCAATTTACACAATGAGTTAATAGTACAACGTTTCCTATTTTTCAACATTTTCCATAATCTTACCAAAAAATATAGTTACCTACTTATTAATTTATCTAAATCTTTTTCAATTCTGATGTTTCCTATGGAATGATATGTTTAAATTTATATATATATTTTTATATATAAACCAGAGACTTTCCATGCACTTTAGTAACATTTGAACCCATATCTAAGTTTTATAAAAAAAAAATTATAACATATCATTTTGCATAATGTAACAACAAACAAAAAACAGTATATCAAATGTTTGGTTTTATATTGTGATTAAGTGGTACATTTCAGGAATCATCATTCGAATACGCATCTGTTGTATAGCACTATATGATGCTCACATTAATGTACCGCAACTGGTACATAATATTTTTTTATAGTATAACAATATAACTGTATGTAAAAACTGTTTGAAGTTTTTGGACTACCATAGAACAGTACGTGATCATAGTAATATATACTTCTTAATTAAGAAATAAATCACCGTGTTGATTTTTCAACTTACTAAGTCGTATTTCACCTAAAATTGTTCAAAACAAAAACTTACACTCACCAAAACGTTTTTTTGGAATTACATCTTGTAAAATGAATTACTTATAAAAATCTTTACTTGATCTTAATACAAAACGTGAATTTGAAAATGAGAAATTTTATTTCCATATCAATAAACATAAACTTTTCAATCGATTTGAAAATATTTAACAAAATTACGATTATTTTTTTAAAAACTTCTTACACAAAGTTTCACTTCAAGATTATTACGTTTAAATATTTTGTTAAATTAAATAGAAAATTATTAAAAATATCAAAAACATTATTGAATTTTTTACTAGCTAAATTTTTTAAAAAGAAAGATGTTGATTCTTTAACTTACTAAGTTCTATTCCACTAAATTGTTCAAAACAAAAACTTATGCACACCTAAACTTTTTTGAATTCCATCTTGTAAAACGAAATATTAAAATAAGAACTTTTATTATGATCTTAAGACAAAACGTGAATTTGAAAATGAGAAATTTTATTTCCATATCAATAAACATAATTTTTTCAAAACTTTTTCACCAAAACTTTTTTGAAATTCCATCTTGCAAACGAATTACTTAAAAAAATCTTTGCATGATCTTAATACAAAACGGTGATTTTAAAATGATAAATTTTATTTCTCTATCAATAAACATAAACTTTTCAATCGATTTGAAAATATTTAACAAAATTACGATTCTTTTTTAAAAAACTTCTTACACAAAGTTTCACTTCAAGATTATTATGTTGTTAAAATCTTTTGTTATATCAAATGGAAAATTATTAAAAATATCAAAAACATTAATGAATTTTTTACTAGCTAAATTTTTTAAAAAGAAAGATGTTGATTCTTTAACTTACTAAGTTCTATTCCAATAAATTGTTCGTAACAAAAACTAACGCTCACCAAAACTTTTTTTTTGGTATTCCATCTTGTAAAACGAAATATTAAAAAAGAACTTTTATTATGATCCTAAGACAAAACGTGAATTTGAAAATGAGAAAGGACCCCGTACAAAATGTTCGAAAAAAGCCAATCGGTCAATTTGGCTGAAATTTTGGGTAAACATACACTGTAACAGGCTGATCAAAACTGCAAAGTTGCAAAGTGAAATAATGACTAGTTTAGGAGATATGGCTTTTTCAATGTTGTAAGAAAAAATGTAAAAATAAAGAAACACGTCACATTTTCATGTTTCTAATTTAATTATTTTTAATTAATAGGTTTAACTGTACTTTGTACTCGCATTAATAACTGTTAGGAGCGTTCTCAGGGATGGATACTTGACATTTTCTTCGTAACAGGCGAACCCCAAAAACCACAAGATATACGTCAGATAGGATTATCAGAACCTTCTTTCTGTATACTATGTATGGGAACTATTCATATTAAAATAGCGGCTAAATACTCAAACAATTATTTAAGTTAAGGCTACCTCAACTTCAAAAAAGTTATCAGATTCGAAAGAAACTTTATGAAACTGATAGCTTCCTTAAAGTTAAGGACACTAAATGCGAGTACATAGTACAGTTAAACCTAATAATTAAATTAGAAACATGAAAATGTGATGTGTTTCTTTATTTTTACATTTTTTCTTACAACATTGAAAAAGCCATATCTCCTAAACTAGTCATTATTTCACTTTGCAACTTTGCAGTTTTGATCAGCCTGTTACAGTGTATGTTTACCCAAAATTTCAGCCAAATTGACCGATTGGCTTTTTTCGAACATTTTGTACGGGGTCCTTTCTCATTTTCAAATTCACGTTTTGTCTTAGGATCATAATAAAAGTTCTTTTTTAATATTTCGTTTTACAAGATGGAATACCAAAAAAAAGTTTTGGTGAGCGTTAGTTTTTGTTACGAACAATTTATTGGAATAGAACTTAGTAAGTTAAAGAATCAACATCTTTCTTTTTAAAAAATTTAGCTAGTAAAAAATTCATTAATGTTTTTGATATTTTTAATAATTTTCCATTTGATATAACAAAAGATTTTAACAACATAATAATCTTGAAGTGAAACTTTGTGTAAGAAGTTTTTTAAAAAAGAATCGTAATTTTGTTAAATATTTTCAAATCGATTGAAAAGTTTATGTTTATTGATAGAGAAATAAAATTTATCATTTTAAAATCACCGTTTTGTATTAAGATCATGCAAAGATTTTTTAAGTAATTCGTTTGCAAGATGGAATTTCAAAAAAGTTTTGGTGAAAAAGTTTTGAAAAAATTATGTTTATACATATGGAAATAAAATTTCTCATTTTCAAATTCACGTTTTGTCTTAAGATCATAATAAAAGTTCTTTTTTTAATATTTCGTTTTACAAGATGGAATTCAAAAAAGTTTAGGTGTGCATAAGTTTTTGTTTTGAACAATTTAGTGGAATAGAACTTAGTAAGTTAAAGAATCAACATCTTTCTTTTTAAAAAATTTAGCTAGTAAAAAATTCAATAATGTTTTTGATATTTTTAATAATTTTCTATTTGATTTAACAAAATATTTAAACGTAATAATCTTGAAGTGAAACTTTGTGTAAGAAGTTTTTAAAAAAATAATCGTAATTTTGTTAAATATTTTCAAATCGATTGAAAAGTTTATGTTTATTGATATGGAAATAAAATTTCTCATTTTCAAATTCACGTTTTGTATTAAGATCAAGTAAAGATTTTTATAAGTAATTCATTTTACAAGATGTAATTCCAAAAAAACGTTTTGGTGAGTGTAAGTTTTTGTTTTGAACAATTTTAGGTGAAATACGACTTAGTAAGTTGAAAAATCAACACGGTGATTTATTTCTTAATTAAGAAGTATATATTACTATGATCACGTACTGTTCTATGGTAGTCCAAAAACTTCAAACAGTTTTTACATACAGTTATATTGTTATACTATAAAAAAATATTATGTACCAGTTGCGGTACATTAATGTGAGCATCATATAGTGCTATACAACAGATGCGTATTCGAATGATGATTCCTGAAATGTACCACTTAATCACAATATAAAACCAAACATTTGATATACTGTTTTTTGTTTGTTGTTACATTATGCAAAATGATATGTTATAATTTTTTTTTTATAAAACTTAGATATGGGTTCAAATGTTACTAAAGTGCATGGAAAGTCTCTGGTTTATATATAAAAATATATATATAAATTTAAACATATCATTCCATAGGAAACATCAGAATTGAAAAAGATTTAGATAAATTAATAAGTAGGTAACTATATTTTTTTGGTAAGATTATGGAAAATGTTGAAAAATAGGAAACGTTGTACTATTAACTCATTGTGTAAATTGAGAGAAACCGAATCGGTGCATCAGATCTGATTTCCAAACCTTAACTTCATAATCTTTTAATTTTTCTCTGAGATCTTAGGAGCAGTTTAATTACCAAAGATTATACTTTTTGTTCAATTGACCTATCTTCTTAGGTTCTAGTATACTAGATTTATCAAAAAACTTTGATGTATGATTTCCATTGCACTTTCAATTTAAGTATACCTATCTTAAAATAGAATGGGAATATCAAACCACATTACTCTGAGTATATATGTGAAGTTAAAAGTAAACAAATAATAGTTTGAATGTATCGGAAAAAATATTGATTGGCAAACTCACAAATACAGCAAGATGCGTGCGTAGACGGATTCTTTTTGTGATTTACGTAAACAAGATAGTCTCTTTTTGATTACGCACATGTAAATCATAACCATGCATTTACGAAGATCTTAACTTTAATAATCGGTAAACGCTTACTCATACAATAGCGAACTGCGTTATCAACTTGTATTTTCACTGTTTGATTCCACAATCATAATGACTTTGTTCATTATTTTATTAAATATTTGTCACACTTACAATTAATTATCATGTGAACACCGTATTCATTGTCTTGAAACGTTTACTCATATTTTAGCGTAGAAAAGTTCCTGATGTGTTTATGTGTGTATCGTTCATAATAAAACAATATTTAATTCTATAGTTCACTTGTTTATTATTTTTTTAAACATTATTTTCTTCACACCATTTGTTTAGGAAACAAACATTTTTCAAAGCACATAATATTATTATGATGCAAACAGCTAACAATATCGGGTGAATACTGATACTTCGCATACAATGACATTAAACTTGAACAATTTCTGTCTTCTAAATCATGAATATTATTATTTTTTACATACTTTTTAACCAAACAACCTTTTCACATCATTTAGTAAGTATACGTAATTAAGGGTTTAAAATTTTGTTTATAATATAATTCATATAAGGTATAAATCCTCGATTCCAATAAATCCCTCTATTTTTTTCTACCCAAGGTACATGTATTCTTTCTTTCTTTGTTAAGTTATAAAATGGGGATGGTGGTTTTATAAGCATTACGAATACTCTTCTATTTGACAGAACTGCTATTCCTTGGGGAATAAACTTATTCAGTTCGCTTTTGAATCCTTGAACATCTACTTTAGCATTCATGATTGTTTTCAGATTTATAAGGATCGTTTATAATCAGGCAGGAGAAGTTTTATTAGTCGATAATTCTTCTGAGCATTCAATTTCTATCTTCAATGGGCCCAGTTTTTTTTGCAATAGTTATAGTAAATGGATATTCAAAATGAATCATGTTAAATGTGTACTCTCTATTAAAGTAGGTAACAAAATGAATAAATACTTTCAATGTGTAATTTGTTTAACGAGTAACTAAAACAATTAACAAAAATAACTTAAATAATACAAAAACAGTTTTACAATCAATTAAGAATTGGGTATTATAATGTATTGTTTGGTATCATTGTAAGACAAACAAATGTTTTTTATCTTTTGAGTAAATATCAGCTCTATGAATGGAAAACTATACATTTTAGTTAGCTCTATTATTTTAGTAAACAAACAAGTTTTATAACAATTATCTAATTTTAATTTTCTAGTTAGAGGTTTGTTCGCACCTTTGGTTTTATTTTAGTAATAGTTTTATTGTTTACTTGCATGGCATATATTTTTGAACGGTAGGTAAGCCAACTTCAGAAAAAACCTTATAAGATATTTTATAAAAGCAAATTCATCAAAGTCTGTCAATAACTCAATTTTATTTAAAAAAACAACTCCACTAGATGAATTCAAACAGAACCAAAAGCAGTTTCGACCATAGTTACAATTGGTAAGTTACAATGAGAACGAAACACATATTTTTTACGAGTCTTACTTTTATAATTATTGGATAAATACCCTGTTTTAAACGGAGATGTTGCAAGTTGAACCCATTACCATCTCACTTTCATCGACAGTTGAAGCCTCTTGATCTCCTCTAGAAGTAGAATGGTTCATCAATAAATTGTCTCTTCTCATTGTTTTCAATGAAATTATCAGCTCGCCGTTTTGTTCCCACAGTATATTGTACGTTAACGACATTTTAACTGTCTTCTACTTATACAAATAAGTATCTGCATTGAGAATAATTAAGCCAATAATAAGTAACATCTCGCACCACTTAATAATGTTTTTGTTGTTAATGAGGTTGTTTTTGTTCTTGACTACTGCTCAAGAGACAACCAAGTACCAACCAACATGGATTTATTATTTTGATTCAATCTATATGTTTAAATGTATATGTCTTGCAGTCAGATCATGATGATGCCATTTCTTTTGTTACGTTAAATAAATTATCTGTCGAGTTTGTTGGTGGTGATTAGTCTTTGGTTTGTTGCCCCCCATGACCACGGCAGCTGCAAAGGTGTCGAAACGTCGGGAAAATCAAAAATCAACCAAATAACAACTAATTGCTAAAGTACTTTCAATAAAACTGCACTAGTATCCGTTAAAAAAGTGTTTTATTTCATGTCTAGTGTACGCGTAAGCTTGAGAAAAGAATACAATTAAAGCTTGTTTTTATTTTTTGCATTCATTTTTGTGTCTCAAATAAATGTTATCCTGGGAACTAAATTAGTGAAAGTAGTTGATAATGGTTTCGTGTTGTAATGGAATGACAAATATTTAATAAATTACATTAATGGACAAAGTAATTATGATTGCGGAATAAAAAATAGTTAAAGTAGTTGATAAAGCATTTCGATATTAAATAGGTAAACATTTAAGACAAAGAGATGGTATTAAAAAAGGTTTACGTGGTTTAACTTGATTGAAATGCAGCGAAGAGAAAAATCTAATATATAAACTACAAACCTATTACGGTAAACCGCGACAAACAATTGATTTTCTATTGTGTCTGGGAACCGAGGGCAGTAAACGTGTTAATACCTGCGTTTAAACAATACCCTTTAGAAAGCCTTTGAAAACCAAATGTCTGACAAACAATAGATAGGGTGCGAATCTGGCAGAGCGGCCAAAAGCAGCCCTCGCGGCGGTGGTCCAGAACCGGCGAATACCTACTATAATTCAAAGATCATTCCGATTTCATACTTCAGTACCATATTAAGCATACATAATGGATACTCTTCTTACCACAACAAATATTTCAAAAGATAATAATAGTACCCAAACAAACGCATATAATGAACAGCCTAACACTAGGTATTCAGCGGTTACAAAAACTCCCTCACCCACATATGAACGACGCAAAGTCACCAAGCCACGGGTAATGGAGCAGCTATCTCAATCTGAATATTGCGAATCAACATCATCAGATCCTGATAATGAAGAGACGTTAGAATCAAAATGTTGTTGTGGACCATTTCTATGTATAATTAATATAAGAAAGTAAATAAAAATATTAGAATTATCAAACCACAGTTTTATTTATTCATAGGTATTTCATTACTTAAAATTGTTATTTATTCAACAATTATATCGATTTATAAAAATTTGACTGAGTTTCATAGTAAACCTAAAAATATCATTTGACTCTATTGTTAACTTCATCATTAACGATCGCAGCGCCGGTACATTGTTTAACATCATTAGCCGACTGTCCCCCACCCGACCCACCTCAGCGCTACGTCACACCGGGTGACGTCAGAAATCCAGAACCGGCGCAAACACACTACTATTGCCGTCGAAAACGTAACGTGTTAATAAAAACATTGAGCCGACTATATTTACATATCAGTACCCTTAGCACGAACAGCTATCGAGAAAAATAACGCGCGTAAAATTACTCGATAGAGAATTCTATATGGAAAATTTAATTTCGCTATTCGGCGATAGATGGCGCTGTATTAATTTTTCATACAAAATTGCACTATCGAATGATTTTACGCGCGTTATTTTTTTCGATAGCTGTTCGTGCTACGGGTACAGACAAACGAAACAAAAGATAACGCAAACCCAGTGTCGGCAAAACATAGTTTCAAACGTTTTGTTACAAAGACCCAAGAGCCAAGCTGTAGAATGAGTGCTAGTCGGATGGAATATCGTGTTCGATTAAGGCTCCCTTACGCGAAATCATTTGTCTCTGTCTTTTTCTTTACGTGTAAAGAGTATGAAAAATAACCTCACTTCTGCACTTTTTCGATGTTTTTCGTTGTTTTTTCATCATTATCTTTAGCACAATTATCTTTCTTGAAAAAAAGTTATTGGAGCAACTGCACAGTACGTTAAAGTGTATTTTGATGTAGAATTCAATACGTTTCCGTTATTATTTACACCAAAGATATGGCCCGCGACAAGCGCTTTCGGTGATATTCAGATTTTTTTCTACAACCATCTGTTAAGGTTATACACAATTTTATGATTGTAGCAACTAGATAAACTCTTTAGCTTGTCGTATGATTTTTTTGGTGGCTACAAGTTTACGTTTTCTTTATAAAAAAATGGCGCGCGCAAACCATGTTTTCCTATTACCGCCCCTTAATCTGTGCAAAGACCCGAGTGTTACCAGGAATAATTATCGTCGATGCTTTAGCCCCAATGCGTAACTCCAGCTTCACTGCATCCGTTCCAATACTTGTTAAGTAGAGGCTAGAGCTCTCATAAATCCACAGTATGTATCGGTGAACTAGTACATTGCAGGCGTCTGGCATGCAACCACATAAATAATTAAGATACATAACGGGTGTAACAAGACCCTCAACGAAGCTGAAGTCCACGCATTCCGCCCATCATCAGGATCATTTTTGTTTTTTAGACTATACCTGGGAAACCAATAGCTACGAAGTTATTGAAGGTCAAAGTCAAAAAAATTTTTTTTTATGAAATCTTATTTTATTCGTTATTTCCTTATTTTTGTCCAAAGAAACATTATCCAATTTTTTTGTATTTCGTAACAAACAATGGCTTCAAAACGTCATCTCTTAATGTATCTCATGAGCACGCACATAAACGTGGCCTTTCAACTCGGCCGCACGCAGCTGTGTAGCATACACTCGCAGGCGCGGTCTATTGTACACGGTACATTGCGTGGTAATGTACGCAATGCTTTTTTTACACCAAAAATTAAAATCGTTTCCCAGCAATAATTTTGGACAGAAATGGTCCTGATGATGGGCAGAATACGTAGACCTCGGCTTCGGTGAGGGTCTTGTTACACCCGTTATTCATACTAGGGAATGCAAAACCGAAATGAAATGAAAACCGTTTTTTTTTCGGTTTTGAATCCAAAACCGGTTAAAACCAGTTTTTAACCGGTTTTCGAGAAAATATTGGAAAATGTGCAATACTGCATTTTTATTGATTTAGTTAACATCTTTACAATTTTTAGAGTATCCCTATTCACAGTTTATCAAAAAAATGCACAGTTATCAAGAAAATTACCATTTAACACAATTTTTTGTGACGCCAATCGATCCTGCTTACAAATAATCAAAAATTTCTATGGTATGGGACCAACCCAGGTTTGAGACTAAAAAGTCAGACATCTCAATAAACTTTTTCCCATATATTTCGTAGGAAATCATTGCAGGTCCTAGTAGCCCCAGTCGTAGGAGGTAAAAATATGAAGAATACGGCTATCCATGAACCAAAGATTTCCTTCGGTAGGATTGATCCTTGGGTTCCTAAGATGGGTTTACGAAGTGGAGCCACCTGGATTTTTCAAGCAGGTGGGGGGGAGGGGGGAATTCTGCCTTAACGAAGTCCGAGGTTAATAACTGCCTAAGTTTGGATACTAAGCCAAGTTTGGTATCATTTTCGGATAAATCAATGACGTAGAATTCATTTCTAGTATGAAAAAATGCAATTTATTAAGAAGTTTTCTAAACATTACACAATAACCAATATTTTCAACTACAATTTTTTTACTTATGTCACCGTAAACATTAAACTGATATTCTTATTTGCAAACAAAAAATACGTTAACAAAGCTTATAGAATGAAGACTTGAAAAAATATAACTTACAAATTTCCTTATTAACAATAAATAGCGAAAAAAAAGTTTCACTATGTTTTCACTGATGAAAGATTGACTATTTTTAGATTTTAAGCGTAAATTAATATACTTGCATGTGTTTTCGTTTATTGCTTTATTGGTTTACTTTTGCAAACTTTTTTCTTATTATATCGATAGAATAATATTTTTGTCTGTCTTTAAATCACGTACTTTCGTGTTTGTATCATGTTTAAAGAAAAAACATTTATGGAATCTTCTACACTTATACATATCTCTAAGTGCTTGCAGTACATCACACACTCACATAAACACACTTAATTGTACCCATAGAGATACATATACTATATATTTTATACATACACAATCACACATATACACACTGTTTACTCTAACGTTTATCAAAACAACACAATCGTACACTAAAACACAAAGGCTTCAACTTAGTAATAACTCAATTTGTTTTAAAAAACTCAATTTATTTATCATCATAAATAATCACTCTCATTCCACTATTTATGGATTTCTTCTTATTATGGAAACACCGAACGTAGTAACATTGATGTATTTAGGATGTACCACTCTAGAACCGACTTGCTTAAATGTGTTCTTTCAAGGTAATGGGTGACACAATTAATACCATTAATGAAATAGACGCACTGGAAGTAGCTCGTTCTTTTAAATGCGATGTCATGCAACTTAAAAATCATATTCATGTTAAGAAAAACGATTTTACCATGGTTTCTCAAAATATCAGAAGCATCTATAAGAATTTTGATGATTTCTTGATAACCTTATCCGGCCTTGCATTGGATACGGATGTGATTGTTTTAACTGAATGCAGAATTGACTACAATAAACCTATACCACAATTACCGAACTATCAGTCATACCTCACAAGACATAAAACAAATCAGAACGACGGTGTGGTAATTTACGTAAAAAGTACTTTGAAGCACAAAGTAAGTGAAGTAAAGCTTTTCCAAGCATCTTGTCTCCAACTTGATATTTTAAATAACACAATACTTTGTATTTATCGCTCTCCTTCCTACGCTAACGCGGATGATTTTATTAATTCACTGAGTACTCATCTAGATACACTTAATTCCGCCAAAAGCATTATAATTACGGGTGACATCAACATTAACATTACACTTAAATCTGTAGAACCACCACAAGAACAAAAAAACCGGATTAATTACATGAATATGCTGTCACTCTATGGCATACTCTCTGGTCATACAATACCTACTAGAGAAAAGAACTGCTTGGACCACGTTATGCTGAAAATAAATAAAACAAAATTTCAGGCCTCAATAGCTGTATTAGAGACTAGCACGACGGACCATTTCACGACATTTCTTGCTCTATCAAAATATAAAAACCATTTTCCAGCGAGTAAAATTAGTAAAACTATTAACTTTGAATCCGCCTTATTGGAGCTAAAAAATAAAAATCTTGCGGAATTACTGTATTGCGATAATCCCCACTCAGTGATTGATGGTTTAATATCTAAATTAATGGAAACTATCAAAGAAAACACCGTGACTAAGACTATTCCGAAGAAATGTCGTATTCTTAAGCCATGGATCACATCCGGAATTTTACGATGTATTCATAACCGTAACAAATTACAACTCAAGGTCAAAAAGGAACCATTTAATGAGGTTAACAAAATAACATATATTAGATATAGAAATTACTGCAATAATCTTATAAAGAAAATTAAAAGGCAGTATGAAAGGGAAGTTTTGGCTAAGTCTGTTAAAAATAATAAATTATTGTGGAAGAATATTAAGAATATCACTTATACTAGCAAAAACAAATGTAATAACACAGATTTACTTAACATCAAACCATCTCCAACAGCCTCTGCTGATTTTGTCAATGACTACTTTGCTAACATCGGTAAACAGCTGGCTCAAAAAATACAACCTAATTTGGACGATTATAATACCTATATCCGAAATTTACCTCGCCACGCTAATTCTTTTGTCCTGCTAGAGACAGATCATGATGAGGTTAATCGCGTACTAATGTCATTAAAATCAAATAGTGCACCAGGCTGGGATATTATTCCTACCAGCTTTTTAAAATATGCTAGATTAGAAATTGTACCTATCATCACTCATATTGCAAATCTCTGTATTAATCAGGGAGTTTTCCCATCCTCACTGAAACAAGCAATCGTAACTCCAGTGTACAAGGCTGGTGAAAGAGACAGTGTTAATAATTATAGACCAATCTCGGTATTACCGGCCATATCTAAAATAATAGAAAAAATACTGAATTCTAGGCTTCTCGACTACCTAAGTAAATATGATGTGTTATCCCCTTCTCAGTTTGGCTTTAGACAAGGTAGATCAACTGAAGATGCAGTTTTGGCACTAAGTTCATTGATAACTGAGCAACTTGACAAACATAATAAATGTGTCTCAGTCTTTCTAGATTTAAAAAATGCATTTGACACTGTCTCTGTCCCCATTCTTGTACAAAAACTGGAAGCGATTGGTATACGGGGGTCTTCCCTCGAACTTTTCAAAGATTATTTGTCTAACAGGAGGCAACGGGTTAAATTAGATTCCTACTTAAGTGAAGAGTCAGTGGTGTCGTACGGTGTGCCACAGGGAAGTGTACTTGGACCCACACTATTCCTTATATACATAAATGACATCTGTGGTTTACATCTTAATAATGCAAAAATTTTCTCTTACGCCGATGACACTGCTGTTGTCTTTACCGGAGATACTTGGGATGATGTTAGGTATAGAACTGAGTGTGGGTTGGGACAGATAAATAAGTGGTTATGTAATAATCTTCTTACATTAAATACCGCTAAAACAAATTATATTTGTTTTAGTATTTATAACAATAACCAACCTAACAACGAATTTAACATTAAAATACATAACTGCAACCGAACTTCAAATAGCGTAACATGTGACTGTCCAATTATTAATAAGGTTGAACAAACGAAATATCTTGGTGTTTTTGTGGATCAGCGGTTGTCTTGGTATCCTCACTTAGAACATGTTATCAGCAGAATCAGAAAGCTTACTTGGATATTTAAGACACTTAGGTATGTGGTACCGAGAACGGCTGATGACTCGCAGAACTCGGATAAGGATCTCCTCAGAGACATATATGTATCGTTGGTTCAGTCTATCCTGATATACTGCATTCCTGTGTGGGGCGGTGCAGCTAAAACTCGTTTTTTGGATATAGAACGGGCACAGCGAAATTTAATTAAAGTCATGCATTTTAAAAAAAGGCGTTTTCAACGGATCGCCTTTATGAAATTAGTAAGTTACACTCTGTTAGAAAGCTTTACATCATACAATCAATTTTAAGGAAACATAAATCACTACCATATAATCCGGACATCAAGAACAAAAGAATAAAACGTATGGTTGTGGATGTTCCGAGAACAAATACTGTATTTGCTTCTAGGGAATATAATCGGCGTTCGATACATCTTTACAACACAATAAACAAGGAAATAGATATATATAGTAAGCAATACTGTGAGTGCAAAAGGTTAGTCACTGAATGGCTAGAATCAAAAAATTATGATGATATTGAGGCTTTACTAAACTGATTATTTTCTTAAATTACACAAACTAAACAAACACATAAACTCATACACACACAGGCATACACACACTCACACAGACACACACACACACACACACACACACACACACACACACACACAAGCGCGCGCGCAAGCTTTCTATATAGTGGTTTATAATATATTATAATATAATTAAGGTAGTAAAAGTAAATAATAATAATACTTGTAAATTAGTTCCTAATACCTAATATTTAATGAGTTTTTATAATTCTATATTTTAAGTTTTTAGGATAACCCTGTTTGATAGAAGAGCGGTGCCTTCTGATACAGGCCAAATGAGGCTTAAAAGTTGGCATCGGTCCTTACTATTTATAAAAATGTATTTCGTTAAAGCCAAATAAACTATTTTATTTTATTTTTTAACCGACTTCAAAAATTTGAAAAGGAGGAGGTTATCTTTTCGTCGCGTATATTTTTTTTTTATATATAATCGGTGTACATACGTACACCGATTACTCAAAGACGGCTGAACCGATTGAAATGATTTAAACGTTATAACATGAGGTTTGTTCCCAAGTTGGTCCCATTTTTTGAAATTTTGAAATCGGTTCAGTAGTTTTCAAGTAATCTTGAAAATACTGTCGTTTTCGTAACCATTTTATATGAATTCAGACGGATTTTCAACCATTACTTTTTTGTTTATGAACCGATTTAGATGATTCTTTTTTTATTTGAAAGAAGACACCTTAAAGATGATACCATATTAATTTCATTGGTATTGGACGTTGGATTTTGAAGATACACGAGGGAACTCCTCAAAATCAAATAGGAATTGTACAGTGATTGAAATATTGGTAGGTTTATGTTATGACAATCAAAAACAAGTTAACCTTTTGTCAAGGACGTTCTGGACTAGAGTTGAACTGCGAAGGCCCAACGGAACTCGTGGAAATTGAGTTACTCGGGGTATACCATTGAAAAATGTGAAACATTATAACGTTTTATTTTATAAAATCATCGCTTACATACCTACCACAAAAAAGTTTAAAATAAAAAACGTTTAAAAAAAGGAAAACCTCCTTCAAAAATCATAAAAAACAGATCTATAAAAAGCAAGAAATAATGTTCAAATCGATTAATTAAAACACGTCTATTGAAGTCGGGTGGGGCTTTTAGAATATAAACAATACAATAAGTAAAAAAATACTAACAGCTCCACCCGACTTCAATAGACGTGTTTTAATTAATCGATTTGAACATTATTTCTTGCTTTTTATAGAGCTGTTTTTTATGATTTTTGAAGGAGGTTTTCCTTTTTTTTAAAAGTTTTTATTACAACAATATGGGTATCAAATGAAAGGTGATAAATAGCCAATTCCAAATATATAAACATTATAACACTTTTATGTAACTGTTTTGAAATAAACTTAAAAAGTATAACGCAGAATTAAAAAATATCAGTAAATTATTAGAAAAACAAAAATGCCACTCAATATGGACAACAAAAGGCAACTATCACAAGCGCGCATCTAACTATGATTTTTTCAGCTGTTGTTAGGTACCTTGAGAGTAATTTTACCCAAGTTTTAACCCTTGGAAACTCTGTACTGCTGGAAAAACTTGGCACTTGTTTCAGTATTTTCGATAAAACTACCTTAAGGAAGCGTTTTTCAGATATCTTTGCACTATACTTTTATAAAGCTAACTAAATTTGTTACAATTTGAGCCTATCACAAACAAGTTTCGAATTGATATTTAAAATTTTAATATTTAATAAAAATAATAACTTCCTTACAACGGTAACGAAGTTATTTTTTTTAATTAGCCAAAACAAGAATATTTCCTTTTATTATTATTTTAAAAATAAAAGGATAATAGAGCTCTTACGAGGTATTTTTCTTTTTCAAATATTCCAATTTGTGTATTTAATGGCAATTTTTTTCTTTAATCAAGCGAGTATTTTATTATTGTTTTTATTTTTTTTAAATAGTTTAACAATTGAATCGTATAAATATGAATCCAAAAATGAATTCGACACCCTAAATTCATACGAATATGATATCAAACTGGGCATAGCAGCTTAACTAATACATCTATCGAGATTGGCCTGAAAGCCAAAACTTCAAAAAATTTACTACAAAAATCATGGTGGCTCCACTTCTTATATCCATCCTAGGGTCCTAAGGACCAATCCTACCAAAGGAAATCTCTGGTTCACAAAACGCCGTATTTTTCACCCTACTGACACCACTATAGGAAATAATTTGTGTAACTAAAATACAAAAAATATAGCAAAGGGCAAATGATCACGTCGACGTAATAAGCTTCTAGCTATCAAGTCTTAACGTACTAAAGAGCTCATTGTTTTTACAATACATAGAAATATTCGGCAGATTGAACAACAGCGCTTGGTCTCGTGTATTCTGCAGCAGAATACTGTGCGCCTGTATGGTGCGGAAGTAAACACGTGCACAAAGTAGATACGAGACTGAATGATGCAATGAGGCACATTTCAGGCACTATCAAATCCACACCGACTCACTGGCTGCCTGTTTTGAGTCACATTGCTCCAACCCACCTTTTTTTTTTTTTTTTTTTTTTTTTTTGCCGGAGAAAATGCATTTGCGCATCCCCCCCTGCAGGTGAGCAGGGGTTCGAAATGTGGGGCTCGCCAGGAGGGGACCGCAACATACAGCGTTGCGGCCCCCTCCATGACCGCCTCCCGTGATCCCACCCAGCCAGAAGGCTCGGCGGGATCCCGGGAGGGGGGAATACCCACTAAAAACTCCGGCACTTGCCCTCTCGCCGCCGGTCGGCCCTGAGGGACCCTTGTAGGAATCTGCCTCGTTAGACCCGGCGGTCGGCCCGGCAGTCCGGGCCTCTTCGCGGTTGGGAGATGGCCGAGCAAGTTTAGCCATCTCCCCAAACGGTTGGGACCGTGCAAGGCAGGCGATGGGTCACCCCCCACCGCCCGCTTGGCCCCATTTAGGGGGCAATGAGGTGCGCGTAGCGACGCCTCCTTACCCCCGTCCGTCTGCGGCGGAGAAGAGCCGCATGAGCATCCTCTTCGCGGACTCTCTCCGCCATCTCCTTCTGGAGGATGATATTCTCACAGAAGGAGACTACCGCTTGCCATGATCTCTCACTGCTCAGCATCGCAATGATGACGCTGGGCAGCGAGAGATCCCCTCCCACTGCCCCCACGAGATCCCGACGCTGCTCCGACCACGCAGAACACGCCTCTAGCGTGTGTTGCGCAGTGTCCAGCACAGCGTCGCACTCGTGACACTTTGGAGACTCCTCTCTCTGTATCCGGCACAGGTACTTACCAAAGCATCCGTGCCCGGTAAGCACCTGTGTCAGCCTATACGTCAAAGACCCGTGGGCCCTCTCCTTCCACTCTTTAAGGACAGGGCGGATGGCCTCCACCGTCCTATGACCTGCTATTGGGGTCTCAAGTTGGTGCCCCCATTCCTCCAAACATCTCTCTTCCGCAACACGCCGAACGTTCTGCCGCTCTTCTGGGGCAAGGCGATCTCCTCTTGCCCTTTCCTCCTTACGCTGCCAATACACCTCCGAAAGAACCTGGGCTTCTAGTTCCCATGGAGGCGTACCGGCAAGCGCGCATGCCGCAGACCATGATACGGTGCGGTAGCCCCTAATCATCCGTGAGGCCACTATTCTTTGTGGGCGCCGCAATGCAGCCCTGTTTTCGGCATTTAGGGCGTCTGCCCATACGGGGGCCCCATACAGGGCCATACTGCGTATGACCCCCGCGTACAGACGCCGACAACTCTTGTTTGGCCCTCCAACATTAGGCAGTAATCTGCCGAGGGCTGCCGCTGCCTTCACTAATCTGGGAGCCAGTTGCTGGAAGTGGGTTTTGAAATTCCACCGACTGTCCAGCACTAGCCCCAGGTATTTCATGGTCGGACGGAGGGGGACAACTACTCCATCCAGAACCATGTCTTCGCCCGGCGGCGGGCCTTGCCTCGGCCCATGGAATACCATGCCCTGTGTCTTGGCCACCGCTACTTCTAAGCCCAATCTTCTTATACGGGCAATCACCCCTTCCGCACCGATTTTGGCCAGGCGCTTCGCGTCTGCGAAATCTCTACCCCGAGCAGTGACTAGAGTGTCATCTGCATAGCAGGTGACACTGACTCGGGGGAGAAGGACGCCACGAAGCACCCAGTCATAACCTAGGTTCCACAAGAGCGGACCCAACACCGACCCCTGTGGAACACCGCATTCCATCCGCCGGACCTTCATTTCACCATCTGAGGCCAGGAAAACAACCTCTCTTTCCTGTAGGTAGTTCTGTATTATCTCCGCCAGATAGGGAGGGACACCATGGTGTCTAAGCGCGTCCCTTATGACACTATAGGGGAGAGAGTTAAAGGCGTTCTTTATGTCTAAAGATACCGCTACGACTATCTCCCCTTTTGTAACCGCTGCTCGACACGACTCCTTCAAAGACATGATGGCGTCTATAGTAGACCTCTGCCTCCTAAATCCAAACTGCCTGTCCGATAAGTTCGGACCCTCCGCATCCAGGTGTTGGACGACTCGATCAGCGATCAGTCTCTCAAGCATTTTACCGAGTTCATCCAAGAGGACCACTGGTCGGTACGCATTCGGAGAGTCTGGAGGTCTATCACCCTTTCTCAGGAGGCAGAGTCTACCACTCTTCCACGCCTTCGGGAATTGCCCTGTGCGGAGGCAGGCATTAAAGAGCGCCCTAATTTGTTCGTCCAGGTGTTCTAGAGCAATGGGTAGTATCCGCCCAGGGATCCCATCCGGGCCAGGCGCCTTCCTCTTATTTCGGAGGCGATCTATGACGCCCTTCATTTCTGCATCAGTTATGGGAGTGAACTCCTGCACCGGGTTCGAAGCCTGGGGCGCGTGGCCTACCAAAGTGGGCACCTGTGGAGGCGTGGCAGGGAAGAGACCATCTACTACATTTGTTAGGAGTCCCAAATCCATCGACTCGGTGGGCGGCGCCTGGTTACGGAGTTTACTCCTAATCATCCTGTACGGACGCCCCCACGGATCCGCCTCCAAGCTCTCTAGGTACTCCTCCCATGCCGCAGTCTTTGCCCTACAAATGCCCTTTGACAAGGCTTGCTTTGCCTCGCTGAAGGCTTGGCGGAGTCGAGATTCCTCCCCCGGTTGGCGATTTCGCCTGCGCCGACAACGTTGCAAGGCTCTTCTGGCCCGCAGGCAAGTGATTCGGAGGGACGAAACCTCCTCATTCCACCAGTACACCCGGTTTCTGCGTGGAAGACCTTTGACCCTCGGCATGGAGGCATCACACACCTTCGTCAGAGAGGTTGTCAGTTGTGCAGCGAGATCATCGACGCTTGCATCCTGTACCTGACTGCCTTGGAGATTCCAGGCCTCCACCAAGGCCGCCTCCTGCGCCAGTTCGCGGTTGAGCTTTGTGTAAGCCCAGCGAGGGAAACAACGTTGCGACGCCCCGGGAGGAAGGGGGCGGTTCCCGTCAGTGGACATCCCGACCTTAAAATGGATATAGTCGTGGTCCGACATCGACAGAAGGTCCTTCATCACGTGCCAATCCTGGACCCGTGCCGCCAAAGCGGGGGTCGCAAACGTCAGGTCGACAATGGACCCACCGTCCCCCCTTACAAACGTAAATTCACGACCCCGGTTACAGAGCACGAGCCCCGCCGTCACCGCCCAATTCAGGACCGCCACTCCCTTTGGGGCGTCCCTGCGCTCGCCCCAAGCAGTGTGGTGGGCGTTAAAATCGCCCAACACCAGCAGTTGTGCTGGCGTAAGACGACCCACCACACCACTCAACACATTGAGCCACAGCCGCAGCTCAGAAACGCTCCGGTTGGGGGAGAAATAGACACCCACGAGTGTTAATTCTCCCCAGGAGGCCGCCACATAGCCCGGTCCTCTCTCTACAACCGAGAGTGGAGGGGAGTAGGCGGCAGAAAACGGGGCCATTATGACGACGGTATTCGCCGTATCACCTGCCCAATTAGGGCGCTGGGGGACGAAATATGGGTCCGCCACTACCACCAAGTTGATATTCAACTCCGCTACATGCTGCAGGAGGAGATCCTGCGCAGCCGCGGAGTGATTTAAATTCCCTTGGAGGATGTTGAGGTGTCTGGGCATTATGTTGACATATGACCATCCTCAACATCTCTCCGGGCCGTTGCTTCTGCCGTCTGGCGTAGAGGTGCCCCACTTCTTATCGATAGTTTCGCTCTAACCACTGGGGGGTGGCATTTTCTCCCACCCATAAAATGGTTGGCCGGGAGCTTAGCCGCTTTGCACACGGCACAGTTTAGCTCCATAGAGCATTCTGCAGCCTTGTGGCCCTTCCTCCCACACCGGAAGCAAGTGTCAGTATGATCGACCTCACAGGAACACAACTGTCTTGTGTGCCCCGTGATCATGCACTTGAAGCACCGGAGCGGGAGCGGATCCAGTGCACGAATCAGTACTGAGACCCAACCAACCTTGAGACGGCCTGAATCGGCCAGCACCTTCGCTGCACCGACAGGGCACTTTATTAGTGCTGAACCCAGTCCTCCTGGGCCCACACGGATAGGACCAACTCGAATCTGGTCAGTCTGACAACCACCCTGATCTGCCACCGCAGCACGGAGTTCATCGGCATCCACAGAATCATCTAACCCGGAGACTCGCATGTCCGCAATCTTCACGGGTCTCGAGATTTTTACTGAGTCTCCCAGAGTCTCCTTTAACTTCTCCGCGAGGCGGTCTGCTTTTTCCTCACTGGCAGTGCCGGGGACTTCAAAAACTCGGGTGCCGGTAGCTGAGACCTTTATTTTAAGCTCCTCAATTCCGAGCTCCTTAATTTTTATTTCCTTCTTTGCCTTTGAAATGGCCACAGCATATGTCGCCCCCTTCTTTGCCTGTTCCGGAAGAATAGTCATCACTACGGCCGATGACTTAGGGGGATTCAGCTTCGGCTTCTTCGGAGCCACCGATTTAGAGGGCTGAGAGTTCTTCGTCTTTTTGTCGGCTGAAGTGGATGGTCCTGCAGGCGCAACTGGTTTTATCGGACGTCCATTTCTGCCCACCTCAGTCCATTGATTGTCCTTTAATTTATCCGAATACGACGGTCGCGGATCCTGGGGCTCCCCACAGTAGGGACCAGGCATCACATCGGGCTTCTGCTGAGATGCCAAAATCGCGGATGCGTTTTCCTTCCTCTCTCCTCCTCCTCTCTCCTTCCTCTTATCTGCCGCCAGCGGTGGACGGTAGCTGGGCGCTGGAGGCAAACGTTGCTCGATACCGGCAATCCTCGCATTAAGCATGTTGCCAAACATGTTAGCGAGCGACTTTTCGAGGACCCCCACCCACTCCGGTAGCTCAAAATCAGAAAGTGTCTGTGAATGCCTCGGGGCCGGTTCCGGCTCCGCATGTTGGCACAGTGGAATCTCCTTATCCGAGCGCCTACGCTGGGCGTCCATCGCGCAGCGCTCTTCAAACTGACGTCTTAGAGCCGCGATTTCTGACTTCAGGCTTGAAACCTCCTCCTGCAGCCTCTTATTGTTTGCCTGAAGGCGTCGAGTCTCCTCTGTGGTTGAGTGGCCAATAATCTCTTTGACCACCTCCTTAATTTTATTCCCGGCTTCGGAAAGTTCCTTCTTATACTCCTTCTTTAAATTTCCCGATTTGGCCACCACTTCGACAATTCTCTCGGTTTGCCTTTCTATTTCCTCCTTCATCGCAAAAGAGTGCCTCTCAGATACACAAGACTTAAGAGATTCCATGGATGAGGTCCTGCTTTCTATCCTATCCAAAACTGCTCGGGGAGCTATAGGTGGACCCATTTGTCCCAGTTGGGTCTCTTGGGCACCTTTTCCTTTACCCTTTCCTTTTCCTTTCTTCTGTTTTATTTCCTCCCTCTTTTTTGCTTTTTCCTCTCTTTGAGATTCTTTTCTTATCATCTCCTCGTGCTCATATTCTTCACGAGCCTCCTGCGTATTCTTTTTGCGCATGGCACTGTGTCCGACATAATTTCCAGAGGCACGTCCCCTATTCCCATTGCCTAAGGAGTTCGCCTTCTGGTAAGCCGCATGTGGCTGATCTCCCTCATCTGAATATCCCAGTTCCTCCAGCGTCCCCTTACTTGGACGTTTTCTCTGGGAGGATATATACTCCACCTCCTCACCACTAGAGTCTGCCTCCATCAGTTCACCGTATTCATCCACCATACTTATCACTTTATCCGACCAATCCGACACAGACTGGTCGGGTGATTTGTTTTTGGCGCAGTTTTTATCTGGACCCAGCGCTTTGTCCTCAGCAAAGACATGCTTCGCAGCAGCGGCCGAGCGTGTGATTGACCCAGCTCTGCTCCCACTACTCTCTCTCGACTGTGCACTGTTTTTGCCCGGACCCTGTGCTCTGTCCCTTGTTTCAACCAAAAGGCGATAGTTGCCCCCCCCAGAATACGAGGAGCAGCCAAGCACCGGAGTGCTCGGGAGGGATTCTCCAGCTGCGGGGCAGCTGGTACCCTCCTGGGGTAGTTTCTGTTCACTATTCGCCATTTCATTATTTTCCGACCTACCAACCACTATGTTTTGGTTTTTATAGTGGTTTCCATCCACGCAGCCCCCACATGAAGTGGCGGCCTCCGGCCCCGCACCACGTACGGGGTTACGGCGCTCCCGATACTACGTCCAAAAGGACCGCTGGGCTCCCAAAAGGCCCTCAACACTCCGACCCGCACCGCCGCTACTCGGAAACGTCCAAGACGCCGGCCGGGTCCCACCTCGCCAGACTATTAGCCACCACTGCAACTGCAGTGGCGCCCAGGGTGCACCACGTGGAGGTTGTCTGGCACGCACCCCCTCCAACCCACCTGCGAAGAAAACGCGCTCTCGCGAGGGAAGCTCAAAAGATATATGATCGACCTGATTTGCCAGTCCATCGAGAGTCCACTGAACCGCCACCGCAGTGACTTAAATCACGCCGACCAACAAGCGAAGCTGCCAGAAAGCTGAGGGCCGACAATCTCGTGCTGGAGCAATCCTGGAAGAACGAGTGGACGGAGGTGACTACCGGTCATCGCAACACCTTTCCAAACCCAACCCAAAAACCTAGAGGTTTCTCCCTACAGAGGCAACACTGGTGCTGCCTCAATAGAATCCGCACGGGACACGGCAGGTGTAACTTTATGAAACATAAGTGGGGATGGATAGAAAATCCGCTGTGAGACTGCGGCCTTGAGGATCAGACTACCCAACATATTGTGGAACGATGTCCAATGCGCCATTTCACAGGTGATCCACGGGAACTTTACGAGGACCTGACACCAGCAGCTATAGATTGGTTGCGTTACCTGGATGTGGACCTATAATAATAACCAACCTACAATTTAATTTATTACGCCATACGATTAAATAAATAAAATAGAAATATTATTTACAAAACGACATCAAGATCATTGCTCTGAAATGCATATTTCGAGAGTTATTGTTGTTTGAATGGGAGTTATGGCTGGCAAACGCACATCAGACACAATTCAAGCCATAAGAATCCTCATCGAAAAGGCAAAAACTAAAATAGCACAAACCTGCATTATGGTGTTTATAGAACTGGAAAAGGCGTTCGACCACGTGCCTCGTGATCTGATCTGGAAAGCCCTCCACGCGCATTTTGTCCCGGAGTCACACATCATATATCGACATGTCACAAATGTCTCAATCTCAACAAAAGTGGTCTGCCCTGCAGGCACGAGTGAAATCTTTGACTTGATGGTAGGGGTACATCAAGTGTCTACTCTGAGTTCACTTGTATTTAACGTCACAATGGATTATCTAACTAAAAAGTGTCAACAGGAGGTCTTCTCTATGCTGCCGACCGACGTGGCCCTCGTATCTAACAATGCTATAGATCTCTATCGTGATTTAAACGGCTGGGTGGAGTCGCTGGAAGAAAATGGCCTCAAAATCAGCCGAAAGAAAACGGAGCACATGTCTGTATTTTCGATAGCACATCACACCCCGATGACTTTAGCTTCTATGTGGGAAATGACCACCTACCAACAGTCAACCAGTTCAAATATAAGGGCTCCGTGCTAAGCTATGACGGAAAGATTGACAGCGACGTCCTCCATATAGCTCAAACGGGCTGGATAAAATGGCGACAGCTCACAAGCGTTATGTGCGATAGTCGAATGCCTCTTTAGATGCATAGCCATCTCATAGAGACCTTTGTAAAGGGACGAGTTTACAAAACAGCCATTAGACCTGCCATGCTGTTTGGATCCGAATGTTGGGCCACAAATAAACAACACTTAAACAAACTCCATACGTCAGAGAGGCGATGGTCAGCGGGCGTCACTATGCTGGACGAAATCAGAAACACATACATATTTACGGGGAAGTTTCAAGGTAGCACCTATAACAGAAAAACTGAAAGAGATGTCTACGGTGGTGGTACGGGCATGTAGAATGGCGCCCGACGATCACATGGTGAAAATAACCCTAAACATCCCAACGACGAAGCGTAGTTGCGATAGACCCCCTGCCACTTAGCTGAAGACGGTTCAGCGCGATATGAAAGAAACCGACATCGACCCCAACCTGGCACTCCGTGCACAGTGGAAGAGAAGGACAGGGAAGGCCGACCCCAAGTAAATGGAAAAAGGCCCAGCAAGATGATGATGATGAATAATAAATTTCCATATTTTATTTACTTACTCGCTATAAACACCTTCGACCCGTTCAGCCGCACAAGTAGGTCACTGAACTGAACTACTTGAAGCAGTCAATCAAAATTGGGCGGTGCATTTTCGTTTTGTATGTATTGCAAAGCATAAAACTTTAATCAGAAAAAACCGGAAAAAACGGTTTTTCGTTTAAAAAACCGGTTTTAATTTTGCTTGTGAAATGACCGAAAAATCGTTTTTTTCGGTTTCGGTGAAACCGGTTTGCATTCCCTAATTCATACATATTTAAAAAATACGTATTCTAAAAAGATACATCTTCATACATTAGATGCTGTATTAAACCATTAAATGATTTTAATATATAGCATCGAGGCATCGTCGATGTTTATTATCATATCGCATTCTGTTGCTGACGCGCGTTGGGCCTGGGACCCTATTTTTAAATCGCTCGGCTGGTGTCGAGCGCTCGTTTCTACTGATTTTCGTTCGTCAAATGTATGAGATGTCGAACGAAAATCAGTAGAAACGAGCGCTCGACGCCAGCCGAGCGATTCAAAAATAGGGCCCCAGGGCACGCCTACGCAGCGTGACGTGCACAGGCGTCCTTCAGTCTATTTTTGGTGATTCGCTCAGTTGTGTTTTTATCTTCTCTAATTCCTTCAGAGCCGTCTCTAGCCCATGTAGCGCCTGTGTGCAAAAATACCCTGGCGCCCTCTAGTAGGCGTGCGGTCAAAATGGAATACTTACAATTCTATTCAAATAGTGCAATTTAAAATGATGTCGGGAAGCGATGGGTACATGAGTAAAAATAATTTTTTACACTTTATAGTATTCTAATACAGCCGAGTTCGCAATGATTGTTGGCGTTTCATCAAAACAGGTGTCGGTGTCGGCCGGCACGCGCCTTTGATTCGACACTGCCCCAATCATTATAATCAATCTTTAATTATCGGTTTTAAGGCTGATTTCACGTTGAAATTGAAACAAAAGTTATTGTGTAGTGTCACTTCACAGTGTAAAAATCATACAGAGATGCAGGGCCGGATTTAAAAACTATGGACCCCTAGGCTCATTCTGTGGTGCGGGCCTCCCGTCTAGTAGTAAAATGCAGTTGTAGAGCGGTGTCAACGCGATTTTTTAGAGAAATGCCTGTCTATAGCATAAAGTTAATATACCTACGGAATAGAGGAACAAACATGAGCTGTCAATCGAAACCGAAATTGATTTACATTTGTGTGTGTATTTTTTTATGTATTAGTCTCAGTGATGTAATCTTGTCACTATTGATATAAATATCGATATCGATAGTATTAATTAACAGCCATAGATTCAAAATAAATGGGATATAATTTTGCACGGGTGTCCTAAAATTACGATTCTGATATGAATTATGACTATTAGAAAAAGTTTAGGAGATATTTAAAATCATTTATTTAACATAAAAAAGATAAGAAGAATGTTTTCAGTTCGTTACAGTTAGAAGTTGATTGAGATAATATCCATAGATTTAGAACGCTCAAGTAGACGGACAATGGTGCGAGTGAGAAACCGTTTCTTACGGCTTATGCGATGTGCGAGAAAGAGTTGAAAATAAAGACAGCAGAACCTAGTTTGACTTCATTTATCATCTTTTATCATCTTGGTGAAAAGCGTTCACACGATTATTTTGTTATTTTGATTGCGATCGGGTTGATTTGGCTCTTATAACTACATAAATCAATAATGGTGTCGTGTTCTGTGTTGAATTGTTATTTTACTTACGACAATAACCCAAAGATATACTTATTTCACAGGTAAATATTATTATGATTGTACAAGTACCATTTTCATATTTTAGTTGAATATATTCCCAAACACACTAAGTTATATATATATATATATATATATGAATGGTTCTTTTAAACGCCTATTTCCTAAATAAAGGCTGATTTCTAAACATTATGACTCTATAAACGTAGGATGACACTGTGCGTCTAGGCTTTATATTAACCTGTAACAAAGACAGAAATGAGTGTCTATTGAGTGAGTTAGTGAATATGCTGCTATTAAAATTGAAGCTGAAATTGCAGTTGTAATACTTACTTAGAAATAAAATAGTATTATTATTTTATAGTATCATTTTATTAATGCTTACCGGAACAAACTTAGATGGAACTGCAGATTTTTTCAAAATCCGACAGGTATATTAACTTTATGGTAGGTATATAACACCAACTACGAAAGTAAAATACGTAGTAAGCTTTATGTGTCGTTAGCTTGTTGCTTTCAGCTTTTGCTCTGCAGGGAGAAAATGGCGTCGCATCTGGAAATATTTTTCCTCAAAATGCTTACTGCATAGATATGAAGTTTTCTTTGGAGTCCAGTTTGGACGGCCAATTAATGTAAGCCATGCATTTTTTGTATCTAAGTTGGTAGGAAATCTGAAATATAGTTAAATTACTTATGATGGTATTCTAATAGTCCAGTAACTGATACCTATGGATCGGCTTAAGTATCTTAAATGGGATTACATTCCAAGATGATTATTAACTAAACATCATATAAGTACTTTTACAACAGTGAAACATATTCGTTTACCGCGTGATGCGGCGTGATAGACAATCGACAAAAAATATCGATAACTTTATGCACCCCTACTGTAAAATGAAAATTATTTCTTTACACAAAATATTCGTTAATTTTGCATTTTGTCTAGCCGATCTTTGCTTCTTACAAAAATGAGTGTTTACAGAAGAAAATAATCACGCTCAGTGCTAAAATTTCGAAACGTATTGGCAAAAATAAACACAAAGTTAGGCGGGGTCGATTTGGAATAATTTACCTGTGAAATGAACATTTTTCTGGGTTATTTCGATGTGTTGTACTACAATCAATCACTGAACAGGGCACCATGTTTCCGAAGCATTATTTCGCAAAAATGTCCACGATTTCAAGAAAAATCGGAAATATTTTCAGAACTCAAATTCTCAGCGGGCTGATAAGTGCTGACAAACTGTCAATCAGTTGCGAAAAAGAGTTCTGCACGTCATAATCACGCATTTCTTTTTATCACACATGTTGCTGATTAGTGACATCTCGCTTGCTCAGCCCTTTGTTACTCTATTCCGCTAGGTAATATTAACTTTATGGTCTATAGTTGAAAAAAAAAGCCGCGCAGCTGGATTTTTAGCCAGTTTACCCACTGATCTTATAGTTTTTCCTGTTTATTGTAAAAAGTGGCCGCGCAGCGCAATTAGTCAGTTTCATTAATTGAACTTCTAATCTTGCCTATCGATTGTAAAAAAATGCCGATTTTTAGTGTGTTTCACTGTTTCAGCCACTAATCTTATAATATTGCCTATCTTTAGGAAAAAAACGGCCGCGCAGCGGGATTTTTAGTCAAGTTTCATCCAATAATCTTGTAATCTTGCCTGTCTAAAGTGAAAAAATGGCCGCGCAGCGCGATTTTTAGCCAGTTTCTGTTGAAATTATAGGATCAGGCATACATAATTAAAAGCACTAAGTCAATGTTTAACAAGGATATATTTAAGTTACCAAAAGCAATACTCTCATTGTTAAGAAAACAACATCTTTGACCTTATTAATCACTATAATATTCTATTAACCAATACTAAGCAAGATTTAACAAGAAAACATCATTAATCTTATTAATCACTATATTTTACCGTAACTTTTATAATCACTACTATTTTAAATTATTTGTATTACGAATGAAATAACACACTAGTCCTTATTATTCATTCTAACGAACATTGCATTAAATGCCAATAAAATAACCCATTCAAATCAAACAAATTAATCATCACATCATAACAAAGGGTTCGAACAGAATAACATCTTAGACGTTATACTCCTTTAATCAAAAATAACACTGGTATTCAATACTTATCTTATTATCCGGCGAGGCACAAAATCAGACTGACTCGTTACACCATTTGATTTCCCTTTTAAGCATTCGTTATTGGCGGGAATTGACACTTCTTTCCCACCATTACCGTTCATAGTCAATGTCATATCTTTTTACTGTTAATCATTAATTTTCAAGTAAGTATGCAAAACACAATTTTAAAATGGACAATAATAATTATTTAAATTGTATCACGCTAATAAATGTGCCCAATTACATGTATAAATTTAACTAATTAACTTTTCTGTAAAGCCAAATACACTTCCGTCAATTCACATACTTTTAATCAGCTAACTAAAAATTTTATGATTTACTAATTAACATTTTTACGATTAATTTAACACATAAAAATTATATAACTCATAATTAAACTTAGAATTATTTAATAACATCGTTATGATAACTTTACTATCAATTGTTACCCAACCGGAACACTCGATATTTAATAGTTCGTCCATCCTGACACATTTGCGTCCCCGCAAATCACGTGGCTTCTGTAGGATACATCTGTAATAAGAAAACATTTTGTATTCCAAGTTATCAATGATCCAATTTCCATTGTGATAATTCATCCATCCAATCCATCGTCTGATCCGACGGCCCTATTTAATATATTTTTAAATCTAAAAATCTCTACTAATAGTCCAATATTAACTTGATATTATTTATCAATTTACAACGAACAGCTAACCTTTAATGTTTAGAGAGTTTAAATAATTCGAACTACCACACATAGTTTGCCCATTAAAGTTCATTAAAAAAAACATGGTATAATTTACTTAAACCCTTAATTTCTGATAAACTTTATTAAGATCCCCGTTACATGCCACCCAGGTGGTCCTTAACAAAATAAATCTCTTTTTCCATCATCAGGTTAGACAACGTTTAACAAGATAAACCTTTTCTTCATCGTCAGTTTAGACGACCCTTAACAAAATAAACCTTTTTTTTCCATCGTCAGGTTAGACGACCCTCAACAAAATTTACCTTTTTTTTTTCATCGTCAGGTTAGACGGCCCTTATCGATTAACTCCTTTTTTTCATCGTCTGGAGTGACGGCCCTTATCGATTAGCTCCTTTTTTTCATCGTCTGGAGTGACGGCCCTTATTAATTAGCTCCTTTTTTTCATCGTCTGGAGTGACGGCCCTTATTAATTAGCTCCTTTTTTTCATCGTCTGGAGTGACGGCCCTTATTGATTATCTCCTTTTTTTCATCGTCTGGAGTGACAGCCCTTATTGATTTGCGCCTTTTTTCCATCGTCTGGAGTGACGGCCTTTATTGATTTGATTAGTTTCCTTTTTTCCATCGTCTGGAGTGACGGCCCTTATTGATTATCTCCTTTTTTTCATCGTCTGTAGTGACGGCCTTTATTGATTAGCTTCCTTTTTTTCATCGTCTGGAGTGACGGCCCTTAAAAAATATATAGACTGTTCGCATTACTGTAAAAGCCATTCTTTTATTTTTACAATATTAATTGCAATAACATTATCCCTCCAACAAATCTATAAGTTATCTGTGCTATCAACTTGAGTCACTAATCTCACTATCACTTGCCTCATGCATTAGTTCATTAAGCTTCAAAGCAACTACTTATACACTTATACTCATTGGGTCCCTTATTGAATACTATCATATATAAAATCACAATATGTTTACGACTTTCATACCATCCTACCACCAATTTAACTTTTCTAGCTGACAGGAAACTAATTTTTAGCCTCTGCAAAGATTAGAAGTTCACTTATTTACATAATATACCTACTCGTAATTATTATTACCAATTGTATTGAAATACAGAATTGCAACATATTTATAACATAATACTATAAAGTCAAATAAAAACAACCATTGCGGTCTTTTTAAATAATCTTGTAATAGCTTTGCTTGTGAGCATATTTTACCATGTATTGTAAATCTATGCCAAAGCAGCTCAACTATGTTGTGGAATTTTATCAACGAAAGGCAATGCCTTTCGACATAACATAGTTTTTGATGTCTAAATCTTGGAGCAGCAACCTCATTTTATTTCCCGTATTTAAACAATGGGTATCACCTTATCAAGCCATCCATATAACTTACAACCTTAAACTAAACTCTTTTACATATCAACATATTAATTTTCCCTAAACCATTCTCTCAGATAATCCTGCAACCATAGGTGTACTGTGCGTTCTATGTTTAAGCTGTTTTTACCGCTTACAGTAAAAACAGCTTAAACATCCCTTTTGAAGTACAAATATATTCTCAATATTAGCTGCTGAGCCTTACAACGTCAGCGCAACCATTATATTAAACATATTTTATTTAATATTATTCAATAGTACACTACGCTATGAAAGTAATGAAAGCAAAAGCAAGCAAAGAAAAGAATAGCCTTCTAGATAAGAAAAATATGTGGATTGGATATCATTGTCGTCGTGGATAATTACATTTTTAATAGGTACATTAGAGATTTCGTATTCTCAACAACCTCAAACTAAGTCTGCATTCAAATTAATATGCATAAGTATATTCGGTAATGTAAGAAAATATTCTCTTTTTCTTCGATTGATAATTTATGTTGGGCAAATGTAAAACTTAAAAAGGAGTACTGATTTCATCGTTACAACAAGTTTATTATCAATATCACCCTTGCCATCAGAAAAAAAAATGAAACTGAGTCTTATATAGAATATAAATCATTGGGGAATATTCCAATAATTAATTGAAAATCATAAAATATTTTCTTTTCCCTTTATTTTACTAGGTACAAGTAATTATAATATTCTTATAATATGCACTACATACAGGTAAAATAGATATTGACCTAAAAGTTGGGATCACTTTTATCTCCTGCTTCAAACAAAGGAACCAATTTTATTGAACTTGGCCCACTGGGCCAAGAAAAGTACATTCCTTTAAAAAAACATGTTAAATACTATTACATCAATATTAATGTGGGGGGGCAGGCGGCTTTGGCACCGATTGAAAACACCAACAGTCTCGTAGCAAGCTCGTGTATTTTAAATATAATTATTTTAACACTCCGCTCAATGTTCATCGTCGAGCAAAAAGTAAAGTGAAACCGGAAAGGGATATGACAATACAAAATTGACATTGAAGTATTAGTCGTAACTTGTACAGGATAGTATCTTAATTAAATAAATATGATCGAAAAACTCATTCCATCTCTCTCATACACCTTGCGTCTGTCCCTTTTACTCATTCACCTGTCGTTCCGTTCCGCTGCATTCATCATCAAACATTCCTACACTCGGCCGTTCTGACATCATGGCTGTCCTCAGACATGCTTAGTTACATCAGTGAATTAACAATATTTTTAAGTTATCAATAGCAAAACAAATACAGTAATGAGTACAGTTGTTTATCAACAAAATCTAAAAAAAAATATTTTACTTGTTGCAAAAATATGTTCATAATAACATAGATATTTTCAAACTTATGCTTTCAACTTACATTTTCTAATTACAATTTGGTAAAAATAACATAACAATGGTAAAGTTTTTATTTGACAATTTTTAAAGTTTTCATTCACTCACAATCTTTCATACCCATACTTCATAAGAAAGTTCTGAAAAAAAAAAAAAGAAATAAAACAAAAGAAACAGAAAGTCACCTTATGCTTCATCAGCTGGCCATCTTTTCATGTTGTCAGCTGACGTAGAGGTTCTGTTAGGACCTTCAGCATCATAGTCGTCTTTCTCTACATCATATCTATCGTTTCGCTTGATTTTCACTACTTTGTAAGGACCCAAAAACTTTGGTTTCAGTTTCATTCCGCTGCCGAATTGAGTGCGCTTAATTGCAACCAATTCTCCTTCTTTGTACGTTGAACTTTGTTTCCGATTTCTGTTATAATACTTGACGTTTTCATCTTGAATTTTTAAAATATTTTCTTTAGCTTTTCGGCGAAGATTTTCTCTATCTTCACTGAAAGTTTCTCTTTCTTCTTGCTGTAAAAGCTCATAAATTCACTCCTGTTAATAGTTCAAATGGCGTAGTTTTCACGCTTCTCTGGAATGTACTGTTTAGAGCTCGTTGAACGCGACTTACGTGCTTGTACCACAGGGAAGGCGTCTCGATACATAATTTGGTAAGTACAGATATTAGAGTACGATGTATCCTTTCTACCTGGCCGTTTCCTCGTGGGACACCTGTTGTAATCTTCACGTGTTCTATGTTTTCATCAGCACAGTACTCACTAAACTCGTTGCTTGTAAATGCTGAACCACGATCTGTAATAAAGCGTAAGGGGTTACCAAATGTTTGTTGTAAAAGTCGTATTTTGTCTACAGTTTCTTTAGCAGTTACACTTTTGGTTGGGAACAACCAAACAAACTTTGTAAATGCGTCAATACATGTAAGTATGTAATTATATTGCTTTTTCGTCTCGGTCATTGGACCTAAGTGATCCAAATGTATCGTTTGAAGAGGAATTTCACCCTTCTCAATGACGTGTAGAAATCCATCTTTCTTTCCAGTTTTGTTTAATGCCAATAAACAAGGTATGCATGTTGAAATGTAGTCTTCAACCTTTTTTTCTAAATTTTTTATATAATAATCTTTACTTATTAATTCTGTAGTTTTCTTCTTTGAAAAGTGTCCATTAGAGTGAGCTTTTTCTATTATGTTTATTTCCATACTTTTTGGTACTACTAAATGTTTTTCAATTCCTTTATAAATCAAACCATTCTGTAGGTAGTAGTCTTCAAAAGGTTTCTCTTTCAGGATCATAGCAATTGCCTTCAGGCCTTCGTCGAGGGCTTGTGCTTTTCTTAAGTTTTCATGAAGATGTGTTATTACAGCAACATAGGGGTTACGGCTTAAAGCGTCAACATGCCTCATTTTACTTCCTGATCTATGCTCAATGACAAAATCAAACTCTTGGAGGAATAATGCCCATCTCGCTACCTTCGGTGAAAGATCTTTTTTCTTCATCGTTAGCTCAAATGCTTGACAGTCTGTAACCACTTTGAATCTTATTCCGTACAGATAGTGTCTGAACTTCTTTATGCTCTCGATCACTGCCATGGCTTCAAGCTCATAACTTGAGTTTTTCTTTTCTTGTTCTGTAGTCTTTCTACTGAAGTAATGGACTGGATGTTGATTTCCTTCTTTGTCTACTTGTAACAATATTGCACCATAGCCAATACTCGAAGCATCTGTGTGTAATTCTGTAAATAACTTCGGGTTAAAAATCTGTAAAACCGGACCACTCGTTAACATCTGTTTCAAAATAATAAATGAAGTTCTTTCTTTTTCTCCAAATTGAAATTTGGCATCTTTGAAATGAAATGAAATGAAATGAAATAAATGAAATAATTCTTTATTGCTGTAAATGTGGTCAGTACAAGATTATAACATTTATCGTTTTCGTTTCTCACATTTAACCAAATAACATTGGTATGCAAATTAGAGATGGGACGTGATTAGTAATAAATTAACAATGTCGCAAAATAATCATAAATAAAATAAAAAACAATAATAATAATAATTAAAACATGTCCAAAGTCACCGAATTGAAATAAATACCCAAAACATAATATATATAAAAAATGGTCTGATAATATTTAAAACTTGCAATCAAAAAATTCCTTAACACTATAAAAACACTTGTCAGTCAGTAATCGATACAACGCACATTTAAATTGTTTCATTGGTAAGTCTTTCATTGCCATTGGTAGTTTATTGAATAATTTTATTGACATGAGATAACAATTCCTTCGGCAACACGTTGTTGAGCAAGATGGCAACACTAATTGATTTGGATATCTGGTTGAGAATGTACACACCTCATGCTTCTTTTTAAACAAATTCAGATTACTTTTCGTAAAGACACATAATTCAAAAATATACATTGATGGGACTGTTAGGAGATTTAGTTTTTTGAATAATGGTCGACAGGAATCCATGGGTCCTGCACCACACATAGCTCTAATACACTTTTTTTGAATGATAAAGGCACGGTCAACGTCAACCGAGTTTCCCCATAAAATTAGACCATACCTCAAAACTGAGCACACGTAACCATGATAAGCAGTAAGTGCTGTCTTTTGACCACTAAGCCGCGCTAAACGATATAAAGCATAAGTAAATCTATTAATTTTCTGACAAACACATGAGACGTGATTTTTCCATGATAAATTTGTGTCTACTTCAATGCCAAGAAATTTAGCAGCAGTGCACTCTGCGATTTGTTCACCATCATGCATTACAGATACTTCTTGTGGTCGTCCATTTTTATTGTAAAATTGTATAAATTTAGTTTTTGTTATGTTAACTAGTAGATTGTTATGCCTCAACCAATTGATTACATTAATGATTGTATTATTTATTTCAGTTTCATAGTCAATATTAGGAATTTTATGTAAAATTATTGAAATATCATCAGCAAACAGTGTGCATCGATGCCCAGTGATAGACGGAAGATCATTTAAATATAAAACAAACAAGAGAGGTCCAAGGATGCTTCCCTGGGGAACACCAAAATTATTTTTTGAATAATCCGAGTGACAGGTAGTTAAATTTAAAGACTTGTCAATTTTGTTAAGTTCTACCTTTTGGACTCTATTTTCAAGATATGATCCAATCCACTCCTGTGCATGCCCACGGATACCATATGCTTCTAGTTTTTTAAGTAGAGTTTTGTGACAAACATGATCAAAGGCTCTACTAAGATCAAACAGTATCATTGAAACGGGAATACGCTTATCCATCAAGGTTGAAATGTGACGGACGATATGGTAACATGCCATAGACGTGGATTTCCCCTTTTGGAATCCATATTGTTCTGACTGTATAATGTTAAATTTTGTACAAAATGATGACAATCTTATATAGAATACCTTTTCAAAAATTTTTGAGAATATAGAGATGAGCGTAATAGGCCTATAGTTATTAATATTGTCTTTGTCTCCTTTTTTGTACAGCGGTTTCACTATCGAAAGCTTTAATGAAGAGGGAAATACTCCGGTGGCGAATGATAAATTTATTAAATACGCCAATAAAGGAGCCAACTCATTTGCACATGCTTTAATAATTTTAGTACTTATTTCATCATATCCCGTAGCGCTAGTATTATTTAATGATTTGATAACATTTTTTATTTCGACTTCATCAGTGGGTGCCAGGAATAGAGTAGAATTGCAATGTTTTAGACTGCCAGGATAATTTGTCGTATTAGAATCCGGGATAACTTTTGGTATATTAATAAAATGCGAATTAAATTTCGATGCAATTTGCTCGGTATCAATAATTATTTCATTTTCATTAATTTTCAAATTTTCTACAGTATTTATTGAAAAACTTTTATGATCCTCGTTTATAATGTCCCAAGTTGCTTTACACTTATTTTTGGCATGATTTATATATTTATCATTTTTTGATTTTTGAGCCGATATTATACATTTTTTTAATAATTTGGAATAGTTTCTATATTTTATTTTCACGGAGTCAGATTTATTTTTATAAAAAGATAAACGTAGCTTTCTCTTGGTTGCACAAGAGGTTCTCAGACCTTTTGTCAGCCAATTTAGTCCAGGCTTTCTCTTCGTTACTTTAATTCTATATTTCGGGAAACATAAGTTGTAAAGCAGACATATTTCTGTATGAAATAAATTAAATGCTTTCTCGATATCATTACAATTATGCAAGAATGACCATGGATAGTTGGCTACACACTGCTTGAATTTATCTATATTTTCTGAACCAAAATCTCTAATTGTTTTGTAAAAAAACTGATGAGATTCTACTCGACCCTTTACTGGTACTGTCAATATTTGTGCTGTTTCGTGGTCGGACAAGGAAACCGGTAACGTATAACCAAGTGCCCCCTTGATGTTGCTTGCGAAATGATCTAAACAGGACTGTCGTCGCGTAGGCGTGTCAATATGTAAGACTAAATTATAGCTGTCTAGTAATTCTTTCAACTCACACGAAAACTTTGAATCCTTCAATGTATCTATATTCCAATCTCCAGTAATTATAATGGATTTATTTGTTTTTCTTATCAATTTAGCAAGTAAAATAGACAGTTTATCAAAAAATATACGTGTGTCAGATTTAGGAATTCTATAAATACACACTAGAATTATTTTATAATTTACTATTTCTACACCACAACATTCAAAAGTCAACTCCGATGATAATTCCTCAACAAATGGTAGCTGCTTTATTTCGATAGAGTTATGGTGTATGATGCATACACCACCTCGCTTCTTAGACCTACAGAAGGTAGAACCTAGATTATAATTTTTTAATCGTATATTTAATTCATGGTTTCTTTGGACAAAAGTTTCCGAGAGGCAAATTAAGTCTATCGGTTGCTTATTACTAAATAATTCATACAAAGTTATCTCTAACAATTCTTTTTTACTTAAAAAACCAGCTATATTTTGGTGCATGATTCTAATTTCATTACTATTCATAAAAAAGTGTTTTTTTCGGGAACTTTATGTGACTCATTTTGCAGATTAGAGGTCTGTGAAGACGAATTAAGTTTTTGACTATGATTAGTATAATTTTCATGTAAATTTTCAATATTATGTACATTGATTTGATATCCAGATTGTAACTGATGTGAATGTGATATCTCTCTATAAATGGCAAAGCAGACATTTGATAAGAAAAACTTAAGTCCGGGACGCGAATCCTTATAATTCATTCTTACAAACGTGGTGTCTCTAAACCCTTGACATATCATTCTTATGTCATAATTTATGTTATAATTATACAATAATGCGTTAGAAAATAATCCACATATCACTAAATTTGTATTAGTAAGTGATCTGAGCCATACAAGTAAATTAGTTTTCAGCTCTAACGGATTCCTATCATTGGAACCTCCAATTACAACTATATAGTCTTGCTTTGTTAAGGTGTTCATTTCGCTTTTACACGTATTTATTACATCACTAAGGTTCGCCTGACTCTTCCTATAGCAACAGACTTCGTATTCTGTACCGACTAGTTTTTGTAACGCCTGTTGCATACCGCGTCCTTGCTGGTCTGCCAATATGAAAATTTTCTTCTTCCTGGGTGCAGTTATATTGATGTTTTCTTCTGTACTTTTTGTTATTAATTCTTCAAACTCCATGTCCGGTTGAGATAAATCTTCTGGTCTCAAATTTGTCATATCAGAGCTTAGGCATTCTATTTCGTTCTTCGATTTATAAATGGATTTTTTGTTTTTACTTTTTTTGTTTTTGTTCGATTTCTTCGTCTTGGTTTTCATCGATTCATTAATTTTTGGTGTATCAGAACAAATGTGTAGCAATTGTTTAATTTTTCGGTCTTGTTCGTCTATCGTTTTTTGCATAGCGAGCTTCTCAAGAGTTATTTCCTCGATTAAGTTGTTAGCAGACAACAACTGCATTTTTAAATCGTCAATTTCTTGTTTATACTCGTCAATTTCCTTGTTATGGAGTGTGGATAGGTCTGGTAAACTCATGTGAATATTGCAGCTTGAGTTAGTTTCAGATAGTATATTTCTTTTTTCATCAAATCTGTTAAAGGAGCCGAAATCTGTGCAAAATCTGGTATGTATCTTCTGAAATATGAAGCTAAGCCAACAAAACTTTGTACCTGTTTTAATGTTTGAGGTTCGGGGAACTTAAATACAGCATCTGTTTTCTCTAAGGATGGTCTAACCTTTCCATTTTCAATAATCTGACCCAGGTAAGTAACAGTCGGGGTAATTAGTTCTACCTTCTTCCAGTTTACTTCAAGTCCATACTCGGAAGCAATTGTTAACACTTTCTTCAGTCTTCGTAATGCTTCGTATTCATCTTTAGCTGGAATTATAATATCGTCAATGAAAATTTGAACCGAACCATCTGCAATCATTTCCCTGAATATTATTGACACGAATCTCATAAAATAATTGGGGCAGATTGAAAGACCAAATGGGGCTTTCAGAAACTCGAAATGACCGTGATGCGTCACAAAGGCCGTGTACTTTATCGACTCTTCGCTTAGTCGCAGATGAAAAAAACCATTTTTCAAATCAATAACACTGAATACTTGGGCTTCACTCAATTTATCTATGCAGTCATCAATCAAAGGTAAGGGAAAAGAATCTTTGATTATCTTCTGATTTAACTTTCTATAATCAATACAAACTCTTAGGGATCCATCTTTTTTTCGAGCTAAAACGACAGGACTAGCATATTCGGAATGACTTACGCGGATAACTCCTTGATCCAACCACTGTGCTATCTGCTGTTCCACCTCTACTTGCTCTTTGAGTGAAATTCTGCGAGTACGCTGCACTACTGGGATGTCATCTTTCACAACTATCTTCATCTGGATTGGAGCTTCACGAACTTGAATGGGCTGGTAACACTCAATCAAACGTTGTACTTCACTTTTCACCAGTTGATTTTTGATGTGACCTAAAGAGGGTAAATTATTGCATGTCATGTCAGAATCACTCAGCAAACAATTCAACCATTCATCATTTCTCGGTCGCAACCATACTGAACTGCCACTCATAAATACAATTACATTTTTCAAAAAATCATTTCCGAGGATAACTTCGTAAGGCATACAGTCATTAGGTACAACATGAAAAACAATACTGTCATAATTTCGTTCATCTATAGTTATTGTGATGGTCACTGTCCCGTTAGATGTAACTTTCGCACAACCTAAGCCGCTTATTGTAATGTTATTGTCACTGCACATCTGTAAATTTAGTTCCAAATAAAACTTTTCCGACATGAGGTTGATATCACTTCCGGAGTCGATGAGCGCGTTAACCGTTTTCTCGTTTATTTTGACAATTTTCAGAGGTTTTTTCTGCGCCGGAGACATCTCATTTGTTTTGTTTACATCAAAGTCGTATCTCGATATGTCACTTCTGTCATTGCGATCGCCGCCATGATAGTCATGTGTCGTCTTGCCGTCGGAGCCAATCACGGGGTCGGACGTAAAAATTCCAGTGCTGCCAACATCAGGTAAAGAACTTGTGGCTGCGTTCACTTCATTCATTACTAGGCAAAATCCATCTTGAACATCGTCTTGATTGGTTTCGTATGGTGGCGCTTCTGTCGTCGTGTTGAAAAATGTCTGCTTGCCGATCGTAGCCGACGTGTTCCGAGGGAAGCCGGAAGTTGATGCATGATGAGTTTGCGCTTGCGATTGTAATGCCGCTGCTGGCGCTGCTGTCGTCATCTGTCGCGGTCTGAAATGTCTGAATGGCGTCGTTTCTACTGTGGCCGCCATTTTCTTCTGAGGACACTCACTTGAAATATGTCCGAAATCGTTGCAGTTGAAGCATTTTCGACTGTCATGCGGACACATAGATGAAACATGATCCATTTTTCCACAGTTAAAGCACCGCTGCTTGCTGCTGCTGCTGTTTACTGCCGGTGGTGTCATCGTTGTTGCTTTCTGCTGCTTGATATGAATATGGCTTTTTCGTGTCGGATCTTCTGAGTATCGCTTGTGAATGTTCTTTTTGAATGACTCGTACAGCTTCAGTTTTTCTTTTAGTTCCACGTACGTGTTAGCGCCGTACAATAACGTTTTGTTTGTTGCGTGGTCGACAATACCATCTATAATGTATTGGATAGCAACGTAATCGGTGAGCTTTCCTCGTTTTCCTAATTCTTTCATTTCCAACATGTATTCGTAGCAGGTTTCGTCTCTTCGTTTTCTTCTTTGGGACATAATTTCATGTATTTCCTTGGTGTTCGTCGTATCTGGAAACTCTTTGAGGATTGCAGCTTTCAGATCATCATACGTTTTAAAAGTTTTTTCCGACCGTAGCCACATGGCCGCCGTTGAAGTCAGGGATCGGCGTGCTATCAGTAGCTTTTGTTGTGGTGAAAGGCCGAACATTTCTGCGTTGTCGTCAACGTCTTGAGCCCATTTTGATGCGGAGTAGGTCTTATCGGTGCCGGTGAACTTTGGTATTGCGTCATCTAACAGCAAGAGGTTAAGAGAAGGTTGCTTTTCTGCCATTTCGTCGTCGTTCTGGATTTCGTCGTAATCGTTTTCGTCGTAGAATTCGTCGTTGTCGTCGTCTTGGCCCTCCTCCTCGTGGCTTGACACTCTTTTCGTACAGCTCGACCACTTGGCCGCCACCGCCGCGCCACGTGCTGACTTTACTTTCGAAGATTTTTTCACGAACATGTGCCGCTTGAACCGCTTCTGACACCAAAACTGTGGGGGGGCAGGCGGCTTTGGCACCGATTGAAAACACCAACAGTCTCGTAGCAAGCTCGTGTATTTTAAATATAATTATTTTAACACTCCGCACAATGTTCATCGTCGAGCAAAAAGTAAAGTGAAACCGGAAAGGGATATGACAATACAAAATTGACATTGAAGTATTAGTCGTAACTTGTACAGGATAGTATCTTAATTAAATAAATATGATCGAAAAACTCATTCCATCTCTCTCATACACCTTGCGTCTGTCCCTTTTACTCATTCACCTGTCGTTCCGTTCCGCTGCATTCATCATCAAACATTCCTACATTAATGATAAAAAATATTGGTAGGAATGACCCCGTGAACATCGATTATATTAACATTGCTATTATTATTTTTAAATCTAAATACCTCAACACCTATGGACACCCGATTCAAGGAGGTCAACAAGACAACAATGCTGTGAAGAAGTCCACCAAATCACCCCACATCCTCAACATCAGAATCTTATTCTAAGAGAGAATGAGTAGATTCTACCCTTTGTTTTCCCAGTTTCTTGACTAAAAATTTTCACAAACAAGTTCTAATTTTCATTTCAAATATACTTGAACTTTGCTAGAATACATACATGTCTAAATGTTTTTGATTAGGTTCTTCAACATATTCAAAGCAATCAGGATCACTGTAAGTAGGTTTTTTTCTTAAAAAAACGCATTTATAACTCATAATTAATATATAAATTAAGTTAAATATTACCTACTAAAAATTTGTCCAAAGCATTGTATCCACTAATTATTATCTTTAGCTCTAGTTGTTATTTGTTTGTAGATCTTCCACAAAACAAATAATAAATAAAATTTATTTCTACTTCTACGATTGATGATCAGTTGCGGCTAAATCACTTAATTACTTTGCATCATTTTGTTTGGACCACTCCAAATGAAATATGGTAACAGAGGTTATTGAGTTTCCTAGTAGGGATTAGTGTAATTCCAAGTTTTATAGTTATTGGCCATTTACTACCCATCGCGTTTTAAAACTGACATGATTGATTATGTTTTATACTTGATGAACATACTGTTAAAGTATGGGTTATTCATTTGTTAAGTTTATATTTTTCAATTATTTTAAAGGAACAAACTTGATAGATTCAAGACATATTTTCGTAATGTTGCATACTGTTTGATCATCGTAACATGTTGGCCAATATAACGTATACCTACCAGTAGCGAAGGGTCGATACAAGCCGGTTCCCATCGGCTTACCTTTTGGAAATCCCACCCCACTGATCCACTATGCAGATCATAACATTTTTGTAGAACGGCTTACCTATGCCATAATTTCACCCCTCGCCACTGATACCTACCTACCTATATCGACGAATTTTAGCCACTTTTCTATCAAAATGAAATCATTCTATTCCTTTCTAAAACTTGCCCCGTAATGGACTCAAACGCCGGATGTTTCCCAGGCAGGAGTGTCCACGTATACACTAGACATTGATAATTATTTATTCAAGTTACACACATATAAACAAACTTGCATTAACTCAACATCAACTCAACAACAACATCAACTCAACATCGACATCAACTAAACATCAACATCAACTCAACGTCAACTCCCCTCAACATCAACATCAACTCAACATCAACTCAACATCAACTCAACATCAACTCAACATCAACTCAACATCAACTCAACATCAACTCAACATCAACTCAACATCAACTCAACATCAACTCAACATCAACTCAACATCAACTCAACATCAACTCAACATCAACTCAACATCAACTCAACATCAACTCAACATCAACTCAACATCAACTCAACATCAACTCAACATCAACTCAACATCAACTCAACATCAACTCAACATCAACTCAACATCAACTAAACATCAACTCAACAGTTTTTGTAAAGCGTCAATAATATTAATTAACCTTTCATCGAAATTATTAAACACAACATAAGATATTAAATATTTAAATTAAAAACGACATCTGAATAATACAAAGGAAAGAGTCATCCCAACACGAGTATTTATATTACTCTCTGGGGCTGTCTCAAGGAAATTCTGTAACTGAATTATTGAGGAATAATTTATTTTATTATAATTTTTTTTTAAAGGTATCTCTTCTCTTCGGATTATGTTAATACCGAATACTGAAAAACCTTCCTTCTAATTTGACAAAGCTAGCCTCTAATGTCTCGAGCGGTAATTAAAAAAATATATAAATTTAATCATATTTTAAATAAGCTCTATTTAAAATTATTTTCTACCTGTAGCAAACTTAGACTACAGGGAAATATTAAGACTTCAATTTTCCTAACATTCAGGGAACTTCCAACGACACTTTACAACACCTACATCACATTACCTATGCACTGCATTTGATCAATGTATGCCTATTATAACAATAATCGGAACGGACTTGCCTTGTGTTTTGCTTGCGTGCCAATAACACCCTGCTTTCGTCGGAGCTGGAATCTTGCGAGAACCTCTCTTGGACTTCACGGACGCAATCGTTTCTCTTCTGGCTCACAAGGATTCTCGGCTCGACCTCGTTGGCACCTTGTCTTCGGACATACTTGGTTATCACCACTTCTGAAATTGTTGAAATTATAGGATCAGGCATACATAATTAAAAGCACTAAGTCAATGTTTAACAAGGATATATTTAAGTTACCAAAAGCAATACTCTCATTGTTAAGAAAACAACATCTTTGACCTTATTAATCACTATAATATTCTATTAACCAATACTAAGCAAGATTTAACAAGAAAACATCATTAATCTTATTAATCACTATATTTTACCGTAACTTTTATAATCACTACTATTTTAAATTATTTGTATTACGAATGAAATAACACACTAGTCCTTATTATTCATTCTAACGAACATTGCATTAAATGCCAATAAAATAACCCATTCAAATCAAACAAATTAATCATCACATCATAACAAAGGGTTCGAACAGAATAACATCTTAGACGTTATACTCCTTTAATCAAAAATAACACTGGTATTCAATACTTATCTTATTATCCGGCGAGGCACAAAATCAGACTGACTCGTTACACCATTTGATTTCCCTTTTAAGCATTCGTTATTGGCGGGAATTGACACTTCTTTCCCACCATTACCGTTCATAGTCAATGTCATATCTTTTTACTGTTAATCATTAATTTTCAAGAAAGTATGCAAAACACAATTTTTAAATGGACAATAATAATTATTTAAATTGTATCACGCTAATAAATGTGCCCAATTACATGTATAAATTTAACTAATTAACTTTTCTGTAAAGCCAAATACACTTCCGTCAATTCACATACTTTTAATCAGCTAACTAAAAATTTTATGATTTACTAATTAACATTTTTACGATTAATTTAACACATAAAAATTATATAACTCATAATTAAACTTAGAATTATTTAATAACATCGTTATGATAACTTTACTATCAATTGTTACCCAACCGGAACACTCGATATTTAATATTTCATCCACTAGTTTTGTAATCTGTGGTTTCATCCGCGTTATCCAAAAATGCAAAAAAAAAAACATGTGATGCGGGCCCCTAGGCAGCAGCCTATGTAGCCTATGCTTAAATGAGAATGAGAATGTATTTATTGCATTTCATGTGGTCCAAATCCGGCAGTGCAGAGATGTACCTAACGCTTTGTTTGATGTCCGCGAAAATGGCGACAGCATTTGGACAGTGGCCTTAGTGCTAGGGTAACAGAGACGGTTCGACCATAACACCGGCTTCGGCCATAACACGAACCCAGGCGCAGGCAGGGTCTTTGAGAGCGCCCCGTGGCGCCGCGCCGCGAGTAACAACGCTGGGCCCGGGCACAGGCAGGGACTTTGAGAGCGCCCCGGGGCGCCGCGCCGCGAGTGACCACGCCGGGCCCGGGTGCAGGCAGGGTCTTTGTGAGCGCCCCGGGGCGCCGCGCCGCGATTGACCACGTTTCGCGTCGCAAGCGCCAGCGCCGCTCGGTGGCGCGGCGCCCCCTAAGACCCTGCGCCCGTGTGCGCTGCACACCCTGCACAATAGGTAAAGACGCCTCTGCTTATCGCCGCTGTTTATGAACACACTTGCGTACCGTTGTTGTATCATTTATATACATTTTTCCGATGCTCAGTGTGACGTATACAAATAAAGAGTGTGCAACCATAGATGCCAAAGATAGTATGTGTCAAGCGTTGTCTGTGGTATAGCCATAGACAACGTACAGGTTATAAAGAGGCCGGCTATGCCGCGCCAGTCGTCGTGTGTTAGCTACCGTACGGAGCGGACGAGTCTGTCTGAGGCAACTGTGGCTCACCACACGTTGAACGTGAATAAGTGTTTTATTTCTAGAACCCCACATTGGCGCTGAGGATGGGATGTGCGTAAGTACTGAACATTCTATATTCACTCGTTGGAAAAATGCTCCAAACAAAAAAAAATATATACGTAATCGTTTGATCCCCTTTTTGAGCTGAAATTGCGAAATTAAGCTGGGTAGCTTCAAGCTTATGCACGTGCTATGCAAATTATTAAAATAAATTTTCATAGCATGTAGCTGAGGTAACTCTTCGGTCGAGCATACAAAATTTACACTCATTGTACGTGGTCGAGGCTACACTTCGACAGTACACACATACTTCACAATCATTGCATTTGGTCGAGGCCACTCTTCGACAGTGCATACATACTTCACAATCATTGCACGTGGTCGAGGCCACTCTTCGACAGTGCATACATACTTCACAATCATTGCACGTGGCCGAGGCTACACTTCGATCGTGCACATACACTGCACACTCTTTCTTTAGAGTAGAAATAACTATGTAGATTGGAAAAGTAATTTTCATGACTGCAAAACAATTTCCTTGTAAACGAAATCTTTTACATTTACTACCCAACTATAACATTCGTAATTTGAACTCAAGTGAAAGTGCAGGAAAACGATTCTAAAATAGAAATTGTTTGGTCAATTTGGTCAAAGAAAGAAGGAACTTAGGTTACATTTAATTAACAACCTTACTGTTCTATTCCTCTAGTAATAAGAATTATTAAAATGTCTTTAGACTGAAAAAACCATACAATTTCTATTCTATATTAGCTTTTGTGCTTCAAAAAATTGAACATTTGAAGTTTTCGCAGTCATATTAACCTTGCATTAAACAGAGTAAAAAAAACCCTCTTTATTACTTCTATGTTTGAGGAAATCTTCATCAGTAGGGTTATTCACGATTGTCGGAAATCTAGTCGAAAGCATTCGATTCGAATCCGTATCCTCCGATATTACATAAATATAGCAATTCACAAATACATTCGACTGACATTCGATTCACTTTCCGATGTGAAAGCCCAATGCATTTACAAAATTAGGTAGCATAAGGTAGAAAATAAGATCGAAGACTATAGACTTGCAGATTCGATTCGGAAAGTTGGTTTCCGACAATCGTGAATAACCCCCCAGAATAGAAACATTTTAAAGGGAAGGAAATATCTTAATATCCTCAGGTATTTTGTTATACAGCTATTGAGATGTATAACAAATATATTAATATATTTGGGCCACCACATAATTATTAATATTGAACTAAGTAGTTTCTGTTTCTGAATTTTGACAATGCCTCTAGTGACTCAGTAGCTCAGTTGGAAGAGCATTGGACTCGGGCGGGAATCGAACCCGCGACCTTTGGAAAAAGGTCGCGGGTTCGATTCCCGCCCGAGGAAAGATCTGGTGACAAGTCGAATTTTTTCTAGTACATTACTGAGTATCAAATAAAAGCAAGTATATATTCAGTATTATATCAATTATCCCGTCTTCATCTCCCGAGATTTAATTTGTTACAAAGTAGTAGCTCTGCTATACGCTCGCACTATATCGCACGTCTTCAGCGCTATAGGAAGGAAAGAGAAAGCAATAGCTACCCCCTCTCTGCCTCCGACCAGCGCTGCCCGCCGCCGCGTCAACCTCATTCTTTGTTGCGCGCGCGCGCAAGACGCACGTCGGTCATCACAAAAATATTACTTTTTTGTTTAACTATAGTGAAATTATAAACGTGAATTAATTCATGAAAACGGTAAAATACCGTCACTATGCAAGTGATACGAATGTTGAAGAAACTCACAATTTATCTTTTCTCTTAGTGATGAAAAGTATGCAAGTTATTCACAAAGGCAAACTGCCTTATATTTGCCTCGAGTCAATACGAGATATTGACCAATGGTACATTTTTCCCGAGCCAATACGTGATATTGGCCAGTGAATTTTTTTTCCCGAGTCAATACGAGATATTGACCAGTGATACTTTTATGCGTTAATACGAGATATTAACCATCATTTTACAATAAACTGCCGAATACTTGCCTCGGGTCGATACGACCTGCTTTTGTGAGTTAATGTCCTAATAACGAATCCTTCGTATATTATGATTGAACTCAACTTACAGGTAAGTTTGTTTAATCATTATTAACCGCTTCATATTTTACAAAATATGAATAGATTTGCTGGTGTTAACTGCAAAATATTTGCTTTGAGTCAATACGACATACTTGCTTTTACGAGATATTTTTTCCCGAGTCAATACGTGATATTGACCAGTGATAAGTACTATTATGAGCTAATACGAGATATTAGCCGTAATTTTATAAAACATATATACCTAGATTTGCTGACGATTAGATTAGATAGATTTGCAGATTATTTACTAGTCAATACGAGATACTTCTATGTGTTAATACGAGATATTAACCGTTATTTTACAAATATTAATAAGATATTTGCTATCAAAAATGAAGGCCTAATAATCTTTTTCGTGAAACATCAAAATTGTTGTCACTGATACAGGTATGTACAAGTACTTTTAAATGTCTCGGTTTTCTCGAACAACATTATAAAACAAAATTCTGATTCCTTTTTATTTTTTCTTCGAGAAAAATCAGCAATGATGTTGAACATCAAAATACACTCCCACAAGTGTTAAAGGTGCCCTTATGGTCAATAAAATTAAAAAAAAACAACATTACCGGCAAATTCATCTCCGATTCGTTGAAAATGAATCATGCTATTATCATGTATTATGCCACTACTGAAAATCGTTCGAACAGTGTCTTTAAAGACCGTCAGCGCGACGACACCTACTGCTCAGATCTCTCTAAACTTGGGGTCTGCCACAACAACCACAACCATATCTTGGAACACAAGCAGTTGAGCCGAGATGACGGACAATAATCAGCAGGGCCAGTTTTACGTGTTTCATCAGCCTTGCGGCACCTACCTGCAGCTTCCAGCTCCAAGGGCTACCCGTGATCACCACCGTCAGCACCTTCGCGCTACCGGATCAGAACAAAAGGTCTGTACCTTGTCTGTATTTTTAGCTGGTCAGCTAAAATACGTTCTCGATTCGAGTAAAAACTATCAAACGACCGTTATGTGCTTGAGGTTATTTTCCAATACTAATCCTAAGTATTCAGTTACTTAAATTAAAAAATAAACAAATATATTTTATTTTCTTTACAATAGAAAATAGAACATGTGGGTAACTTAACTCATAACATGTGTCCTGATAATGTCATGCATGGCACAACTATTAGTCCTTGAGAACGGTTGCTTTCACGCACAGCGCAAAAAGTATTGAAGACTAGCGGCCGCCAAGGAAATGTTTCTTGCTATCCCTCAGGAACAATATTTTCCTTTCGGGATTAAAGGTACCGTATGTCTTTCTCTGTAACCCAGACAACGTGTATAAAAATTTCATGATGATCTGTTCAGTGGTTGAGACGTGAGGGTGTAACAAACAAACAAACAAAAGGACTTTTGCATTTTTAATATCAGTAAAGATGTTATTAAGTCAATAAACTTCATGAGTTTTGGGTCTTATTCTTTGGCTTTTTCACAGCACTACACAGAATCATCATCTTTACTAGATTTTTAAACCAATAATTTAACCCATTAATTACAGGCTTCAATGCCCTATTAAGATGACACTTATGTCTGGGTATTAATTACCAAAATTTCTCAAATTTTCAAGTATTAGAAACTATAAAAACAATGATTCTAATATTTAAGATCCTCATTAACTATCAAGAAAGTCCCAGCCAAACATGGAAGAACAAGGAGTATATTCAGCGTAGATTGAATGCCTTGGATACTTTGTGGGCGGAGTGTGTGCAAAACGATGCAACATTATTGAAAATAGAGGATAAAAGTCACCAGTACTTTACGGAAAATATTTTTGAGGTAATTAAGGAGTGGTACGAAAGTACACGCAGCGAAATTGCTTCGTGGGAGGTGAAGTTATCTGCAGCCCAGGTTCCGACCCAACAGGGAGAAGGAACCCCGTCTACGAGCGCCGATCCGAGTAAGAAGGTAGCTATTCAGTTTGACAGCTCGCGCTTCGTGAGATCAACGACGTCGACGGGAGAAGCTGTTTCAGCGGAGTTACAACTGTTGCAGAATGCGAATTTTCGGGCACTTAAAAGGTTGGTTGATAATATATGTGTAGAAGATTTGAAAGAAAAATGGGAGATAGAGGATAAATTGAAAATTTTAGAGTCACGCTGGAATGCTATTGACAAATTACATTTGCAAATTGATGGTATCTTAGAGGGAAAATATTGTAGCTATTATGATGACTATTGCACTTTTGAACAGCAGTTTGAGCAGATAAAAAGAAAGTTAAATATGAAATTAAATGCATCTATACACCAGCAGCAATCAATGCCGAAACTTGAAATTCCTACATTTTCTGGTAGTTATGCGCAATGGCCTACATTTATAGACTTGTATTCAGAATCTATACATAAAAATCCTGCATTGACAAAAACCCAAAAAATGCAACATTTAAAGGGTCGATTACGCGGTGAGGCTGAGAAATTAGTGCAACATTTACATGTCGTCCCGGAAAATTATGACACTTGTTGGGAATTGCTAAATCACCGCTACAATAATAAGTATTTACTATTTACAAAGAATTTTCAAACATTTATGCGTCAGCCTACGTTGCAAAAGCAGTCTGGATATGAATTAAAACGGTTGTATGACGTGACTAGCGAAACAATTCACGCCATACATAATTTGGGCATTGACACGACAGCCTGGGATCCTATTTTGGTCTATGTTTTATGCGAAAAAATTGATTCCGAAACTTATACTGAATATATGCAACAGAGAGCGGACCCACGCGAGATTCCGACTTATGACAATTTTATGAATTTTATTGAAAGCAAATTTCTGGCATTAGAACCGTTGCAAAAAAGGTCAATTGGAAATTTGGTAAAGCCTGCACCAAAACTTCAGTTTAACAAAGTCCCATTTCAATTATATAAAAATGCCAAATCGTCATTTCAACAGCCCACTAAAAACAATTTCCATAATAATTCTCGTAATTTTCACACTGCAAATGTGGGTCAATTTAACAAGATTATTTGTCCGCTATGCAATAATCAACATGCATTATACCAGTGCTCAAGGTTTGCTGACATGACAGGTGTTGAGAAATTGAAGGTCATTACCAAGTTCAATGTTTGCAAAAATTGCTTATTTGTGCATTCCAAAGGCTATTGTTCATCTCAAAAACGGTGCAAAGAGTGTAATGATCAGCATAACACCTTATTACATAACGCGATATTAGAAACATCGCAAGTGGGCATTCATACAAAACCAACGACATCTAAGTATTTACAGTCGGATGCTACTAAGACGGGACACCACAAAAATGCACAAAACTTATACGTGTCGAACAACGATAACGAAATTTTGTTAGCCACAGCCAATGTTCAGGTAATGGATTCTTGTGGACAATTTATTACATTGCGTGCCTTGATTGACCAAGGCTCACAGATTACGTTGGTGACCGAAAATGCAGCGCAACAGTTAGGGTTACAACGTAAACAATTAAATGCAAGTGTTAGCGGTATCGGTACGCTTTCCAACAGAAGCAGAGGAAAAGTCAATTTAGTATGCAAATCATTAAATAGTGAATTTCAGTTTACAACAGAAGCTCTGATTATGCCGCGCGTGGTGAATAACCTGCCTAATGTTACTTTCGTAAAGAAAACATTACCTCATGTCACTAATATTACGTTAGCCGATCCCGATTACAACGTATCCAGACCCATTGACTTACTTTTGGATGCACACGTTTATTCCGAAATTTTGATGAGCGGTCTTATTAAGGGTGAAGATCATCAGCCTATGGCCCAACAAACGCAGTTAGGGTGGATATTGTCGGGAAATGTCAAAACGTACCATTGTCATGTTGTTGTAAATAACATTGAAGAAATAGCACAGTATTGGGAACTTGAGGACATTAATTCGGAAACAAGCAATAATTTGTCATCACAAGAACAATTGTGCGAAGAGCTTTTTACTAAAACTACAAAACGGCATGCAAACGGAAGATATGAAGTTCGGTTGCCAATGAAAGCCAATTTTCATGAATTTTTGGGGAAATCAAAACCGCAAGCTATAGCTCAATTTACGCAATTGCAAAAGAAGTTTGTACGAGATGAGAATCTATCTATTAATTATAACAATTTCATGCAAGAATACTTAGAGATGGGACACATGAAAGAAAGTAAATCAGATAAACATCCGTTCTGTTACTTGCCTCATCATGGTGTGCTAAAACAGGATTCCAAAACAACAAAATTACGAGTTGTTTTTAATGCATCACAGAAAACTGACACAGGATACAGCTTGAATGATTTAATGGAGTGTGGTCCGAAACTTCATCAGGATCTATTAGTATTATTAATCGGCTGGAGAATGTATAAGTATTTGTTGTCAGCGGACTGTGAGAAAATGTACCGTATGATACTCGTGAATGAGCAAGACCAACAGCTTCAAAAAATTATATGGAAAGATGCATCTGGAAAATTCAAGGAGTATGAGCTTTGCACTCTGACGTTCGGTACAAAGGCGGCGCCATACTTAGCATTACGAACGTTGAAACAACTTGCAATTGATGACGCACACAAATATCCGTTGGCCAGTGACGTCATAGCCAACGAAATGTATGTCGATGACGTATTGACAGGTAGTAATTCGATATCACAAGCACGAGCCATACAACAGCAATTAATTGAAATGTTACAAGGCGCTGGCCTTACCCTCAGAAAATGGGCAAGCAACGAACCAACCCTGATTGAAAGCTTATCAACATCGGAGCTTAGTCAAACAACTATGCATTTTACGAATGAAGGAAACATGAAAGCTCTTGGCCTGCAGTGGGATCCGAAATATGATACTTTTAACTTTACAAACAAGATAGAAATTAATTGCACTGACAAACTGACAAAACGAAAATTATTATCTGACATTTCAAAGATTTTTGACCCGTTAGGATGGTTAACCCCATTAACTGTCAAAGCGAAGCTTTTATTTCAAAAGTTATGGCTATCTGATTGCAACTGGGAAGATGTATTAGCTGACAATATTCGAAACGAATGGATACAAATTGCAACTGACTTAGCAAATATTATTAATTTAAACATACCAAGATGGTTGGGTGACACTACGAAATTTATTCAAATACATGGTTTCTGCGACGCCTCGGAAAAGGCATATGCATGTGCAATTTATATAAGAACATTGAATGACAAAAGTGAGCCTATTGTTCGGTTGATAACAGCAAAGTCAAGGTTAGCACCTATCAACAAAAAGGTAACGTTAGCACGATTAGAGCTTTGTGGAGCGGTTTTGCTTACACGTCTTATGAAGAAGGTTTTACAAGCTTTCAAATGGGATAGAGTTCACAAACATACATATGCCTGGACGGACTCTATGATTGTTTTATCCTGGATAAATGGCGATACATCAAGATGGAAAATGTTTGTTAGTAATAGAGTGCAACAAATACAAGAAGTCATCCCTAAACATCATTGGAACTATGTCAAGTCTAAGGATAACGCCGCCGATTGTGCAACAAGGGGTAACAATTGTTCTCAGTTAATAGAAAACCAGCAGTGGTGGCATGGACCTAGGTGGATTGAAAGCTTTGACGAAAATCTATATATATAAAATTCAAAGTCCTGACTGACTGAGTGAGATATCAACGCACAGCCCAAACTACTGAACCTAGAGACTTGAAATTTTACACACAGGTACCTTATACAGTGTCGGCATCCACTAAGGAAGGATTTTTGAAAATTCCATCCCTAAGGGGATGAAATAAGGGATGAGAAGTTTGTATGGAAGTCCCTCAGTTTTGATGCTAGGATCTTCAAATTTTGTATTTAGGCTGATGATTGAAAATTAATAAATACGTGTATCATCGTTTTTCAAAATTCTACCCCCGATGGGGTGAAAAGGGGGATGAAGTTGAGTATAGAAGAAAATCCTTAATTTTCAAAGTAAAAATCGTTAAATTGATAATTTAGGCTTATGGATGGATGATGTGTATAGGCTTATAGATCCGTGAATACCACTTGCTTCCAATTTAGAAATTAGAATATCATGGTTTACCTTGTCAAAGGCACAAGAAAAATCGGTGTATATGGCATCAATTTGAAGCCCTTTGTCCATGTGGTGAGATATATATGAAGTGTAAGCAGTCAAGTTAGTTTCCGTGGACCGACCCTTACGAAAACCATGTTGCGCCTCACTCAAAATAGGCTCAATATGACGCTCAATGACGGGACGCACCATTGACTCTAATAATTTGGCAAAACATGGCGAAATTGATATTGGTCTATAATTGGCTATATTACTTTCATCTCCTTTCTTATTTACAGGTGTTACTCGAGCTGTTTTCCATAGCGTGGGAAATTTACCTGACTGGAGTGATTTATTAAATATTAAGTACAGTGGAATACTTAAATTACCTCTACACTGATACAAAAATATGGGTGGAATTCCATCGGGTCCTGCACCCTTATGGATATCTAGGCCTTCCATTGTTTTAAAAATTTCTTTCTCTGTAACAAAAATACTACTTAACGACCTATGAGAATGACATACCCTCGGAAGAGCAGGAACAGTTGTACTAGTTGTATAATTTGAACAGAAATGGTCAGCAAATAAATTAGCCATATCAGGACCTGTTTCAGCACAACACTGGCCAAGTTGCATTCGTGCAGGTAGAGATGAGTTACCTTTACGTTTAGTTTTAATAAATCTCCAAAATTCTTTGGGATCATCACACATATTGTATTCAAGACGAGATTTATATTCTGCGTAACACTTTTGAGCTAGTTTATGGCACCGGTTTCTTAGAATGTCATAATCAAATTTGTCCCTAGGATTCTCATATATAAGGTATCTACGTCTAAGTTTCTCTTGTTCAGACTTCAACTTTATCAAATTACGCGTGAACCAAGGTGGACATTTAGTTATTTTTTTGTTGTTTTTAGGTACATGTTTAAAAATAATTTTATTTAAGATATCAGTGAAAATCCTGACCATATCATCAACATCATCATAGTTCGAGATTTCCTTATACCAATCGACAGCAGCCAATTCAGAATTAATTGCGATATAATCAGCCTTATAGAAATTATAATCGGCCTGTGATCTATTTGGAAAGTATTCATCAATTGCCATATGTAATTGAAAGAGCAGATTCGGATGCTTAGGATCCAATTTGCTTAATAGATTTAATGGTTCAATTACCTGTGATTTACTTACTGAACATAATACTAAGTCTAAACTTCTGTCGTCACAGTTTTGGACGTGATTGAACTGAAATAAGTTGTTAACATGAAATCCACAAATGTTTCACCTAAAGCATTATTATAGTTTTTAGGTAACAAATAACTACAGCCATTTTGTCGGGACCACTCAATGAATCCCAAATTAAAATCACCTAATATGATAACTTCGTCTACATTTCCCATTACGTTACTAGCACTATCACAAAATTCCTTTAAATGGTTAGCTTTCACCGGCGGCGGAAGATAAACAACACCAAGACCCACTTTTTTATAACTATTATTACTTTTAATCTGCAGTATTACGCATATATCTTCGCAATTGCTTTCCCAACTCTGAACGCGGTAAGAGTTAATTTCACGAGAAACTGCCACCATTACCCCACCACCTTCTGACTTTTTGCTGGATGAGGAGCAACGATCTCTACGGTATAAATTATAAAACTGGTTATCAATAAATTCATTGTCATGTACATTACCGTTCAACCACGTTTCAGTGAATACAATTATTTCGTAATTGGTTTGTACAATGTTTTGATAAATCTCTGAAGTTTTAGTTTTCATACCTCTTACATTTTGGTAATATATTTCCATAAAATAAATTTAAATAGTCGCAAATACATTCTTAAACATAAACATCAAATAATAATTAAACTATGTATTTTTTTTTACAGGCTGAAAATGCTCTACAAGATCAGGCCATACCTATCCGAAAAGCTCAGAATAACACTTTGTGAGTCTTTAATTCTATCCAAGTTCAACTACTGTGCCACTGTCTATGGCCCCTGTCTTCTCGCTAGGTCAGACCGGCTCATACAGAGAGTACAAAACGCATGCGCGCGTTTTTGTTTCCATATTCCGCCACGAACACACGTCAGCCCTTTTCTAAACTCAGCAAGCATGCTTAAAATGAACGCACGTAGGAAGGTCCTTCTAGCTTCCCTTTTGTTTGGGTTAATCAACACAGGCAAGCCAAATTACCTCTTTGCTAAGCTGGAGCCAGCATTTACCCATAGTAGGTTCTTAAAAAGATCGTGCACTCATGTCTTCTCTATACCTAAACACCACTCTTCGGCCTTTCGTGGATCTTTCAGATTTGCCGCCTCGAAGTGCTGGAATGACATTCCTCCTCCATACCGAGATCTGAGAACAAAGCAAATGTTCAAAAACTGCCTAAAACGACACCTTATCTCATTACAACAACAAAATCACTTATAGGCACACTTCACCAAACAAACACCCACCTTTGTTTATTCTCGTCAGGCTTGACAAAATATGTCTGTCTAACACTGGAACTCGAGGCAGACGGCATTTCCTTTCCTTTTCTTTTCTTTATCATAATAAATCGTTGTTCTTACATTTTCATATAGGTATAATAGCAATGGCCAAGCCAGCTAAGCCATAGAAAACATTTAGTACGCACTTTCTGTAGACAAACAGCTGTTATTTGTAAAATATTGTTTATTTATTGCTTCTTTTTGTTTGTTAGGAATAATTTTTCATAAGTTCTTTAGTTAGTTTCTGTTAAATGTATTTATTTTGTGATTTGTTTTGTTTGTCAAATTGTACATTTTTCATTTGACAGCTCGAGTCTGACAGCTCACAGCCACAGATCAAAGACTTCGGTTCGGTTACCACAGGCTATAATAATCACTAGCATAGATTACATTTTAATTTTACTTTTGTTGCAATACAAATTTTCTTTCATTGTATTTTATTAATTTGTGATTGTTTAGCTTTGTCTTGTGTAGTTTTATCTAAGTATTTTATCTTGGACGTGTCCGTGCGCACTAGTAGGCCCTGCCAGAATACCAGCGTTGCCGCAAGGCAACACTATGCTGAGGCAGGGACCTTTTTGACCCAAGGGCCACAAATGTATTTTTTTTTCTTTCTTCTTTTTATTGTTCTGTGCTATCTGTGTACCGACTTACTATAACATCACTGTATTGTTATTTTTTGTGTTGTGTGGTCTTTGGTTAAAATAAATACTTTCTCTCTCTCTATTTCAGACTGTCAGTATTTCTAACTAGTATGGCTTGACTAAACTCATCCTTTCTGGCGTAAATACGTCCATTACGAATCCACACAAACTTATACGATAGTTCTTTAGCCTTTACACGAACTGCTGCATGCAGCGATTTGTTGGCAGGTGTGAGATGCTCAGCTACAAAAACTGGAGTATTTGCTCCTTCCAGGCCCAGGTGCACGGAGTTCAATTTATTTTTGGGGTTCTTTTTGTTGTATGATGCCACTGCTGCTAAGATAGTATCACGTTGCCGAGGACTACGAAGCTTAGCAACAATGGAACGGGGACGGTTATTGTCACGGTTGAGTTTTGCTACTCTGGTAACATGGAGCACGTCGTCGCCTGAGAGGGGACAGTTTATGGAGTTAGCCAACTGTGAGAGAACATGGACTAGGTTTTCAGACTTCTTCTCCGGGACCCCATTAATCTCGATATTTGAGTCACGGGATAATTGTTCTAAAGTGGTTAGTCTATTGCTCAAATCGGTGATCGTTAGACGGAGTTTGTTGTTATCGGATTCTAGTGTTCGGATAGTAGAGGTGTTTTTTTCGTTTTCCTTTTTAAAATCTTCATAGCAGGCATTGATATGTGTCAGGGAATCATGGAAAACCGAGAGTTGAGAGGTGATATTTGACAACTCCTCCTTAATCAGGCTTTTTATAGTTGTTTTCAATATGTCTGTAAACTCCTGCCTTATTATAACACGTAGTCGATCTTCGGACATATTGGATGTCAAACTTTCCTTAGAATGTTTGTTACGTAGCGTGACATTAACGCTTGCAGGATCATTCATCGTGACATTCAGGTTCGATTGCTCACTGCGCACCTCTGCAGCCGTATTACAAGCTCTTAAATCCTGCCAGGTTTATAAATTGCTGTAGTGACATCTCTTTCTCGTCGTATAACAAATAAAAGAGATAGATTGATAGCCAGTCAGAAAACTGCCTGGAAATAAGAGTTCATAATAAGGCCCCTGGACTGGGTGTATTAGACGATGGTCGCAAAGGAGTATTGGTGTTATCTCCAGTTTTACGCTTCTTCATAAGGCAATTGGGACATTTCCAATTACGCTTCTGTTCATTATTCATCTAAATCTATCTAAAAGTTGTGACAGGGACAGCAGCACAATCAAGGTCATAAATTAGCTCGCAGAAAGGGCACTGTAAGTGTTCACGGCCTTTAATGATGTTGAGGCAACTCGAACAGTTTTTGGTCGACATAACTTTTTGTTATTCACAAGTAAAAATTTAAAATTTAAACAAAAACAAAGCAATCAAAGCCAATGCAAAAACAAAGTAAAAAAAAACACTTTTGAACGAATAATTGAGAAGTGAATAAAAAAAAAAGTTTGAGAAAAAAAAACTTGTGTGCGTAGATTCGAACCACGTTGGGAAGAGTCAAGTCTGTATTTGACACCGCGCCGCCACAGCTGTTATAACGCAAGCGGCAAATATTTGGTTCAATAGCGTTACAGCACGCACTGTATAATATTGATTGGAGGTCAGTTCAAAGTAACAGAAAAATCAATGCACCCACTTTATTTTCGCTTCACAATATTTATTTAAATCTTATACTTAAATCTTCTGTTCATTTCACCCTTTTTTACACCTTAAACTGTTTTATTTACGAAAATGATTCACTTTTTAATTTGAAACAATTGTCACTTATAGTCTTGAATTAATTTGTTTTTCTTCATCAGTAGGTATTCCACACGAGACATTTAGCTGTTGCAAATTACTCTTGGATTATATTTTAAATTTAATAAAAATCACGGAGTCGATATAACTGGGACGGCAGCGCCATCTGAAGTGTTAATACTAATTTATATTAGAATTTTTTGTAAGACCAATAAGTTATGTATTTGTTACCGTTAGAGTACGGAATCCGTTAATCTGCAGATTAACTAGTGAATCTGCAGATTAACTGGTCGAGTCAGTTAAAGTGCGGAATTTTTCTTAAAGTAGACCATTTCCGCACTTAATCCGCAATTATCCGCAGATTAACTAGTTAATCTGCAGATTAACTGATTTCCGCACTTTAACGGTGACATATTTATAAGATACTTTTACGGATTATATAATTTTGTGTAACATTGTGATATGTAACTAAACAAAGAGGATCAGTAACAGGTTTGAATCCTATAGTTTTATTGATATAATATAAAATCATATTAATAGTTATGAAGCTTAGTAAACATTTTTTGAAATCCGTTTAGAAATGGTTGAGTTATTAAGGGTTTGAAGGAAATGCTAAATTCAATGCAATAGGTGTTTTTTCACGTACAACATAAGGTTTGTGTACGTCGCGATGACGTTATATTATAAGGACCCCCCAAAATACCAGTGTTGTAGCATGTTTTAGCTCGTAAATCTTCTCAGGTTTAAGAGATATCGCAAAAATTTCTTTACCGTTAATCATGTGGTGGCATAAGCTTTCTGATAAGCCTAAACTTAAATACTAAACAAAAATCGTTACTGATCCTCATTGTTACCGCTTGTTTAGTTTTATCGAGGGAGGTGTTATGTACCAACCACATTCAGGAAGTGATTGCCACATATTTTAAATTTATAACATCATCTTTGCAATGTTACAAACAAAAGACGCTTGTATTAGAAGATTTGTTATTCTTTGTCGGACGATGATAAACGTCAATGTTGCTCTAATCTTAGTAAAGTTGTTATCAAAAGGTCATAACCCCCAAATGATTACTTGTTCAAATTACTGGAAGATTTCATCACACTCTCACTTCACTTTGTTAGTGTATTAATACAATATATGGGAACCCTTGTTTTCGCATAAAGGTTTTATACCTAATTTGATTTGGCATAACGGTTTTGGCATAATTTTTTTTGTCATAATAATACTTTGGCATAATTGTTTTTTGGCATACTATTTATAAAAGCATAATAATCATATAGACTACTTTGTTTTCGCATAATGTTATTAGGCATATTGTCTATTCGCCTAATATTATTTAGACATAAAAATAAAAACAAGAATAAATATGTTACGTAGTTATTTATTTTCTTACATAAGGGGTATTTATTAAAATGCCGAAATTCATAACACATACGACCGAAATATCGACGTATAAAACACCTATTTTCAAGATACCGAAAATCCTTAATATCTGATAGACCGTAACTTAAAAGATCGATTATTAAATGACCGATAGTTCGAAATCCCGAAAGTTAAAATGCCGATAGTTCAAAATCCCGAAAGTCTGTTAAGTTAAGGTCTCAAAAAATATGCATAAGCTGTTATGACTATGTAATATTATGCGTAAACATCATTCGGCGGAATCATATTATGCAATGACATATTATGCCTTAAATTTTTATGCAAATACATAGAGAACCACAATATATTAATTGCTAACTGTTTTTCATCTGAATTCGCGGAACATCTTAATTATTTTGTTTTAAAACTACTGTCCGCGAATCATATAAATACTCCTGCCAAATTGTTGGACTGTAGATCTTACCAAACCTCCAGTAACACCGGGCAACCTATGCTCGTCAGTGTATCCGCGTATCCATACAAGTATTTTATACAAATAAAAAAGTGAGGTTTTAACATGAAGAAATGGTTACCAGTTTGTATCGTATTAATTTGTGGTTTTTTAGGAGGTAATGAAGTATATGGGGAGCTACAAAATACACTGAAAGAAAATGTTTCGTCAACGGAAGGCATACAGAAGGAAAATGAAAAACAAATTACAAAAGAATTTATAGGACGAGGGAATGCAGAAAAAGAAAGAGATCGTCAACAAAGAGCTCTACGATATTCAAGTTTAGAAACTAGTGGATTATATGCAGGACAAGGAGATACTTTAACCGTTGAAGTAAGTGGACAAGATTTATTGAAAATGGTTATTGGAACGCCTGAACGTGATACGCAAAAAATATATTCTTTGAATCAAGGGCCAAACACAATAGAGGTAAAAAATAAAGGGATCATTTATATTACAAATCCTAATGAAGATGGAAGTACGCTAGTAACAATCTCAGGTGCTACTGGGTCTATGCCTTATTTTGAATTAAATGCAACGAATGTTGAGGAATTTCAAAAACAAATGTCAACGCAAGTAAATGCAACAGAAGTACAATTGGTAAGCAATAAAGCGATTATTACAGTGAGCTATGCAGAAGCAAAAAAAAATATCGAGAATCCGAAAGAATTGATGGAATACTACGACAAATTTTTATTGGCTCAAGATCGAGTATCTGGTATTAATAATAGTGGAAAGACAGAACATTTTGTGGATCGTCATTTCCAACATTTTATAGAAGTATCAAGTATGAACCTATACATGTTTGCTACGCATGAGTATATGGGATTCAACGGAGGTCGTGCAGTGTCTAGATTATTGAAAATAGATGATGGTACAAGTCGTTCTTGGGGAGTATGGCATGAAAGCGGACATCAAAGACAGCAACCTTGGGAATATGAATATTTCACAGATTCTACTGTAAATATTTATTCAATGGCTGCCCAAAAGGAAATAACTGGCTCCATAAGTGTGGATCAGTTTTATCCACAAATGCATGCCTTTTTAAAATCTGAAAATAATGATTTCGACAAACTACATAATGATGAAACGTTAATGATGTTTTTTGGTCAACTAGCGAACACTTTTGGTGATGATTTTTATCCAATCTTACACCAATATTATCGGGAAAATAAGCTATCTTTCAGTTCACGCACTGAATTTATGCAACATTTTTTGTTAAATGTGTCTAATATTACTGGATATAATTTAATTCCTTATTTTGAGAAGTGGGGTAATACTATTAAAGATCTTACAAGAAAGCAAACAAGTCAATTACTTGTTTTACCTGAAAAAATTTGGCTGAATGATAATCACGTGACTAAAAAATTACCAATGAGAATAATAAATAAAGTCTCTCTTTCTGAGACAAATATTAAGGTTGAATTAACTGAATTTAAAAATAATATTTTTCAAGGACAAAAAATAGTATTAACCAAAAATGATAAAAATATTTCAGAATTGACAAACAAACAACCATATTATAGCAGTTTGAATGAAAATATCTGGCAAACTAATACTTCTCTTACCCCTACGGATATCATTCGAATAGAAGTTAGAAATTCTGATGGAACTTTTCAGCTTTACAATGGTTCTATTATAGTAGATCAATTAAAGAATGAAATTTTTGACTATTCAAACTCAGAAGATACCCTTAGTGAAATTCTTACTCAATCAATATTTGATGACATTAGAAGTAAAGTAGGTAATATAACTGATAAATATGGCAGAAAAACACTTTTAGATTTACTAGATAAATTGGAAGAAACATATTTAGAATCTCTAATTAAAGAATTATCACTTAACAAAAATGGAACTTTATTAGTAAAATTTAGCAATGTTAAATTTAAGGAGTATAATAAAATAGTTGTTTTGGGAACAAATAAATATATTGCAGAAGTAGCAAATGGTAAATCTTACAATAGTAGTTTAATTGATAATATTTTAAAGGTATTTCAACAAGAAAATCAGTCGAATTTTTCTATTCAATTTCTATTGTCACATAAAACATATACCGTTAGTGAAGTTAGTAAAGAAGAGTGTATATTAAAAAATGATATTGAAAACCTATTTACAATAAATAATCAGCTGAAAGATGTAACTCAGAAAAAAATAGATGATTTACGTACTAGAGTTTCTCTTTTATCGAGAAATGATAAAAATAGCAGAAAAACACTTTTAGATTTACTAGAAAAATTGCAAGAAAAATATTTAGAATCTCTAATCAAAGAATTATCACTTGACGAAAATGGAACTTTATTAGTAAAATTTAGCAATTTTAAATTTAAGGAGTATAGTAATATACGTGTTTTGGGAACAGACAAATATATTGCATCAGTAGCATATGGTACACCTTACTATAGTATTTTAACTGATAATATTTTAAAGGTTTCTCATGAAGAAAATCAGTCGAAATTTTCTGTTCAATTTCAATTGTCACATGAAACATGTACCGTTAGTGAAATTAGTAAAGAAGAGCTTATATTAAAAAATGATATTGAAAACCTATTTACAATAAATAATCAGCTGAAAGAAGATGTAACTCAGGAAAAATTAGATCATTTACGTACCAGAATATCTCTTTTATCGAGAAATTTAAAAGGACAGCTAACTACAAGTATGAATTATGCTCAACAATTATTTTTGAACACACCACTTATGAGAAGTGGTGTGATTTGGGTATCGATTTAAAATATGAAGCAATTATTACTAACTATTATAAATATTTTATATTGTTGTGTGGGCGTATTGTATTGGGTTCTGGATCGTGCTGGATATAATAAAAGATTATTGTTATAAAGGAAATCAACTGTACTGGTATTTGAGGAAGAAATGACACACAGACAGAGAGAGATGTACCAGGACATTTTGTCTTATAAATAAATATATCTAGGCAAGGGAATTACACCACATACTGCCATAAGTATATTATACAACATGCCCCTTTTGAATTAATTTACAATGTTTACAATTGAAAATTAGGTTCTAAAATATAATACTGATTAATGAAAGTGACAGTTAAAAGTTAATGTTAATAAGTTAAGTTTAGTTGTTAAATTTAGTTAAGTTTTACGATGTTTACAAATTTATAATATAAGGTATGTTAATTAAGTTTTTAATGTAATGTATACAATGAAGAATTAAAAATTATTTTACAAATCTAACTTGTCTGGTTTCTTCAAATGTCTACCTCTACTACTATTAGAGTTGAGACGTATTTACTGGAATAAATCTTTGGAATAGAGGTTAGAACTTCTGATGGAACTTTTCAGCTTTACAAAGGTTCTATTATAGCTGTAGATCAATTAAATTATAAAATTTTAGACTATTTAAACTCAGAAGATACCCTGAGTGAAATTCTTACTCAATAAATATTGGATGACATTAGAAGTAAGGTAGGTAAAATAACTGATAAAGATGGCAGAAAAACACGTTTTTCTAGATAAACTAGAAAAACGTGTTTTTCTATATAAATTACTAGATTTACTAGATAAATTAGCAGGCAAATATTTAGAATCTTGTAGGGGGGGGGGAGGGTGCTTCTGAAAGGGTCTCGAAGTGCAGGAACGGGCTTTCCTACAGGCGGAAGCAGGAGAAAAAAATCATGCGTGATGTGTGGAGCTTACTTTTATTGAGTAAATAAGCAAGGTGTGCTAGCTAAATTCTCAGTAGAAGATTTTGATGTTCTTTGGCCTCAGGGAAAACTTATTCCTCAAGCAAAGCTTGACGGTCTCAGGTCTGTTTGGGTTAATACCTAAAGATGGTCATGGCTTCTACAAAGGAAACATCAATATCATTGAAGATATTGATGGGTACAGGGCCAACCCTAGACTTCGACATGGACGAAAATGAGTGAAGCTGATGTTTTGGTCCTATTTTTCCATTTTTGTTATTTTAATCATGGCGTATGAACGTAATTTTCCTAGCGTTATGTTCAAAGATATTAAATATTAATAATTTTAATAAGTTAACTTTTTATTTTTCTTTTAAAAACCAATTTTTCAGTCGAGTGGTAGTTTTGAGTCCTTTCTGAGAAAGTAAAAAGAAAATACGTGTCTTCACAAACTCACATTTATTTGTAAGGACTCAGCCCACATTTTACTTAATATCTTGAAATCTATTTCAAAATATGTCCATATATTTATTTTATTTTAAGATATTTGGGTTGACAACAGCTTAAAACTACTTAAATTACTACATGATATTTACTAAGAGTAAAGCCAAAAACGTCATCCTCGAATTACTAAAAAAAAAGCATTAACAAAAATTCTAAAAACAAAAGTTTAAAATTTAAACAAGTTTACAAACGAACTCAAGCAAAACTTTTAAAGATTATTATTATAATAATTATTATTAAGTATATTTATGGGGAATATAAGAAAAAAAAAATGAAGTTAAGTAACATAATAATATATATTATATAAAATATCTATAATTATAATGTATATATACATATATAATATCTGCTATGCATAATGACATAGAGTATGATAATTACCCAGGATGAAGGGTAAAGTATTAAATTAGATAGTAGGGCTTAGCAGCTTAAATAATTGTTTTTTAAAAGTGGATTTGGAGCCCACAAATGGATCAACACTACCAAATTCACCATTATACAAACGTGCAATACGTGTGAGGACACAGTTCTTGCCATATTTAGTATGATGGAAAGGTATATTAAAGGTGTCTGAGTTACGCGTGCGGCGGGATGGTGCATTTAGCGCTAAACCCGCGAGCAGCTCAGGGCAATCGAGGCGACCGTTAACGATGTCATGTAAAAAGCATATATCGAGGACTTTTCTTCGCTCCTTGAGTGAAAAAAGTTTATAGTGGCGGCAATTTTCCAAATAACTACTAGGGGATGCGTAACGAAACTTCCAATTCAGGTGCGATAAAAATTTTCTTTGTATTTGTTCAAGTCTGTCATTATGTATAGAATAGTAAGGGTTCCATATTACTGATGCATATTCTAGAATGCTCCTCACGTATGCTGAATATACAATTTTAAAGCTTTTAATACTTTTAAAGCGTGTACAAGTACGTAACACAAAGCCCAGACTACGAAATGATCTATTGATTATGTTATCTACATGATCAATCATAGACATTTTTGAGTCCAGCGTGACTCCCAGATCTCTTACAGAGCCAACCCTTACTGACTGGGTGTTATCTAGGTGGTAGGGATACAATATGGGCGCACCCTTTCTGGTAAAACTTATACACTGGCATTTTCCAAGACTGACTGTGATGTTGTTGTTTTTGTAATATGTGAGGAGATTGTTTAAATCATTTTGTAGTAGCTCACAGTCAGTTTGAGACTTTACAGAGATGAATATTTTTTTGTCATCGGCAAACAACAAATGCCTGGAAAATTTTTAATGAGAGTCGATGTCGTACATGCACACATTCCAGAAGAGGGGACCCAAATGTGAACCCTGAGGAATTCCCGAGGGTATAGTAATGTAATCTGATTTGAATCCCCCTAGAACAACAAACAGCCTGGGAACGGTTGGTCAGGTATGTTGTGGGTAGACTTGTATATGTAGGTAGGTAAAGAGTTAAAATAAAACAGTCTTTGTTAGCACATCACCGTTGTTTGACTGTCTCCCTAATCCATACTCTTTACATGGTGTCAGGTGTGCTACTTTGCGTGAAATTACTTATCATCGGTTGTGATAGTGTTTATTATCTGTAATAGAACCAGGAGCACTAAAAAAATCAAGTGAAATTGTGATGTATTCGGCTATACAACAACCGGCCGCCATGCAGGAGCACGGGAACATGGCGGTCAATTGGCGTGAATGGAAGTCAGCCTTTGATTATTTTATCATAGCCTCAGGACGGCAAAAAATATCGTCAGAAGAAAAGATCGCCGTTTTTTTACATATAATCGGTAAATACGGTCGCGAAATTCATCAGGAATTTGACCTCGAGAGTGACGCAACCTATGATGAATTGGTAAACAAATTCCAGCAAAGGTTTGACCCAGCAAAGAATGTTAACTTTGAACGTCATATTTTTTTTGAAACTTATCAGAAAGATAGTGAGTTCGACAAGTTTATAAGTGAATTGAAACTTAAAAGCAAAAGTTGCGAGTTTGGAACGTTACGAGACAGTCTAATTTTGACACAAATTATACGAGGAATAAGAGATCCGTATACAAAGGAGCGCTTATTAGCAAAACCATCGCTGACTTTGGATGAAGCTGTGAGTAGCTGCAGAGCTGCTGAGCGCGCGAGCTCGCAGGCTGCGGCGTGCAGCGGAGCAGCAGCCGCGCCCGGCCAAAGCCGCATCGAGGAGGTGGCTTACGTCGCGGGCGGTGGCGGCGCGGGCGCGTGGAGCGGAGCGCGAGGCCGGCGGCGGCGAGCGCGCGGGAGCAGGGGGGCCGGCCGTGGCAGCGGCGGCGCCGGGCCTGCTGCCCGGTTCGGCTCGAGCGGCGGCGGCGCAGCTGGAGGCGCGACGCGTTTGCCTTTGTGTTCAAAGTGCGGTGGTCGGCATTGTGCGGGCGGTCGATGCCCAGCTTATGGTGTAATGTGCTATCGGTGTGACCGTGCGGGTCACTTTGCAAAGTGTTGTAATGCGAGGTTTGTACGTGAGATGTTGGATTGCAGTGACGATAACGCAGAGAACACAGTGGACGTTGGTGAGTTATACATAAACAATGTATCTATTGACTCGGTCGATCAATCATCGTGGACTGAATCGGTATACGTAAATGATGTTTTGATTTCATTTAAGTTGGACAGTGGTGCGGACACTTCGATTATGTCTAAGAAAAGATTTTTAAAGGCCGGTTTCACTATGAATATGTTAAAAAAGCCAATATCTGATTTAAAAGAAGTGAGCAAAAATAAATTGCCGGTTCTAGGATACCTAGATGCGACTTTCAAATATAATTCAATTGTTTTAACAAAGCAAAAAGTTCATGTTTTAGATTTGGATTGTAATAATTTATTGGGACGAGAGGCATGTGTTAGCTTAAATTTGATAGCGCGTGTTAGTGAAATAGTACAATATAATTTAGACAAAACTATTTTTACGGGAATAGGTAGTTTACCTACAATAGTGAACATATCGATAAATGAGGCTGTGCCACCTGTTGTAAACTCCAGTAGAAAAATACCAATTAGTTTGCGACCACGAGTAAAGCAAGAATTAGACAAAATGGAAAAATTAGGTATAATTGTAAGAGAGGATGAACCAACGGACTGGGTGTCAAACTTAGTGGTTGTCGAAAAGCCCGATAAGTCATTGCGGTTGTGTATTGACCCATTTCATTTAAACAAAGCGGTACGTCGCAGCCACTTTCAGTTGCCTACTTTGGACGAAATAGCAAGTGAACTCAATGGAGCTACTTACTTTTCAAAACTAGACGCAAACAAAGGTTTTTGGATGCTAAAACTAAATTTGAATAGCTCGAAATTGTGTACCTTCGCAACTCCATACGGTAGGTACAGATACCTTCGAATGCCTTTTGGTATAAGTTGTGCGCCTGAGATATTTCACAACGAAATGTACAAGATATTTAAATCAGATGGGGTCGCCGTGTACCTTGACGACATTTTAGTGTATGGACGTACTCAAGAGGAGCACAATGAGCGTTTAAGAGAAGTTATTCAGAAAGCAATCACTAACAACGTTAAATTTAATAAAGAAAAATGTGTCTTTGGAGTGAAAGAGTTAAAATACATAGGTCATATTTTTAGTGATCAAGGAATGCGTCCGGATAGTAATCGAGTAGAAGCTATTTTGAAAATGCCGGAACCGACGCACAAAAAAGAATTAGAAAGGTTTCTCGGCATTGTTAACTATTTATCGCGATTCATACCGAATTATTCAAGTGTGAGCACACCTTTACGAGAATTATTGCGAAGTGATGTAGATTTTGTACTTAATAAAAATCACAGGGAGACTATTAAAAGCTTAAAAACAAAGATTAGCGAAGCACCTATTTTAAGGTACTACTCTCCTAAAGAAGAAGTGACGGTGTCGGTGGACGCGAGCTCGCAGGGGCTGGGCGCGTGCCTGCTACAGGGCGGGCGGCCCGTGGCGTACGCTTCGCGCACCCTCACACCCGCCGAGACACGCTGGGCTCAGATCGAGAAGGAGCTGCTGGCGATAGTTTATGGATGTACGCGCTTCCATCAGTACATATATGGACATGATCGCGTTATTGTTGAGACGGATCATAAACCGCTGGAGTCCATATTTAAAAAACCACTCCATAGTACACCTACCCGTCTACAGCGAATGTTGATAAAGTTATATGGATATACATTTCAGATAAGATATAAGCCGGGGAAGCTTATGCATATAGCTGACGCACTGTCAAGAGCTCCGACAGAGTATGGCTCAAATGATGAGGTACATGATGACGTAAGAATACACGTTAATATGGTGATAGAAAATGTAAACGTATCCGAAGAAAAAATTAAAATAATACGAGAAGAAACAGAAAAAGATGAGTCTTTGGCGCAGGTACAATATTATTATAGAATTGGATGGCCAATAAGCAAAAATAAAAGCCACGAGTTAGTTAGACAATATTGGACTTTCAAGGATGAGTTGCACGTTATCGACGGTATTGTGTTCCGAAACAGTCAAATTGTTGTTCCTAAAATTTTGCGCAAAGAGATGCTGGTACGAATCCACGAGGGGCATATGGGAATCGAAAAATGCAAGCGACGTGCCAGGGAGGTGATGTGGTGGCCGGGCATGGGCTCCGAGATCGAGCAGATGGTGACGGGCTGTGACGCGTGCCAGCGCCATCGCGGTGCGCAGCGCCGTGAGCCGCTGTGCCCCCATGACGTCCCTAAGTTGCCCTGGCAGGTGCTTGCTGTCGACATTTTTGATTTTGATCAGAAACACTACCTGTTGATTGTTGACTATTATTCAAAATTTTTTGAAATTGCGCCGTTAGGTAATTCAATGACTGCGAAATTGGTAATAGTGAATTTGAAGGACATTTTTAGTAGGTTTGGTATACCAAAGAAACTGGTGTCAGATAATGGTCCCCAATTTTCGTCTGGTGAATTTAGGATATTTGCTAAAGAATGGGAATTTGATCACGAAACCAGCTCACCTTTGTATCCAAGGTCAAATGGCTTAGTCGAAAGGAACATACAAACAGTGAAAAAATTATTACTAAAGGCTAAAGAGACAGGGACTGACTGGCAGTTGGCACTTTTAAACTTTAGAAATACGCCAATTGCAGATGAAGAGTACTCACCGGCGCAATTGCTGATGGGTCGAAGATTAAAAACAAGATTGCCAGTAATGGATGCATTATTGAAGCCTGGTGTTGTAAAGGCACATAATTTTATAAAAAAACGTGAGGAAAATGTTGCTAAAATGAAGCGTTACCACGACCGTGGCACGAGACCATTACCGGAACTCAGAGTTGGAGACACTGTACGCGTACGAGATGGAAACACCTGGGTGAAGGCCAAGGTCAAAAGCAGGGCGCGAGGAGACCGTTCTTACTGGGTGACGACTGAGAGAGGGGGGACGTACCGCAGAAACAGAACGCACATATTACAATCTAAAGGAAGTCAACACGGTAACACGAATAATCTAACTAGTAATGGTTTGACACCTTGCTCCGTAGACCTGAGAGACTGTAGTAATTTAAACGACAGGCGGCGGATGTCTTTGCCCCTAGCGCAGACAGCGCCAGCGGCGGCGGCGTCGACGTCGACCGGCGCACGCGACGCGTCGCCTGGTGACGCGCTTGACTCCCCTTTTTACATAACGAAAAGTGGACGTCAGGTGCGCCCACCAGTTAGATACCAATAACAAGGTTCTTTTATGTAAAATAAAGAATCTAAGTTAGTTCAGGTTTAGTGATATAATACAAAACATGTAATTAAATAGATAACTTACATAGATACCTATTACGATTGTAACATTAACTAAAACTACCGAAGCAAGAATAAATAGTTATTTCATCTGTCATCTGTAGTAGTAGTAGGTAATAGTAGGTGAATACCATGTAAATTATACTTAATAAAGGTGGTGGGTAAAGTTATAGCTCATTATAGGCTAAGTATGAATTTTATACTTATTGTTTGTTTTAGAAAAACTACCTATATAAGGAGAAAGATGTTGTGGGTAGACTTGTATATGTAGGTAGGTAAAGAGTTAAAATAAAACAGTCTTTGTTAGCACATCACCGTTGTTTGACTGTCTCCCTAATCCATACTCTTTACAAGGTAGGATTCTACCCACCTAAGTAAGTCGCCATGAATTCCCAGTCTTTCTAATTTAGACAACAGGATCACGTGATCTACACGGTCGAAAGCTTTTTCAAAATCCGTGTAGATCACGTCAACCTGGCCGCCCTTTTCCATATTTTTCAGAACAAACTGTGTAAAACAGGCAAGGTTGGATGTGGTCGAGCGTCCTCGTAGAAAACCATGTTGTGTATCTGGAATACCGCGGGCCACCACCGAATAGATGTATTCCAAGACTAATTTTTCAAATAATTTGGCTATTGTATTTAAAATTGAAATGGGTCTATAATTGTCTATAAAATTTTTTGGGCCTTTTTTATGGATGGGTATAATATTAGCTTTTTTCCAAATCAAAGGGAATGTGTTATCAGATAGCGATCGTCTAAACAAGATTGTGATAGGTATGGAAATACTTTCTGCGCAACGTGCCAAAAATACTGGGGGTATTTCATCACAGCCCGCGCCCTTATTTATGTCAAGGGATTTGAGCAGTTTTGTGACCATATATGTAGTTATTGCAATGTGAGACAAAGTATCTATATTATTATCATGTTCTGCAAAAGCGGTAGAAGGTGAAGCAAAAGAATTAGAAAACATGCTCTGAAAGGAATTATTAAATGCCATGCATATGTCTATTCCATTGTTATAAGACTGTATGCCTAATGTAAAGCTTTGCGGGTAATTAGATCCCCCCCTTTTTGACTTTACGTAACTCCAGAAAAACATTGGCGACTTTTGAATGAGTGACTCAGTATTTTGTGTGCAAAGTTATCGTAACACTGATTTTGTACACGATGTTGCCTGTCTCTTAACTTCGCAAACTCGTTATAATCTCTAGGGTTGCGAGTTTTTACCCACCTAGTGTGACGTTTTGTCGTTTGATAGTAATTAATCCATTTTATTGTTATGATTTTGAATCAAATTGAAAGGATAATAGTAGTATTTTAGTTTAATAGCCTGGCAACACCGCCGCTTAGCTCCGCCGTTTCCCGCCATATTTTCCCGCCATTTGTAGTGGAATGGGGAGGTAAGCGGTGGGGATAGGCGGCAGAACGGTCGACGAAAGTCAGTTGCGGGCTCAGTCACTGTTCAACCGTCGAGAAGCGAAGTAGTTAGGGAAACCTGCTAACGTATCGTTGCTATAGCCTAGTTAATAATATTCATGGTGTATTCCAGTGAAGAAAGTAAAAGTGGTTTACCTTTATTACTGTAGTTTCATTATAAATCAGCAGTGGAAGAACCGAGGTATGTACGCTCACGATTTTTAACGTTTAAGCCGAGCTAAAATTACGAAATTCAGTTGGGTAGTTTCAAATTTTATTGCATTGAAAGAGAATTCTTACTTTTACAATTTGCACTGCCATGCATACACAACTCGCACTCATTGCACGTGGCCGAGGCTACACTTCGGTCGTGCATACACTGCACATGCACACAAAACTACACTCAGCGTCGTCAGCATGATGAAATAGTGCGTTGATATTGGAATAATAATGTCCATGATTGTAAAGCGAGGTCATGAAATGAAAGTTTTTTATCTTAACTGCCCAACTGTAACTTTCGTGATTTAAACTCTGGGTATGCATTACATAATGAATTATGAAAATAAGAACTGTGTATATTTTAAGTACCTATCTATGTTACTGCGTATTTTTATTTCGGAGTTCCGCAGAGGTTATTAAGTTATTTTTTTATATTTCATACCATTGTAATTGTCGTTAGTAGTCGACCTTGACACTACCCTGGGGATGTACGGATACGGAGAATAAAACGGATAACGTGATACTTTATGTAGAATTGGCACCAAGTTATGTCGATCTTCAAAAGGGTTTTAGTAGTACCATGACATGACGCTATAGTCGTAGTTTAAAGCTCGGTTACGCGTAAGCATTTGTCTGTCTTTTACTTTACGTGTAAGGCGGCCATTACATGGTCATGCAAGCGTCAGTCAAATTCCATCAGTCATGAATTACGTTTGACTGATCAGTCAGATGGAAAGAACAAATCACATCATGCAACCATCAGTCACTACATTACACGGTAGGTTAATCGTCAGTCACAGCCCGTGACTGTGGTTAAACTCACAGCAAAACCTACCGTGTAATGGCTGCCTAAAGAATATGGAGGGTAGCCTCACTTCTGTACTTTTTCTGTGTTTTTTTTATCACCTTTATCACAATTATCTTTTTTTTTTTATATAAAGGTTAATGGCGCTACTTCACAGTATGTTAAAGTGTATTTTGATGTAGAATTCAGTACGTTTCCGCTATTATTTGCGCCAAAAATGTGAACCTACGCAAGCGCTTTTGATAATATCCTTATTTTTCTTGCAATTGTCTGTGAGGTTCATACGCAATTTGATACTTCTAGCTACTAGAAAATCTCTTTAGCTTGTCGTGTTTTCTTTTTGTTTGTTTTTGTGGCTACATCTTTACGCTCTCTATATAAGGATATGACCATGTTTTCCTATGATGGACCCTTAAAGAGTTTTATTATAATTGAAGAAGTTAATTCTTATTCTATTAAGAGGCCGTTCACAAAAATTGCCGATTTCACTAATTAACGTGATTTCAGAGAAGTGATCTTACAGTTAAAAAACTGTGTCTACTTATCTTTATGAATAAAATAATACGAAAGATCTGGTGTACGAGCTACGTTTATTTTTTTATTTTTTCCATGGTGATGCGCAGTATGTTTACTAGTAAAAGATTATAATTTTGATTTATATGTTCCTAAATGAATGATTCAAGTTTACTTTGAAGCACATTATTTGTCCTAATTTCTTAGTTTTGAAGAAATATAACTTAAACTTCGGTTTACTAGTAAAAGGTAATAATTTTGATGTCATTTTTATGTTCCTAAATGTTTTTTTTAGTTTTGTAGAAAATATAACGCTTTTAAAACTAATCGTTGTTGGTAGAAAATATTTCGCTACTTTGAAATTTTATTTAAAGAGAACCGGCTCTTAGGTATTTCTATTCTAGGCATATTTGTTTTCTACAAATTATTGAGACGAGGTTAGACGCGCCTTCGATTTACAAGGCTAGACGTGCCTTCGGTTTAAAAGGCTAAACGCGCCTTCGGTTTAAAAGGCTAGACGCGCCTTCGGTTTGAAAGGTTAGACGCGCCTTCGGTTTACAAGGCTAGATGCGCCTTCGGTTTAAAAGGCTAGACGCGCCTTCGGTTTGATAGGCTAGACGCGCCTATGGCTTAAAAGGCTAGACGTACCTTCAGTTTACAAGGCTAAATGCGCCTTCGGTTTACAAGGCTAGACGTGCTTTTAGTTTACAAGATAAGATTTATTTATGTTATATTAATTAAGTACCTACATTAAAGATGTACATAATATTTGTAAATACCGTCACTCCTAGTCCCGATTTCTGATGCAGTTGATAAATTTATTGCGCCTGTCCTTTTTCTCAGCTAAAAAGGTCTTGAATGAGTGATAAGAAATAAACGTTCAAAAGTACTTAGAAGTTAAGGTCATTAATCTTTATTTCATTAGGGTATCAGACTGTGCTACAACTTGGTTTACAAGGCCTACGCCCTTAGGTGGCTACGGTTTACAAGGTTAAATACGTCTTTGGCTTACAAAAGGGTTTAACTTTTGGTTTGCTATAATACATAGGGATGGGTTCAGTGAAAATTTCAATGAAATTATATTTGAATTTACTTATATGAAATTTATGAAATATTTCAAACTAAAATGAAACTTAGTCTAAATATTTCACCCAGCCCTATGTAATTATACTAGATATTTATATGCATGAAAATTTATTATAACATTGACTTTCGAGGCTAGATGCACATTCAGTTTGTAGAGCTAGGACAAGGCTAAACGCGCCTTCGACTTAAAGTAAGGTACCATGGGCAACAGCGACGCTTAACCACTGCTAAGGTCAAAATCGCTTGCACGCCGCGCCGTCACAACCATACGTTTAGTTCGTGCAGGGGCGATACGCGCGCACACGAATTTTGTTGCAAACTGGTTAAGCGTCGCTGTTGCCCATAGTACCTGTATGAAGAGGTTTGAGGATTTATAAGGGTGAAGTTTATTAAGTTTAGATGTGCTTTTATTTTATAAGGTTAGGTAAGCCTTTATTTTACAAGGTGAGATGCGCCTTTTTATTAACTGTTGGTTTTCTATTATAAAAAAAATATATTGATATGAATGAAAATGTACAACTTACTTTCAAAGCTAGGCACACGTTCAACGTGTAAGGCTAAACGCGCCTTCGACTTATAATAAGGTACAACCCTTGATACTAGAATGATAAAAAAAAATTGAGATTTATTTGAATGAAATTTTATAAGGTTTGATGTGCTTTCATTACGAGGTTAGATAGGTACGCCTTTATTTTACAAGGTTAGATGCGCCTTCATTTTATAGGATTAGATTCGCCTTCATTTTATAAGATTAGATGCACCTTCGTTTCACAATCACAAGGCTAGATGTGCCTTCATTTTATAAGTTTAGATGTGCCTTCATTTTACAAGTTTAGATGTGCCTTCATTTCATAAGTTTAAATGCGCCTTCGTTTTATAAGTTTAGATGCGCCGTCATTTTATATAAGGTTGGATGCGCCAACATTTTATATGATTAGATAAGCCTGTGGTTTGGCTAGATGCGCCTGCGGCTTATAAGGCTAGATGCGCCTTCAGTTTGGCTAGATGCGCCTTCAGTTTGGCTAGATGCGCCTTCAGTTTGGCTAGATGCGCCATCAGTTTGGCTAGATGTGCCTTTGTTTTGGCTAGATGCGCCCTCGGTTTGGCAAGATGCGCCTTCAGTTTGGCTAGATGCGCCTTCATTTTATAGGGTTAGATGCGCCTACATTTTATAAGGTTTAATGCGACTTTATTTTATAAGATTAGATGCGCCTTCGTTTCACAATCACAAGGCTAGTGCCTTCATTTCATAAGTTTAAATGCGCCTTCATTTTATAAGTTTAGATGCGCCTTCATTTTATAAGTTTAGATGCGCCGTAATTTTATATAACGTTGGATGCGCCAACATTTTATATGATTAGATAAGCCTGCGGTTTAGCTAGATGCGCCTGCGGCTTATAAGGCTAGATGCGCCTTCAGTTTGGCTAGATGCGCCTTCAGTTTGGCTAGATGCGCCTTCAGTTTGGCTAGATGCGCCTTCAGTTTGGCTAGATGCGCCATCAGTTTGGCTAGATGTGCCTTTGTTTTGGCTAGATGCCCCTTCGGTTTGGCAAGATGCGCCTTCAGTTTGGCTAGATGCGCCTTCATTTTATAGGGTTAGATGCGCCTACATTTTATAAGGTTTAATGCGACTTAATTTTATAAGATTAGATGCGCCTTCGTTTCACAATCACAAGGCTAGTGCCTTCATTTCATAAGTTTAAATACGCATTCATTTTACAAGTTTAGATGCGCTTTCATTTTATAAGTTTAGATGCGCCTTCATTTTATAAGTTTAGATGCGCCGTAATTTTATATAACGTTGGATGCGCCAACATTTTATATGATAAGATAAGCCTGCGGTTTGGCTAGATGCGCCTGCGGCTTATAAGGCTAGATGCGCCTTCAGTTTGGCTAGATGCGCCTTCAGTTTGGCTAGATGCGCCATCAGTTTGGCTAGATGTGCCTTTGTTTTGGCTAGATGCGCCTTCGGTTTGGCAAGATGCGCCTTCAGTTTATGCGCCTTCAGTTTGACTAGATGTGCCTTCGGTTGGCTTGATGCGCCATCAGGTTACAGGGCTAGATTCGCCTATGGTTTGGCTAGTCGTAATTAATATCTTATAGCTTTAATTTAAATTAACATTGTACTGGCAGGCAATTATTATAATTATTAATGTCATATATCATATTTGACATTAAGGTTTAACATTTATTTTATGGGGATTTTAAATTATTTATTGGAATGATGGGTAATGAAAAGTAGTTGTAAAAATTAATGATTATCGATTTTCAAATTTAAATTTTATAATCACCTAGCTAATGACAGATTTCTACGCCTAACAAAGGCAGGATAATTATACAGATTTTGTTATATTATAATGTCATCAATGTATACTACCATATTCTGGGAAATAAATGATTTGTTTATTATTTAGATGCAAATCCAGTTTGGAGAGATGTGCCATCAGTTTACAGGGCTAGATGCGCCTATGATTTGGTTAGATGTGCCATCAGTTTGGCTAGATGCGCCTATGGTTTGGCTAGATGCGCCTATGGTTTGGCTAGATGCGCCTATGGTTTGGCTAGATGCGCCTATGGTTTGGCTAGATGCGCCTATGTTTTGGCTAGATGCGCCTTTAATTTGGCTAGATGCGCCTGAGATTTGGCTAGATGCGCCTGCGGTTTGGCTAGAAGCGCTAGCGGTTTACAAGGCTAGGTTGTTATATAAGACTTAATAAGGCTCGACAACTACTGTACTGAGAATTGTTTGGATCTCACTCAACCCATCCAAGTGTAGCGTCGTCACTTATAGTCGAAAAATTAATTTGGTGCACTTTGATTACACGTTAAAAGGTATGACACTGGCTCGGGAAACCATTGTGCGAGATTTGGGTATGTCTCATGACAGTAAGCTTCTGTTTGACACTCACATTGACAACATAGTGTCTAAAGCTTCTAGGGCTCTTGGATTTCTGAAACGTATTTCATCGGACTTTACTCAAGCCAAGACCCTAAAAATACTGTATTGTTCGTTAGTCCGTAGCCATCTGGAGTTTGCGTCGCAGATCTGGAACCCCAGATATAATATTTACATCTCTCGTATTGAAAACATTCAGAAGAAATTCCTTAAATATCTATGTTTTCGCATTAAAGATCGATACGAATCGAGCCGTTATCTCGATCTCTGCAAGAAATATCACTTTCTTCCGCTAGAAAAACGTCGCGAGATTGCGGACCTAGTTTTTCTATCTAAAATTGCGTCAGGTGCTATAAACTGTCCGGCACTTCTTTCCCAATTGACACTGCGAGCACCCAATAAGCCACTCAGATTTAACCAGCCACTACGCGTCCCCCCTGCATCCACAAATTACCGACAGAATGCATATTTATGGCGTGCGTGTAATAGTTTTAATTTGGCATCGCGACGGGCAGACTTGGATCTGTTTGCAACGAGTGAGGCTTCGATTAAGCAAATCTTGAGTAAGGAATTTTTCAATGAGGCTTAATTGTACTGGTTTAGTATTCATTAAGTAGGTAAATAAAATTAAGATTTAGTAATAAGATGGTGCTTGTATTGTATAGTTTGTTACTATTTGTGATGACCTATAATTGGCTTTCTGTTGCTATGTAAATTATTTTGTCTGTTTAATATAGCTGTTGGTCGTCCGAAAATAAATAAATAAAAAATAAATAAATATGCTTATATTACATGTTTACGTGACTACATAATATGATTTTAATTTCATATTTGAATCGTCATCTGCAAACGATTATTTAAGTTGTTGTTGTTTAGCTTAGTGCACAGGCCCTTGAATATTGGAGTACTTTCACAAACAATCAGAAGTCAATTACGAACGAAGATCTATCAAAAAAATAAGTTGACTTTAGTCCGCGTTCTTCTTTAAGACACAACTTCATTTTACTTGGTTATCTCTTGGTTTATAATATATTATTGCAATTGGATGCTAATGTAGCTATGGTTAATTTGAATAAATTATATTTATGTTTGAGAAAATAAGTCTTACAATATTAGGTACCTAGCAGTGCATAAGCTACTATTATATGAACCATTTGTCCTTAAGTGTGGTGTTTAGGCGACTAGGTATGTTGCGTCTATGGGCCAAGTGTGTTCTTAAGTGTGGTACTTAGTAAGCGGCAAGTGTATTGCATCTATGGGCCAGACTAGGTATGTTGCATCTATGGGCCAAGTGTCCTTACGTGTGGTACTAGTACTTAGTAAGCGGCCAAGTGTGTCGCGTCTATGGGCCATATCTGTCCTCAGTTATAGCTTTGGTTTGAATATAACGTCTTGACAGGCCGTGTCCACATAGTGGCAAATGGTGGCCCCGCGAGTAATGACATTCATATTCATAATTATTTATTGCATCTACTAATTACATTAGCAATTACTAAAACTGAGCGCATTACACATAGACTTATTATATTGACATTACATAATAAAATGCAAGAGAACCACAAATTGTGGAATAAAATGAATAAATTGTCATGATAAATTAATATGTTTAATAACTATGCAACTAGATATGATTATGTATATAAGTATGTGAATGTGTAATGTCACATAATATTTTTCTTATCTCATAAAGAAACAGTTCTCATGAATAGATTCAAATATATTTCTTTTTGACTCTGATGTTTTATTTTGTTGACGTTTGTCCTATGATTTAGGGACGGTTACTGTCGTTTATGTTTTATATATTTCAGAAACATATTGCATCTGACAAGATGCCGATGCGTTATATGTCGCTAAGGTGACGACGGCGCGATGTGCGACGCGTGACTGGATGGTAGAAACGACTGTTGCGTTATTGGTCGATCCTAGTTTTTGTGACACGATGACAACAGGCTGCGACGGCTAATAGGTTTCAGCTGCAATTATCTGGTTGAACATAGAAACGGACCCAAATTCCTATGCATTGATTTATCAAATATATTTAAATCTTATTCAGAACCTGTTAAAATAGGTAGTTCTAGTCTAGCTAAATTAAATATTATAAGTACCTAGCTCATGGTGTGAATTGTGAAATAAATATAAATAATACCTTCTCATAATGATTGTTGCAACGCAACTTTAATAATTAAACGATTACCTTGCGTTTTACATAGCTAGCGGGTGTAGTAAATTGAAATTGTATATTGTGGGTTTAATAAGTTGATATCATTGATAATTTCAAAGTCGACAATTTGTAATTGAATTTGTTTACCCTTTCATGGTAAAGAGGCTGTCGACTGTTGTATTTACTTTTTGTACTTTTCTCTTATTAAATATTTTAATAAAATTTATAATTTAGTAGAAAGAACTAATAAGAAATGTTGTACTTACATAAATAATTTGATTGCTTATTGTGGTAAAAAATTGTAATAATTTTAAGATGTTTAAGAGTTAATATTTGTGTCACAATCTTACTGGATTTTAAAAATGTTATAGCTTTATGATCTGATGATCATACTAGGCGCGATAAGTTACAACAGTTAGTTCCTCTTGTAAATAAATTATTAAATATAAAAGACGGAGGTCGACAACCCTCTCCAAGTTTTCTTTCGCCATTTCTTTCTTGGAGGGGCCTCCCATTTTTGAAATGGTGGCAGATTCAGTAGATTCTCTCTTTTTAGCATTCATTAATCCACAAAATTAATTATAACAATTAAGTAAATGAGAATTCTCAAATAAAAAAAATGTAACAATACGTTAAACCCAATAAGTTTGTTTAATAGAATGCGATATTAGTTAACATACAACCGGCCGAATGTGACGATATTATTATGAAAGTATTGAGTTGACAATTATAACCTATAATATTGTTGAGTTGACCGTGCACGAGGACATGCACGAGGTCAGGATGGACGAATGTGACGTTTTGTCGTTTGATAGTAATTAATCCATTTTATTGTTATGATTTTGAATCAAATTGAAAGGATAATAGTAGTATTTTAGTTTAATAGCCTGGCAACACCGCCGCTTAGCTCCGCCGTTTCCCGCCATATTTTCCCGCCATTTGTAGTGGAATGGGGAGGTAAGCGGTGGGGATAGGCGGCAGAACGGTCGACGAAAGTCAGTTGCGGGCTCAGTCACTGTTCAACCGTCGAGAAGCGAAGTAGTTAGGGAAACCTGCTAACGTATCGTTGCTATAGCCTAGTTAATAATATTCATGGTGTATTCCAGTGAAGAAAGTAAAAGTGGTTTACCTTTATTACTGTAGTTTCATTCTACTAGTATGTAGTTTTAATTTCTCTCTGATTATTTTTATAAGGGGGGAACTGTACCATATTGGGTATCTGTTATTTTTAGGTCTAGATTTAGGTACAAAACGAGCGATACCTTCATGAATTTTTTGGTAGAATAAATCTACCGCCGAGTCAATATTACTGGCATTATTTAATAGGGTGTTCCAGTCTACTGATGACAAAAAGTTATTAATTTCAGTGTACTTACCCTTATGAAACTGATATTTAGGCTGGCAGTTTTCTTTGAGTGCCTTAGTTCGTAAGCCAGAGACTTGTATCACAAATGGTGGGTGGAATACGTTCACTTTAGATAATGGATGAGAGCAAGGTTTAATTTCTAACGGAAAGTTTGAGAAACATAAATCCAATACATTGCCGCACGAGTTCTGAAGGAAGTTGTGTTGAGTTGTTCCCAAGTAGTATAATTCGTCAGTAAGACCCATTGCGCGAATCTGCGTCTCACTACTGCCAGTATGAATTAGTGTGTAAGTATCATCATGCCATTTCAAACACGGTAAATTAAAGTCGCCTAATAGTAAATAATTTTCATGAGGGTGTTTTTCGAAAAACCGTGAAAAGGCGCTCTTAAACCTACCGTTTCTTTGCTTACATTTAGAACAGAATGGAAACCGGATCATCGCCCCACACACGCCGGTCGCCGGGCTTTCTTGATTCGCGCTCAGTCGTAATCTAGCGCTCGCTGAGAGACGTCGTCTGACAAATCAAATTGTGTGATAAATGTAAGTGTCAAAACCGCTGGACCAGAAGCGATATCAGATGTTATGAAAATACCAAAATGCAATACCCTTTTACTACTATATTTTGATATCTAACTTCAAGTATTTAGTAGGTTCCTCGATTGACAGCGACAAAACGTGTAAAGAAAGTGGCCAGATATTCTGACGTCAGGTTGTCTGGGCCACATTTTTTCCATGGTTCTAAACAACAAAAGTTTTGTATCTCTTTGTAAACATTTAGTACCTTTTAAGTACCTTACCAAATATATTTTTTCAATTTTTTTGGCGTAACTACAAGAAACATTTTAGGCATGAACCATTCTTTTTGATTATGGATATTTAATTTGACACAGGAACTTTGTGATAAAACCATACAGCCCCATCAAGTATGGGCTCGTTTCATTCGTCTTGCTAAGTAATTAATCTGTTGGGATTGGGAGGTAGTATCCAGGGTCTGATGATAGAGTAGGAAGAAGGCCACAGGAACTCTGCAATAAAACCATACAATCCCATGGAGTTTGGGCTCGTGTGATTTGTCTTGACAAGTACTGTGTTGAGAAATAGTGTTCGGGGTCTGATGATGGAGCAAGAAGAAGGTAAGGCAACTTTAAGAAAGACCGGATATGATATGAGATGGGTGACCATGTAGTACTGCGACATAGTTTACATTGTTTACCAAATTCGACAAGTAAGGATAATTTAGTGTTAGCTATTTACTAGAGATGCGCCGAATGTTCGGCCGAATATTCGTATTCGGCACATTTTTTGATGTTCGTATTCGGCCGAATATTCGGTTGATTTGCCGAATATATATTTAAGTTGTACTAATTTGGTAGTATTGGTACAACTTAAATTATTGATTGACAAAAAAAATGTGGATTGTTTAGCAAACAGTCTCCATAAAAACAGCGATAACGTTTCCCATCCTCTAATCCTTAAACTATAGCAATTTTCGGTATATTTATAAAATGCTTACTAGGGCTGTATGTATTGATTTTTTAAATATGAATTGTAGATTTGAAAATGTTGGCTTGTTTTTGTTTTGTATGAAATCAGAAAATTGCAAATATTTAAAAATTTATGATAGATATTTAAAAAATCAAAACGTACAGCCCTCATTTTTAGGCGTTTCAAAAACACGCCAAGTTTTTTTTAATATAAAAACTACTATCTTTAGGAACCAACAGTAGTATTAAAATGTATAATCAAATTAAGTTTTTTTTTTATAATTAATGTCAATGTATCATCTACATAAACGTTCATCAACGTAATAATAAACTTCAAAGTATGCAGTTCCGAACTGCAATTTGTTACCAACAGAGCGGTTCATTGACTGAACGAGTCGTGCTAGCGCGAGGGGCCGCGGGTTGCGCGCGGGAGAGAGAAGGGGCTGTGCTGTGGCAAACGCCGCGCGCCGCCCCACACGTGTACAAACCTGGGACCCTATTTTTGAATCGCTCGACTGGCGTCGAGCGCTCGTTTCTACTGATTTTCGTTCGACAAATCAACTCAAATGTATGGGATGTCGAACGAAAATCAGTAGAAACGAGCGCTCGACGCCAGCCGAGCGATTCAAAAATAGGGCCCCTGTTTCCTGAGCAGCATTGAACCGAATGATTCGGCCGAATATTCGGTTCGGTACATTTTGGACCGAATATTCGGCCGAACATTCGTATTCGGTTAAACCTACATTCGGCGCATCTCTACTATTTACCTATCTGAAAGTGTTTAGGAAATACCTACCTAGTTCTGCTTCAGATTTCGTTGACCAAAAAAAGGGACCAAATAAGTAGAAATTTGTATAAATCAAAGTAAATCAAATTTTAACAGATATAAGCAATAAACTTGAGTATGTAGGTACTTACCCATGTTTCATTCATCTTATCAGTCAACATGTAGGTAGGTAGGTTAGGTACCTACCTCACGGTTATCAAACTACGCAAATCTGTCAAAATTTAAACTACAATATCATAATAATTATTTTATTTTAATAAAAACATGATTTAGTAATGCCACTTTTTAATAAATTCTATTTCAATCGTAATTTTTTAAATCACTAATCATATAATATGACGTAGGTAAGTAATGAAATCGTTGTAGTCAGCTCCTAGTCTATGTACAAAAAATAATTTAAAAAAATATATTATAGATCCCTGATGCTTACCCTACAGGGGAAATTGTTTTACATAGAGATTGCCTACATATGCATTTTAATGATTGAATAAACTATAAGCGACTGCCCTACCAGTCAGCCAGTGTTTAGGCTATTATCGCTTGCTCACGGCTCGAGTTGGCCTACTTATTTGATTCTACTATGACTGCGATAACGAAAGTTAAGCAACTCTAGGAAAGGCCGAGTATGAGATGGATGACTTTTTGGGACCAGAGTAACGAATGTAAAACTACTTTTGAAGAGGCCGGGTGACCGTGGGACTGCGATAACGAAAGTTGCTTAACTTTCGTTATCGCAGTCCTAAACGATCACCCATTTACGCGGCTATTCCGAGAGTTTCTTAATATTCGTTACTGCAGTCCCACGGTCACCCATCTTATATCATATCAGGTCTTACATAGATTGCCTTACCTTCTTCTTGCCATCATCAGACTCCGGACACTATTTCTCAACAGAGTATTTATCAAATCAAATTAAACGAGTTCAAATTCCATGGGACTGTGGTCTTCTTCCTGCTCCATCATCAGACCCTGGACACTACTTTCCAACAGATTACTTAGCAGGACGAATGAAACGAGCCCAAACTCGATGGGGTTGTATGGTTTTATTACAAAGTTCCTGTGTCAAATTAAATATCAATTTTAAAAAATTTTCATGCTTAATTTTTTTTATACTTATGCCAAAAAAATTGGAAAAAATATATGTTAAGGTACTAAAAAGGTACTAAATATTTATAAAGAGATAAATTAGTTGTGTTGTTTAAAAATATAAAAAAGTGGTCCTTACAACTTGACGTCAGAATGTCTGGCTAAGCGGCCAGAGAGTGTAAAGAAAGTATTTTACACGTTTTGTCGTAGTCAATCGAGGTCAAGTTAAGTATTAAAAAGTAGCAAAAAAGTATTGCATTTTCTAAACATTCAATATCGCTTTTGGTCCAGCGGTTCTGACGCTTACAAATCGCCGGCACCGGCGCCGGGTTGCAACCGGGCTGTGTGTGACCATATACGGAGCGAGCACGTAGGCTACGCCTCTTTCTTACCGATGAAGACGTTCTTACCGGCGATGTCGGCCGGTTGCTTGCTGACCGGGCGTTCTTGCCGGTTTGGGTCGATAGGTCTGTGACGAGTAGTACGTTTTGTATGGCATTCTAGCCTCCCGGTTACATTCTTTGCTTTGCTGTTCTAGGTAGATCAGCAAAGAAACGGTAGGTCTGGGGCCAGCCTAACATTGTTTAAATGAGTCGGCTTCGTAGGTTCATCCGGTGGTATATAAACACCGATAACATTCAAGTCAACTCGAGCGCCAAGCGCCTGCGCAGGTATAGCTATACATAATGATTCAATATCATCACACGCCCATTCTGTTCGCTGAGCAGCGCATAGGCACCCATTACACACACAATCTGATCACGCCAGACCGCGCCAGACTGACAAAGATTGACAGAGATTGATTGTGTAACGTTGTTCGCGATCTGTTTCAATCTGGCGCGGTCTGGCGCGATCTGGCGTGATCAGATTGTGCTGGATTGTCAATCTACGTCAATCTGGCTTGGTCTGGCTTAGGGTTGGCACCTTTTTTTCGAGGTATAAGTATTATTTTCAAAACATTTAAACATTATAGTACTTACTTTTGGGATATTTATAAAAATGTAGTACACATTTATTTTTAACTAGCTTCCGCCCGCGACTACATCCACGTGGGTGGACATTCGAAAAATCATTAAAAAACAATCTAGCACAATCTGCTGCGATGCGATATTTTTAACCGACTTCAAAAAAGGAGGAGGTTCTCTGTTCGTATGTATATTTGTTTTTTATGAAGGCTGCATTGATTTGGATGAAATTTTGCAAACAGTTTATAGTCTGGATTAAAACTTATGATATTTTTGATCTCGGTCAAAGGTACCCTAGGCATTTTTATTTCTTTAAACATTTAAATTAATTTGTAGTACTTTTGGGAAATTTATAAAAATATAGCCCATATTTATTTTTAACTAGCTTCCGCCCGCGACTACATCCGGATGGACATTTGAAAAATACCCAAAAAAAAACATACAGACGAACATAAAAACAACCTCCTCTTTTTTTAAGTCGGTTAAAACATCGGATCGCAGTAGATTGTGCTATTGTCAGTCTACCATGGTAGATTGACAATCTACCACAATATGCTTGCATCGGATCGCAGTAGATCTTGGTAGATTGTCAATCTACCATGGTAGACTGACAATCTAGCACAATCTACTGCAATCCGATGTTTTTAACCGACTTCAAAAAAAGAGGAGGTCCTCTGTTCGTCTGTATATTTGTTTTTTATGAAAGCTGAACTGATTTGGATGAAATTTGGCAAACAGTTTATAGTCTGGATTAAAACTTATATTTTTCATCTCGATCAAAGGTACCCTAGGCATTTTAATTATTTTAAACATTGAAACTAATTTGTAGTACTTTTGGGAAATTTATAAAAATATAGCCCATATTTATTTTTAACTAGCTTCCGCCCGCGACTACATCCGGATGGACATTTGAAAAAAAACAAAAAAAAACATACAGACGAACAGAAAAACAACCTCCTCTTTTTTTGAAGTCGGTTAAAACATCGGATCGCAGTAGATCTTGGTAGATTGTCAATCTACCATGGTAGACTGACAATCTAGCACAATCTACTGCAATCCGATGTTTTTAACCGACTTCAAAAAAAGAGGAGGTTCTCTGTTCGTCTGTATATTTGTTTTTTATGAAAGCTGAACTGATTTGGATGAAATTTGGCAAACAGTTTATAGTCTGGATTAAAACTTATATTTTTCATCTCGATCAAAGGTACCCTAGGCATTTTAATTATTTTAAACATTGAAACTAATTTGTAGTACTTTTGGGAAATTTATAAAAATATAGCCCATATTTATTTTTAACTAGCTTCCGCCCGCGACTACATCCGGATGGACATTTGAAAAAAAACAAAAAAAAACATACAGACGAACAGAAAAACAACCTCCTCTTTTTTTGAAGTCGGTTAAAACATCGGATCGCAGTAGATCTTGGTAGATTGTCAATCTACCATGGTAGACTGACAATCTAGCACAATCTACTGCAATCCGATGTTTTTAACCGACTTCAAAAAAAGAGGAGGTTCTCTGTTCGTCTGTATATTTGTTTTTTATGAAAGCTGAACTGATTTGGATGAAATTTGGCAAACAGTTTATAGTCTGGATTAAAACTTATATTTTTCATCTCGATCAAAGGTACCCTAGGCATTTTAATTATTTTAAACATTGAAACTAATTTGTAGTACTTTTAGGAAATTTATAAAAATATAGCCCATATTTATTTTTAACTAGCTTGCGCCCGCGACTACATCCGGATGGACATTTGAAAAAAAAAAACAAAAAAAAACATACAGACGAACAGAAAAACAACCTCCTCTTTTTTTGAAGTCGGTTAAAAACATCGGATTGCATTAGATTGTGCTAGATTGTCAGTCTACCATGGTAGATTGACAATCTACCACAATATGCTTGCATCGGATCGCAGTAGACAAATTAGTTTCAATGTTTAAAATAATTAAAATGCCTAGGGTACCTTTGATCGAGATAAAAAATATAAGTTTTAATCCAGACTATAAACTGTTTGCCAAATTTCATCCAAATCAGTTCAGCTTTCATAAAAAACAAATATACAGACGAAGAGAAAACCTCCTCTTTTTTTGAAGTCGGTTAAAAACATCGGATCGCAGTAGATTGTGCTAGATTGTCAGTCTACCATGGTAGATTGACAATCTACCACAATATGCTTGCATCGGATCGCAGTAGATTGTGGTAGATTGACAATCTACCATGGTAGACTGACAATCTAGCACAATCTACTGCGATCCGATGTTTTTAACCGACTTCAAAAAAAGAAGAGGTTTTCTCTTCGTCTGTATATTTGTTTTTTATGAAAGCTGAACTGATTTGGATGAAATTTGGCAAACAGTTTATAGTCTGGATTAAAACTTATATTTTTTATCTCGATCAAAGGTACCCTAGGCATTTTAATTATTTTAAACATTGAAACTAATTTGTAGTACATTTGGGAAATTTATAAAAAATAAAACCCATATTTATTTTAACTTTCTTTCCGGCCGTGAATTTATAAAAAATCGTATTAAAATTTATAATACGATATTACCAAGCTATGAACTGAGTGCCAAATTTCATCCAAATCAGTTCAGCTTCAGAAGGCTGAACTGATTTTGATGAAATTTTACACACCTGTACGTGTAAAATTAAATATCGATATTCATCTAACCCTAACTAATCAAGGCATAAAATGGGTGCTAGACAACAGATTTTACTAGGTACTTACTTACTTTTCGAAATAGATAGGTACTTATTATACGCAGACCATCACAGAAATTAAAATTCATCATTTCAATTACGTCCTGGAATCGAACCCAGGATCTCTTGCGCGGTAGACTGGCATGTTGAATACTGCACCACTCAGGTCATCGATCGATATCACGCGAAAATTAATGCAAAATGTTGGCAACCCTGCCAAAGACCACCGTGGATCGTGGTAGATTGTCAATCTACCAAGATCTACTGCGATCCAGATCTCGCTGGATTGACCGTGTAACGTCGCAAACCAACCGCATCAAATTCCATCAATCTGTGGTTTTGATCAGATTGAACCAGATTGACGTGTGTAATGGCTGCCATAGACTACGACGCACACATATGAGAGCGCCGCCTCCCGTTTTTTTACCCGTGGCGGTCAGGGGCCTTATTTTTGAATCGCTCGGCTGGCGTCGAGCGCTCGTTTCTACTGATTTTCGACATATGACTCTATTTCGAACGTTTGAGCCATATGTCGAACGAAAATCAGTAGAAACGAGCGCTCGACGCCAGCCGAGCGATTCAAAAATAGGGCCCCTGATTGCGATCGCAGCGAAACATGTAGTATCTACCATCACAGATTTCATTATCAAAAATGTCGTTCTGCAACCACGTTTCCGTCAGCACAATTAGGTCATACTCATTACATAGAATGTTATTAAAAATATCCACACATTTGTTCGTAAGCCCCGGACATTCTGATAATAAATATTCAATTTAGTAGTAGCCATTTATAAATAATAACAGATAACCCAACTTATTACCTCGTTTGTGATAATGATAAGTGTTTATTAAATATTCCAAAATAATTAAAACTGAGTAATTCAATGAATTGATTTTACCAAGAATATAGGTATATTGAATACGTCTGTGTCTGTTATAGAACTTATAGATATGTAATTTAACTTGTTTATTATTAAATTTTAAGCTCAGGTAATTTGCACTCGTACTTGCGCTGATAAAAGAACCTAGGTAGAATATGATAATCATTAGTACATGCAGATATGAAAGGGTTTTAAATAATATATAAAAGTAAAATAATATTAAATTTATTAAAATAAAATATGGTTTTGAGAATAAAATTGGAATAATCCGTAACATGCAATAATTTATAATATAGGCTTGAGTTCGTTCGTAATTAATACATACATTTTCGCTGAATAACTGAAAAGGGTAGTTAGATATTTACACAAATTCAAGTAAATAGAATAGTGTCTGGTATTGCATGATAAATGGCGTCAATTCATCTTCACTAAATCAGTAGAATCCCTGATTAGTCCAATAAAATTAGGTTAAATTGGAAATAATTCAATAACTGTAATTTTGTTTTTCTATGATATAAAGAATTGTTAGTTATAGTAAAAATAAACAGAATTAAACATTTTGAAACTTCGCATCAAAGTAAAAAAAATGAAAAACTAAATTTTCAAACATTTTGATTTCAAAATTACAGCATAATAAGTAACTTTGTAAAAGTACCAATGTTATGATATGACGCTTGCATTTCAGGTAAATAAATCAAAATTAAACTAATTGATCAATGGGGACTATCATTATTAAAGAAGGTTCAGTAAGTTGCAGATATTTTGGCTTATCTTATCAGAAATTATAGATAACTGTAATTCAACAATTTATTCTGAATAGTATTTACTGTCTGTTAATAAATTGTTAAAAATTAAGGGCAGTATATTGCAAATTAACTTATTTTTGATTCAGTTTTAAACAATCAAGCATTATTTATTTTGAGCAGATAAAAATATATGTTGTAGTTTCATAATCGAACTTGATTATTTTACGGTTAAAAACACGATTTTCGTATTTTCACTCGACTATAAAAATGTGCAAAGACAATGAATATTTTCATTGTTTTTTTAATAATACTTAAAGATTATAAATCTCTTACGCACAAATAATATATAGAAAAAAAGGTAATGACATATAGCAGAATATTTTACGGTTACTTTTTCAAAAAGTGACTTTATGTTTATTTAAAAATTAATATATAATAAAACGCACGACGAATCTTGGTTTAGTAGCCTGCGAGGCGTCGTCGGCGTAGGACCTGTGTCGTTTTTGCTGCCGCGCTGTGTTCCCCCTCTCGCGTCTAGTCGATTGAGAATCTTTTAGATACTCGAAGAGTAGTATAAGACTTGGAAACGCAGTAGGTAATCTAAGTGTAAAATTTTATTTAGTGTAAATTACCAACGATATTACATACAAGTAGATACGTTACCGGCACTCCACAATGGCAAGACGAAAGTCAGGTAATTGCCCGACTTTCAATTAGTCAGGCACAGGCTCGTGACACGTAAACACACACCACTCTCGTCAGTGAGACACTAAAAAACCGTGACATTCTTATCAAAAATGCCTTCCTGCGTCTTTAAACGATGTGCAAATTATACAGCAACAGTCAGAGATCGGAAAAATGTTTCATTTCATACGTAAGTACTGTATTTAACCGTAAAATGTATTTTCGTATTTTGTATTACTCCTAATCGGCCATATTTTTACAAAGAGCGAGATGTACTCTGTTTTGCGTAAGAGTGAAGGAGAGCGCGTTTCGCGCATGCATAAGGACATGCTAGGGGAAATAGGGTGATTTTGTACCAGGGATTATAGTCGCAAATAAACTGGTTTTAAACCAGAATATGTTTTAAAATCCCGACCACCTAATTTTATGTCAGTAATGTTCTGAAAACATAGTCGTGGTTTTAAACCATAATCTCATTCAAAACCGGTTTATTTGCAATTATTTTACACTCTTATAGTTTACTGACCTAGGGTTAGAATTGAAATCAGATTTAATTCCTACAAAAGGTTTTATTGTTTTAATAGCTTCATTTGTTCCCAAATATGACCATCCTAGGTTTCCGTCCCTTCCCCCGGCGGAGTTGTGATTAAGTGGTGGAGAGTAAAAATGTACCCAAAAGAGTATTTTTCGGTTTTCCGGTTATATCTCGTAAATTACTTAAATATTGAAAACCGTCCTTAATAAAAGTTGTAGGGCATTTAATCTTGCATAGAATAAGACTAGAGACCAGAAGCCAAAACGATTTTTTTCATAAAAATGTAAAACACTCCTAAAATTAAGTCAGATTTGAATTATTTTTTGGTTTTATTCTACTGGCCTATTAGTAGCCTTGCTGTTTTTATTTTAAGGTAGATAGCCTACCGAAAGTGGCGCCCTTAGAGGTTTTTTATTTAACAAGTTGTTAATAGAAAAGGATTGTAATAATTGTAATAATCAGTCGCGATGACATATTTTCGTCTTTAAATTGTCATTCTTTGGAGCAACATCCAACTTTTAATCATAGGCTACACCTTATACGCGCTGTTATTGAGAAATTTATTAACGTTCGCATGCATTTTGCACACAAAAGTAATCCTAAAACTAATTATAAGAGACAACAAAGGAATAAATTAAGTTTATTTGAAGGTATTTAAATAAAGTAATATAAGTAAATAAGTATAAGTAAATCATATCATTTTGATTTTTTTATGTTGCTAAAATAAATATCTATTTTTTATTTCTAGTTTGGTATATCTATTTACCTATATATACAACGTGTTACAAAAAACCCCTAATGCCGAATATGGTAAATTTAAGGACCATCAAACTGAACAACTTTTACTAAAAGACCAACTCTGAAATCGCGAAAAAATCTGCTTTTTCATACATTTTGATATTTTCGTTATTATTTTTTGTAAGAAACAGCTGATTTTGTTTCGCGATTTCAGAGTTGGTCCCATAGTAAAAGTTGTTCAATTTGATGGTCCCTATCTACCATATTCGGCAATAGGGGTATTTTATAACACGTTGTATAATAATCCTTTCCTTGCATTCAGGTAAAAATACTTTCGTTTTTCATTTTTCTTTCGCTCCCAGTCCAGCATGGGATATCTTTAGTTTAATTATTATTTTATTAACAATTTGTAAATAAAACTTGCTGCGTTTACAGAACTTTTGTTTTATTATTTTAATTCGAAACGAAAAACCAAAAACCTAGTATCATATATATACCACTTTTGCCCATCTCCCCTGTACTGTCATTGCGACTGTCACTCCCATGATCGCGCCAATGAGCATGCAGCGTATCAGACGAAACTTATGATGTCTGTTTATCTCTTTCTAACGACAAGTATTCCGTATGGTGGCGTTCATTTTTGTCCCTCTCTCGACATAATATGTCAATGTGTGTATCAGCAGTACCAAGCCATGCTATTAGGTTTGGCAACGTTGCGCGTGAACCTACAGGCTGTCTGTCCTGTCGCTGTTTTAAATTGTATGATGTTGGCGCATGACGTATCTACTTGTATGTAATATCGTTGTAAATTACCAATTTAGTTTAATTTGTAAATGCATAGGGTAGGTAGGTAGGTATTTGGATACAGCAACCAAGTACAAGCTAACGCGTAATTAATTTTGATGACTTTTAAGAAATAAATACTTAGGTATCTATAAATAAAATATAAAATAAAAAATATTCCTATCGTATAATTTATAAAATGGTTGACTTTGCAATGATTTTACTTATATCGGAAGATGAAGAAGAAAACTAAGTACAGTCAGCAGCATATCAAGCTATAAGTACAAAACTGTCAAAAATCTATAATGAATTTTGAACCTTAAACTGTTCGACTTAAAGTTTAAAAATGATTGAAGTAATTTGACACATTGTGGAAGCCCAGCATGCCGTTGACTGTACCGTAAGGCTGCGTTCAGACGATAACGCACGACCCAACCTCAACCCAAACTCAGCCCAAACTCAGCTCAAACTCAACTCAAACTCAACTCACCCGCAGCCTACTCCTTGAAATACATCACTTACAATTTTGAATCTTATGACACATTAATAAGCTCTTTTTTTATTTTGTCGATGCAACTGCACCCTCCCCGCGCTCAACCCGAACTCAACTCAAACTCAACCCGTACACAACCCAAACTCAAATCAAACTCAAACCGAACTCAAACAGAACTCACTTTAAACTCACCTGGACATTACACAGGACCTTATTAAAGTGTCATAAGACTCAAAATTGTAAGCGATGTATTTCATGGTGGGCTGTGGTTGAGGTGAGTTTGAGTTGAGTTTGAGTTGAGTTCGGGTTGAGGTCGGGTCGTGTGTTATCGTTTGAACGCAGCCTAAAAGTATGCTTCCGCACAGCTATGCGGGCGCGACAATTTTCCGTTCACTTCAAATTGAGCCTTTTGGTCATAACATTACGGTTCAACTTGGAGCGCACTGCTGCTTGCTGCCGAGATCGGCGCAAGCGTTAGTCGTCTTATTTACTTTGAAATTCGGTTGTTTTTTTCCCATATTTTTGTTCACAAACTTTGTTGTTTCATTAAAAACAGTTATTTTGATAAATGTCAATATGGTCGAAAATCAATTGCACCTGTTTTTTTTACTAGTAATCACTACAAATTTTAGCGAACTTCACTTTTTCCCCGACATTATTTGTTCTTCTGGCTATTGCCTAATATGCCCCAGCAGTTGAAACATGAATAGGCTGGTGATAATGAGGTTGCTTTTAGCCTGGGTGCATTAATCTACTTAAGGGTACACATAAATCACCTGGGTGAATCTGTCTGCTGAAGGGAGAAAAATAATTATGTACGTTGGCCGGTGAGGATGCACGGCTCAAAATCAAGTGTCAACCAATCACGACTTTACCTACGAGTCGACGGTGTGATACTTCCCAGCAACGCCACCATGGAGTAGAGATTTCTAAATACCCTCAAATGAAAGACCATAAAATGTACCTAATTGTACCTTAACTCAAAAAATTGTACCTCTGATAGTTTCAGAGAAAAACGCACTTGATTGTGGCATTGCCAGGAAGTATACTTCCTGGCAACGCGACGCTGTACCAGATTCCAATTGGTCTCATAGTAATGGCCAAAAATTGTACTTCATTTGTACCTCATTCAATAATTAAAATATGCAGTTTCGATATAAAAAAACTCTTACTTGATTTGCAATACATGCAATGCACGTTGTTATTGATATAAACTGATATTTATTATGCATTATGCAGTAGTAGGACCACAGAGGCAACCGCCTCTGTGCTCTAGTGGTTCGCCCACCCGTGTAAGATGCAGACGTCCCGGGTTCAATTCTCAGGAGGGTACAATTTGTACTCGGTTTGGTTGATGGTAGGGCTTAATTTGGTGCCATTCATTTGGTACTATTAAGTACAATTAATTATGTACCATATAGTACAATTTATTAGGTACTATGTAGTACAATTTATTTGGTATCATATAGTACAATTAGAAGGTAGTTTAGGTACTATTTAGTACAATAAATTTTGTACCATAGAGTAAAATTTATTAGGTACTACTTTGTACAATAAATTTGGCACCATATAGTACAATTTATTAGGTACTATTAGGCACATTTTATTTGGTACCGTATAGTACAATTTTATAGGTACTATATAAAAGCATTCATTTGGTACATATTATCTGGTAACATATTATAGTACAATTAACAAAGTACTAATTACAAACTAATTAGTACAATCAATTTAGTATTATTTAGTACAATTTATTAGGTACTTTTTAATAAAATTAATTATGTACTATACAGTACAATTTATTTGGTACCATAATAATACAATTAATTTAGTACTACTTAGTGCCATTCATTTGGTACTATACAGTACAGTTTATTAGGTACTATTTATTACAATTTATTTGGTACCATATAGTACAATTAGTAGATACCATTTAGTACAATTAATTAGATACTATTTAGTACTATTAATTTTGTACCATAGAGTACAATTGTAAGAAACAAGTACAAAAGCTAAACTAACTTGCATCTACATATCGACGGCGAAGTGCCAATATCTCCTAGTCCTAACAATGATGCCTTTGAATTCAACACCTAAAGGAAGTTAATTTCTCAAAAAAGTCTCAATTAGGAGCGATTGGTACTTCCCCGTTGAAATCTCATAAAATTTTATTCTTTTCCTCTCTTTTTGTATTAGTTTGATTGTTGCTATAGAGGTTTTTCTTATTATGATTTTATAATAGTATTTAGTCATCATTATCATATCAGTTGCACCACACCCACTGCTGGGTATAGGCCTCCCTCATGGGTCTTCATAACGATCGGTCCTGCTTGGCCCGCATCCAGCGGCGCACCGCGACCTTCACCAGATCGTCGGTCCACCTTGTCGGGGGCCTACCCTCGGAGCGTCGTCGTCCGGTACGCGGTCGCTATTCCAATCTTTCCGCCCCAACTGCCTTTGGTTCGTCTCGCTAATTTGTCCCGCCCACTGCCACTTCAGCTAAACAATCTTTCGAGCGATATCGGTTACTTTAGTTCTCCTACGCATATACTCATTTCTGGTTCGATCACGCAGGGAAATGCCGACCATGGCTCTCCATTGCACACTGGGTGAGAGCCTTCTTATGAGACCTGTAGTTAGCGACCACGTTTTACTGCGATAAGTCAACAATGGCAACACACACACACACACAACTTAGACTTTAGTCTTGAGATAAGACACCGAGGTAAGTTGGACTCGAAGATTTGTCGAATACTGGCCAACCGAGCTGGATTCGACGAGAGATCTCTTTTCGAAGTTGAACTTACCTAACTGGACTGTCTGTCCTAGGGATACGTAATGGTCAACAACTTCGTGTGTAGTGTTCCCAACATGAGCTAGAGTGGGTACAACATGAGCACTCGACATGATTTTCGTCTTATCCATCTTCATTCTAAGAGCCACTTTCTGGGAGGCCCTACGGATAACTTCGAGGATTGTGTTCAAGTCTTCCATGAATAAAAACTATATCATCGGCAAAACGAAGGTGTGTTAGTTAGGTACTGGCCATTAATGTTGATACCGAGTCTTTTCCAGTCCAAGAGCTTCAAGACATCCTCCATCACAGCTGTGAACAGTTTCGGAGAAATAACTTCTGTCTCTGTCTCACACCTCGCTGTAGTTGGATGGGATCTGTGCTCTGATTCTGTACTCGAGCCGAAATGGTGACATTTTCCTATAAGTGCCTCAACACCTCTTCCTTCCTTTCCTTCCTCCTCTTGGTCCTATTGGTGCACCAGACTGCAGCACTGCCCAGGTCTCAATCAAATCAAAAACTTTCTCATAGTCCACGAACGCCAAGCAAAGTGGCAGTTTATACACCTCGGTCTTCTGTACAACCTGCCGCAGCGTATGGATGTGGTATATGGTGCCAAAGCCTTTTCAGAACGCGGCTAGTTCGGGAGATTGGAAGTCGTCGAACTTGTGAGCGCAACGATTCGTAAGATTCGTATTCTTCAAGAGGGCCTTGTCACCCTTTTTAAAGAACAGAATGACCTCACTTATGTTCCATGTCTTCGGCGTTCTGCCCTCAACGATGACGGAATTGAAAAGCTTCTAAAGGTCTTTTATTCTACTTATTTTGACCATCCACACCGATTACGCCGATGACGCCGCCGCCGCCGACAATTTAGACGCCAGACGCCGCTGCCGGTCAAATGACCATCGGCGCACATGTCTAGTATAGACCAAGAAAAGCAGTTATATTATCAACTTTAGTTAATAACAGTAACTCTACTTTTCAATTTTACCTTTTTAACACGTTTTTATTAGGTTGCTTTCTCGTTTGTTTGTTTGTTTGTTTGTCCGCAAAGTTTGCGAACGATTTTAAACTAGCTTCCCAATGAGCAATAGACTTGAAACTTTGAACACAGATCAGAACTGAAATATAATGTAATATTATGGTGTCATTAAGCTGATCTTATGATGGAACTGGAAGAAGGCCACAGGAACTTAATGATGAAACCATACAACCCCATTGTGATTAGGCTTGTTAAAATCGTCTTGACGAGTACTCTGATGGAAGATAAGGTCCAGGGTCTGATGATGAAGCTGGAAGGCCATGCCAAAGGAACTCAATATTGAAACCGTGCAATCCCATCGAGTTTGGGCTCATTTGAATCGTCTTGACGAGTACTTTGTTGGGAAATAGTGTCCGAGGATCTGATGATGGAGCCGGAAGAAGGCCATAGGAACTCTATAATAAAACCACGCTACCCTATCGAGTTTGAGCTCGTTTGATTCGTCTTGACGAGTACTTTGTTGGGAAATAGTGTCCGAAGATCTGATGATGGAGCCAGAAGAAGGCCATAAGAACTCTATAATAAAACCACGCTACCCCATCGAGTTTGGGCTCGTTTGAATCGTCTTGACGAGTACGTTGTTGTGAAATAGTGTCCGAGGATCTGATGATGGAGCCCGAAGAAGGCCATAGGCACTCTTTGATAAAACCACGCTACCCCATCGAGTTTAGGCTCGTTTGAATCGCCTTGACGAGGACTTTGTTGGGAAATAGTGTCCAGGGTCTGATGATGGAGCCGGAAGGAGGCCAATGGAACTCTATAATAAAACCATGCAACCCCATCGAGTTTGGGCTCGTTTGAATCGTTTTGACGAGTGCTCCGATAGGAGATGGTATATTTTTAGTCTTAGCTCGTTAACTAAAAAGCATAAAATAATAATTTACTGAAATAAGTATTTTTTAAAAACACCTTTTTTATACGGACTAAATAATTCCAAAAAATCGGACTAAAAATATTAAAACGGACAAGTAAAAACAAACTAAAAAGTAAAAAATAAATTCTTCTGTAAATATTTATAACCCTAATAACTTATACCTACAGAAATTTTAAACCAAAAAACGTGGGGCGCGTTTTGTAAAGTTTCTCATCTATATTGTCTATAGCATGCACTATTTGTCCTCTAAGGGGTTGATTATCAAAATCACAAAACATGTGTGTGCCTATTTATTTTTAGACGTGCTTCTGCAAAGTTTAGAGTTAAAGTTTTAATTTTATATTCTATTTTCCATACAAAATTTGAACCCCATTTTCACCCCTTTAGAGGTTACATCATGTCCACCGTGTTGAACTTCAAAATAAATGTTATTTTCGCAATCGTCATCCTAGGAAACCCCAATAACGACATCCATATCGATTTTTAGGTTTATTTGCCCCATTTCACACCCATTTCATCCCCATAAGTATTGAAATACTAACAGTAACGATATACGTTGCGTTAGATTTCCATCCATAAGCTTAAATTATAAATTTAGCGATTTTTACATAGAAAATGAAGAATTTTCTATTCATAAATAATTCCCTTTTCACTTCTTCGGGGGTAGAATTTTCAAAAACGCTTAAACACGTGTATATTTATTTTCAATCGTCAGTCTAACCACAAAATTTGAAGACCCTAGCTTCGAAACTGAGGGACTTTCATACAAACTTTGGACCCCCGTTTCACACCCTTAGAGGGTGAGTTTTGAAAAACTCTTTCTTAGTGCACCCTTAGACCTCATAAGGAATCAATGTGCCAAATTTGGAGTCTCTAAACCCAGCGGTTTGGGCTGTGCGTTGATATGTCAGTCACCAATCAGTATCTTCTTTTATAATATTTAGATGTATTTAATGGTATGTATTAATGTATTTTGTATGCATGTGAATATCATTTTTCTTTGTTTGTTCCACATTCGTGTTTATTGGTTTGCTGTTGGTTGACTTATAGATAATGCTCTTAGCATTAAGTCCGCCATTTCTACCTTACTTTATGTATTTGTACAAAAAAAATTATGAATAGATAAATAGTACCTAATAAATTATACTATATGGTACCAAATAAATTGTACTTATCAATACCAAATTAATAGTAATAAATAGTACCTAATAAAAAATTAATTGTACTAAATAGTACCTACTAATTGTACGATATTGTACAAAATAAATTGTACTATATAGTACCTAATAAATTGTACTATATGGTACAAAATTAATTATACTTATTAGTATCAAATGAATGGCACCAAATAGTACCTAAAATGTACTACTAATTTCCAAATAAATTGTACAAATTGTACCTATAAAATTGTACTATATGGTACCGAATAAATTGTACTTAATAGTACCAAATGAATGTCACTAATTTGTACCAAATTAATTGTAAGTAATTGTAGGTAAGATGGTGGTAGCTATTCAGGCGGCCTTGACTTAAGCCCTACCACCAACCAAACCGAGTACAAATTGTACCTCCCTGAGAATCGAACCCGAAACCCCTGCGTCTTACACGGGTGGGCAAACCACTAGACTACAGAGGCGGTTGCCTCTATGGTCTTACTACTGCATAATGCATAATAATTCCTTAGCCAAACATCAATTTATATCAATAATAACGTGCATTGCATGTATTGCAGATCAAATCATGTAAGAGTATTTTTTTTATTTTTTTTTTTCGAAACTCTGCCTGTTTTAATAATTGAATGAGGTACAAATTAAGTACAATTTCTGGCCATTACTATGAGATCAATTGGAATCTGGTACAGCGTGGCGTCGCCAAGAAGTATACTTCCCAACGTCCGTTGCATGTATTGCAGGTCAAATAAGGCTGGCCCCAGACCTACCGGTTCCGTTTCTTTGCTTTGCTGTGCTACCTTGCTTGAAAGACCGCCGGCCAACTAGGGTAATTTTCAATCTATCGCATTTTGGGACTAGACCAAATTGGCAAGATAGCCATTAGCTTGGTTTTATCAAATATCATCGCCTGGATTGCGAAGTAGGAAGCTTTTAGGAGATATGCCACCCTGAACATGGACTCCGATCGTAAAAAATAACTCGATCGCTTATTTATACAAGATGTTTGGTAAAGCCTTATAAAACTGAATATGGTAGATAGGGACCATAATAAAACTGAACAACTTTTACTATGGGACCAAATCTGAAATCGCGAAAAAAATGAACTGTTTCATACATTTTGATAATTTCGTTATTAATTTTTGTATAAAACAGCAGTTTTTTTTTTTAAAACGAAAACTAAAACTTCTCATCGCACCCCAGACGACGATATTTGATAACACCAAACTAATGGCTATCTTGCCAATGTGGTCAGGTCAAAATATGCGATAGATTGAAAATGAGCCTCTTGGCCGGCGGTCCATGGTAGAACAGCAAAGCAAAGAAACGAAACCGGTAGGTCTGGGGCCAGCCTTAGAGTAGATTTAAAAATGTTTTTTATCGAAACTCTGCATGTTTCATTTATTGAATGGGGTACAAATTAAGTACAATTTCTGGCCATTACTATAAGATCAATTGGAATCTGGTACAGTGTCACGTTGCCAGGAAGTATACTTCCTGGAAACGCCACAATCAAGTGATTTTTTCTCTGAAACTATCAGAGGTACAATTTTTTGAGTTAGGGTACAATTAGGTACATTTTATGGTCTTTCATTTGAGGTTATCTAAAAATCTCTACGCCATGGTGGTGTTGCTGGGAAGTATAACACAATAAGAGTGAATTTGCTTTGCATCAAACAATTCGATGCGCTTCGATTCGGTTGCAGCATGAATTGACCCTAATATTTGATTACTCGTTTTTGGAGGTCCCTTTTCATCGGCAAATTATTAAAAAAAAAGTTAAAATAAAATATCGGTTACACAAAAAAAGCTTGTTGTGAGTGCTTAAATATGTTTAGGTACTTATTTGTAGATAATTATTATATATAAATATTGGCAGTTGAGTTGACACTCCACTAACGAATTTACTCAATGAATTCATTGTTTATTCACATTCAAGTAGTTAATTCAAACTCAGAGACCATACAGCAAGTACCTATTCGAACTATAATATTCGAATAAACAAAAATAATTATTTACTTCGAATTAACTACCTAGCTACCTATAATTTTATTGTGTGTGTTAAATGTATTTTTTACCTAGTAAGTACCCATACCCATCATACTTATTTATTGATTTACAACATTATTGATAACAATACATAAACATAAAAAACATAATTATTTAGTTCGAATTATCAAAATAAATATCGCGCGTTCACGCAGTGCATGAGAGTTGACAGAGCACTAGATTCGGCACATGAAATCGCGGGCGGGGAGTGTCCTTTCTGCACGTAGTAAATATCTATATTCTGTGGCTTGGTCTGCGGGGTCAGAGAACACAGAGAGTTCATTTGAAAATGCGTTCGCGCGGCTCGCTCCGCGGGGAGGGAGGTAGCGCTAAATGCCTACGACGCTCGACTTAAACAGATTGTCTTTGCAGATTTCTATTTTTCGAACGTAGTCACAAATATTTTTAATATTTGGAAAACGAAAATACATAACTATTTCGAAAGTGTTTAATTGATGCCTTCAAAATATTATTAGTACTATAAGAAACAAATTAAACAATAAATGTCTGCGATTATTCTTTAAATGATATTTTTTCTTAGTTACGTTTCAATACGAACGTTATTAATTGCAAAATAAGGTCGTAATTTCTTTGTGTATCAAATCTCGACCGTGCTGTCCTGAGTCGCGAGCACTCGCGATTTTATTATAGGCCATAGTCAAGTCAGTGATAAGTAGTCCGTTTGTTTCGGTCGGGTTATCGGGTATTAATTATTAAGGCTGTAGACGCGCATCACGTTCCATTTTTAAATTTTCCATACAAATGATCGAAACATCTCTGCGCGAACCGTAATGATGGCGAACTTTGAAAATTCCTATTAAATTATATATTAGATATAAGTATATACAAAATACTCAATACAATAGACAAATACTTCATTATTTCTAAGGAAAATAATAAATTACTTTAAAATCTGTAAATGCCAGTAAAAAAACATGTCAAAGCGTACCTATTTGAGCATTTTTTAATATTTTATTTCTCTGTGATTAAAATCATTTTTTAAAATTTTCTCTCTATAGGGCACTCCTTGACAATACAAACAATAAATGAAAAAATAAATATGAGTCGTATTATTATTTATTTTGTTACAGCTGAAACGTGTTTAAAAAATACCTCTGACAAGCAAATTTGGAATTCCACTTGAACAGATTGTCTTTGTTTTAAAATACCTGATAATTTATTATGTTTTTCTCTCTATACGGCACTAATTTAAGAATTTTGCTTCCTAAAACTAAAGTTTACATCAATAGTAATGCTTTAATTCTTTAGATAACTTGTTTGGAAAAACGCTAATTTCTTTGAAATGCGTATATACATTCTTAAGTACCCTGAGCAATTTAAAAAAAAAGTGTAGGTAGCCCCGCTGTTCGCCCTGGCCCTCGGATTTCTTCATTCATATTTTTGTTATGAATGACTTCTAGCAAAATAAATTCGTTTATTTAGGTGAAATAAGCATATTATTAAATATATAATCTACGTTGTCTTTTTATTTTATAATTCACAAAATATTACATTTACGAAGATTTCAAAACGTTGAAATGAAACCCATCGAAATGAAAAGTGTGTGCAAGCGGTTTCAAATGTCAATGTCAGTTATTGAATGCTTAAATATTAGTTAAAAGTTTCATTAATTTATTTTTAATAATTTCTATCAAAAATAAATAGTTACAGTAAAATCGAAAATTTGAACGAAGCGGAACATTCAGTTTTGTGACCACTTTTTTTTTAGAAAATCTTCTCATTGTGTAAAATTTTGGATGGAAATGGCAACGTTTTATTCGACCTTTATCGTGAGACGCTATTTTAATTACATTGTAAAACTGATTTTAGTGTCAGCGTCGATTTACTGTTGAAGTGATCAGTGTTCTTTTGCTCAGGTATGTGACCAAGTTTTGCCATTAAAATTATATTTTCTTTAATAATTGTTATTGTGGGTACATAACATAAATTTATATAGTATTTGATATCAAAAAGTTAATAGTGCTAAGTGCGATCAGTAATTATTAAACAATTCAAAACTATAAGAAAGTAGCATAGCATTATATGACTTGCGTTTTGTGACTTATTCTACAGTCACATATATTGGAACGACAAGTCACAATAGGTCGGAAATCATATACTTATTTCACATTGCCAATTCTTACCCACCAAATTATGAATTACTAAGTGTGAGTTGCACCAAAACGCTGTCAAAGTTAAAGTTATCGTCAAATGATAATGCTACCTATTTGTCACGTCAAACTTGTCAAAGGGCATCATGCTGGCTGGCACTTCTTTTTTTGGTTAACTTGTGTTTAACCGGTACTTTCTTACACTTCGCAAGCTTACGCGCTCACTAGACATGAAATAAAAGACTTTAACGGTTACTAGCGCGGTTTTATTGAAAGTACTTTGGTTGTTCTTTTATTGAAACGAAATACCAACTAATTACCAAAGTACTTTCAATAAAACCGCGCTAGTATCCGTTAAAAAGTCTTTTATTTCAATCTTATTAAAGTTAGGTGGTGCAACTGAGCCTAAAACTACATAAAATCTGTTTTTTTTTAATTAAGAAAGAATATTTAAAGTTATTGTTTTATTTCTTTTATGTACTATTCTTCTTGTATAACTACTTGTTTCGATAATTTCACCAGTTATTTTATTTTAACTGAATAATAAGTATTTATTCAGTTAAAATAAAATAACTGGTGAAATTGCACGGTGTGAGTTGCACGTTGCACCAAAACGCTGTCAAAGTTAAAGTTATCGTCAGATGGTAATGCTACCTATTCGTCACGTCAAACTTGTCAAAGGACATCATGCTGGCTGGCAACCTCTTTTTTGGCTAAATTGTGCTTAACACCGGTAAAATAAAGTACCGACTTTTTTTTTAATTTGGGATAACAAACAGTTGATACAATATCATATTATAATTTACTTGTATTAGGTATTTAGGCCATCTTTAAACAATTTAAACGCAGCTTTGTTAACTTTAAAACTTTTGTAACTGACCATTATGTCACTGTCTCTTCCAATTGATGGAGTTAATGTATAAAATTAGACGATTTTTACTTTTAAAATTGTGCGGCTCCAAAATATGATTAGAGTAAATGTAATAACTTTTCGAAAAAGCGACACATATCACATAAAATATTATGTTTTTAAGGTAAAGTTATAAAATAACTCATCATAAAGTGACAGAGTCACATAACCGAAGAAAAAAAACGATAATTTTGTGTTAATCCTTGAAACTAGAGCTATTTTACTATATTTTAAATCCCATGTGTAATTAAATTAGTTAATAAAAAAGGCGCATTAGTTTCACAGTTTCTCTTATTATGCTTTTAAATTTAGTCACCCAACGGATTACGGTGCCAGTTTCGCAACAAAGTTAGTTTTGTTTCGATATTATCGCGAAAATACCTCGAATTTCGCGTTCCTTTTTAGTTTTCTCTATAACTAACATTATGGTTAAAGAATAATGGGAAAAAATGTATGGACCCCGTCCCCAACAGTGTAGCACTTTTTGTCAATTATATCATACGAAAAAGCGTAAAATAGACATCATGTGCTACAAGAGTGGGGAACTGGGGACGCTTTATCCTATTGTTATTTGTAAAAAAAAGTGGGGTACACTTTTTTTCAGTCGCTCATATGTACAGTCAGCAGCATGTCAGACAATACATGTTGATCTTGAAACCGTCTTTATGCTGTACGTTATAAAAGCTGTTTTCGTAGTTCAACTGTTTAACAGTATCCAGTATCTATCTCTTGACCATTTATTGTTTAAGTTGCTTGCTATTGCTCTTTAATGCTGTTCATACTATACTATAATATTATGCTGCTTACTATTATACCTTCACTGTCACTATCAGAATTTTCTTCTTCTAATGCATTTATCTTTTTCTAGGTATACATTTTTCTTTTATTTTTGTTTCTACACACTCTGACAAAATGACCGTATATGCTGCATATTATACATTTTTCCCAAAGGCAAAGCAATTTCTAACTTCATGTTTTTTACCACATCTTTTACAATCTATTTCTCTAATTTTTTAACTATTTCCTTATCACTCAGCTCTATTTTTTACAGCATTCACTTGTCATTATTTTTCCATACTGTAGTTTATGTATTTGTTATTTACCTGCCTCTGCTGCTCTGCAGATATCGATTGCAGTATTTAATTTTAGGTCAGCTTCTCTCAGTAATCTTTCTTTCTTCTTCTTAGCGTGTCGACTCGGTATATAGTTATATTTTTGAGGACCAGAACTCAGCCACTGATATAGCATTATCAGTGGCCTTGTAAAAATCCTAGCGTGTGCAGGTGTTGGGACACGCAGGGCATGACAGAAGATGTGCCATTGTCTGGGGGGAAATACAACACAGACATACGCTCTCCGAGCTGTAGCCCCACCTGAGCATGTTCTCCTTGCTTCGGCCTACTTGAGTCTATTTAAGGACTTTCAAGTTGCCCAAGGTAGATCATGGCCAGGGGGTAGTTGTTCCGCCAGCTCAGTACTTGGGTCTGTGAGGTATTTCTCCTTCCAGAGCTTTTTAAACGGGTGTCTTTAGCTTCCCCGTCCAGAGGAGTAACTTCCTTGTGAAAGTTGTGGCGACTCTTAAGCCTCTGGGTCACCGTCACGTGGTGGTGTTAGGGGTGCCGTGGGTCATGCTCTTTTTTAAAGCTCTCTAGAGAGCTAGCCACATCCCTGCAAACGACCGGGGAAGCAATACCAGCCAGCAGATACAGCAAAGCAACAGGAATTGGTTTAAGAGTATCATTCTAGGTTCCTTGTTACCTATGACAATTACCATCGTCATTAATGTATGTTCTAACTCTAACTCACCCAGTGTATAATTTTTCGCATTTTGTATGAAAATGATCAAATACTTCATCATTCTCTTGTTTCAATGTTAGGAGGTTGTACTTTAGTCATTATGAGGCTTTTTTGCGGTGCCGTTTAGTCTTGAAATTTTCCTAATAAGTCGTTCAAAGTGTTCAGATCCATTTTAACGAATGTATTGTATACTTATATTGCCCGCGTGGTCAAGGAATACTGTTTTTTTCCATGGTTCCGCAGTTTTATCCAGGCCCATGGTTTGTATATAAAATCTGAAGTTCTGCATAAATCTCATTATATTCGCGCCATCACCGAACAACTGACGTCATGTCAGAAATTTTATTCTCTCCATTATTATATTTGCACTGAGCTTTTATCAATGAAACTTTCCCAATCTCAATTTTTACTGTGATTAAAAAAACATGGAAACCACGGTGATTGTTCATCCAACCACAGGCAGTCAGGCGTCCGTCAACCCGGAAAGACAGGAGAGGCAAAAGGAGTCCCAGGATACATGAGTGACTTTCATTATCTCAGCTACAAGAACCACATCGTGGGCAAACCGTTAATAATAATAATCATCATCATCAATAATCATCATTTATTGCAGGCAACTGAAATATCATTTCCAATATTAGGCCCGTAAAATAAATACCTTACAGACTTACAGTATAGAAGGCGGCGACGTGTTACGCAACGTAGTGTCCAGGGGTCGACCTCTAAACCGACGGAATAGGACCCCCTTCGGCCAAAAATCCTCCTTCATGAAGGTCGACAGATATTCAGCCGGCACCCTCACCCCAAATGAATTGAAGTTCACGTTATGGCGAGACTCCAACCGCTTGACCCTCAGCATATATTTGGCTTTTATTCTGATTGTACTCCACAATGTCATTGGATTGTGTTGAGTAATGCAGGCGGGACACGTACACCGGCATTGTCAGGATAGCCGGCCGCAGCAGGTGATTGTGTTCAGTCGGGGCAGTGCCGCACAGGTTACGATATGACGAGAGGCCTTCTTCTTCTTTTCCACCTTTTTGAAGCCATCATCATCTCATCGTGCATCCTGTCTTCGCGGCGGCGCTGGTTGCTCAGCTTTGGAGACCGATCCTTGTTTGTTTCCCTCGTTTGTAGCCCGGTCAAGATGATTAGCGGGCTTGTTGGTAGCATTAACAGCAGCGTAAGCACGTTGAGGTGTAGACGTGCTCACGCGTGACGTTTTTGTGGGAACGGAGGAGCTGGTGGCGGGGCGGGGTTCATCGCTAGCTGCGGTGGCGGCCGGTGACGCATCCATATGCGCCGACTTCAAACTGCAGATGGAAGCATTTTGCGCTCCACGTTAAGTGTTCACATTTGTGGCCTCATGTGACCTGAAACCGCAGCGGTGTTGCTTAATAACACCACTTGGGCACGCAACTCACTGATGGTGTTGTCTGAGGCCTCCAGTTTGCACATTACTTCGGCCAGGCTTATTTTCAGGGAGGTGATGTCCTAATCTCAAATATCTCAGTATACCTTTCTAAACCCAGTTCCATCTAGCTTTCGAGAAAACGCGAAGGCCGTTCAAACCATCCCGACCAATTTCTGCATGCCCCCTTCCCGATCACCAACGGGAAGGGAAGCGCGTAAATGCGTTTTTCTTAGGCATACAAAAAAAGGGTATGGGTGCCCGCATAACAAAGCAGGTTTCAGGACAGGTCGGTACTAGTCAGTACAGGTCGGTACTGGTCAGTACAGGTCAGTACCGATCGGTAAGGGTAAAGTAGCCCCATACTTTTCTATGGGAGGCCGCATAAAGAAAACAGATTGTCGGTACTGGTTTGCCCAAACATCCGCGGCGCAAACTATGTAGTACCAACATATCAGGACCGAAAAACCTATATCCTTTTATGTATGCACCCTATGGATGGATACCTATGCAGACAATAACCAGTCTTTTCAGATACTGCCTTTTTCGGGAGGTCGGTTGGAAGTAGGGCTTGCAATTCGAATATTCGAATACTTCGAATATTTGGCTTATATTGCTATTCGAATATTCGAATATTTTCTACTTTGTTAGATTTAGGCGAAAGTCATTCATTAAATACCCGAATAGCGCTAGAATGAAGCGTTTGTTAACGTTCACTTTCACGTTTATTTCTTTGTTGACCTAATGTTCTTTATTTGTCCAGAAATTGTAAACGATTTTAATCTTTCTTCAAGATGAGCAAAATACTTGAAACTTAAAACAGGTTAGAAGTCAGAACTGGAAGACAATAAAATAATATACTGTCATTGAGCTGATCTAATGGTGGAACCCAAAAATGACCACAGGAAATCTGTAATAAAACCATACAAATCCATCGAGTTTGGGCTCGTTTGATTCGTATTGACAAGCATTTTGTTGTGAAATAGTATCCAGAGTTTGATGATGAAGCCGAAAGAAGACCACAAGAACTCTGTAGTAAAACCATGCAACCCCATCTAGTTTAGGATCGTTTGATTCGTCTTGGCTAGTACTGTAATAGTAGATGATTTCCAGGGTCTGATGATGGAGCCGGAAGGAGGCTACAGGAACTTTGTAATAAAACCATGCAACCCTATCGAGTTTATACTCATTTGATTTGTTTTGATGGGTACTTTGTTGAAATAGTGGCCAAAGTTGGATGATGGAGCCGGAAGAAAACCACAGGAACTTTGGAATAAAACCATATAAATCCATCGAGTTTGGGCTCGTTTGATTCGTCTTGACAAGTTCTCTGTTGGGAAATTCAATAGTGTACAAGATTTGATGATGAAGCCGGAAGAAGGCCGTAAAAACTCTGTAATAAAATCATGCAACGCCATTTAGTTTGGGCTCGTTTGATACGTCTTGACTAGTACTTTGGTGGGAGACGATTTCCAGGGTCTGATGATGGAGTTGGAAGAAGGCCACAGGATATCTGTAATAAAACTGTACAACTCCATAGAGTTTGGGCTTGTTTGATTTGTCTTGACAAGTACTCTGTTGGGAAATAGTTTTCAGGGTCTGATGATGGAGCCGGAAGAAAATCACAGGAGCTCTGTAACGAAACCAAAATCCATCGATTTTGAGCTTGTTTGATTTTTCTTGACAAGTACACTGTTGGGAAAATAAATAGTGTTTAAGGTCTAATGATGAAGCCGAAAGATGTCCACAAGAACACTGTAATAAAACCATGCAACCCCATCTAGTTTGGACTCGTTTGATTAGTTTTTACTAATGCTCTAATAAGAGACGGTTTCCAGGGTCTGATGATGGAGCCGGAAGACGGCCACAGGAACTTTGTAATAAATCCATGCAATCCCATTGAGATTTTTGCTCGTTTGATTTGTCTCAATAAGTACTTTGTTGAGAAATAGTGGCCAAGGTCGGATGATGGAGCCGGAAGATCACAGGAAATCTGTAATAAAACCATACATACCAATCGAGTTCAAGGTCGCTTGATTCACCTTGACAAGTACTCTGTTGGGAAAATAAATAGTGTTCAAGGTCTGACGATGAAGCCGAAAGAAAGCAACAAGATCTCTGTAATAAAACCACGAAAAGGGTCACAGGAATTCTGTAATAAACCATGCAACCCTATCGAGTTTTTACTCGTTTGATTTGTCTTGATGAGTACTTTGCTGGGAAATAATGGCCAAGGCTAGATGATGGAGCCGGAAGAAGATCACATAAACTTTGTAATAAAATCATACAAATCCATCGAGTTAAAGCTCGTTTGATTTGTCTTGACAAGTACTCTGTTGGGAAAATAAATAGTGTTCAAGGTCTGATGATAAAAGCCGGAAGAAGGCCACAAAATCTCTGTAACAAAACTATTCAACGCCATTTAGTTTGGACTCGTTTGATACGTCTTGACTAGTTTTCTGATGGGAGATTAAATTGAAATTGAAATTGAGATAGTATCCAGGGTCTGATGATGGAGTCGGAAAAGGGTCACAGAAACTCTGTAATAAAACTATACAACTCCATAGAGTTTAGTGTTCGTTTGATTTTTCTTGATAAGTACTTTGTTGAGAAATAAAGTCCAGGGTTTGGTGATGAAGCCGGAAGAAGGGCACAGAAACTCCATAATAATACCATACAACACAACCCCATCGAGTCTGGGCTCGATTGATTCATTTTGACAAGTATTCGGATGGGTGTTAGACCTTGGTCTGATGTTGAAGCCGGAAATACCACGGAAAAACATAGATAAGACTAAAAAGCAGAATTCATATATTTATTGACAAAAAGAAACACGTTTTAAAAACGAACTATAAAGTTAAAAAATCGAACTGAAAACCCGTAACGATTTATGACCATATACAGAAGTTAAACCTAAAAACGTGGGGAAAATGCAAAAGTCAATGATGATAAATCTTCAGAAATGCTTCCCATTAAACGTAGCATTTAGGTTTAACTTGAAAAATAAACAATATTTATTAATTACAACCATTTTTTTAAATTTACAGAAATATTCGAATAATATTCGAAAATATTCGAATACCTCTTTAAAAAATATCAAATATTTGAATAGTGAATTTCATCGAATATTTGCAAGCCCTAGTTGGAAGTCGTCAAACCCGTTTTTTAATAGCGCCCGTTATATTTTTTTATGGCTCAGACAAAGTGAATCACTCATCTACAAGAGTGTCTGATTTATCATTTTCCATACAAAATTTGAACCCTATTTTCACCCCTTTAAGGGTTAAATCATGTCCACCGTGTTGGACATCAAAATAAATGTCATTTTGGCAATCACCATCCCATAAAACGTCAAGAACGACATCCATATCGATTTTTATGTTTACTTACCCTATTTATCCCTTGAGGGGTTGATTTTCAAAATCACAAATAATTGTTTGCTTATTTATTTTTAGACGTGCTCCAGCGAAGTTTAAAGTTGTAATTTCAATTTGATATTCTTTATCCATACAAAATTTGAAACCCCATTTTTACCCCTTTGGGGGTTAAATCATGTCCACCGTATATTGGACTTCAAAATAAATGTTATTTTTGCAATCATCATCCTAGAAAACCCTAATAACGATATCCATATCGATTTTTGGATTCTATTACCCCATTTCTTATAGGGGGTTAAAATACTAACAGTAGGCTGAATATGTGACTATATAATGGTTTATTTAACATTTGTCTGTATTGACAAATGTATCATGCTGGGAGAGAACTTTGTTTTCCATAACACAGACAAATATATGTCTACTGTGAAAGACAGATGAATCGAATGATTGTTACAAATTATTTGTACAATAAAGCATTTTTATTATTATTATTATTAATATATGTGGCGTTAGATTTACACCCATAAGCCTAAATAATAAATTAAGCGATTTTTGATTCGAAAATAAAGAATTTTCTATACACAACTTCGTCCCCTTTTTCACCCCTTCGGGAGTAGAATTTTCTAAACACAACATTTGAAAATCCTAGCTTCGAAACTGAGGGATTTTCATACAAACTTTGGACCCCATTTCACCCCCTTGGGGAGTGAGTTTGCACCCCTAGACCTCATAAGGAACCTATGTGCCGAATTTGGTGTCTTTAGACCCAGGGGTTTGGGCTGTGCATTGACACGTGAGTCAGTCAGTATCTTCTTTTATATATTAAGATTACACGATTTTCACCTTTTAAATTTGTGCGGCCATAAAATATGATTACAATAAATGTAATAACTTTTCGAAAAAGCTACACATATCACATAAAATATTACGTCTTTAAAGTAAACTTAAAAAATAACTCATTAAAAAGTGACATAGTCACATAACAGAACAAAAAAAAACGAAAAACTTGTGTTAATCCTTGAAACTAAAGCTATTTTATTTGATTTATTATTATTTGATTGATATGTTTTATAATCATACATAATAATTAGTCTAAATAAATTTTCAAAAGGCGCATTAGTTTCACAGTTTCATTTTATTATGCTTATAAAATTTAGTCACACAACGGAGCCAGTTTCGCCACAAAGTCAGTTTTGTTTCAATATTATCGCAAAAATACCTTGAATTCCAAGTTCCTTTTTAGTTTATTTATAATTAATTATAATTATGTCCTATTAAATTATAGTAAAATTTGTAAAAAAAAACATGTAAAATAAAATAAAATTTTAAAGTGGGGTATTTACTTTTACTTTTTTTTTAATTGCTCATATGTACAGAAAACTTCAAGTAATAACTAGGTATTTAGTAAAATTTCCTCTCAACAGTTACTTACTACCTACTTGAATACTTCAAGATTTATGTCACCGTCTTGTCGGTACGGTAGTCGTGTTAGGTACTCCGCAGTAACTTTACTACATAATTCTGCCGTGCATAAGCTATAATGCCGTTAACTGCAAAAATTCCATTTCAAGATATTCACGTTTTAATTAAAAATCGTCGCTGTTTGAAAACTAAACCGATTTCAAACTTTGATAAATCATTGAATAGGTATTTTAAAGAACTTTTAGGTGAACTTATTTATAAAACTCTATGCAGATGCTACGGCTACACTTAATATTGACTTTGAAGGAAACCGGACTACAAAACAGTTAAAATATTTTAACCGCATGAAAGTTTGGTAGAATTAGCTAACGGAAATTAAGTAATAACTTAATTATAAATTACGGGGAAGGTTTAGTGTACATTTTTCATAAAATGTTAACGGCGTTATAGATATGGAATCGTAATTAATGGCATTAAAGCCGTTCGATAGCGCATGTTATCCTGTGTCAAATGGTATTGAAAAATCGAATTCGGCTTCATGTCGGTTAGCGGCATTATAGCTTATGCACGGCAGAATTATAGTAGGTACTACCGTTCTTTACTGTAAGGTAATTGTGCTTTTTAGGGTTCCATAGCCAAAGGGTAAAAGCGGGACCCTATTACTAAGCTTTCGCTGTCCGTCTGTCTGTCTGTCACCAGGCTGTATCTCATGAACCGTGATAGCTAGACAGTTGAAATTTTCACAGATGATGTATTTTAGTTGCCGCTATAACAACAAATAATAAAAGCAGAATAAAATAAATATTTAACGGGGGCTCCCATACAAAAAACGTGTTTTTTTGCCGTTTTTTTGCTCGAAATTAATAACGGCAACAGGTAGACAGCTGATATTTTCACAGATGATATATTTATGTTGCCGCTAAAATAATAAATACTTAAAACAATTTAAAATAAATATTTAAGAGGGGCTCCCATACAACAAACGTGTTTTTACCCGTTTTTGGTGCGGAACCTTTACTACGCGAGTCCGACTCGCACTTGGCCGGTTTTTAAACTTTGCAAGAGATAGGTACGGTACGAGGTAGGCCAATAAGTACTAGAATATGTCATCTCATCAATCAGTCAGACTGTATACGACAATAATAACACAGTAAAATCAAAAAGTACCTATCATAATATATTCATTCGTATTTAACTCGCTCGTATAGGCAACCGACAAGATGACAGCCAAGTAGCCGCCACGCCACTACCGGCTGCAGCGCGCCCCGTCTCCCGCCCCCCCGCGCGCGCTTATCCTGCACTTTGCGCCAGACGGCCCTGTTTTTCAACTTACTGTATGTAATACAGATTCCATTGATAAAAACATTTTTATTTTTTATTAAAAACGACACAAAATAGTTAATAGTGTTACGTACGTTAAATGTTATAAACATAGTCGCCGTGCGGGCGGCGGCGCGCCGGCGGTGGCGGGTGGTTCTCCGCCCCGCACACACCCATCGCATGCATTCTGGGGGTCAAGTCTGCTAATGTTTTCGTCAAAATCGTAGTTCAATGGTGTTCTAATGGTAATGCTTTTTGACACAGTTCTTGTTTCTTAAACCCAAAATCAAGACACAATATGTTTCCGTTTTGGGTTTAAGAAACACAATGTGTTTCAGTTTTGGGTTTAAGAAATAAGCACAGTGTCAAAAAGCATTACCATTGAAACACCATTGAACTACGATTTTGACGAAAACATTAGCAGACTTGACCCCCTGCTCCACTACTTACTTTCGCGTGTTTACAATTAAATTGTAAATTTCTTAAACGTGACATTTACATGTTTAATTTTGATGAAAACATGATCGTAGTACACAAAAACCTATTATTAAAGAAAAAATTTACCGTTATGATTTTTAACTACTGAGAAATACATTATTATAAAAACGTAAAACACAAATGTTTAATTTTTGACTTAAATGTCTAAAAAGACGCATTATAGTTTTATAAGACACAATCATCATAGTTACCATTTTGGCTTATCGAGAAATTGAGATTAGATGAATATTCTGAAAAAAAAAACCAACATGCGACTTTGCTTTAGTTTAATGGCATTTGAATGCACCTTAAAATTATACAAACAAGGTATTTGGTTACTTATTTTACTTTTACGAAAAGGTTAGGTAGTGTACGAAATCTCATGATTTTTATATAAAAGGGATTTTTTTACATCATATATCTAATTAATATTTGACACTTAATATCAATATCCGATAGAATAATAAAAATTGCGAGTTTATTAATTTTGTCTAGATAAAGCTACTTTTATGCGCCTAGATGCAAATATGTGGCGATTGATCATTTTTCCTAACGAAGATGCGGCCATCTCGAACCCAGACGAATTGGTATTTTACCAGTTTAGCCTTCTCACGGGTGCTCTTGAATAGCAGTTTGTTGGACGGTGTTAGGTGTTCGTTTACATACACTCTCTTTGGTTCTCCTGATAGGTTTATGTCAGCTGTAGTTATACCTTTTTTTGAGCGAACTCCAGCAATCAGGCTATCTCGAAGCAGCCGCGTTCGTAGTTTGACAACGATGGAACGACCTTGAATTTTCGTAAATGGTTTTACACGCGTAATAACATCAATATCCTGAGCGTCCAGCTGCACATCGACAAACTTTGCTATATTAAGGAGGTATACTCGCAGATCCTCGCTAGATTTTTCGGGTATTCCAATTATTTCCAGGTTATGTAGCCGGTAACGTTGTTGCATAGAATTCAGGTCAAAGCACAGAATACATAATAGTACAAGTACAGAAGATCCACTCCGCACAGTCATTTAAATAAATAGCGACTCTATCCCAGACACTATAAAGTGCAATTCAGGTCGCACACCGCTCCCTTACCTACAGTTATATTCACCTAGAAGTTGCCTCTCTTTCTATCGCGTAGCTCTTATCTCTTCTAACGACTTCAGGGTTTCTACTTTTTAAATAATAATGAAATAATAGGTACTTAATTTATTACAAGTTATGTGTTTGTGAAATAAAATGTATACTTAAATAAGTTTCAAAAAACCCTAGGCTAGGTAGATACAGTCAACGCCACATCAGACTATACATGCTGACTTTGAGGCAATTTGCTTTTTCTTACGAAATCAAATGTCATTAATAATTAACTTTATTTCGAAAGTAGATAAGTAAGTATTTCGAAAGTAGATCTATAGTAATAAGTAACCTAATCTATAAATTATTATTTCAATAAATAACTAGTTGGGTGAATATAGTTTAGCAAATAAAACAAATAAATATCTAAGAATAAACGGATACTAGGTAAATACTAACTAAAAGTAGATAAGCTCTTTCTACGTTTCGATGTCGTTTGGAACTTTTGTAAGTGTGAAAAAGTTCGGATCCTTTTTATTTTGCCCATTGCGATGCAATATGCCTTCATTTTGGTTAAATATCATAAATGTGCGAACGACCGACGCAACAATACGCGAATGCGTGCGTGAGTGAGTATCGTAATCGAACTTCTAAGGCGGCCATTACATGGTCATGCAAGCGTCAGTCAAATTCCATCAGTCATGAACATACCCCGTTATCGGCGGTGCACGAATGATCGAAGCCAAAGACAAAGTACAACAGAAGGTCTATTTTTGATTAATTTGATAATTCTGCCTAATCCCACTCAACCTCTGAGAGAATATATCTGTAATACATTTTTTTTAATTTACGTGTACTTCAGGATAATCTTTTATCCACAAGTCCATAAATTCGTGACGAGATTTTTTTTTCGGAGGCATATTGTTGGTTAAGATAAAAATTATATGCATTTAGACAACAATCGATCACTAAATGACCCGTAAAGGGGAGAGGCCGCGGCGCGTGTGACAACATTAGCTAGATAGAGTACACGACGACACGACAGTACGCGCGCGAGTGGCGTTCGGCCGGCTTCTGTACGCCTTTGTCGGCATCCGTCAAAGCGGACACCGCGCGGGCCGCGCTGCGGGCTTATGTGCGCCATTTGTCGGCATCCGTCAAAACCGACACTGCGCGGTGACCGCGTGCGCGTGAGTGCGGTCCGCGCTGTTAAGGCAAAATGAGCTCTATACTTAATTATTTTTTTAATTAATTAATTAAAAACACGATTCCAATTAAATATCGTCCTTCGCTTCCTGCACTTAGATTTTAGGAAGAATTAAATTTATTTATCTATAGGTATTGTTTAAAAATATAGTTCACATTCGCCATTATTGAACACGAGAACTTAAAAATTTTCGCACCTTAAATAGGTTTTTGAGTAGAAAAACGTAGGCAAAAAGGTGGCCCTAAAGGTCTTTCGCTTCTGATTTTTTAGTCTGTGAATCATTCGTGCACCGCCGATAACGGGGTATGGTCATGAATTACGTTTGAGTGATGGTGACTGATGGAATTTTATCGACATTACACGGTCATTCTGACTGATCGTCAGTCATACGCTAAAATTCACAAAGAATACATGTGTTCATGTATAAATTATGGATATTCATTAAAGAAAGGCCTGTAATTTAATTTTGAATGCGTTGTTGAATAAAAAACGGGTAAAAAGAAAGTGTTGGGTAAAAGATTGGATTTAAAAAAGGGATTTCTAAACCCATACAAACTTGTTTGAAAGATGCGTTTTTTGATAACCTTTTGGTCTTAAGCTAGGGTTTCTTAGGATGACAAATTACGGCCGTAATTTAGCGGCGTAAAACTTTTTCTATATAAGCAATACGGCTCGGTTTCTGACGTTACGGTGTCGCCGTATTGTTTACATAGATAATATTCAACGCCGCTATATTACGGCCGTAATATGACGGCACCGCTATCCTAGGAAACCCTAGCTTTAGCAGGCTAGGCGCACTCCGAGCTTTAGGTACGAAGCTACAAGTAGCCGGCGGGTCCGTCCGGACGGACTAATTTCAGAGGGTTTGCCTGCCGCGTCACAGAATAACTAATAGTACAAAGTGCCGCGTGCCGCTGGGTCACACGTTAGAAGTTCGATTACGATACTCACTCACGCACGCATTCGCGTATTGTTGCGTCGTTCGTTCGCACATTTATGATATTTAACCAAAATGAAGGCATATTGCATCGCAATGGGCAAAATAAAAAGGATCCGAACTTTTTCACACTTACAAAAGTTCCAAACGACATCGAAACGTAGAAAGAGCTTATCTACTTTTAGTTAGTATTTACCTAGTATCCGTTTATTCTTAGATATTTACTTGTTTTATTTGCTAAACTATCTTCACCCAACTAGTTATTTATTGAAATAATAATTAATAGATTAGGTTACTTATTACTATAGATCTACTTTCGAAATACTTACTTATCTACTTTCGAAATAAAGTTAATTATTAATGACATTTGATTTCGTAAGAAAGCAAATTGGCTTAAAGTCAGCATGTATAGTCTGATGTGGCGTTGACTGTATCTACCTAGCCTAGGGTTTTTTGAAACTTATTTAAGTATACATTTTATTTCACAAACACATAACTTGTAATAAATTAAGTACCAATTATTTCATTATTATTTAAAAAGTAGAAACCCTGAAGTCGTTAGAAGAGATAAGAGCTACGCAATAGAAAGAGAGGCAACTTCTAGGTGAATATAACTGTGGGTAAGGGAGCGGTGTGCGACCTGAATCGCACTTTATAGTGTCTGGGATAGAGTCGCTATTTATTTAAATGACTATGCGGAGTGGATCTTCTGTACTTGTACTATTGTGGCTTTAGTGACAGACACCATACCTAAAAAACAAGTTTCCATATGCAAAAAGCTATAAGTAACTAAAAATAAACATTATTGTTGGAAACGGCTCCTTTGCTCTGGACCACTATTACAACATACCCTGTCCTGTTCGCGTATGCGCCTGAACGTTTGCTTTTAGCAATCATGTCAAAGTAATCTAATTTTTATCATGTGTGGTAGGAGTTTGTATGTAATGTAACTGCAGGTAGTCTGTGTGAAATTGTATTTTTTTACTTCACTTTTCTACATTGTCACGCACGATCAGATCATCTGCGCTTAAATTAAGCTTTTTTTTATCAAAATTATAAGTTTTGAGAAGATTCCGAGTTTCATTTGAAGCTCCTTTATGTTATATCAAACACCCAATAATTTTATGAGATGTGCACAGCACAGAGACAGCTTGCCAGAGTAAAGTCACAGACTATTTTTACTTAATTATAAGTTTCCATCAACAATAGTCTAAAACTACATACATACAGTTAATTTGTCTTAAGTACCTAGTTAAAAATCAATAAAATTATTATAAGTAGGTAGGTATGTACCAAGTCTATACGTTAACATAACATTCATTGCATTATTATGCTAGAAAAGTGTCCGACTCCATCGCTGGCCGCGCGCTGACTGACGCTTGACTGATGAAATCCCATTACACGTTCACTCAAAACTCATGACTGATGGTTGCATGACGAATATCCAAATATTCGTCAGTCACCATCATGCAACCATCAGTCACCCCATTACACGGTAGGTTAATCGTCAGTCACGGCCGTGACTGTGGTTAAACTGACAGCAAAACCTACCGTGTAATGGCTGCCTAACGTGTGACCCAGCGGCACGCGGCAGGCAAACCCTCTGAAATTAGTCCGTCCGGACGGACCCGCCGGCTACTTGTAGCTTCGTACCTAAAGCGCGGAGTGCGCCTAGCCTGGTCAAAGTTTAATTTTTGAATCTGGTTTTCTAACACCTGTATCTTTGAACAATTCTCCGAATTTTTATCACTCTTCATTTCCAAATCCACTACTTTAGTCTTCAACTCTTCGTAAGATTTATTTATGAACTCGGCACTTTTAATTAATTCCGCATAAGGCTGGCCCCACACCTACCGGTTCCGTTTCTTTGCTTTGCTGTGCTACCTTGCTTGAAAGACCGCCGGCCAACCAGGGTAATTTTCAATCTATCGCATTTTGGGACTAGACCAAATTGGCAAGATAGCCATTAGCTTGGTTTTATCAAATATCATCGCCTGGATTGCGAAATAGGAAGCTTTTAGGAGATATGCCACCTTGAACATGGACTCCGATCGTTAAAAATAACTCGATCGCTTATTTATACAAGATGTTTGGTAAAGCCTTATAAAACTGAATATGGTAGATAGGGACCATAATAAAACTGAACAACTTTTACTATGGGACCAAATCTGAAATCGCGAAAAAAAATGAACTGTTTCATACATTTTGATAATTTCGTTATTAATTTTTGTATAAAACAGCAGTTTTTTTTTTAAAACGAAAACTAAAACTTCTCATCGCACCCCAGACGACGATATTTGATAACACCAAACTAATGGCTATCTTGCCAATGTGGTCACGTCAAAATATGCGATAGATTGAAAATGAGCCTCTTGGCCGGCGGTCCATGGTAGAACAGCAAAGCAAAGAAACGGAACCGGTAGGTGTGGGGCCAGCCTTAGATTGCTTTAAATCATTTATTTCACTTACTAGCGTGGAAAGGGTAGCATCCAATTCAGACTTCCAGCTCTTTAATGTCTGATCGTGGTCCAGTTTCCAGGATGAGAGCATATCCGACAGTTCATTTTTAAACTTGCCCAATTCACCTTGAGTGAGTCCTTGCCGATCCTTGGGCGAGTCCTCGATACGTTGCCGCTTGGTTCGCGTGGTCACTTTACCTTCGCGTGGTGAATCGACACCACTATTGGTTTTGGGTAAATCCGGTTCAGACATTGTAAATTTAGTCGTCTTAGGGGGACTATGTTGCGTCTTCGGCATAATGAGCACTATTTCGACTATTTTGGAATGGCACCGCGAAAAATGTAATCTCGAGAAAACGTAATGCAAACTGCGCGTAGCGAGGCACGACTGCACTCGACAACCGCGCCGAGCGAAATGATACAACTCGTTTCAGTTTAATTAATCGTATTTATATAAGGTGAATTGGGGGTATTCCGAATTTGGTTATATTCCGAACAAACGAAAAATGTACCAAACGAAATAATATTTGTATGTTGGTAACATTTACCTAAGCGCCATGTTGATTTGGCTATCGGTCTCCAGTTGACGCTCGTCGCTAGCGGATTTCCGACGAGTGCAGTGACAGTTTTTGTGCCAACGGACGATTTCGCGCCATTTTTAACAAATCGGAATAACCCCAACTTGGATAGTGTCTAAACTAGGTAAGTAAATGAATTGATTGTTTATTTTTATGGTAAATTGTCGTTTTTTAAGGACAATTCAATATGTCAGGACGTTCTATCTCTAAATTTCAGTTTTATTCGGAATAAACCCGACGGGAATATTCCGACATGTTTTGTGTTCGGAATAAACCCATTTTCTTTTCTCATAGTAATCTGCAGAGGTTCTCAACTTTTGCTTTTGCTACATACTTACCTAAATATAGGTACTATTACAATTTAACTTAAAAATGTTCAATGCAAAGACTGATTGACTGCGTCTAAAATGAATATAAGGTGTAAGGGACGGTGTACCAAAATACAAGGTGCAAGGGACTGCGTTTTGACAAGAATGTTTTTTAGTTACATAGACTAATCACGCCTGCATTAATTTCGGTACACCATTTTTTACACTCTATATATAGTAAAAACCTAACTATCTTGATCTATCTTGCATAGAGAAACAAAAATAAAGTTTGGTATAAATTTCATGACTTTCATTTCAAAATTTACAACACACATCAAGTATAGCCAAAATGTTGAGGACCTCTGTCACTGGATGGGGTAATTCCGAATTTCAAATCTATGAAAATTCAGTTGAGCTATATACTTGACACATACGTAAATATTTTTGTCACCGGGGGTTTTCCGAACGAAAAAGAAATATGCACTTTGAATACCAGGTCTTAAAACACACTTTCGAATGAGTTCGGAATAACCCCGACATCGTTCGGAATATCCCCAAGAGAAGAAAAAAAAAAGTGCGTTTTTTAAATAAGTATAATTCATTAACTAAAATACATATAATGACTCTATAAGTGCACGCTAATAGATAATTTCCTTGACTAGACAGAGGTAAAATCAGTTTAAAAAAAACAATTACAGATCTCTTACAAATAAATAAAAACTAACACTACCTATCAACTCAACAAAAATCGTATCGGAATAGCCCCAATGCACCTTAAGTCATTAAATCTATTATTTACAAATGACTCAGCCTGCCAGAGGCAATTTGGCGATTTCATTATATAGGGTGCTGTTCATCTAAATCCGTTATTTTAAATATCTCAAGTGTTTTGAGTCTTTTCGAATAAACAAAAAGAAACAATGATGTTCAAGTAAACCCATTAAACCGAAACGACCAAACATGTTTAGAGTCGTTTCTGATAAACAAAGAAATATTTTGTTTCAATAAACCTATAACACAGAAATGACCCAACACGTTTAAGTCGTTTCAGTTATTTGATAAAATGATATTTCTAGTCAAAACTTATTCTGAGAAAGAATCCAAATTGTTTGAGTTTATTCTGATTTATGGATCTTAAGTTCATACTCACAGAAATACATTACTCAGAAACAATTCAAGCGGACTGAATTCATTCTGCAAATACATTTTGTGTGCTCTTCATACTGTGGGTTGAGTCGGGGTAGTAAAAAAAACTAGTTTCCGTATACATAAAAAAATGGGTTTTCACTACATTATAGATTCGACCCTCAGGACAGGAGTACGATGGCATATATAACTCAATTTTGGCCAAAGTGTGGGTTGAGTCCTTTCTGCTTAACTACGTCCAATTATACATTGTGTGCAAAGACTTCTATGTTGATTGTGTGTCATACATAATTTGTTTTCACATAAAAGTTTTTAAACATTGGCGTTCATGGTTGTTAGATAAATTAAGACAATGTCAGTATGAAAAATGCTAGGGTAGGTGCACCAGTGAATGAACACCCCCCAGTGAATGAACAAATGTGTTATTTTTCTATAAAATAAGAAATCCTCTGTTTTCTACTCATAACAGCATTTTTTTTATGAAAATTCATATTTTTTTATGTTAACTGGCTGCACAGACGACTATGTGTGTTCCGTAGTTTCTAAATGGCGATTGCTCAAAGTGGACACGTTGTGTAGTGTTCCTGTTTCTGTGGGCCAGTACTTAGGACTATGGTGCGACAACATGTTTTGATATTAGCTTTTAAGATGATTATATGATTCATTCTACAAAGAAAATTAGTTTCTAAGATGTAATGATTATTTCGTCTAATAGAAAGCAGATTGTAAAGAATTTCATTATTTTTAACAAAATATAGGGATGTTCGAGTATTGGATAAAAAAAAAAGAAAAATATCTAGTTATTGAACCAGGTGTTCATTCATAGGATCTAACGTATTTTTGGTTTAGGCTAATTTTTGTATCTTACTTTTAACGGACTTTGTTCATATTTAGAGGATAGCTATAGTAAACCGTTGTCAATATTTAGACCAGTCTTCGAACTAGGGTTTTCATTCATTAGTTTTAAAATTTTAAGATTGTTCTATAGTAAATGCCTAGTTCATTTACTGATTATTAAAAACCAGTAATTGAACTATATATTTCTTTATATTTATAATAATTATTTTTTGTTTTAAATTTAAGACCACTTCTAAACCAATTGTGAACAATCAAAGCAACATGGTGGTTAATACTTAGGTCAATTTTTTTTAATATTGGCTGTCCTAAGTTAAATAAACTCTTCGACCTGACACTTCAACTCATGAAACAGAGACGTGAAGTGAGGATACAGGCCATACAGGGTCCCAGGAGCATCCTGAAGATTCCAGAAAGGAAAATAGACAAGCCTCGGGAGCGGCTTATGCCCAAAAGTGGGTTAGGTATTGTGCGCTATTTCGAATTCAGGTTTCTTTTGTAATTGTATTTTTGTTACTAGTTTGTTATGCTATAAAATATCGTGTACAGACATAAATTAACGATTTCTGTTTGCATCCACCATATGAAACTAGTAGTTCATTTATTGGATTTCAAACGTTCGTTAACTGGATTTTGCCGTTCATTCACTGGTGATTTGGGGTACTTTTGGGTAAAATGCAGATTATATAAATAACTATAAGCATTTCTGGCATATTGTAAATATTATATTGAACATTAATAAATTCTGAATAGTATGTAGTGCCATTATTATAGCAAAGTCATCCAGAAATAGGTATTCGTAATTTTTAAAGTTTCAAATCGCCTTAAGGGTTCATTCACTGGTGCACCTACCCTATCTGAATTGTTATAAATTTTAATAAGAGAATGGAACCAGTCAGGTGGAAAAGAAAGATCAGACACACTACAACTTTTTTTACAGATTTAAAAATTGATTGGAGGTGGTAGATATGAAGAAAAAAATAGTGATAACTTTTTTATTATTCTTTACATATTTTAGGCTCAATTAAGGATTACGCGTTTACAACAGAAATTAAAAAGAAGTGAAAATTCGTTACGTGAATAATAGAACAATAAAGCAACGTGATTTTTTTATCAATTATAGACCTAATTTGGAGCAATCTTTCAGTATTAGTCATAAGTCGCACTTTTGAGTTTTTTGGGGAAAAAAAAATAAAACAAAAATCTGAAAAAAAGTAATAACACGATAACCAGAGGTGATACTCCGAAAATAAAAACTGGCAAATACGCGCCTAAAGATGTTTTATCAAACTATATTAACAAAAAAATGTATGTTGATTAAATACGCTTACAGAATTTATTTAATCTTTTTTTAGGTTAAGGTCACGAAATATAAAATATTTTTTATAAAAAAAAGTATTCGAAATAGACACGTGGGTGTTATAATCGGCCATTTAAAATGCATTTATTGATCGATTTATGCAATAAACGGCATAGGGAAATTTTTGAGTCAAATCAAACAATGTGCTTGGTCTTACAACTATAAAGTAAATATCATTAGCCAATGTGAAAAAACTGATGTACAGGAAATTATTCCTGTCCCCTTTACAGTAGTAAAGCCACCAGCAGCTTTAATTACTGTTCCTGAATCTATTGATTTAAACTTAACAGATAAAACTGTGCATGGTGAAGGGGAAATAAGTTATGTAGGTGTCTTAAAAATGAAATAAAGATAAGTTCACCTCAACCAGTATTGATTAGAAGTACGGAAGCAGACTCAGTTGAATTATTTGTTTACAACGAAGGTAATCCATTGATTGAGATTGATAATCAGTTTGCTAGATTAACTCCCGACAAACAGTCAACTACATTTTCATTAAGAACACGAAATGATAATAGAATATATATGCTAATGTAATCCCACTTCCAAAAAAACCTAATCCTGTAATGTTTTCCGAATATCGACCTATTTCTGTCCTTCCCTTCCTGTCCAAAGTCCTTGAAAAACTCGTTTTTAGCCAGTTGACTGCCTATCTTAACAAAAATCAACTCTTTAATCCTTTTCAGTCTGGTTTCCGCACGGGACATAGCACATCCACAGCATTGGTTAAGATAACGGATGATATACGCCAGGGTATGGAAAATCGAAAGCTTACTTTGTTAACATTACTTGACTTTAGTAATGCTTTCAATTCAGTTGATTTCGATATCCTCCTTGGTGTCTTACAATCTCTTAACATATCTCCAGCTGCAATTGATTGGTTTCGAATTTACCTGCTAGGGCGACGGCAGCGCATCCGCGTTGGAGATTTATCTTCAGCGTGGTGTGACATCAACGCCGGAGTTCCTCAGGGCGGCGTCTTATCTCCTCTACTCTTCTCTATCTTTATTAACTCTATAACACTTTCTCTTTCAAGTTCCTATCACCTTTATGCCGATGATCTCCAGATCTATACTCAGGCACCTTTATCAGAACTCTCTAGTGCAGTAGCGGTTACCAATTCCGATCTTGCGGTCATTAGTAATTGGAGTAAGTCATTCGGGCTTACTGTAAATCCCTCTAAGACGCAGTCCATCATTATTGGTAGTCCTCATTTTGTTTCGAGGATCGACTTTGATCAGCTATCTCCTGTGACTTTTGATGGCACTGTTATTCCCTTTTCAAAAACCGTCAGTAACCTCGGTGTGGTATTTGATCAGTGTTTTTCATGGAGCCCTCAGGTCGAAGCTGTTAGAAAAAAAGTTTTTGCTGCGTACTACTCAATTAATCGGTTAAGAAACTTTTTACCAACAAGAACGAAAATCACTCTGGCCCAGTCTCTTCTGCTCTCAATCTTAGACTACGCTGACGTCTGTTATACGGATCTGTCGGAGGTCATGCTCAACAAGTTGGAGCGTCTGCAGAATATGTGCATCAGATTCATCTTCAATAAACGTAAATATGACCACGTATCCCACTTACGTTCTAAGCTCAATTGGCTTCCTATCCGTCTGCGCAGGGACTTACATACTCTTACGCTTCTTTATTCCATCCTTTTCCATCCAACTACTCCAGTCTATCTCAAAGAATGTTTCTGCTTTCGCTCCGCTTCCACACTGTCCTCACTACGCTCTTCTTCTAACCTTACTCTTGATATTCCTCGCCATTCTACTGATTTCGTCTCATATTCCTTCTCTGTGCATGCTGTACGGCTGTGGAATTCCCTCCCAGAGGGTATCAGGAAAGCTCAAACTCTGAGATCATTTCGCGATCAAGTCAGAAGACATTTCCTCTCTTCTACCTAATACACTTTCGTATGTCCTGTTCTTTCATTCACTTTAAAGCTTATTCATAATTCCTCTCTTTATATCTATATCTATCTATATCTGATATCTCTTTCCATAATTGCACCCACTCCCCCTAAATCCTCTTCTTCTTATCTCTTTACTACTCAAGGTTGCCTGGAAGAGATTGCTATTTAGCAATAAGGCCGCCTTTTGTGTGCTTTCTTTCTGTATTTGTGTCTATTTGTATTTTTTTCCTGTCTCGTGTGCAATAAAGTGTCTATTATTATTATTATTATTATTATAGAATAAACTTTGTCGGGATTTACACCATGTATGTACCTGTTTATTTTCGAGTCTCCGATATTTCGGCGCAGTTGCATGCGAAAAGATAAATTTCGCGCGCAGGGCGCGAAATTATGCAGTATGAAAATATGTATGGCAAATATTTTTCTTTACAGAAGGCAACGAAAACGAAGGAAAATGGCTGATCCTCCTACGAAGTAATTGCATACTAAAGTAAAAGCATTCCGAAAATGGACAATTATTTTAAAATTAATTAGTTTTCAAAGTAGAAAGACATCTTTTGTGTAACAAACAAAAGATGTCTTTCTAAATCGTTTAATATTGAAACTTATAAGTTTACAATTTTGAGACTGAGTTGATTAATGAATATAAAAAGAAATAAATATCTATAATTTTCATTTTTTCCATACGCTGTAGTAATAGTTATCAGTTTATTGTCAATTTTAATTAGAGGCGCGGTTTTTATCATACCCAGCGAAAAGTATCGGCCTAGGGGCACGATATTATCAGACCAGTTTGATAATATAGCGTTTTCCCATTTTTTTGTTATTTGCTCATATTTTTGATTTGTGTTTTATTTTGATGATTTTGAAGATTCGTTAGCGTAGCTAGATAAATTCCTCATCTATAATCATATTTAGTTTTTATTTTAACCCGACTTGAGGTTAGGTTAGTTATATTTGAATTTCCTTAGGGGCTCGGTAATACCCTACTCTCCCCTGCCAGGAAGTGATTGCTACATATTTTAAATTTATAACATCATCTTCGCAACAATCAGAAATCAGAATATTTATTTGCACAATATTGTGTACATTACATTGAGATTGGTGACAATGTTTTTAATAAAGTTTCAACAATATTCTGCCTTAAGTCTGTAGGCATGCAAATGTTAGTAAGTGTCAGCTATCTATGGTGAATATTATTACTACTAAGTACCTATTACTATTTTAAGACGTCAATAAATTACAAAATTGTCAACAGAAATCTCATATTCAAAACTAGCTGTTGCCCGCGACTTCGTACGCGTGGACTTTATGACTTCAGCGCATGCATATAAATGAACTAATGTCAGGTGTTCCAGATCTTCGATTTTTGTACCTCAACAAAAAATGCTCATCAGGCTGAACAACTTTAGCCGAGGTGTCATTTTTATATTTTGTATAGTTTAGCTGGATCATTATGGTTCTGCATCGGGTGTTCCAGATCTTCGATTTTTATACCTCAACAAAAAATGCTCATCAGGCTGAACCACTTTTGCTAAGGTGTCATTTTTATATTCCTTATAGTTAAGTTGGACCATTATGGTTCTGCATCAGGTGTTCCATTTTCCAAAATCAATTGTACCCTTAGTTACCCCCAGGCTTAACAGCTATATAACAAAAAAAGTTTCATTCGAATCCGTTCAATATTTCCTGAGATTAGCGTGTTCAAACAGACAAACAAACAGACAAACAGACACATTTTTTTTTCAAATTCTTTCTCTATTATACTATGTCTCCATCGCCCCAGATATTTTTTTTTGAAATATATGTAATGTACAGACACACTTTTTTTACTGTTTTATTATATGTAAGGATTAAATGTCAATTATGCAAAATTATCATTAATAAGTCAGATTAAGTAGAGATGTCATTTTTTTTCTCCAAATATTCCTTGGTCGAGTAGAAACTGTGCTGTAGGAGCCAATTAAATAATTTATTCCTGAAAATATTTTTCGCTATTGGTTGATTAATAATTTAGTGGCGTCAGTAGGGTGAAAAATACGACGTTTTGTGAACCAGATATTTCCTTTGGTAGGATTGGTCCTTAGGACCCTAGAAGTGGAGCCACCACGATTTGGCTTTCAGCCCAATCTTGATAGATGTTTGATATCATATTCGTATGAATTTAGGGTGTCGAATTCATTTTTGGATTCATATTTGTACGATTCAATTGTTAAACTATTTAAAAAAAAAAAAAAAACAAAAATAAATACGCGCTTGATTAAAGAAAAAAAATCCATTAAATACACAAATTGAAAAATTAGAAAAACAAAAATACCTCGTAAGAGCTCTATTATTCTTTTATTTTTAAAATAATAATATAATAAAATATTCTTGTTTGGTTAATTTTAAAAAATAACTTCGTTACCGTTGTAAGGAAGTAATTTTTAAAATTTTAAAAATCAAATGGAAACTTGTTTGTGATAGGCTGAAATTGTAGCAAATTTAGTTGGCTTTATAAAAGTATAGAGTAGAAATACCTGAAAAACGCTTCCTTAACGTAGTTTTTTCGAAAATACTGAAACAAGTGCCAAGTTTTTCCAGTAGTACAGAGTTTCCAAGGGTTAAAACTTGGGTAAAACTATCTCAAGGTACCTAACAACATCTGAAAAATCGTAGTTACATGCGCGCTTGTGATATTGTCCCTTTTTTGTCGATATTGACTGGATTTTTTTGTTTTTCGAATAATTTACTAATATTTTTTACTTCTGCGTCATACTTTTTAAGGTTCTTTTAAAAGTGTTTTATAACATATTTGCTCGTAAAGGGTCTCTTATTACACAAAAGAGAATGCCGGTTTTTGTATGGAAGCCTGTACCGATTTGCTTTTACATGAAATGAACATTTTTAGCCAGCTTATTGTTAAATATTACAATTGGCATGAAGCGTTTTTGTTTTGAAATCCGCAATTCTGAGATTTTTCTTCATAACCATATTTTAAAAAAACCCGCCAAAAATACTTCGTTCTTGATTTTTTATGTGTTTATAACAGTTTCAATAAATGAATACACTATTTATTTATTAAAACTGTTAGAAGTAATAAGAAATCGGGGACGTATTCTTCTTATATTATAGTTAATGGGATAAATTGGCATATTTTAGGCGGTTTTTTTAAATATAGCTTATTGATAAAAAAATCTCAGCATAAGTACTTAATCAGATAATACTTTTACGTAATAATATCATGAGGAGAGACTTAGGCATCTCCAGAATAAATAATCTATCCACAGATAGGCACGGACATGATCCAGATTAGTTGCTAGTCAACACCTAGCAACACCCAGGAAACTGTCGTTAATTCTATGTGGACTATCGATAGTATATCGATAGGCAACAAATAGCAGGACTTTCGATCGTAGTATCGATTGTTTTAGACTATCGATGGTTTGTCAATTAACTAGAGTATTGTCAACAATTAAATGTACATGTACGATAATAATCGTACGTCTGGCAAAGCTGAGATAAAATATGTAGCAAATGAGAAATATGCAACTGAGTTGGATGGAAATTAAAACGAATATTCAAATATCATTATAGTTGATTATTATGCCAAAGAATTGTTAACAATACTATTGTTAATTGACAAACTATCGATAGTCTAAAACAATCGATAGTATCGATATACAGATAGTATTGCTACTTAGAACATAGCTATCGATAGTTTGTTATTTATGAGCAACAATACTATCGATACTAACTATGGCACTCCTTCAATAGTATTGACACGTTTTGAGCTATCGATAGTATCGATAGCGATGGCATAATATTTTTCAGATTTTAAAATCGATAGTTTGGCAGCACTAATAGGAATCACTATCAGAGTGCCTTCTATCGAATGCAAAATCATGTTAACCGTCTAAGCAATCGTTTTGTAGTCGATTCCTCTTATCGATATTTTTGTTGCTTGGAATCGATTTTTTTTGTGCTGGCAATGTATAGGCATCTATCAAATTCTTGAGTACCGGAAATGCATTCGGAAGTCAAGAATTTGGGCTACCGAACTTTTTATTATTATTTCGTAAACGCGGATTTAATAATGATTCATAATTTAGTAATGGTAGTCAAAAAGTATTAAAGTATTTACCGGATATATTATTTTTATAAGCAATTGGTACAGGTTCCGGCATTCTCCTTTCAATGTCGTATTGTATCTCATTACGAACTTGTGCGGTAATGTAAAGTAAAACGCACGGTTTCCTTGATAAACCGTGCGTTTTACTTTACATTACCGCACGGTTTATAAAGATGCTTCGTCTAACGAACGGTACTTTTTTAAATCTTAGCAAAGAGTTTTTATGTCAGAAAAGAGGTCAACATTTTATGAATAAAATAAACTTTGTGAGATAAAATATAATAAATAAACATTTAATTATTTAATTTAATTAATTTTGAAAATAAATTACAACCATTTATCTGTAACAAAAACACAAAAATATTAATTTACTTTATTAGTAATACTGGCTGTTTTTTATGCCTTTGCCTTAAAGAAAAGAAAGCTGATGCGCGCGCATTTCTAATTTAAACAAGTAAAAAATATTCCGCGCGCTTTTTTTTGCTGTATTGTTTTTATTTGAAAATGTCGTCAAGTAGTGATGAATTTATTAATTCGACACCGATAGAAGTCTCACAGGCAGCGAAAAAGGCTACTTGCCTGTAAAATTTACCGATAGATACTTACAAGCGTATCAAAATTTCATCATTATATGGAAAACAAGCAAAGGTACATAGTGAGTTTTATTTTATTTCCTCGCAAATATGTTATAAAACGTCGTATGACATACGTGCGCTCTGATAATCCGCACTTATATCATTATGTACTAATAATGTACATATATTTGGAATCGGCTATTAATTACCTTTCGTTTGATTTATTTATTTTATTTTATTTTATTATTATTTGGGAAACAAACAATATTTTAATACATATGGATCAAAAACTACAACTATTACACAAATCAATAAAGTTTCCACCAAAAATTAATACATTTTGAGCAGTAAAAAAAAGTATTATAAAAACCTACACCAAACAATTATTATAATTATTATTAGGCACTGCTAATGTAAACTGTTAAGTTCCTCCCTTAATTTTTGTCTATAATCGCGAATACTATGATTAAATATATCCAACGAATTAAATCTTTTATTATAGTCATTACATGCTCTAAATAAGAATGAAATATGAACGAGTAAATAAGAATAAGAATACTACTTACAAGAAAAGAAGAATTAATCATATTGTTAATGATCTTATAAAGGAATATCTGATCTCTTTCACAACGACGATTAAATAATGATTTTTTTACAATGTCTTCATTATTAGCTCTACAATGAGAACATCTGTAGGAAATATGCTTGACAAATTTTAAGTATATTCTCTCAATACTATTGACATACAAATTGTACCGAGGGTTCCAGATGATTGATTCTAAAATCGATCTCACGAAGCAGTTAAGCAAAAGAGTTAAAGTAGAGCATCGCTTGAAGTCCCTACCAATTCTAAGAATAAATCCCAACATCCGGAATGCTCTTGAGGTTATAGTTTCAATATGTCTACTAAATGATAATTTAGTATCGAGAATGACACCCAAGTCCCTCACCTCAGATACACGATTTAAAGACTGGTCACTTAGTTGATAATTATGCAAAATGTTTTTCTTAACTTTTCTAGTATCTTAATATATAAAATCGTAAACTGAATGACTGATCTATCAACGCACAGCCCAAACCGCTGGACCTAGAAACTTGAAATTTTGCACACAGATACCTTATACAGTGTAGGCATTCACTAAGGAAGGATTTTTGAAAATTCTATCCCTAAGGGGATGAAATAAGGGATGAAAGTTTGTATGAAAGTCCCTCAGTTTTGAAGCTAGGATCATCAAATTTTGTGTTTAGGCTGACGATTGAAAATTAATTAATACGGGTCTCGGCGTTTTTCAAAATTCTACCCACGCAGGGGTCAAAAGGGGGATGAAGTTGTGAATTGAAGAAAATCCTTTATTTTCGAAGTAAAAATTGCTAAATATATAATTTAGGCTTATGGATGGGAATCTAACGCAACGTATATTGTTATTGTTAGTGTTTCAACCCCTACGGGGATGAAATGGGGGTGAAAAGGGGTAAAAAAACCTAAAACTAAAAATAGACATGGATGTCGTTATTGGGGTTTTCTGGGACGACGATTGCAAAAATGACATTTATTTGAAAGTATAACACGGTGGACATGATTTAATCCCTCAGGGGGTGAAAATGGGGTTCAAATTTTGTATGGAAAAATAATATTAAATGGACATTACAACTTTAAACTTCGAAGGAGCACGTCTAAAAATAAATAAGCAAACATATATTTTGTGACTTTAAAAACCAACCCCTTAGGGGTGGATGGGGTGAGTAAACCTAAAAATAGATATGGATGTCGTTTTTGGCGTTTTCTGGGATGATGATTGCAAAAATGACATTTATTTTGAAGTCCAACATGGTGGACATGATTTAACCCCTCAAGGGGTGAAAATGGGGTTCAAATTTTGTATGGAAAAAAATATTAAATGGACATTACAACTTTAAACTTCGTAGGAGCACGTCTAAAAAAAATAAACAAACATATATTTTGTGATTTTGAAAATAAATAGGGGTGAGTAAACATAAAAATCGATGTGGATGTCGTTCTTGAGGTTTTTTGGGATGGTGATTGCGAAAATGAGATTTATTTTGAAGTCTGACACGGTGGACATGATTTAACCCCTATATAAATATAAATAAATAAATAAATGGGGTTCCAATTTTGTATGGAAATATAATATAAAATAGACATTACAACTTTGAACTTCGTAGGAGCACATCTAAAAATAAATAGACAAACACATATTTTGTTATTTTGAAAATCATCCCTTAGGGTGTAAACGGGGTAAAGGCTCAATTACACTATACAATTTTAAGCAAGCGATTTTAAGACTGTCTTGAAAACGACTAAGAATGCGTGCATTTAGACCACACAATTTCTAGCACGCTCGACCGTGCTTACTGTCATAGTAAAAGAGAAGGCAGTAAGTCTCTAATGTCTATTTCAATCAACGTACATAGTATTGGAGTTATTTACATTGTAATTTTTGTATTTGTTTTAGTTTTTTAAGCACCTACCTAATACCAAATTCCTTTTCTTTAATCATTGTTTGTTAAGAGGTTAATAATAAATATTTTCAATTTGCTGTCGTCATGTCAAATAAAATTTTAGGTACCTATCTCTTTACTTGTATATTAATCAATCACTTTTTTCAACTTTTATCTACCTATTAGAAACCTACATAACATGGATGACATGGTGCTGCTGAGCCCGTCGATCAGCGCACTCCGGAAGTTGTTGCTCGTGTGTGAGACCTACGCTCAAACGCATGGTTTGAAATATAACATTAAGAAAAGTGAGATCATGGTTTTCACCGCGGGCAATAATTCTCCAAAAGATGTGCCTCCTGTCTTGCTAAATGGAATAGAGTTGTCGAGAGTTAGAAAGTTCAAGTACCTGGGCCACATTGTAACAGAAGACCTGAAAGATGACCAAGACATTGAACGCGAACGTAGGGCGTTGGCGGTCAGAAGCAACATGATCGCCCGAAGGTTTGCTCGGTCTTCAGAGCAAGTTAAGATAACTCTTTTTAAATCATTCTGCCAATCTTTTTACACAGGCAGCCTTTGGGTGAGATATACGCAGAAGGCCTACAACGCTCTACGTGTGCAGTACAATAATGCTTTCAGGATGCTAATGGGGTTGCCGTGGCGCTGCAGCGCGTCTGGCATGTTTGCTGAGGCACGGACTAAAGATTTTTATGCAATAATGCGCAAAAAAGTAGCCTCACTCATGAACCGAGTGTGCGGCAGCAGCAATAGCATCTTGAGAGCTGTGGGAGGTAGGTACGAGTGTCCTATTAGCCACCACTGGACTAATTTATTGGTTAAGCCTAACTAAATTGTAATTCTTTTTATTTTATTTTATTTTTATTTTGTGTTTTTATTAATTAATTTATATGATTTAATTTAATTTATATTTTTATTTAATTTATATGATTTAATTAAATTGACATTTTTATTATTAATATTAAGATTATTGAATGAATGTACAAATGACTATGGAACCTTGTATTCTGAAATAAAGAATTATTATTATTATTATAACATTAATATCTGCCTAGGTTTAAAATTCGAAATGCTCACCAATATAAATATTTTACCTAGTAGGTATGAAGTAGTAGTAGGTATATTTTACCTAGTATCATTTTATTTTAGTAGGTAAAAACCTCTAAATGTGTAGGTACTTACTTAATGTAAGTTGCAAGAATCGTATCAAACAAAACAAGACTGTCGCTCTTGTGAATAACTCGACGGACGCACACGCCGCACCGCACCGCAGCGCACACCAACGCGAACGTGACGGCTCGCACGCGGGCCGCGGCAGCGGCACCCACCCGCCTCTCGGCGTGACCCGCCCCGCGCCATGCCCGCCCACGGCGTCTGGCTCAGAAGGTGCACGTCGTCGTTGTTGTCGGTCGCGCACGTATCGACCTACCTAGATATCGCGTTATTATACGTTACACTATTTCCCAACAAAGTACTCGTTAAGACGATTCAAACGAGCCCAAACTCGATGGGGTTGCATGGTTATATTATAGAGTTCCTATGGCCTTTTTTCGGCTCCATCATCAGATCCTTGGACACTATTTCCCATTAGAGTACTCGCCAAGACGATTCAAACGAGCTCAAACTCAATGGGGTAGCGTGGTTTTATTAAAGAGTTCCAGTGTCCTTCTTCCGGCTCCATCATCAGACCCTGGACACTATTTCCCAACAAAGCATCACTCGTCAAGACGATTCAAAGGAGCCCAAATTCAATGGGGTTGCACGGTTTCAATATTAAGTTCCTATGGCATGGCCTTCCAGCTACATCATCAGAGCCTGGATGGACCTCATCTCTCTTTAAAGTACTCATCAAGACGATTCTAACGAGCCCAAGCACGATGGGGTTGTATGGTTTCATCATAGATTTCCTGTGACCTTCTTCCGGTTCCATCATCACATCAGCCCAATGATACCATAATATTGCGTTGCCTTCCAGTTCTGCCCTATGTTCAAAGTTGCAAATCTTTAGCTCATCCGAAAGCTAGTTTAAATCATTCGCAAACTTTGTGGAGAAACAAACAAACACACAAGCAAACGAGAAAGCAACCTAATAAAAGCGTGTTAAAACAACCTACCTACCTATTTTCAAGTCTTTAGCTCATCGGGAAGCTAAGTAGGTAGGTACTTACCTAGTATACCTAGTATAAAATACTCTTTTTGCGGACAAACAAATAAACGAACCTACCTACTTATAAATATTAATATTTAAATAAATAAATAAACAAGAAAACGTCCATATGAAAACGTGTTAAAAACCAACATTCCTATTTGAACTTATCTTTTACTGTGGCAGTATCGTCTATCTGTCGCGAGTCAGACAGAGTCTGTCTCTGTCTGTCACATTACCTCTACACGTTGACCGTGAGAAAGCCTTTATGCCGTACGTAATAAAGTTTGTTTTTTTAGTACAACTGTTACATCTGACGTGCCGTCGTAGGTACAGTTAGACTGTCTTGAAATCGTGCGTGCATTTAGACGACACAATTTTAAGAATCTTATTATCGAGCGGGCTAGGCCGCACGATTTTAAGATTCTTACTGTCTTAGTCCGTTTACACCATGCTTAGTCTTGAAATCGCGTGCTTAAAATTGTGTAATGTAATTGAGCCTTAAGTAAACATGAAAATCGATTTGGATGTCGTTCTTGAGGTTTCATGGGATGGTGATCACGAAAATGACATTTATTTTGAAGTCCAACACGGTGGACATGACACATCATGGACCTGGACCTGGACATGCACATCCAGGGAACGGGAACGGGAACGGGCAAGGGCACGGGCACGGGAACTGGAACGGGAACGGGAACAGGACGAGAACGGGACGGGAACGGAACGGGACGGGACGGAACGGAGCGGAACGGAACGGAACGGAACGGAACGGAACGGAACGGAACGGAACGGAACGGAACGGAACGGAACGGAACGGAACGGAACGGAACGGAACGGAACGGAACGGAACGGAACGGAACGGAACGGAACGGAACGGAACGAGAGCGGGATGCAAACGGGAACGAGAACGGGACAAGAACGGAAATGGGAACGGATGGGGTACGGGACGGGAACGGAACGGGACGGAATGGGAACGGAACGGGAACGGGAACGGAAGGGGTACGGGACGGGAACGGGAACGGAAGGGGTACGGGACGGGAACCGAACGGGACGGAATGGGAACGGAACGGGAATGGAATGGGAACGGGAATGAAACGGGAACGGAACGGGACGAGAACGGTACGGGAACGGGAACGAGAATGGGACGGTAACGGTACGGGAACGGGAATGGCAACGGAAGGGGTACGGGAACGGGACAGGAAAGGGACGGGAACGGACGGGAACAGAACGGGAACCGGAACCGGAACGGGAAACGTAAAAATGACTGGTCAGATCCTGGTTGAAGGTTCTCTAAGGATTTTCTCTAACATCCACGCGGACGAAGTCGCGGGCAGAAGCTAGTAGCTTATAACACAACACTTTTTAATATTTAAGTATAGACAGTTGTTTTCGCAGTAAGTAACCAGATCATTTGAATCACTTTGTAACAGTAAACAGTCAGAATAATTTTCGATATTTTTATAAACTTTCATGTCATCAGCATATAGTATAAAATTTGAATTTTTAAATACGGAATTAATGTCATTAAGAAATAAATTAAATAATAAAGGTCCAAGGTGGGAACCCTGTGGAACCCCAGAGACAACAGGTATAAAGGAAGAACAAAAGCCTTTGACGACAACGGCCTGACTGCGTTCACGTATATAAGATTCCAGCCACCGAAGCAGATCACCATGTATACCAACATCTCCAAGCTTACGAATTAAGATATCATGAGAAATTTTGTCAAAGGCTTTGGAGTAATCGGTGTACACCGCATCTACCTGGTAGCCTTTATCCATTGAAGTAGCAACATTATGAACAAACTCACAAAGATTCGTCTCAGTAGATTTATTCTTTATAAAACCATGTTGTTGTTCAATAATCAATGGACTAAGTATGGGATAAATAATATCAAAAACACATTTTTCAAATAATTTAGGGATCACATTAATTTTGGAAATACCCCTATAGTTTTGTACATCATGCCTATCACCAGATTTATGGATGGGTACAACGAATGATTGTTTCCAGGCAATAGGAAAGGTACCAGACCGCAAAGATAGTTGAAAAAGGTATAACAAAGGACCAGACAGGGTTTTCCAGCAATTTCTTACAAATATTGCTGGGATACCATCCGGACCACAACCCTTACTCACATCAAGACCTTTCAGATACCTCTCCACCATATCAATTGAAAGAACTACAGAGCCCAATGAAACTTGACTGTGATTAACTGTTTCATTATGAGACGAAGTGTTTGGAGTGCTGGAGCTTACGTGAGGTTCAAATACTGACTGGAAATAGGCATTAAATAAATTACAAATATCACTACCTTCTGTACAAGTAACGTCGTTAAGAAATATAGACTTCGGCAGTTGACTAGAACTCTTTTTGGATTAAACGAATGTCCAGAATTGTTTACTATTTTCATGAATATTATCTTCGGCAGCTTCGATAAATCGATCATAACATTCAAGTTCAACACGATTTTCACGTTTACGAAGAAGATTAAATCTATCGTAATTAGGGAATGCAATCCGGATAATCCGTAATCCGAAAAATCCGGATATCCGCATATTTTTACTAGACTTGCAAATCCGGATTTGAAAATCAAATCCGGATTTTTCGAATAATAAGAAATTGTTACAAAAAAAATTAAACAAGCAAGTTTCTCGGAAGTATTCCACTTACGAGTTGAGTAATCGAGCGAATAGCAAGTAAATATTGATAGCTGTGCTTTAAGTTGAATACTTTAGTTGTTATTCGCCCAATTGCTATTCACTCAGTGAACACTTCGTTTCTCGCACTAGCTAGACGGTAGATGCTATTTACACGACTGCCCAAAAGGAGTGTATATGTGTTTAGGGTTCATGTATGTTTGTGGGTATGTGAGTTTTTTCTAGACGACGCCATTCATGCGTCTTGCTAGTGCCGTGTCTCAGGTCTGTCACATTAAGTCCCAAAAAGTACGTTTGGTTGAACCAGCTCTCCTCCTGGTGTTCCAGCCGATACAACTCTCCTTCTTCATCGTCAATTTCTGAGTGTACTTGCAGCGTCTCTAGCTCGACCAGTGGGTCTACCGCGCAAGTGTCATTGGCATCGCTATCTGCTTCATTTGACAGATAAGTATGACACATTGCTACTTTTATACTTCGTATCACTTTCATTAGTGCGTGTGCTTCTTGTCGACTGGAAAATGTAAAATGACCATCATCTTCTATGCGAACTTCTTGGTTGTTTTCACTGGCGCGCCTAGGGTCTCTTCTTCCCGTTGGCGTGGTGGCGTATAGTCTTCCGGATGGTGCGCGGGTGACACTCCTCCTAACATCCTAAGGAACGAGTGGCTAATACAAGGCGCGCTTCTCAATCTCTCAGGGCTTTATCACATTAAGTCCCAAAAAATTATTTGTATTTTTCAAATTCACATAAACTAAACAACATATTATGTTATCTAGTTTAATCATATTAATATATTATTCTTCATTTGTATAATTTTATAAAGAGTATGTTTTTTATTTTTATTTGCGCTTTTTCGACGTCTTATCGCGAGATTTTTCTAAGAGCCATAACATACTGGGACGCCATGGTGACATCGCCGGTGACGTGGCCATGGCTACCTCTGGCAACCTAGCGTAGCCAAATGAAGTTTCCAAATAAGTAGCCACTGACCTACGTGCATAGAAGAGATCGCTATATTATTGTTATCTGCGTCATAAAATTAAAAAGAAGAAACCTAAAAAGTTATGGGTCCATCCTTTTATATCAGATCGAAGTTGAAGTGTTTTTTTTTAAACTATATGCAGATTATGAAAATATCCTTAATAAAAATTGTTCAACTATGTGAGAATATCAATAACATCTTTTGATGAATTATTAAACTTATATAGAAATAAATTGATCAGAATATTCTTTAGATGTAGTACTTATCCCAAAAACATGGACGGTTTTGAATCTCTGCAATAAATCGTTCTGTATCGAAACTCATTGTTTTCGCACAATTCACAGCGGGCGTCCGTTCTGGCGGCAACCAGTTGGCCACTGAGTGAGGGAGGCATAACTTACTTGTATACAAAATACTGGCGACTTAGCTATGCGTTGCAGGTAGCCAGAGTATCCAGTTTCCACGTAGGGGCCGGTCGATAGTGGCTACGCTTCCAAGTTGGCGACGTTGCCAGACGCCAGCCAAGTGTGTTATCTGCCATACATTTCAATACGAATTGTTTGGAGACGTAGCCGGCGGCGCACAGTGGGAGATTTGACTGATCTAGCCGATGAAAAGTATTAGTCCTTGGGGTATGCTGTAAAACCCCGAATCGATGTATAGAATAGCAGTTTGCCATATGTGTTTTTCAAATAACTTTCCTTATGGTTATCTATACATATAAAACTATTAGTTGATTGATTGATTGATTGATTGATTGTTTGATTATTTTATTGATTGTTGGGATACAGCTACAGCCCTAATGGCTGAAAGTAGAGACACCATTTTTGGAGAGTAGATACCTTTTATGGTGTAGGTGAGCACTAAGAAAGGATTTTGGAAAATTCACCCCCTAAGGGGGTGAAATAGGGGATGAAAGTTTGTATGGAAGTTCCTTAGTTTCAAAACTAGGATGTCAAAATTTTATGTGTAGGCAAACGATGACGATTTAAAATTATACGGGGAAAGGGTAGGGGAGAGGGAGGATGGGGGGATGGGTGGGGATGGTGACGGTTACAGTGATGGTAAGTGTAAGCGAAAGCGAAAGCGGAAACGAAAGCGTAAACATTTGAGAACTTCAAGCTCTTCGTCGGAGTCGAATTAAATTCAGTATTATTTATAGATTCATACCAATTATTTTAAAATAAATTTAAATAACTACTACATAATTTTCTTCTTATTTCAAAACTCTCGATGCACAGTCAACGGCACGTTGACCTTGAGACCGATTTTAAGGCTGCGTTCAAACGATAACACACTACCCGCGACCTCAACCCAAACTCAACTCAAACTCACCTCAACCGCAGCCCACCTTGAAATACATCGCTTGCATTTTGAGTCTTATGACACATAAATAAGCCCCTGAGTAATGTGTAGGTGAGTTTGAGGTGAGTTCGGGTTGAGTTTGAGTTGAGTTCGGGTTGTGTTCGGGTTGAGTTTGAGTTGAGTTCGGGTAGAGCGTGTGGCGGGTGCAGTTGCATCGACGAAAAATAACGTAGCTTATTAATGTGTCATAAAACTCAAAATTGTAAGCACTGTATTGCAAGGAGTGGGCTTCGGTTGAGTTTGAGTTGAATTCGGGTTGAGGTCGGGTGCTTATCGTCTTTATCGTGCTTTATCGTCTGAACGCAGCCTAAGCCGTACGTAATAAGAGCTTTTCTTCGTAATTCAACTGTTTAACTTACCTGCTGCAAAGCAGCACGGTAGTTGAGGAAATGGTCGAATTTATTTGTACCTATTGATCATTTCAATTTTTTTTTAAATCGGGCAGATTTGGGCAGCTAATATTTATACTCCCGGAGACCTGATAAAAGTATCCAATAAATAGATACAAATTTAAGGCTGATCCTGACCGATCCTGGTTCTTGTAGACCATTAAACGTAGCAAAATTATAAAACTGTGGCTATGTACTTTGAGTAGTCTGTAAATACAGATTATTACAACTGAAATATAAAATAAACACATTAAATTATTCTACATATTCGTATTTACTAATTCCATATCAATGAACTTTGTTTTCCTACAAAATATTTAGGACACCTCAAATTTAAACTTTGCATGACGCCTTACATTTGAAACGTGACACAGTCTACTCTCGTCAAACATCATGAATATGTCAAAACACACAAAAAAAAATTAAAAAAAAAATATGGCCAGTACGTTATCAACTAAAGAGGTATCGTTTGTGGTAGTTTTTATATTTTTATTTTACACATGTTTGTAATGACTTTTCATCGGCTAGATAATGTAAGTCTCCCACTGTGCGGCGTCGCCATGGCGTCCCAATGTGTTATGGCTCTAACGCTTCGGAATAGAACAACTGTGTGTTTGCACGAGCGATTTTTTTTACCGTGCGATATTTTTGGCCCGTTCCACAGTCAGTCACATTGTGTTATAGCATTCGAAGCTTAGCTATTCTATTCTAGAAATATCGCGCGATAAAACGTTGCAAAAGCGCTCATGTAAACGATCGCTTACGTCACCTACTCGCAAATCGCACGCGAATCATACACTATTTTAATTACATTTGAACAATAATAGGTAACATCATAATTTTGTAGTATTTTATGACAAAAAAATATTGGATTTGATTAATATTGTCCTTTTCATTGAATCCATTTACATAAATATAAGAGACATCACATTACTGAACTTATATGTACAGAAATGACTTATATTTATAAAAAAGAAAATATTTTTATAAAAATCCGTAATATCCGGATAATCCGGAATTGACGAAATATCCGTTCTTAAAATCCGGATTTCGAAATATATACGGATTTGCATTCACTAATCGTAATCACCAATCCTGCCATACACTTTCCAACGCTTATGAAATTTTAATTTTTCATTTATTATCTTTATTAACGCCCTCGTATACCACGGCGGATACCTAGATTCGGTTTTAATTTTGATTACAGGTACATATTTTGAAATTACTTCATTAACGATGTTATAAAACTCAGCCAAAGCAAGCTCTATATTATTATTGTTATATAATTTAGACCAATCACAAGCCAGCAACTCCACATTTATGTCTTCATAGTTAGCCTTCCGAAACAACCTTACGACACGTGGTGCGGGACTGAAGATTTCATAGTTTAACAATTTAAATCGCCATTGCAATGCAGGATGATGGTCATCTTCAGGAACAAGTGGGTCACTACATCTAGTCACAGAGCAAACAGAATTGCTGAATACCAAATCCAGAAACCTATTGTTTTTATTCTGAACATTATTGTACTGCCTAAAATCAGTGAAATTAAGGAAACTGTGCACTAGATGCAACAAGTTATCATTTGGATTATTTAAGTTTAAAGTGCAGTACTCACCCGAAGCGGATAAAACCCACTGAGCCTGTGAAACATTAAAGTCACCTACAATTAGGTACTTATCAGAAGGATGTTTAATTAGGCAGTCAGATACTATCTCAAAAAACTGATCCAATCCGTCACAGTGCAGACGACAATGAGGAAAATAACCACAAAAAATATGAAGCGATGTATTTTTGTTAATAAGTATTGAAACAGACAGGGCATCCGCCACGAAATTCACAAATGTGATAGGAGAGCAACCATTAGCAGAGTAGCGCTGGTGCACCGCAATTAATACTCCACCACCAACATCATCACCACGTGCTATATAGTCACGATCACTCCTATATACACTGTACCTTATATCAAAAAGTTCATTATCATATATTCCTGGCAAAAGCCAAGTTTCTGTTAAGCATATTATGTCATAGTCGGCTACAATTAAGTTACGAATGAAGAATCGTCTTTGTACGCAGACCGCGTACGTTCTGATAGTAAATTTTAAGATTGTCAACGTTAGCCATTTTCATAATAAAATATAAACCAATTATTTTTTCTCAAAAAGTCAAAAATTCCAAGAGACCAGATGCTTCCAATATTTAGTAAATAAGAGTCAACAAAACTGTATAGTGTTTCCGAAAAAATACAATATTTAAATTTGAATTCAACATTTCCAACCAGTAATGTAGAATAATAGTTAGCATTATTTTGAACCAGGATATCAGTAAAAAAATATAGCAATAATTACAACACAAAATCAATAAGCAGCTTATACACAAAATAACAATCATTATTAACAATAAAATAACGCCTATTTTATTTTGTTTAAATCTTTGTCGCATGCAATATATAAAATTGGACTTGTCGGAGATTGCCTAACCATAATTGAACAATTTTTCACCCAAACAAATGAATAGTTCTTCTCTTTAGCCAAAACTTTAGCCTTCTTCAGAATATCCTTATTGTAGCCGGTAAGATGATCATTGAAGTAAATGTTAGTACTGTTACCCGGGAAACCAATATCACAAGCTCTCAATTTTTGCTTTCTCAAATGTGACAAAAAGTCGTCCTTTTTATAACGAGCTAAGAACTTAATCACAATCGGCTTAATTCGCTTATTGTTATCGCTTTTACTTTTTGGAGCAACTCTGGTGACGAAATCTATTTCCGTGGAAGTGTTCAACGGGAATCCGGTCTGCTCGGCAATCTTCTGTATCATTTGAACTAGGTTTTCATCCTTTCTTTCCGGAACTCCGTAAATCTCGACATTAGATCGCCTTGCCCACTGCTCCCTGTTGTTGTTTTCGATAGCTAGACTATCCATACGCTGTCTTATTTCGCCTAGACCGGCAGTTGTTGATGACAGTAACTTAGAGTTGTTCTCCAACTTTCCAATTCTTTTCTTCATATCTTCAAACTCAGAATTAATAAAGGACATAGATTCTTTTAAATTCAGGATTTCGCTCTTGATAACGCCTAACTCAGAGGCCATCGCCTTTTTTACCGCCGCCTCAATATTTTGCTGAAGCTTATGCATTTCCGCAGTGAATAAACTTTTCAGCAACTCTGTACAATTACAACTATGCTGATTTTCGGACAGTTTTTCAGAATGACTGGATCCACCTCTACGTACTGTTATATTATCGGGGCTCACTGTCAACTGTTTAGTACTATTGCCCTTAATAGGTGTGCTGTCTTTATTCAACACTCTGGGTTTTTTCATTGAGCATTCAGGACAAATCCATGTATTTCTGAATTCGTTAGAAATTTCTTTTTTTTCACCTGAGTACAAGCATGAGGTATGAAAGTTTAGCTTGCATTTTACACATGACAAGCAGTTGTGAGCGGCGCCTTCAACAGTCAACTTGCAACAGGCAAACTTCATTATAACCACCAAATTTTTTAGGTTTCAGTAATTATAAAATTATTTCCATGCAACAATTGAGGTGGGAACAGCAGTAATAAACAGCAGCAAAAATAATAACAACAAAAAAAAAAAAGAAAAAAAAAGTCAGCTTCGAGGTTCGAACTTCAAACTCTAGGGCTACGAAGAGCAAACATAACACTCGAACAGGTGGCGCCAAACAGCTTCTAATTGCAGTGTCTAAAAACTCGGTAACAATGCTGGGAAAAGTTAATAATTTTTGACGAAGGTGGATTGAAAATTGTTTTGATAGATTCACCGGAACAAACACTGCACTAATTCACTGATATTACTTACTTGTAGGAGTTTCTTTGTCCAAATGAATTTGTAATACGCCCAAGTACGAGGTAATCTTCAAGTATACCAAAATTCAATAGCAAAAAAAAACTATTTAGGGACTTATCAAATTATTATTGTCGGACCAAACACTAACACCACTGCTCAGTTTTAGTTTCGGACGGTTATTGATACCCATATTGTTATGATAAAAAATGATATATTTCAATAGGTGTAAAAGAAATTGACGGCACGCAACAGTGAATTTTTTTTTCGCTGTTTATTCTTAATAAAAAAATTGTAAGTTATATTTTTTCAAGTTTTCATTCTATAAGCTTTGCTAACATATTTTTTGTTTGCAAATAAGAACATCAATTTAATATTTACGGTGACTTAAAGTAAAAAAATGTGTTGAAAATATTGGTTATTGTGTAATGTTTAGGAAACTTCCTAGTAAATTCCTTTTTTTTTATACGAGAATTGAATTCTACGTCATTGATTTATCCGAAAATGATACCAAACTCGGCTTAGTATCTAAACTTAGGCAGTTATTATCCTCGGACTTCGTTAAGGCAGAATTCCCCCCTCCCCCCCACCTGCTTGAAAAATCCAGGTGGCTCCACTTCGTAAACCCATCTTAGGAACACAAGGATCAATCCTACCGAAGGAAATCTTTGGTTCACGAATAGCCGTTTTCTTCATTTTTTTCGCTTGTAGGAAAGGGGCTAAATGTCTAGCGGTAGTTTATTAAATATTTTGATAGCCATATAAGTAATATACATTTTTACGAAATATAGTTAGATTAGATTTAGGTATTACTAGTTGATTCTTTCTCGATGCTCGTAGGTAAATTATCGTTTTTTTCACTACATTTTACAAAGTATTCAGGGTGATTTTTAACCAACAAGTAAGTAAGTATAGTAGAACTTCTAATATATATATACATGGTAGAGGTAGTATTCTATGTTTTTGAAATAGGGGTTTACATGATTCTCTTTCTTTTATCTGGCATAAGGCACGAATACACTTCTTTTGTGCTCTAAAAGCTCTGTCTAAATCTACACTGTTGCCCCATATTATTGTGCCGTGACGCAGTAAAGAAGAGACGTATCCGTGGTACGCCTGTAAGGTTACTTGAAAAGATGTTAATTTCGGTAGCTTTATGAGACTTAATTCACCTGTTCCACTAAGTTCTAGCACAGCCGATATTTAGTTCATACAGTTGATCATCGAAGGAGTCTAGACAGAGCAATCGGGCGGGGTGGTGCAGTATAGAAGGGGGGTGGGAGGTCCCGAGAGGCTAATATCAACGCAATGTTAAAAATGAAAGAAATCAAGATGGCGGCCAACTTTTTACTTTGCGGGCCGATTTAGATAAAACTCGGTTTTGGTACTATTTTGACAAACAAACAGCAACGCAATGTCAAAAAAGTAAAAAATTCAAGATGGCGGCCAACTTTTTTGTTTGCCGGCCGATTTCGATGAAACTCGGTTTTTGGTCCTATTTTGACAAGAAAACAGAAACGCAATATTAAAAAAGTAAAAAAATAAAGATGGCAGCGAACTTCTCTGTTTGCGGGCCAATTTCGATGAAACTCTGAATTCAAGATGGCGGCCAACTTTTTGGTTTGTGGGCCGATTTCAATAAAACTTGGTTTTGGGTACTATTTTGACAAGAAAACAGCAACGCAGTGTTAAAAATCTAAAAAAATCAAGATGACGGCCAACTTTTTTGTTTGTGGGCCGATTTCGATGAAATTCGGTTTTTAGTACTATTTTGACAAGAAAACAGCAACGCAATGTTAAAAATGTAAAAAAATTCAAGATGGCGGCCAACTTTTTTGCTTGTGGGCCGATTTCGATGAAATTTGGTTTTTGGTACTATTTTGACATGAGAACAGCTACGCAAAGTTAAAAACGTAAAAATTCAAGATGGTGGCCAATTTCTCTGTTTGCGGGCCGATTAGATGAAATTCAGTTTTTGGTACTATTTTGACAAGCAAACAGCGACGCAATGTTAAAAAAGTAAAAAATTCAAGATGGCGGCCAACTTTTTTGTTCGCAGGCCGATTTCGATGAAACTCGGTTTTTGGTCCTATTTTGACAAGAAAACAGAAACGCAATATTAAAAAGTAAAAAAATAAAGATGGCAGCCAACTTCTCTGTTTGCGGGCCAATTATGATGAAACTCTGTTTTTGATACTATTCTGACGAGAAAACGGCAATGCACTGTTAAAAATGTAAATAATTCAAGATGGCGGCCAACTTTATTGTTTGTGGGCCGATTTCAATGAAACTTGGTTTTGGGTACTATTTTGACAAGAAAACAGCAACGCAGTGTTCAAAATCTAAAAAAATCAAGATGGCGGCCAACTTTTTGTTTGTGGGCCGATTTCGATGAAATTCGGTTTTTAGTACTATTTTGACAAGAAAACAGCAACGCAGTGTTAAAAATCTAAAAAAATCAAGATGGCGGCCAACTTTTTTGTTTGTGGGCTGATTTCGATGAAATTCGGTTTTTAGTACTATTTTGACAAGAAAACAGCAACGCAATGTTAAAAATGTAAAAAAATTCAAGATGGCGGCCAACTTTTTTGCTTGTGGGCCGATTTTGATGAAACTTGGTTTTTGGTATTATTTTGACATGAGAACAGCTACGCAAAGTTAAAAATGTTAAAATTCAAGATAGTGGCCAACTCCTTTATTTGTGGGCCGATTTCGATGAAACTCGGTTTTTGTACTTTTTTTACAAGAAAACGGCAACGCAATGTTAAAAATGTCAAAGTTCAAGATGGCAGCCAACTTTTTTGCTTGTGGGCTGATTTCAATGAAACTCGGTTTTTGCTAGTATTTTGACAAGAGAACAGCTACGCAAAGTTTAAAATGGAATAAATTCAAGATGGTGGCCAACTCCTTTGTTGATGGGCCTATTTCGATGAAACACGGTTTTTGACACTATTTTGACAAGAAAACAGCAACGCAAAGTTACAAATGTAAAAATTCATGATGGCGGCCAACTTTTTGGCTTGTGGGCCGATTTCGATGAAATTTGGTTTTTGGTACTATTTTGACATGAGAACAGCAACGCAATGTTAAAAATGTAAAAAATTAAAGATGGCGGCCAAATTTTTGTTTGTGGGCTGATTTCGATGAAACTTGATTTTTGGTACTATTTTGACAAGAAAACAGCAACGCTATATTACAAACATAAAATATGCAAGATGGCGGCCAACTTTTTGCTTGTGGGCTGATTTTGATGAAACTTGGTTTTTTGGACTGTTTTGGCCAGAAAACGGCATCACCGAGTTTCATCGAAATCAGCCCACAAGCCAAAAAGTTGGCCGCCATCTTGAATTTTTACATTTGTAACTTTTCGTTGCTGTTTTCTTGTCAAAATAGTGTCAAAAACCGTGTTTCATCGAAATCGCCCTGCAAACAAAAAAGTTGGCCGCCATCTTAGATATTTTTTTATTTTTAACATTGCGTTGCTGTTTTCTTGGCAAAATAGTACCAAAAACCGAGATTCATCGAAATCGGCCCGCAAACAAAAATTTGGCCGCCATCTTTAATTTTTTACATTTTTAACATTGCGTTGCTGTTTTCTTGTCAAAATGGTACCAAAAACCGAGTTTCATCGAAATCGATCCACAAGCAAAAAAGTTAGCCGCCATCTTGAATTTTTTACATTTTTAAGAGTGCGTTGCTGTTTTCTTGTCAAAATAGTAGCAAAAACCGAGTTTCATCGAAATCAGCCCACAAGCAAAAAGTTTGCCGCCATTTTGAATTTTTTAATGTTTTCAACATTGCGTTGTTATTTTCGTGTCAAAGTTATATCAAAAAGCGAGCTTCATCGAAATCGGCCCATTTATTTAATCGTATGGCGGTTATATGAATAGGCGGATACATGAATTATTAAATGTCAACATTCAGATTTCTTAGCCAATTAGCTGCGTCTTGGGTGAGGTTGTAGATGTCTTCAATAGGTCCCGGGTAAGAATGTATTTGGCATCGCTTCATTATGTGTTCCATTGTTTGAGCCTCTCCGCCACATTCGCATAGGTCCGAATCTCGCCACCCCCATTTATGCCGAAGGAAGTTGCAGCGTCCATGTCCTGTTCTGAGCCTATTTAGTTTGCACCAGAGCTTTCGAGGTAAATCGAAGCCCTTAGGTTTGGCTGGTGGATGCACGATCTGGGCAAAAGGTCCATCCGCTACCATGCTCCATTCATTCTCCCAGTAAGAGTCTACGTTAAACTGGGAGAGACCCTGGGCTGAGATGCAAGGAGGGTGACGAGACTTGAGCCTGGCTGCAGGTGGATGGCAGAAATCATCATGGGCGGGGAGAGATGGTGAAGCTGCTATTTTCTCTGCCTCTCTTTTTAGGGAATTCAACCTGCGAAGGTGTGGAGGAGCTATGTGAGCCACGACGGGCAACCAATGCCGGGGGGTCGACCGGACCGTTCCCGATATGCACCGCATGGTGTCGTTCAGCCTGGCGTCCACCTTGTGGACATGAGAGCTATTTAGCCAAACCGGAGCGCAATATTCGGCAGCGGAATACACCAATGCAATGCCAGTTGTGCGTAGACAGTCCGCAGATGCACCCCAGGTCGTGCCACAGAGCTTATGCAGGATGTTGTTTCGGGTTTCAATCTTCATGGAGAGCTTGCCGAGGTGTTCGCTGTAGGTTAATGATCTGTCCAGTGTAACGCCTAAATATTTTGGGAGAGGGTTATATTTCAGATCTTCTCCCCTGAAAGACACTCTTGGTTGGTAATGAGCTAACTGGTTATTTAGGTGAAACGCAGAAACTTCAGTTTTACTAACACTTGGGATCAGCCGCCAGCGCTGGAAGTACTGTGACAGTGCCTCAAGGTCAGTTGTTAGAACTTCTTCTCCTGCAGTGAAGTCTCTGCTCTGTGCCACCAACGCAATATCATCGGCGTAGAGAAACTGCTTAGCTGTTGTCGATGGTAAATCATGGATGTATAGATTGAACAGCTGTGGGGCTAAGACGGATCCTTGCGGCAGCCCATTGTCCAGTTTTCTCCTGCGGCTCTTACTATTGCCCAGGAACACCTCAAACTGTCGCTGACTCAGCATGTTCGAGACAAGATCTGCTATCTCTTTATTTGGTACTACTGCCATGAACTTGTACATAAGTCCCTCCCTCCAGACGGTGTCATAGGCGGCGGTCAGGTCAATAAAAACCGCTGTAGACTTCATTCGGTTCTGGAAACCAACCTCGATGTGATTTGTCAGGGCTAGTACTTGGTCTACGCAATTTCGGCCCCGACGGAAGCCAGCCTGTTCTGGTGGTGTAATTGCGTCTAAGTAAGGCTCGATTCTGGTTAGAATCACCCGTTCCAGAAGCTTATACGCACAACTAAGGAGAGAGATAGGCCTATAGTTCTCCGGCAGATGGTCTGGTTTTCCCGGTTTCAGAACAGCGATCACTTTAGCCAGTTTAAACTCTTTCGGCAGGTTATTGCTTTGCAGGATGTTTGTGAAAAGTGCTGTTAGCCAACTAACTGCGACCGGACCCATGTGGCGGATGAATTCGTTGTACATTTTATCCGGGCCCGCGGCCTTGTTGTTTTTTAATAGCTTGATAGCGTTTTTCAGTTCTCCTACTTCAAATGGTATGGACAGTTGTGGAGTATTGGGGGGGCTTTGTTTTAGGACTTTGAGATCTTTCTTAACTTTTTTTGTAAAGGCTTTATCCCGTTTAGCCCGAGTAACATCAACCATTCGGGCGGCAATCGCATCTGGCCTCACGTTAGCGCAACCTTTCGGGGAGTTCTGTTTGCCTGTTAGTCGGTTTAGGGTCTTCCAAGCCTTTCTGCTAGAGCGCTTAAAGTCCATACCAGATGTTAGGGATTCCCACTTAGACTGCCTGTTTTCATCGAGGGACCTCAGGAGTTTGGCACCAGTCTCTTGGTTTCCTGTGTTTTGGTATTCTCTATACAGGTCCTCACTGTTCTCATTCCACCCTGGGACATACTCTTTACGATAGCCTCTAGGTATAACCTGTTTTGCAGTTTTAATAACTAGGTTAACAAAATTGCCGTAATTTTTAGCAGTTGGTTCCATTCTGGATGTGGTCAATTCAGAGTCTAATTTAGTCCGGTAGCTATTCCAATCTGCGCGATTAAAATTCCAACGTGGTAGGGGCATTGAGTTTATAAGTGGTATTTTGAGGCCTACGTCCAGTAGAACTGGCCGATGTTGACTGTTAGGAAAGGCAGTAAGCACTGAGCGGCTTGTGGATAAAGGCTGATCTAGTGGGTCTCTTGAGACGAATGTTAGGTCGGGATTGTAATCTTTATTCCATCTAGCTGAATGAAAGGTGCCCCGGTCTTTTGCATCAAAAACAAGGTGTAAGTCATTAAGGTCGGCCCATTGAACCAGAGCGGTCCCATCCTCATTTGTGTCCTTATAGCGCCAGTTTGTGTGATGGCTGTTAAAGTCTCCGTTGTACACGCAAGGATGTGGATAGCTGGGCAGTACATCGTTAGACCAGTTGATACTAGGAGGCTTGTAGATGTTTACGATCTTCAGATTGTTAACTTCGATTGCTATTATAAAAATAGAATCTTTATCACTCGAATATAGCAGTTGGGCTCCCGTTGTACTAGATTTGATGTAAGTTGCGATGCCATATTTAGGGTGGTGGACTGCTTTAATAAGAGTATAGCCGGGTAGAAGACATCTTCTTTCAAGGTCCAGATCGTCTTTTGTATGGGTTTCCTGAATGTTAACTACGTCAATTTTGTGAATATTTAAAAGTTTATGCAGATAATCTGACTTGGCTTTACTTATGCCTTCTATATTGATTTGCATGATGCGGACTGAAGGTCCAACGTCTCTAGTCTTTTGGCTCTGAGAAGAGCCTTTTGTAGAGAGATTTGTATTAGTAACCATAATTACAAAGTTTAGCGCCTATTTCGCCTTAATTGCTGTCGCTCATTTAGCACCACCCAGGGGACACGTGCAGGGTAGCGGTGGGTAACTCCTGCGGACGCGAGCAACAGATTGTCGAGAATCGGCCCATAAACAAAAAGAAAAGGAGCAAAAACTAAGTCACATTTTTTTCTATTCTTTATTTGAAGAGCATAAAAAGAAGAAAAAGAGACAAATTTAAAAAAAATATTTTTACCTTTTAGAAAAAAATGACAAATTTTTTTCAAAGAATATAACTTGAATTTTGAAGTACCAATCTTATTTTTCTTATTAATTTTTGATATTCAAAAAGGCAAATCACAGAGTGCCAACCCTTAGACCTTTAGTCGTTGCGTCAACTGCCTAGCTAGACGAACAGCGGTTCTAGTAAGGGTAACATTTTTCGAATTTAAATGAAAATACAACAATGTGGGTGGATTTTGGGTAAACAAATGAATGACGTAAAATTAATTGAAGGTCAACAATTTCTATTTGAGATAGGTATTGCTGTTTTAAGTTTGACAGCTGTCATCTGTCAATCTTAAAACAGCAATATCTCGAAAAATACTCATCCTAGACTGGTGGTGTAAATTAAGTCTAATAAATTTACCAAACTATTACCAAAAGTAATAAAAGTAAATGTTTTTCAAAGTTGAGATAAATAAATAATACTCTATTTCCATACCACAGTGTATTTATCTATACCGATTATAGCAATTAATAATTTATAAAAACAAAAAAGTAGCAACCCTGTTTGCCTTGCCGTTGAGTCGCCGGTGACGCGCCGTGCCGGTGACGCGCCGTGCCGGTGACGCGCCGGCCGTCACGTCACCGGCGCGTCGCCGGCCGTCACGTCACCGGCGCGTCGCCGGCAAGGTAAACAGGGTTGCCACTTATTTGATTCAATAAAGTATTGGTAGTTATAATAGGTAGAAAAAAAAGTACATTGTGGTTTGGAAATAAAGTATTATTTATTTATTTCAACTTTAAAAAACATTTTATTTACACTTTTCCTAATATTTTGGTAAATTTTATAGACTAAATTTACACCACCACTTTAGGATAAGTATTTTTCGAGATATATTGCTGTTTTAAGATTGACAAATGACAACTTAAAACAACAATTTCGCAAAAAGAAATTGTTGACCTTCACTTGTTTTTCTGAAATTCATTTTTTTACCCGAAATCCACACACGTTGTATTTTTATTAAAATTCGAAAAATTGTACCCTTACCAAAATTTAGTGGAACAGATGAATAAGGTCTCATAAAGTTACCGAAATATTAACAAAAGTTACAAAAAATGTTTTTCAAGGCTGAAATAAATAAATTAGACTTTTTCTGTACCGATTATAGTAACCAATAATTTATTAAAACAAAAAGTAGCAGCCCTGTTTGTCTTGCCGGTGCCTCGCCGGTGACGCGCCGTGCCGGTGACGTCCCGGCCGTCACGTCACCGGCGCGTCACCGGCCATCACGTCACCGGCGCGTCGCCGGCCGTCACGTCACCGGCGCGTCCCCGGCATGGCAAACAGGGTTGCCACTTATTTATTATAATAAATTATTGGTTGTTATAATAGGTAGAAAAAAGTACATTGTGGTGTAGAAATAAAGTATTTATTTATTTATTTCAACTTTAAGAACCTACTGTTTAAGTATTGTTTTTGGTAGTATTAGGTCTTTACCTATGAAATTGCCGTTTTGTTTGAAAAAAGTTAAAGTATTTTTTTTCGAACTTATTTATTTCTTTTATTCAAAGTCATCACCCCTGCAATCAATGCATCTTTGCCAACGCTGTGGCAGTTTATGGATGCCCTTCTTGAAAAAATCAGCTGGACGGGAGACAACAAACTCTTCAAAGGCGTTTTGTACTGCCTCTCGGGAATTGAATTTTTTTCCCGCTAAAAAGTTGTCCAAATTTTGGAAAAAGTAATAGTCGGTAGGCGCAAGATCTGGTGAGTATGGCGGATGAGGGAGAGCTTCCAAACCCAACTCATGCAGCTTAGAGACGGTCTGTTGTGCAGTATGGGGTCGCGCGTTGTCGTGAAGTAGCAGTGGGGCACCCATCTATCAAGCTTTTTTATCTTGCCAATCTGTCGCAAATGGACCAATATTGTTTTGATGCTAACATCAAAAGCTGCTGCCAGCTCAGCTGTAGATTGCGATTCATCTGCTTCCACAATCGCCTTTAATTCATCATTGTTGACCAAAGTTTCCGGACAACCACGAGGTTTATTTTTCAAGTCAAAATTCCCAGAACGGAACCGAGCAAACCAATAACGGGTTGTACGTTCGTTTGTACAGTTCTCTCCGTAAACGTCGTTGATGTTACGTGTCGCTTGTGCCGCGTTGGTGCCACGACGGAACTCATATACCATAATTACACGAAATTTCGAAGTATCCATTATGAGGAAAAATGTTGAAATGTAATGAAAATACAACGCTAATCAATAAACAAAAGACTGATTTTGTAAATAAGAATGTCATATTTTAAAAAAAAAATTAATTTGAATTTAGAATTCATAGCCAATTAAAACTTTATTTTGTTTGAAAAAGTCTGTACTGCAATACGGCAATTTCATAGGTGAAGACCTATTATTTTGGTAACTTTGTTAGACTTAATTCACCTTTACCACTAAGTTCAAGCAAAGGTACTAAATCAAATCAAATCAAATCAAATCGCTTTATTCACACAAAACAGAGTGCATACAGTTGTTATTGATTACAATTCCGGTTCTCTGCCTTGCCCTACAAAGGGCATGTGAAATGTCAGTTTAGATTAAGAAGTAATAAAAATTAAATTAACATTACATGTGACTCAAGTAAAAAAAATATAATTTTAAGTCAATTTTTGAATTTAGAAATTCTTCAATTGTGTAGAAACATTTATTTATTAACCATGTTTGTATTTTTTTCTTTAATGAAGGTAAACTAAGCTCCTTTACGGACTTCGGCAGCTTATTATAGATTTTTATGCAGTTAGGATAACAATTCCTTCTATAATACTTTGAATGCGTTTTGGGTATCATCAGCTTTCCATGGTGTCTTGCTAATCTACAGTTGTTTGTATTTTTGAAATTGAAAATATGAGGGTGTGTTTTAACAAAAATGCAACATTCTAATATATAGATAGAGGGGAGGGTAAGTAAATTCAGTTCCGGAAATAATTCCCTGCATGACTATTTTTCGAATTTTAATAATAATACAACAATTTCTGTAGACAATGTTTTCATGCCTTCACTTGTGTTCCGGCATTCATTTGTTTACCCGAAAATCCCACATTCGCATACGTTGTTGTATTTCTATTATAATCCGAGAAAATAATACTTACCTTTACTTGAACTTAGTGGAATAAGTAAATTAAGTCTAATAAAGTTACCAAAATATTTCCAAAAAACAATACTTAAACAGTAGGTTTTTAAAGTTGGAATAAATAAATAATTCTATATTTCCATACCACAATGTACTTTTTTCTACCTATTATAGCAACCTATACTTTATTAAAACAAAAAAGTGGCAACCTTGCTTGCCTTGCCGGTGAAGCGACGTTGACTTGACTGAAACGAGCCGGCGACGCGCCGGTGACGTGCCGGCGCCGGTGATCTGAACTGCTTGTTCACACATATTTTTGACGTTGACGGACGGGCCGGTGACGCGCCGGTGACGCGCCGGTGACGCGCCGGAGCTGTGGGAACGTATTTTTTGTCAACAATTAACTTTGACAATGAAGTTTGACAGCTACACCGACTACGCTCACAGTGCTTTGGTGGAATACGCTGAGCGTCGTTAGCACATGCGATGACGTCATCTGTGACGTCACTTTAACTTACGTGAGCGTTGTAAGCATGATTTGGACATGGGGGGTAATTACGTAACTTTGTTGCAATCAACTCTGACAGAAATCGCAGTTACATCGCTGCTTGAGTAAGAACCAATGTGACAACTATCTTAACTAAAGCAGCAATGCAACCGCGCTTTCAATCGATTTCAATCGAGAATTGTTAGCAACAGCTTTACGTAATCAAGGTACGGGTGTTAGCGCGCTCACAGTGCTGTAAGCGTGATTCGGAACGCGGCATGTATTGTCGGAATTTAGTAACATCGAAGTTCCAAATCGTCTGAGTTTAATTTTGTCGCATAAAAGTTTGTCGGAATTCACTTTTTGAGTCCCTTGGGGGGGCTGGTAATAGGCATATTCACCCTACCTGGAGTATTCAATAATGAGTAGTTTTTGTTGTAAATAACAGTCGCTTGTTCCATGTTGATTATTCTGTTACCTACCTACTTAGAATGTGAACATTATAATAATTTATTAATTATTTTTTGTTCGTTGAATTGAATATTACATTTTATTATGTTTTGTAAAATAAATATTACCTACAGAAGTTTTTAACCTAAAATCGTGGGGCGCATTTTGTTAAATTTTGTATCAATATTGTCTTTAGCATGCGCCTCACGTTTTTAGATTTAAAACTTCTGTAGGTACCTACCTCTACCTACCTACCTTTAGGGTTATAAATATTTACAGAAGAATTTATTTCATAAGTAGGCCTACTTTACAAAAAAAGTAAAGTAAAAACAATAAAAATTGTTTTTACTACGTAGGTAGTCCGTTTTAATGTTTTTAGTCCGATTTTTATAATTTTTAATCCGTTTTAAAAACGTGTTTTTATAAAAGAGAGGGTAAGTTTGTTAAGAGTGAATTTCTAAAACAAAAATAAGAAGATGAAATATTTAGTGTCAGTGACAGACAATTTGTTGGGAAAAATGATCATTATCATTCATTGTTTAGAAGTTTTTTGTTTTTTTTTATCAATTACCTACTTGGACGAAAATATTTCGTCCATGCCGATATAATACCTACCTACCTACCATCAGGCTTAGATACACCTAGAAGCCGTGTCCTTGTATGCAAAGTGAGGCAACTTATACTGAGCCAAAATGGCTCAGTTCTCAGATTTATATCCTTCATACGTAACCTAATCGTAACTAAAATCCAATAATATAATTATTACACTCTTTAAGGTAGGGAAATTGAAACTGTTTTGTACTTATTAGGTATGATTATTTAATAATGGACACTAAAAATCTGAAAACGGCAATATTTTGGCTGTTTTTGTTGCCTCACACAGCTGACTCAGCGCGCTTTGTAGGGAATTATCGTTCTAGGTGTTATTATTCTAAGCCTGCATTTTAATGTTCTACATATTATATCAATGAAACTAAACATTTTTTCTAAAGAGACTCATAATAATATACCTACATTACTTTTTTACTTTTTACTTTTCCGATCTTTTCTTATACCTAGGTATATTATTTAATATTTTATTAGTATATTATAAAAATAGTATTGTGAATGCTAAAACTATTCCAAATTTAAAATACGTTTTGTAGTTTTGAACGCCATCTACCCATTTTTTCTTTGAACTATTAGAACACGGTAGAACAACGAGCAGACGTAAGCTTTTTGCGACGGCAGCGATCCATGCGGAAAATGCAAGGAAACCTATAAGGAGCTCGATCACGAACGCCATCTAGGTTTAAGGTGGAATTTTGGGGCTACGTTTTTATGACATGTGATTGTCGGTCCTTATATTTTTTCGTCCATGGTGCTGGAGAGGTGAAAAATATTTTTCATTGCCCCGACTATTTATACGATGTGCAAATTATACAGCAACAGTCAGAGATCGGAAAAATGTTTCATTTCACACGTAAGTACTGTAATTAACCGTAAAATTTATTTTCGTATTTTGTATTAATCTAATCGGCCATATTTTTACAAAGAGCGAGATGTACTCTGTTTTACGGATGAGAGTGAAGGAGAGCGCGTATCGCGCATGCGGAAGGACATGCTAGGGGAGATGGGGTGAATTTGTACCAGGGATTATAGTCGCAAATAAACTGGTTTTAAACCAGAATCTGGTTTAAAATCACGACCACGTATTTTCATTTCATTAATGTGCTGAAAACATAGTCGTGGTTTTAAACCATAATCTAATTCAAAACCGGTTTATTTGCAATTATTTTACACTCTTATAGTTTACTGACCTAGGGTTAGAATTGAAATCAGATTTAATTCCTACAAAAGATTTTATTGTTTTAATAGCTTCAATTGTTCCCAAATATGACTATCCTAGGTTCCCCCGGCGGAGTTGTGACCCCAAAAGAGTATTTTTCGGTTTTTCGATTATATCTCGTAAATGACTTAAATATTGAAAACCGTCCTTCATAAAAGTTGTAGGGCATTTAATCTTGTAGAATAAGACTAGAGTTCAGTGCCCTGTTTATCAAAACTTACAAGCTACAAGTAAAATTTACATAAAACATTTTACAAGTTCATGTAAATTATATATTATTCCAAATAATTCATGCAAGACACTTGTAAAAATTGTCTGACGGAATGGAGAGACGTCGTACACCCTCGTGCACCAATTTCAATGATTGAGGTGTCTAGCGTTTGACACCTCAATCATTGAAAACGGTGCACCAGTTGGGCTTGTAGATATTTCTGGAAAAAAAAAATTCAAGTGGCGCCATCTCTTATCCTAAAGGGTGAAACTTTTGCTGCTGCGGACATAAATGCTTATATTTGCCTCCTCTATCACTGTGCAAAGCGGCATGCTTTCTTTATGATTTGCAGCTTTTTAATCATGCCAATTTCGATGAAACTCGGTTTTGGTCACTATTTTGACAAAAAAACAGCTACGCAATGTTGAAAAATATAAAAATAAAAGATGAAACGCAATATTAAAATTAAAAATAAATCCAAGATGGCGGTCAACTTTTTTGTTTGTAGGCCGATTTCGATGAAACTCGGTTTGGGGCACTATTTTGAAAAGAAAACAGCAAAGCAATATTTAAATAAAAAAAAATTCAAGATTGCGGCCAACTTTTTTGTTTGTGGACCGATTTCGATGAAAGTCGGTTTGGGGCACTATTTTGAAAAGAAAACAGCAATACAATATTAAAATTTAAAAAAAATTCAAGATGGCGGCCAACTTTTTTGTTTGTGGACCAATTTCGATGAAACTCGATTTGGGTCACTATTTTGACTAGAAAACAGCAACGCAATGTTAAAAATATAAAAATTGAAGATTGTAGCTAACTTTTTTTGTGAGCCGATTTTGATCAAACTTGGTTTAGGGTATTATTTTGACAAGGAAACGACAACGCAATGTTAAAAATAAAAAATTCAAGATGGCGGCCAACTTCTTTATTTGTTTTGACGAGAAAATAGCAACGCAATGTTAAAAATATAAAAATCTAAGATTGTGGCCAACTTTGTTGTTCGTGGGCTTATTTCGATGAAACTCGGTTCGGGGCAATAGTTTGAATAAAAACAGCAACGCAATGTTAAATATATAAAAATCCAAGATGGTGGTAATTAACTTTGTGTTTTTTTTGGGCCGATTTCGATGAAACTTGGTTTGCTGTTTTCTTGTCAAAATAGTGCCCCAAACTAAGTTTCATCGAAATCGGCCCACGATCAAAAAAATTGGCCGCCATCTTGGATTTTTTTATTCTTAACATTGCGTTGCTGTTTTCTTGTCAAAAACCGAGTTTCGACCAAATCGGCTCACAAATAACAAAGTTGGCCGCCATATTGGATTTTTTTTATATTTTTAACATTGCGTTGCTGTTTTCTTGTCAAAATAGTGCCCCAAACTGAGTTTCATTGAAATCGGCCCACAAACAAAAAAAGTGGGCCGCCCTCTTGGATTTTTTAATTTTGAACATTGCATTCCTGTTTTCTTCTAAAACTAGTAGTAGTAGAAATTGGTCCACAAAGAAAGATGTTGGCCGCCATCTTGAATTTCTCATTTTTTCTCATTGCGTTGCTACTTTCTTGACAAAGTCAGTCGGTAACAAGTTGGTAACGTCGCGCGTTCTCACCCACGTTCATTTTTTCGATATCGAAATTAAATTTTAAATTTGTGACAACCCTTCCGTACTTGCGTAAATATCTATACAGGCGGCGGTATCGCCCAACTTTAAAGGCGTCAGCCTATTATAAGGAAAAATATGGTTATACTGTGATTTTGGCCTCATCAAGGCCTTTCAATTGATAAACGTATAATTATAATAATATAAAAACACACATCTGAAAGGGGCGTCGCCGTTGTACAGTTGCCATATTATTTAATAAAAAAATAGCCAGTGTCACTTGAGATAATGTAAGGCTTCTAATGATACCCCATACATCCAAATCCGTTAAGGTATTTAGAAGTTATGGTGAAATAAAGAAACTCAAATACCTATAAACATACACGAATCCTGAACACATTACACTCTCTTTTTTTTATTAAAAAGAGGCACTATTAGTACTTTTTTTTTTTACCTACTCTCTAGATTAGCAATAGAACCTAATAGGTAAACTTTATTGTGCCCGCGACTCAAGATATTAGTGGTAATAGTTTCGACCCGCTTTTTGGGACGAAATTGAGTTTTATCCCGTAAACACCCAAAGGTCCGGGTTTAAACTCTGTTTTAACCTTTGGGTTTAAACCCTTGCCCATCTCTACTCGCGAGTAAATACGTAGGTCTATTATCGTCGTTTGAGCGTACTTTGCCCAATCCGGAACGAGGCCGTAGTTTTATCGATCACGTTTGCCTACGAACGTGGCCGATAGCAATTCGCACAAACAAGCTTCAAGGTCAATGGCCCAGCATGCTCACGCGATGCGTACTCATTATTCAGCGACGGCTGGGGCAGTTTGGTTGTTACATGACCGTGTTTTTCATCATTTCGTTTGCACATCATTTTTATACATCACGTCGATTGCGTACTTTCATCGGCTATTATGGACGCTCAATACGACGACGACAGCAACGGGTTTGAGCAGGAATGTGTTTCGGAAACATCTGTGGAAAGTGAGAGTGATTCAGATGTGAAGAGCAAGGATTATACGGAAGATAGCGAAGCAGAGAACAGCGAAGAGAAAAGCCATGTCACCGTAGTCAGTCCCGTCTCATTTGTTCAGCCACTTTCGGTGCCACCTTTGAAGATAGTAACACAACGAATAAGGAAATCAGTGAAAAAAGTTCCGGTTCGTACAATACGTAAGACTGGAAATAATGAGGTTGATGCTTCTAAAAATACGACAATTATTACTCTGCCCAAGAAACGTCCGTATGTCGAAACAGATGCAGAAACTAGTAGCTCAAAGAGAACTTCTGCGCCAAAGGAAAAATTAGTTTCCATATGCAAAGATCCAGTGGAGCAGGAGGTAAATCGTGCGGTACCAATCAATACATCTCGGAAAAAACCGAAGGTCTCTGTCAAGAAGTCACGTAAGCCCGTAGCCAAGGCTCCAGATAGACCATCCGTTGAGAAGAAACGCCAAGATGTAGAAAAGCAGCTGCAGAAAGATTCCCCGTTGCTTGCCGTAGAAGAACCGAAGGTCTCTGTTCAGAATAAGTCGGGTAAGCCAGAAGCCAAGGTTACAGATAGGCCACCCGTTGAGAAGGGACCCCAAGATGTGAAAAAACGGTCGCGGAAAGTATCGGCCCGTCGAACAACGATTGAAATACCCTCGACGGCGCTTAATCAAGAGAAACAAGTCACGCATGTGACCGCTCTTCCCCAGGTCAATGTCCCGCGCAAAAATGAAACATCTACTAAAAGAACTAAAAAAAATTCGTCAATGCAGAACCTCATGAGTGTTGATCACGATTTCTGGTCAACACAATTAACATGTAACTTTGAATCGGAGAGCTACAGAAATGAAATGATAAAAAACGGATTCACTGAAAACCAAACGGACTTCTTACAAAGGACAATCCATAAAGTGTGTCATAAGATAAATGACTTTTCCATGTTTACTGATCGTTTCATGAAAACACACAAGTGTATGGACTGTGAATACGCTTTATCTCACCAATGCTTGTTCCCCTATCTCACGCAAGGTTTACGGTGCAGCCCTCGCGTTTTAGGTGTGGACTATGTGGCGCCTGTGACAGCCACCTGGTGCTACGTCTGCTGTGCGTTCGGCTTCTTGCATGACCACAATCGTGGACGACGTGTCAGGGTGTCAGATAATCTGGACTCGTTGCGTGTTGCGCGTATGATAAAAGAAAAACATTCTTTGCACATGAGATGTCCCAGATGCTACATGAATATAGTTTTAAGTAATCGAAATGGAGACGTTTGTTCCGACTTTACAAGCTGGGTGTGCGAAGCATCGCCCGGTTATTATAAACAGTTCTTCGACTTTGTCGCAAGTAAATCGCCGCGCGCAGTATTCGGTGATCCACACTTCAGGGAATTTTACACTTGCTACAGACGGTGCTGCGCCATTTTTCATCGTTGTCCTAAGAACAGCATACTCACGAGCACTATGCATTCCCAAAAAGACTGATAATATTACACTACCAATATGTACTTAACTTTCCGAGGAATATAACGTTATATAACGGTGAATTGTAGAAGATATGTTGTACTTGTGCAGTGAACTTTGAAATGATTGGTAATTGTCGCTTTCTGTACTCAGTAAAGCTTGATGAGTTTATGCAAAGTAAAGGATATGTAATTATTGTGTTTTTTTTTCCAAATTACTCCTTGTAGATGTAGCAACGTTCAACAAGGCCTTTGATTTCGATTCTTTTATCACGCTAAAAAATGTGTAGCTTTGGTAAGTAAAGGTAGCTCACTCATATAGAACGGATAGCCCCTGGAGAATTCTGTACATCGATCAATCAAGTTCGATGTTGACTAGCAACATTACGGTGATACATACAACGCGTTCCATCTTTATCCGTAATGACAAAGAAGTTTTTATGGTCTAGAGTATTGTTATGAAATAAAACTTAAAAACGGAAAAATCATAGAAAGACGATTGTTGAATTCGATCCGTGCATAAAATCCACTTTCTGAGGAAACCAATGTCACACATCGACCAATGAGTTTATGACGTAATAAATCTTTTATAACGATGGCGAGCTGTTCAAATATCTCTCGCACATGATGTCCGTAATGCAAATTGTTTATTTCACATCCATCGTTGAGGTTCTTATCCGAGTACGGAAATAGAATATGACACATAAATCGGTGAACTTTCGCAAGACTGCGGATGTGTTATCTGCGGACGTGCGGGAGCGTGGTTATTTTTCATACAAAGGGGTATGGCAAAAAATGAAACGACATAATACTTACTGTTTTCTATATTACATTCTCCGCATTACAAACATCACTGATCATAAGCAATTTATCATATAAGGGAACTTCCTGTGCTCTGTAGTTCAAGCTCTGAGAAAGACTGTCTGACTATACTTACAGTGACACATCAAACGGCGTATGCTACACAGTTAGCGAACGATGAAGTTCATCGTTTTCCGTCGGCCGCAGATGGTGGCAGCAGTGATGAACCGTCGTGGACCGCTGCTTCTGCACCAACAAAAACTTTATACAGAAACGGTGGGAGCGGGTCGTTCGTCTGAAGTGCTTTCAGATGAGGTTCGAATTCGACGGTTACTGATTTGAAAAAGCCAATTCAACTGGTATATATAGAAACTTATCAATAACTTTCAACTTAACTATTCTAAATCTGTTGCGATGTGACGTGGTTTTTTTTCGTAGCAAACGTGTTTTCGAACATTCTGTAATATCCCATGAGCCCTTCAATCAACCAGTACATTCTCCAGCTACCTTTTTTTTGGGATTTATTTAGAGTTAGGCTGGCCCCACACCTACCGGTTTCGTTTCTTTGCTTTGCTGTTCTACCATGGACCGCCGGCCAAGAGGCTCATTTTCAATCTATCGTATATTTTGACCTGACCACATTGGCAAGATAGCCATTAGTTTGGTGTTATCAAATATCGTCGTCTGGGGTGCGATGAGAAATTTTAGTTTTCGTTTTAAAAAAAAACTGCTGTTTTATACAAAAATTATCAACGAAAATATATAATTATAACGAAATTATCAAAATGTATGAAACAGTTAATTTTTTTCGCGATTTCAGATTTGGTCCCGTAGTAAAAGTTGTTCAGTTTTATTATGGTCCCTATCTACCATATTCAGTTTTATAAGGCTTTACCAAACATCTTGTATAAATAAGCGATCGAGTTATTTTTAACGATCGGAGTCCATGTTCAGGGTGGCATATCTCCTAAAAGCTTCCTACTTCGCAATCCAGGCGATGATATTTGATAAAACCAAGCTAATGGCTATCTTGCCAATTTGGTCTAGTCCCAAAATGCGATAGATTGAAAATTACCCTAGTTGGCCGGCGGTCTTTCAAGCAAGGTAGCACAGCAAAGCAAAGAAACGGAACCGGTAGGTCTGGGGCCAGCCTTAGACGAATAAGTAAAATCCGTACGACAAGAAGAGACATATTTGAATAAGTAATGCAGTGTCCTTAAGAAATAAACAATATCCCGACGAGTCGGTTGTCAATGAAATGAGACAATTGAAGGTGAGGTTGTTCGTATCATTCGCAACGTCGAGTGCACACACCAGAAAAAATGTCAATGCCACGTAGAACTACATACGAACCGTATTTTTCGCAAATTGATCAGTCTTTAGATTAGCCGTTAAAACAACCTACGTGACTGCTGGAGTCGCGAACCGGTGCCAAATTCGGGGTTTAGAAGTGATTCAACATTGAAGAATAAACCAAACGACGTCATCGCTATATACATCGAGATAAATATACTAGAGTAGCACTTACCGCGCCACGTTGAGGCCACTTCGCATATTATGTCGGCTGACATATGTGAAGGTTATGTCAAGTCAGTGTTTAGTGGGAGGGAGGCCAACATGGAAACAGCTCTTCAAAATGGTCAAAATGCGTAGTGAAAGAGTGCGCTTCGAGTTCAAAAAAACTTATCACATCAAAGAGAATTACTTTTTATGCGATAATTTATTGTTTTTGTATTACTATTAACGTTAAAAACGCTAAAAATAAATAAAATATTTTCATACCATAATTTTGGTTCAGTGCTACCACTAAAAACAATGTTTAGGTGTTCGAGCCTTCGCTTGAACCACTTGAGATTACGCTCCAATGAAATCGTCACTCACACACTTGCAAACTGTTCTACCGTGTATCTGTGCTCTGTTGCTATCTCTTTCTAACATGACGCAGCGCTCGGTGGGGCGGCGCTAGCGCCGCGCTCTTCCTTCAGTACGCTTTTGAATATCGAACGACTCACACGGTGCGTTTGAAATTTCGGATCGAATTACACAAAGTAAAAGACTTGAGTGCAGATATACAATTTCGATAAACAAGTACACAAATTGTTGTAACTTACAATTGACCCTAATTCCGCTCGGCACCCATGGTCCAGCGACGTCAAAGTGCCAGTCACTTTTCCGTTGGGTCGTAGTGTCGCATCGCATCCATCGCATCGACACTAGTGGCATGAATTGAGGCGACGCGACGTCTAGTATCGCTCGACATACAGTTCTCACTCCGTCCAGTGTCGCATGAAATGATGCGACGCTTCGCATCATCTGATGGAACACATCGTATCAACTAGTGCGACACATCGTATCATCTGATGGATCACGTCGTATCGTCTGATGCGACACGTCGTATCGTCTGATGCGACACGTCGTATCGTCTGATGCGACACGTCGTATCGTCTGATGCGACACGTCGTATCGTCTGATGCGACACGTGGTATCGTCTGATGCGACACGTCGTATCGTCTGATGCGACACGTCGTATCGTCTGATGCGACACGTCGTATCGTTTGATGCGACACGTCGTATCGTCTGATGCGACACGTCGTATCGTCTGATGCGGCGCGTCGTATCGTTTGATGCGACGCGCCATTTCAACCGTTGCGACAACGCAACTCCTACACATACATACACTCACGCCTGTTTCCCATGGGGGTAGGCAGAGACTATGGATCCCCACCTGCTACGATCCTTGCACACTTCTTTCGCTTCATTCATATCCATCAATCTTTTCATACATGCCCTGCGGTTTTTGTCACTGCGTACACCAGCCTTTTTTATAATAACCTCTATTTGGTCCGCGTAGGTTTTTCTGGGACGCCCTCGTGCAATCGTTCCTTCCACATTGGCACAGTATATCTCTTTCGTGATTCGCCTTTCATTCATCCTCTCTAAGTGACCAAACCACTGGAGCATTCCTTTCTCAATTCTTGACACTATATCATCTTTCAGACCACACCTTTTGCGAATCACCTCATTGCTCACTCTATCACTCAGTTTTACTCCGCATATTTTCCTCAACGATCGCATCTCTACCGCTTTTATTCTGCTTTCATTCTTCTTCTGCCATACCCAAGATTCACTTCCATACATCAGTGTCGGTACCAGCACTCCGTTATGAATAGCCATTCGCGCCTTTGCAGAAACGGTTTGGCTACTCATAACCGAGTGTATAGCACCACTCACCGAATTTCCTTTCTTCACTCGTCTTTCTATGTCTTCCTCACTCTTTCCGTCCCTTGTGAACAAACTCCCCAAGTATACAAACTCACGGACTTGTTCCACTTTTTCGCCACCTAACATTACCGTACAGTCAGTCATTTCTTCATCTCTCTCAAACACCATCACTTTAGTCTTAGTAACATTCACTTTCATCCCTTTTCTCACAAAATCTTCATTCATAACCGACGTCATTTCCTGCAACTCTTGCGCAGAAGACGCAAGTATAAAATAAGCAATTATTCCTTTCTTTTCTTTATTTCGATCATACCAAAACTATCAACTCTTTGAGAATTTGCGTCTCGTCCCTGTCCACCGGGGAAAGAGGAAGCTCATACCATCATCACAAGAGCAATCGACGAATTCTTTCCCTCGGATCGGCGAACATGGGAGGCCTACGAATACTCATTTGAAGAGCTCTTTGGCGAAGAAATCTCCCCAAAAGTATAACCCTATTATTATTATTTGAATGTTAGGGGCTCTGCAGCTCAGATAAAGCTGTAGTCACTGCGACCTAAAAGATCTATTGTGACTTTGTGACTCGCCACCTTATTATAGTAACTCTTTAAGGAAGTCTTGTGTATCTTCCTGGTTTTATTTAAGAGTTTTTATTTCCTCCGAGTCGATTACGTGTCGCCCCAGGCGGATACTACGATCGCGGATCAGGAGTCCACAATCACATAAGAGGTGCTTGGGCGTTGTCTGCTCCTCATTGCAATATCTGCAGATGTCAGTATCACTCAATTTCATATGAAATAGGTGTCTGTATAGTTTGCAGTGTCCAGTTAAGGCTCTAATAGTCGTGCTGACGTTCGATCTACTGATTTATATAAGCTCATTCGTCCGTCTTTGCGAGTAACCTTCCATTAAGGATTTGGCGTGTCTCAATCCTGGCTGTGTTAACCAGAATTTTCTCGTCTCGTCCAAGAGATTGTCTTTAAGGAGTTGCATAGCCTGGTTTTTTGAGATGCCGCAGAAAGGTTCTGGGCCGATCTGTTGGCCTCGCGCCTCAGTTCTAGCAAGCTCGTCGGCTTTTTCATTACCAATGATACCTGAATGACCTGGTACCCATTTTAGAAAAACTTTATTCTTTTGTCCTAGTTCATTCAGTTTGTCTACGCAGTCTTTCACCAGTTTCAATCGTATTACGATCGAGTTTACGGCGTTAAGTGCTGCTTGGCTATTTGAAAAGATATAGGTAGTTGGCTATTTGAAAAGATATAGATAGATGGTCTGATTTGTGTAGTTTCGTTGGCGGTTGGTTTATGCACATTCTATAACGGCATAGACCTCTGCCTGGAATATTGTGGCGTACTTACCAAGATTAACACTAAGGTTGATTCTTGGTCTCACACCTTGTACACCACATCTTACATCAGGACCCATTTTGGAGCCGTCCGTGAACCAGACTAGGCTTCCAGCCTTACAGGAGCCTTGGTCATCAGACCACATCTCTCTGCTAGGTAGTTCCTCCGAGTAATTTCTAGTGAAGTTACAGAGTGGAAGCATGACATCAGATGTCATTGCAAAAGGTCTAGCTAGCAGGGCATTGAGTGCTGCTCCCGGTGTTGTAGGCATGGCCCCCGTTGCCATAAGGCACGCTAACCTTTGCAAACTGGTTAGCTTGTTTATAACTGTCGTTTGGATTGCTTTTTACACCATACTACACAGGCATATGTTATCATCGCCCTGAATATGGCGGTATACATCCACAGGGCAATCTTGGGGTTTAGGCCCCATCTTGCACCCGCTAAACGGCAGCAAATTCCTAAATTATAGCCTTTTGGATCACATTATTTATGTGTGTATTCCACGTCAGCTTTTGGTCGATTGAACGCCCAGGTATTTAACGTCCGTAGAAAATGTTATGGGATGGGAATCCTCTTAATAGTGGGCGTTTTAAGTTTGTTCAACTTATGGCTCCTAGTAAAAAGAACTATTATTGATTTGTTCGGTTTTAGCAACAAGCTGTTCTCAGTGCACCACTTAGTTAATGACATTGAGAGACCTTTGAAGTATGGATGATACAGTGCTCTGACAGGGGCCTATCACGCAGGCTACCACATCGTCAGCATAGCCCTGTATATCTAGGTCTTTTTAGAGGCTTCAATAAATAATTGATCGACAACAAGTGACCACAATAGGGCGTGACACGCCCCTCTGTGGGCATCCACTAGTTATCTTGAAACCTTTCTATGTTTACATTTCTGTGAAGAAGCATGCTTTCAATCCAGCGGATGGTTGTGCTGTCAATGTTTTTGTCACGCGTTCCCCTAGAAAGGGTTTCGATAGTGACGTTATCAAAGGCACCTTCTGTCAAGGAAAACGCTTAAGGCTATCTGTTTATTTTCTAGGGCCCTTTTGATCCTGCCTGTTAGTTCTAGCAGAGCAGTTTCTGTCGACTTTTCTTTACGATAAGCGTGTTGCTTTGTATGTAGGGGACGCTCGCGCAGTGGCCAGGCACGTATCCAGACTTTTAATTCGTGGGGGGGAGGACAACTGCATCCCGAAAACCGGAGAGTGCCTCGTCCGCTAAATTTGAATTTAGTCTACTGTGTGTTCTGGATTTCGGGGGGGGGGGGATAAATCCCAACTATCGCCCCCCTTGGATACGTGCTTGGCAGTGGCTCGTCCCTTATATACACACCAATAACCTTTTTTTACACTCTTGAGTAGGAACGAGGTAAGGTAATGGGTCTGAATGATTTTGGTTGTGAAAAGTTCTTCTTTGGAACAAAACGGACTTTTACTGAAGTCCATTCGCTTGGTTTATATCCCCAGGCATAGCTTGCTTTGAAGATCTTTACCAAAATGGGGATGAGGGTCTCCTTTCCTTGCTGTAAGAGAGCAGGAAAGATATCATCATATTCCCTAGCTGATTTGAACGGCTTGAACGAATCAATCAATCAAGTTCCTTGCTGCTTTTCTCCAGTCCTCATTGTTAGGCCTAGCGAGGCAGCTTTGATTCATTCCATTGGCGTCTGGAACTTATCCAAAAAAGTGAAAATCTATGGTTTCTTTCGCTGTTTTCAGTGAAAGTCCCATCTGGTTTCTTTAATAGTCCCAGTTGATTCGAAGGCGATTTGGCCAGGACTTTGTGGATTCTAGCTCCTTGGGGGGCACCAATGATACACTCACACTTTCTCCATGAAAGTCGCCTTGCCTTTCGTATTTCCTTGTTGTAGTCTGTCTAAGCTTTTGCATACCGATACCGATCCCAGTTACCGGTCGATTTAGCCTTGTTAAACAGCCTTTCGGTCCTAAAACTAGTGTTCTATCAGAGAGAAAGTACCGAAGTGCTAGATCAAAGATTCTACGCTGGTGTCTTGGTTGAGCCTTGTTATGCTCACCTCAACATATTGTATCTAAGACATTCGGCTCAGGCAAGTTCTACTTCGCGTTCATGGATGCAGTTCATGACATTAAAAGCAATAACCAACTAACCAGTCGTCAAAGCATCTCTTCGGACTCTCGATGCCCTCAAGGAGAAAATTCTACCAGGAACACATACTTTCATAGAAGATCCCGAACATCATATTAACCCTCGATGATTCCTCGGGTGATTCGCCACCTCAAAACCTGCCAAGGAATTTACTTGATCGTAGCCCCGAGTTGGAACAGAGCGTTCTGGGAGCCCGATCTCAGGCGAATTGCTGCATGCCCTCCAGTCCCAATTCCGGACCTCAGAATGAACCCTGTCGACCTCCGAACGAATCGTCCGCCACAGAATATGGAAAACTTAAATTTATTGGTTTGGAAGGTACAGGCTGGAATAGATATCTAAGAAGCTGGTCAGAAGCAGATGTAAGCCTTTTAGAGGCGTCCTGGAGGAAATCCATCATCAAAACCTACACACCCATTTGGCTCCCATGGCAGAAGTGATCCTGCTCCATCAATGTTGCCACTGACATCCCACGGTCTTGAGATGTAGCGCAATATCTGTGTCACCTACCTACATAAAGATATTAATCTGGCCCGCAGTAACATAGCCTTACGCAAATCAGTAATTACAACAGTATCAAATCCTAGAAAGTTTGCAGCTCTAAGCTCCCTTAAACTAGTAAAACATGTCCTAAAAGCCATTTTCTCGAACAACCTTCCAGTGAAAAACCCATTGCCTCTGAAAATAAAGGACCTCTTTGAGTTCCTTAAGTCCTACAATATGAAAGACAACAGCTTATTACACATTTTTAGACATACTGCCGTCCTCCTCCTGCTAGCCTCGGGAAGTAAAGTACACGATCTTACTCTTCAAAAAGAATCGGTCACAGACAACGGAAATGAAATAATTTTATGGTCACAGTTCGGCTCTAAAACGGACTCTGAAAAATATAGACAATGAGCATGGGTCCTTAGAGAGAACCCAGATGAGGTTCGACTTGATCTTCTATAGTGGATCAGAAAATCCATAAGGCTGTCTCATGAGAGACGAAAGGAGCAGAATCTAAAAAATTTGTTCGCATCAACAAGAGGCACAGTAAAGAGCGCATCCCGTTCCGTGATTGCAGGATGGATTCGAACTTTGTTTCGTGAAGCGGGTATATCCGCTTCCTTCAGCAGGCAGCTTTAAAGGGGCTGTAGTATCCGAGAACTGGACATCTAACAAATACGATATTGAAGAGATTCTAAAGAGAGGAAACAAAGAAATACTTTCTTTTACCACTATTTTAAAGAAATAGGTACCCACAAGCAGTCTAAATAATGATCGTAACCCACTGCTACTAGCTTGAGTGATAATTTTTCATCTTTTTTAATGTCTCTTATATCAATAATGACGATTAAGTGATCTCATCTGATTATAATCAACAAGTAAGGCATTTGTCATTTATATAATTAGGAATGTATATGTGATTGTAAGAATTTATATTATTTAATCCAAATCATTAAAAGAATTTAATAAGAAGTTAAATATGTTTTATAAAAATCACAGTACGCATTAGCAGCGCCGGCAGAATAGAAACACATCTCAAGTGGTTCAAGCGAAGGCTCGAACACCTAAATAGACCCGTTTTCCCCCCGAAGGGTAGAAAATATCAATGCAATGATAAAAAAATAAAAAATCCAAAAAGGCGGGCAACTTTTTGTTTTTGGGCCAATATAGATGAAACTCGGTTTTTGGAACTATTTTGACAAGAAAATATCAATGCAATGATAAAAAAATAAAAAAGCCAACTTTATTGTTTGTGGGCCGATTTCGATGAAACTCGGTTTTCGGTACTATTTTGACAAGAAAACAGCAACGCAATGTAAAAAATATAAAATAACCCAAGATGGCGGCCAACTTTTTTGTTTTTGGGCCAATATCGATGAAACTCGGTTTTTGGTACTATTTAGACAAAAAAATTACAATGCAATGATAAAAAAATCAAAATCTGAGATGGCGGCCAACTTTATTGTTTGTAGGCTGATTTCGATGAAACTCGGTTTTTGGTACTATTTTGACAAGAAAATAACAATGCTATGATAAAAAAATAAAAAAATCAAGATGGCAGCTAACTTTTTTGCTCGTGGGCCGATTTCGATGAAACTCGGTTTCTGGTAAAAAAAAACAGCCACACAATTTAAAAAATTACAAAAATGCGCAATGGTGGCTAACTGCTTAATTTGTTTTTTTTTATTCAGCCAAGTTATATTGAAATCAACCCAAAAACAAAGTTGGCCGCCTTCTTGACTTTTTGTCATTTTTGATTTTGCATTGCAGCTTTCTTTTAGATATAGTACTCGAAACCAGGTTTCATTTAAATTGGCCTACAAACAACTAAGTTTGCCGCCATCTTGTTTTTTTTTTATATTTTCAACATTGCGTTGTTATTTTCGAGTCAAAATAGTACCAAAAACCAAGTTTTATCTTAATCGGCCCTCAAACAAAAAAGTTGGCCTCCATCTTGAATTTTTTTAAACTTTCAACATTTTCGTGACAAAATAGTACAAAAACCGAGTTTCATCGAAATCGGCCTACAAAGAGTAGGGTGAGTATTGAGTATTGAAAACAAAAAAGTTGGCTGCCATCTTGGCGTTTTTAATGTTTTCAACATTGCGTTGTTATTTTCGTATCAAAATAGTACCAAAAACCGAGTTTTATCGAAATCGGTCCTCAAACAAAAAAGTTTGGCGCCATCTTGGATTTTTTTTTATTTTTAACATAGCGTTGTTATTTTCGTGTCGAAATAGTACCAAAAACCGAGTTTTATCTAAATCGGCCCTCAAACAAAAAAGTTGGTCGCCATCTTGCATTTTTTATTATTTTCAACATTGCGTTGTTATTTCCGTATCAAAATAGTACCAAAAACAGAGTTTTATCGAAATCGGTCCTCAAACAAAAAAGTTTGCCGCCATCTTGTTAATTTTTATTTTCAACATAGTTTTACTGTTTTCTTGTCAAAATAGTACCAAAAACCGAGTTTCATCGAAATAGGCCCACAAACAGAAAAGTTGGTTATAAAATTTGTTATAAAATATTTTCATCTATGGCGGCTTTACATTTCTTGTTTTCATGCATTATTTTGGGGTAAAATTTCACATGTTAGGCAACACAATTTTTCCAAAAAAATAACTGCAAGTTGATATCGCGGTCTTTGTCTAATTTTGTTGTGGTCTTTGTCTAATCTTGGCGACGATATTGTTTTTGGTACGTGTGTAAGTGAGACAGATATATGTTTTCTTAAAAATGTTTAGTGGTTTCAAAGCTTCGTCCTACACGGTTGAAAAGTTAGGCAGCCATTACACGGTAGGTTTTGCTGTCAGTTTAACCACAGTCACGGCCGTGACTGACGATTAACCTACCGTGTAATGGGGTGACTGATGGTTGCATGATGGTGACTATTTGGATATTCGTCATGCAACCATCAGTCATGACTTTTGAGTAATGGGATATTGTAATGGGATTTCTTCAGTCAAGCGTCAGTCAGCGCGCGGCCAGCGATGGAGTCGGACACTTTTCTAGCATAAATGCAATTAATGTTATGTTAATGTATAAGACTTCGTACATACCTACCTACTTGATAATTTTATTGATTTTTAACTAGGTACTTAAGACAAATTGACTGTATGTATGTAGTTTTAGGCTATTGTTGATGGAAACTTATAATTAAGTAAAAATAGTCTGTGACTTTACTCTGGCAAGCTGTCTCTGTGCTGTGCACATCTCATAAAATTACAGGATGTTTGATATAACATAAAGGAGCTTCAAATGAAACTCGGAATCTTCTCAAAACTTGTCATTTTGATAAAAAAAAGCTTAATTTAAGCGCAGATGATAAGATCGTGACAATGTAGAAAAGTGAAGTAAAAAATACAATTTCATACAGACTACCTGCAGTTACATACAAACTCCTCCCAGACATGATAAAAATTAGATTACTTTGACATGATTGCTAAAAGCAAACGTTCAGGCGCATACGCGTAAACACAGGGTAAAAATTACAGGACAGGGTATGTTGTAATAGTGGTCCAGAGCAAAGGAGCCGTTTCCAACAATAATGTTTATTTTTAGTTACCTATAGCTTTTTGCATATGGTAACTTGTTTTTTAGGTATGATGTCTGTCACTAAGACCAAAAGGTTATCAAAAAACGCATCTTTCAAACAAGTTTGTATGGGTTTAGAAATCCCTTTTTAATATCCAATCTTTTACCCAACGCTTTCTTTTTACCCGTTTTTTATTCAAAAACGCATTCAAAATTAAATTACAGGCCTTTCTTTAATGAATATCCATAATTTATACAGGAACACGTGTATTCCTTGTGAATTTTTGCATATGACTGACGATCAGTCAGAATGACCGTGTAATGTCGATAAAATTCCATCAGTCACCACCACTCAAACGTAATTCATGACTGATGGAATTTGACTGACGCTTGCATGACCATGTAATGGCCGCCTTACACGCTTTTTGGGGCGTGTGGTAGTCAGGTTTGCTTCTCTTATACCTACTTCCGGTGATAAAAAAAAGTCCCGGCCATAACCACAAATTAATAACATATAGCGGCAAATCTCCGCTGCTAGAAAACGTGCGTCATAAAATTTTGTAGGTAAAACATGATGATGAAGAATACATAAATATAGAATCATATAGTATATAGTAAGAGTATTATCATTACTATGAACGACACGGAAAACCACATATTATTGTTCTAACAATACAAAATTATTTCATTCCACAAAATTCTACTGTTGGATATCATATAAACGATGACGTATTCCTGATGAAATGTTTTGGTTGGAAATAGAACAACTTTGGTTTGTACTCACATGCTGTTTACAATACGTGGCAAAAGCTTAAGCAGATTCGTCTTTCTAGATCAGAATGATGGTCTACCCAGTGAGCTGGTGTAGAATATATTGCAGTCGAAAACGTAACGTGTTAATAAAAACATTGAGCCGACTATATTTACATATCAGACAAACGAAACAAAAGATCACGCAAACCCAGTGTCGGCAAAACATAGTTTCAAACGTTTTGTTAAGGCTCAATTACATTACACAATTTTAAGCACGTGATAGCTTTTGTAAGATAGAGCAATATATAATCAAAAACTAAGCTATTGTCTATTATATCTCTTTAGTTTAAAGTGCAATTAATGTAAGCTATTGAATTAAATGTAGACTATTGAACTGAATGTAGACTATTTAACTGAATGTAGACTATTTAACTGAATATAGACTAACTGAATGTAGGAAAACTAAGGGGAAATACTATTAATAAAACGTAAGATGTCCTTCAACAATTGTTCAAATAATTTATTATCTTAAATAATTAACATAATCGGAACGTTCATTAAGCAACAATTCTATCAACCAAATTAACTTGGATATGTAACACATTTAACAAAAAATGAACGTTCAATAAGCAACAATTCTATTAACCACATCAAATAAGTAACACAATTAACGTAACACTAACGTTCATTATGCAACAACTATCGACCAGATTAAATAAATAACACAAGCATTAAACACAGAAAATAATGGATAATTGAATGGAATAATGTGAACAGTAGAAATAAAACATGTTAGAATAATACTTAACTTTCTGTTTCACAACCTTTTCACTTGACTCACTACAGTAGAATGTGACTAAAAATAAGCTACGCTCCGCAGGAGCAAGATATATCCCGCCAATATTTTAACAACCAATCAGGATTAAGCAATACAGAAAACAAGTCTGCCACAATGGCGCCAAACGATCAAATCAATACTTTTATACAAATAACCATTAATTAAATAAATAGCCTGTGACAATAAAAATATAATATAATTAACATTATTTATCATTGAATTAATGATAAAGATATCTATTTTATACCTATTTTAAAATGACAATTGAATAAAAGGAAACGGTAGCAGACCGACAACAAATCAATTCCTTTTTATAACAATTAGGCAAAAATAATCGAATAACAGGAAACGGTAGCAGATCGTCATGGATCAAGTAATCAAATCAAATCATTTTAATAAACTTAGCAACAAATAATGATTTAAGTATTACATAAACTTACAAACAAATAATAAGGTTTACATCAATCATTCTAACTATGACATTACATTATTTTCCATAGTTTTATTATCACTAATCTATTACGGCCATACTGACAGTACTTCGTCCTCGAAGTACACACAACGGCACCTCAGACTATACATGTTGACCTTGAGGCCGCTTTTATGCCCTATAATAAAAGCTGTTTTCGCAGCTTAATTGTATAACCTGTCGTGCTGTCGTGTGTACATAAAAATATAGAAAAGAAAAAAATACAATGTTTATTTTATTCTTCATAACATTATTGCAATACATACCCATTTTTAAGTATATTTTGAACATTGTTTCATAATGAGTAATTTAGTACTTTGATAAATCTCACGAGTTTCCGCCACTTTCGGTTAATAATATTTTCAACACTGAATCTAAGAATTAAGGAAATTAAAGAAATGAAATTAGTTGTCAACAAACTTAACCGGAATCCGTGAGACACTTTCTTTTATTAATATAATAATACGTTTACTCCACCTTTCTTTTTTATTAATTAATAAACTTTTTATTCCATTTATTATTTTATAACAACAACTTTTTAGTAGGTATTGCCAGACACCTAGACATGCCAATAACATTCACCCGCTGCTGGTGAGAATAACTGACACCAAGCATCTGGCCGACCAGCGAATACCAATTTCTTAATATGAACATAACTTATAGGTAGGTATTGCCAGACACCTAGACATGCCAATAACATTCACCCGCTGCTGGTGAGAATAACTGACATCAAGCATCTGACCGACCAGCGAATACCATGTACCGAGGCCACGATTGCCAAAAACATAGACATACTGATCACATTCACTCGCTGCCAGTGAGATCAACCAGTACCAAGCATAAGGCCGACCAGCGAATATCGTGTACCTGGTATACCTATAACATTCATCGCCAAATCATACATAGACATACCGATCACATTCACCCGCTGCCAGTGAGATGATTCTGGTACCAAGCATGTGGCTTAACAGCGTTTCAAATATTATTGTTACTAACAAACTATGGATCTTTGGTCTGAAAATAAATTATTTTAATTTTTATTTTATTTTTATTTATTTATACTAAATGGAATAAACACAACTGCCAAATCATACATAGACATACCGATCACATTCACCCGCTGCCAGTGAGATGATTCGATACCAAGCGTGTGGCTTAGCAGCGTTTTAAATTATTATTAAAAAGTGGAGTTCACGTCAGGCTTGAATACAAGTAAGGGTATAATTTGGTTCTATTGCTATCAGCAATCACAAAGGTATTAAATTCAGTGGATTTTTGAACAGTGGTTTTTTGCACTTTACACAAACCGTTCGGCCAATCTGACTTGAAACAGTTATATAACTATATTATTTTCAAAACCACTGCCTATTGATGGCCATCAGCCACAACAACAAAGTCAAATAATAAATAAATTTATTCATATGGTCAAACCTTGGACTGGGCAAAAATAGTAGCCCAAAAACAGTCAAAGCACTAAACCACTATACTTATTACTAATGTCTACAATTAAAATCAATCAATGTATGATTAGAAAAGAATTCTATTAAACAAATATGTGGTTGGATACCATGTGGCTTCATCAGTTTGCGAATAAATAAGCATAATCATTATCATAATCATGAATCATTAGCATTATCATCATCAACATCATCATCAATACCAGAATCAATACCATTATCGATACCAGCATCGATACCAGCATCAATACCAGCATCAATACCAGCATCAATACCAGCATCAATACCAGCATCAATACCAGCATCAATACCAGCATAAATACCAGCATCAATACCAGCATCAATACCAGCATCAATACCAGCATCAATACCAACATCAATACCAACATCAATACCAACATCAATACCCACATCAATACCGACATCAATACCAACATCAATACCAACATCAATACCAACATCAATACCAACATCAATACCAACATCAATACCAACATCAATACCAACATCAATACCAACATCAATACCAACATCAATACCAACATCAATACCAACATCAATACCAACATCAATACCAACATCAATACCAACATCAATACCAACATCAATACCAACATCAATGCCTACATCAATACCAAAAAGGATTCCAAAAAGGATTTGAAGTCAAGGCATCTGATAGTATATTTAATACCTACAACATATTTAAGAATTCTAAAAGTATAAATTCTATCAGAATCTCGTATATATAATATATAGAAACTAAGCTTTTAGTTAATCTAACAACATAGTTATCAGACCAATAGAATACTCGACCAGTAAAAATCTTCGGTAGATATGACCATAGAATATGAATATTTAAGATTCTTGGTTATGACCACAGCTTTTTACACAACCGCAAAGAAAGTTGTCAAAGAAATTTGTACTCGATAACTTTTTACATAATTCAATAACATGAAAATGTAACATAGCATAGGTAATAACACTAATACCTAATTGAATATACATTATATCAGCCTTGTCACAGAATAGATAATAGTACAACTGCCTTGTGTTTTAATAAAAATAGTGTTCGGGACGAAGCCGGCGTTGCTCTAAGTATCACGCCGTTCTTCTTTCAAGTGGTAACAGTCACCAAAAGTATCTTAATACGTTTCTTGTAGATTAGTTCGAAATTGAACAATTAAAACTATAATAATATAGATCTCAAGAAAAACGGAAACTAAATAACTCAAAAACATTCGACTGGAAATATTAAGCCTTCTGTAAGACTCACTAAAACGTAAATATTAAAATAAAAAAGTCTAATCAGTTGATAGATATAAACTTATTGGGATAGTTTATAAATAGTAGAAGTAGAAGTAATTATAGTAGTTGATAGATAATAGATAGTAGTACCTACTACTATCTGTCTGTACCTATGTATAGTAGTAGCACAATAGCAAGTAAGGCTAGACGAGTTTACGATCTGACGAAAATTTATATATTTTAGTTTTCAGTGTGAGGACATTATTTAGAATTCCACTACACAAAAAAATATTGTCTACTAAAAAAAGGATCAAAAAAACAATAAACGAACAGAATATTGAAAAATGGCTCGGTAATTCTAAAATAAATCGTAAATATCATCATAGGAAATAAAGTTCCATTTGTCAGATTTTGTAATTTTCAACGACAATGATAATGATGTTTTATACAAAAAGGATAACTTTTTGCTATACCGGGTATCTTTTTTTTTGGACCAGTATTTCAGGGATCAATTAAAATGTACTAAATTTTGACAAATTTCTGGCAAAAAAAAGCTATAGTGCAAATCCACATGCAAATCCACCATATTGTACAGAGATAGCAAAAGAGTAAATTTCGTGAACTGCGTGCTCTTAAACTGGAAAAAGACAACAACTCAACTCTACTCAACTCAACTCAAAATGATTAATTTAGTCTAGGCTGTTACAACCACGTCAATTTCATAGAAGCTAGGTCATCGGTTCGCAAACCCTAAGCGGGAGACCTTGTAACGAGGACAATAAATCTAACCTTTCATAAGTATGATTAGAGGTATTATGCCTAAATAGGTAGTAATAGTTTAGTAACCAGCAATAATAAAAAAATATAATTTGAATTGTCAGTAATAATAACGTTATAATTCCGACCATTGGGCGAGCGGACCCAAGTTTACTTGGTTGAGCTTATTTTTGAATCAGAACAAAAAAAAATTTTGAACAAGGAGCAAGCTCAGATTATTGTGTTTAATATGCTTACTCTCATTAAAATACTCGAAGAGTATAAAGAAAATGGCTTATTAGACCGATTTTATTTTCACACACTTTCAAATAGATAATTTAATTTAAAAAAAAACAATTAATGAAAATACTAAATACCAAGATGAATAAATAATGAAAAATATTAGAAAAAATCGGCTCACCCGTAGCAATTAGACGCTAAATACCTTTGATACTAATGCTTTGATAAAGGTTAGAAGACTGCTTTCGTCAAATGATTTTATTACTACTTTGGGAAGGATAACTAAAACGTCCATAATGCATAAAATATGGAAATATGACTAAACAAAATACACAAATAATATTAAATTATTAAGTTATTTCGTAGTGTAGACTTATAATAGTACTAGTGACGTAGTTAATAAGCCATGCCGCAAAAAAAAAAATTTTGCTAAACCCAAACGGTCACCAATTTCTATGCACTTGAAAAAGTTTGGACATAATACATAAAACCTTTGTACATACTTAGTAAAATCTGCTCACCTACTTGTGAACCTATTTTAAATAAACAAATATTTTGTTAACCTCATTTTAAATGCATTATCCTACTATATGCTACTAATGAAACCACAAATGTGTACCACAAATACCATCACATATTACTTTTTTCAATAAATATCTTTACTTTATTTCAATCACTTATCTTCTACTAATTTTACGACAATAATTCGCTAAACTAAATTAACTGACTAGCAGGTTGTGTGTATAAATCACAGTTATCGTAAAAAAAACACAGCCACCAAGGGCCTTACCGGCCTTTGCACCAGGGAACGAGTCCGGATGTTTTTTTTCCTTTCGACGCAAGGAACTCGAAATTGTTGCGACAGCAGCTTGTAGCTCCGCCGATGCAGGTTTCGGGATCAAGACCTCACAACGGCAGCGGAGCGGAGTCATCTGGCCGATCACATCAGCATCCACCCTGAAAATTATTAGGAAACGGTGTTAATATTTTGAAATGGACAGAGACAATCCCACTTCTGATGATAGCTTTTGTAAGATAGAGCAATATATAATCAAAAACTAAGCTATTGTCTATTATATCTCTTTAGTTTAAAGTGCAATTAATGTAAGCTATTGAATTAAATGTAGACTATTGAACTGAATGTAGACTATTTAACTGAATGTAGACTATTTAACTGAATATAGACTAACTGAATGTAGGAAAACTAAGGGGAAATACTATTAATAAAACGTAAGATGTCCTTCAACAATTGTTCAAATAATTTATTATCTTAAATAATTAACATAATCGGAACGTTCATTAAGCAACAATTCTATCAACCAAATTAACTTGGATATGTAACACATTTAACAAAAAATGAACGTTCAATAAGCAACAATTCTATTAACCACATCAAATAAGTAACACAATTAACGTAACACTAACGTTCATTATGCAACAACTATCGACCAGATTAAATAAATAACACAAGCATTAAACACAGAAAATAATGGATAATTGAATGGAATAATGTGAACAGTAGAAATAAAACATGTTAGAATAATACTTAACTTTCTGTTTCACAACCTTTTCACTTGACTCACTACAGTAGAATGTGACTAAAAATAAGCTACGCTCCGCAGGAGCAAGATATATCCCGCCAATATTTTAACAACCAATCAGGATTAAGCAATACAGAAAACAAGTCTGCCACAATGGCGCCAAACGATCAAATCAATACTTTTATACAAATAACCATTAATTAAATAAATAGCCTGTGACAATAAAAATATAATATAATTAACATTATTTATCATTGAATTAATGATAAAGATATCTATTTTATACCTATTTTAAAATGACAATTGAATAAAAGGAAACGGTAGCAGACCGACAACAAATCAATTCCTTTTTATAACAATTAGGCAAAAATAATCGAATAACAGGAAACGGTAGCAGATCGTCATGGATCAAGTAATCAAATCAAATCATTTTAATAAACTTAGCAACAAATAATGATTTAAGTATTACATAAACTTACAAACAAATAATAAGGTTTACATCAATCATTCTAACTATGACATTACATTATTTTCCATAGTTTTATTATCACTAATCTATTACACGCGATTTCAAGACTAAGCATGGTCAGCCGTGACACACTCTGTACGTGAGAGTTCGAGCGCCAGCGACCTTGAGACAGAGCGTGTAAGCGCTAGGGTTGATACCGAAATGGAATTTAGACTTGTAGCAAAGGAAATTACATAGTAGGTATGTTAGGAAATAAACTTGTGCAAGGAGATGTTAATGAAAGATAGGTTTGATTTATAATAAGTTTTTGTAATCTTTTAATTATATTAGGTAAGTACACATCATAAATTGCAACCCTTATACTTTATATTCTGTTATTTATCATATAATCATTTTTTAAATCTCTTAACGTGTTAATGAAGGAAAGGTTTGATTTATAATCATTTTTATTAGGGTTCCGTACCCAAAGGGTAAAAAACGGGACCCTATTACTAAGACTCCGCTGTCTGTCTGTCTGTCACCAGGCTGTAGGTATCTCATGAACCGTGTTAGCTGGACAGTTGAAATTTTAACAGATGATGTATTTCTGTTGCCGATAAAACAACAAATACTAAAAACAGAATAAAATAAATATTTAAGGGGGGCTCCCATACAAGAAGAGTCCTTTTTTTTTTTGCCGTTTTTTGGTACGGAACCCTTTGTGCGCGAGTCCGGCTCGCACTTGGGCGGTTTTTTTTTGTCAAATTTATCTACTTGCGAGTTTACGAGGTTTATTCGTCCGAATTCCTTATTTTCAGAGCTTTTTGTTATAATTAAAGTCAGGTTAAAGGAACGGTAAGGGCATGACTAATATTTCGTATATTTTAACTTATAAAATAGTCGATAAATATTTATTTTATTAAAATTCAAAATATGGTAAAGTTACAATAGTAGGTCCCATCAACTATGGCAACTTTGAAATATTTTTGTTATTTTAAAATAAGATATAAATTTATCGCTTACTCTATAGGTACTTACTTTTCTGGATCACTGGGTAATACGAAGAAACTTTTATCAGGATTTTGTTTTTGGTTGTTGCCACAGCCATAAACACAACAATAACGCCCGCCGCCGCGCATGATTAATTATCTAACAATTAAATAATGTAAATTAAACGCGTAGTCAGTCCGTGCGAAATGCGGTACAATACGGATTGCGGTGGGACAAGCGAGCGGCGAGCGTAAGTAGAAAGAACCCTTGCCCGAGTAAGTCAGCGACTAGCGGCTGCACTCCCCGCGCGCCGCGCGCAGCCCCCGCGCGCCTCCAGACACGCACACATAGCCGCGAGCGATTTTACGAGCATACATGCGCGAGTGTCGTTTCTTTTCGCGTTAGAGTATATATTCTTTTGGCATGGTGTAAACGGACTAAGACAGTAAGAATCTTAAAATCGTGCGGCCTAGCCCGCTCGGTAATAAGATTCTTAAAATTGTGTCGTCTAAATGCACGCACGATTTCAAGACAGTCTAACTGTACCTACGACGGCACGTCAGACGTAACAGGGGGCCTACTCAAATGGCAAACGTTATAAGCGTTTCTATATTCTACATGTTTCTTCGACTCGGCGAAGCGATATTATTTTGGTACTCAACCCGTCTCTCCGCATTCAATCTTCAAACGCTTGTATCACAGAGTAACTAGAGAGAGTAACTCAAAGAGTCCACTAGCGCCTCTGGAAATCGATGCGGAACTACTGACACGAAATTATAATAGCTGAAAATGTATTTTTTGTTTCTTATTATATATTTATTTTACTTTTTTGTAATATCTTTATTTATAACAAAATAGAAAATATTAATGAGTAACGAATGTGTTCGTAGCTGTAACAATGAATATGTAACGGCTACAAATACATCAACCCACCGGTACAGGCTCAGATTGATCTGGAATTCGACGATTTAACCAAAAACATAACCTCAAAGCATGCGACTCTCCGGCCCACATGCTTTTGTCCATAATTCTGCCGAGAAGCCGGTACAATCCAATTGATATCAGAAATAAGAACGTATATCATCAGTGCATTACTTCTAGGTGGTTTAAGAATGGAATTATGCATGTGGTACGGAGAGTCGCATGCTCACTTAAAAACAAAGAATGGCTGCCAGCTGTCAGTCAACTGTCAAAAGCGTTTTGTTACGTGCGACATATGCACAGATTTTCCGTTTGATCAGAGGGCTTACCAACAGCAAATAAGAAACTGTTTAGTTCAAAAGCAGGCCTTAAACAGGACTGCTTAAGACCTGCTTTCATACTAACCTTTGAGGTCATAGTACGAAAAAGTAAGGCAGTTCAATATAAGTCCTGCTATAAGAGCTCAGTACCTGGGTGACCCGAGCAAGCTCGGTTATTAGTATTTATTGTAAATGGTGGTGTTTAGGTGATAAAAAAGTGCTTTAGCTACTTACTTTGGGATCAGAGCAATGTATGTGATGTTTTTTCGATATTCGTAATCTCAACCTTACATTACTCGTTTTGTCACAGAGTAACGCCATCTATTGTCAATTTCTCTCATTACATAGCTATGGAATAAGATGTAGTTAATACATAATAATTCCGCGAGGCGTAGTAGTTAGTTTTTATGGCATTATCCGAGAGATGGCGTCAGAAAACGTACCCGAAAAACTTTTTAAAATTTGTATCGGTAAATTTTCGTTTTGCACTATTGCTTCATAAGTCTCAATAAAATAAAAACTCGAAAGCAACATTAACAACATTTTTTTAAACTTGTCTAAAAACAATAAAAAATATATGTATAAACTTGAACATATAACAAGTAAGTCACCGAGCGGGATTCGAACTCTGAACACTCGTTACTTGTGGTCCACGTACTAACCCGCTGAACCAAACGGACATTGGCCGGCCGCGGATGAAATTAGAGACCATATGCTGCGTCGAAAGAAAAACGCATGAAAACGCAAAAACGCGCATTTCCCCAAACGTAAAACCAATCTAGATCAATTGTTTACCCCCGAAAACCCCCATTTACCAAATTTCAACGAAATCGTTAGAGCCGTTTCCGAGATCACAGAAATATATATATATACAAGAATTGCTCGTTTAAAGATATAAGATAGTAAGGCCTTGGTTCTGACTCATACATTGTGGTGCTAATCTGTATCACTAACGAAACGTGTTGGTCGTGGTACGTGTTGCTATTTAGTGTCGGGGTTACAAAAAAAAAACACTTTCGAACATAAATAACTCTTAAAACATAAATTTTCGTAAAAATCTGAATATTTTTTATGACTTACTAATTACATGCCTACATTTTGAAAAAAAAAACAGAAATGCTATTCATTGTTTGGTTTTTTTCTATGCGACTCTGCCTGATGTCCTTTGAATCCGCCCGATATTTTAGATGCAGCGACGGAAATGAATGACTCAAGGCTGAGACATCGAAATGTATTACTACGTATAGAAAGGACAGATTTACGGCACAAATTGTCGCAGCGATTGCAAAGATGGCGGCTAAGCAACGCGCAGTGCGAGCGTGAGTTGTCAAAGAAAAAGTAGCATGCACACAGATGCGACACATTCTTCATAATGATTAGGATATACCTACTTGTTTAATAATATTGCATAAAATTATAGTAAAACCCAATTTAATTAGGTAATAGGTGCATGTTAATACTAACTCGAAAAATAAAAGTAAAAAAGGAGGATGGGCATTTAGTACCCGCACTAATAACATTCATTTGGTGTCATCGATTAGATTTTTTCCCATTTTGGGTATCAAAAATACTGAATATAGCGTACTGAAATACTAAGTGGGCGACGAAATGAGGGCGACTACAAATGTTGAAAATGGGTGACTTTAAAATACAAATTGAGTAACTAGTTTTTGAGAACGTGTGACCAAATTACTACTTAGGCGACAACCTTAGGACACAAAATATTTAAAAGGAAATGTATAATCCACGTTTTATACATTTTTGGTCCAAATATGAAAGTGCCGGCCAAAAGACCAAAGTGCTTTATTCTGATAAATTTTGTCCATCTAAGCATTTTTTATTATGGCACCGAAGCTGTAGCACCGCTTCGAATTTGTGTCAAAATGTATGAAAAGACAGACTTTTTGAACTCCATTAAAATCAAGTAAGAGCGGTGCTACAGCTTCGGTGCCATTATAAGAAATGCTTAGGCGGACAAAATCTATCAGAATATGCTTTTTGGCCGATTTTTTTACATTTGTGCCAAAATGTATGAAAAAACAGACTATTTAAACTTATTTAAAATCAAGTATAGCGGTGCTACAGCTTCGGTGCCATAATAAAAAATGCCTAGGTGGACAAAATCTATCACTTAAATATATCACTTTTGCTTTTTGGCCGGCACTTTCACATTTGGACCAAAATGGATGATGTCCTTTGGCATATATTTTATTTAAAAAAGGTCACTTGACTATTATCCTGATCAAGATGACAAAAATACCATGTTGAGCATTTCAATCAGTCACATAGTTACCTACTTGGTATAATAGTTGTCCATCCAATGTTATAGGTATTACCTATGTAGCAGCTGTTGTCATTCACCGCAAATGCGTTGAATAAACTTACTAATGAATTCTAAATTCAAAAAGTCATTGGTACACTTGTACTATTATGTATTCTGTGTTGGTACGTAGCGGGGATCGAACCGGCCGGCACAGCGCCTACCCAAATGGTAGTCAACGGCCTTAACCACTATACCACCGACGATGCCAAAACTTACTACTGATGTGGGTATACTACAGTCTAAAATAGCTGAATTAAGCATTTCGCAAACAAAAAATATTACAAAAACATATACATGTGTTGAATTTTTTTTCTCTATACTGCCGAGTCAGATTTTGATGCCGCTTTGCACAAGGGTGTAGTTGAGGTATCCGTACATAAATACAACAAAAGTGTCGCTATTGGTTCATAGACCACTTCCCGTACAAATTTTCCCACTCTCCTTTCTCATAGACAATTACTCTATCGAGCACTTTTACGTGCGTTTTTTTTTATCACGATATATTCGTGCTGGGGTAATGTATACATTCGAACTCGCTATCTGCCTCGCCTACCCCGGCACTCGAGCGGGATGAGTAATTGCGGCAATGGAGCACAGTTGTTCTGTGCACGGATGTGCCTCGACAGCAAAATATAGCAGGAATTTAAGATCAATAATCACTTTTTTTTTGACAAGCCCCTGGAATATTTTTCGACTGACACCGAAGTTAAGTACCTACCTACACGGGCGGTGGTGACGGTGTCGTCCCACCTACATCATAGGCGGTTGTTAACGGTAATAGAATAATATACTTAAATTGTAAAACTGTGCTAGTTCACCTATCCTAGTTTTGTACCTACGTATACAATCTGTAATGGTTCACTTTTCATAATCTATGATTTTCATACAAAATGTCGGGTCAGTAGAAATAATGTATAAAAATTAGTTTTGGTTGGTTTATGTTGATGTTTTGTTTACTTACCTATGGTAAGTCACTCCACTATCTTTTTGCTTCACAGTGGAGTTATTTTTTCACGCCTTTAACACCCAGGATGGCATTTTTATCGGAACAATTACACCGTGCGTTCGCGGTGAGCGTTGGCGAGTGACTAAATGAGTTGAGGGCAGTTGCCCTCAACGCGTGGAGCAAAAATCGGAGCCGTAATGTCGTTTCTATGTAATTCATTTCGATGGGCTGAGACAGGCATTTTTTTATTCCGCGGGTCTCGCTGTGGAATCTCGCATAGGTACATGCTTCAATCACGCAAGCCTTGCTGCGCAATATACCCGTCCACCCGGATGAAGCCACAGATTACAAGAATAGTAGATAACATTAAATTAACTAAATATGACGCTGCGAGGCCGTTTTTTTTGATAAAACCACAAGACAAGATTAGTGAATAAAACTGACTAATTATACAAACGCAGAAAAAACCGTCGGGGGCTGCATTACCTGCCCCGAAATGAACTAGTATTGTGATTAATTTATGTTAATAGTTAGAGAGATAGCAATGGCAGCCCCAGACGGATTTTTCTTGAAGCGCCAGCAAAAAATCTATTTCAAACTCAATAGGGAATATGCATAAGTCACCGATTTTCATAAAATTGAGCTTGATCGCAGCGGACACTTGTAATAACATGATGGAATAGAAAGAAAAATAAAAAAAAATGAATTATTTTAGTTTTATCACACGATGAAATCACGGGAAAATAACGATATTTTTTTTTCATTTTCGGATATAATGCACTTAACAGTCAGATAGAATATCCAATAAGAAATAATATTTTGTATGACACATATGTACTAAAACGCAAAATTTAAGGAGATAATTGAAGATTCTTAGCTAACTCCATATTAAACGCGCTGAAACACACCTGAAACGTCACATATTTATATAGAGCGTTTTCGGCGGGAGCTGATGCGTGCTAACTTCAAGTAACTATATTACGAGAAAAAAACGCAAGAGAAAAGTTTCAATATTACAGTTGATTTTCTCAAGCATTAAGGTCCAAACAAATTATCGGACGCGGCTTATGGACGCGGCTTACTGCCGCGGCTGATAAGTGTGCACACTCTAATAACATCCTGCGTGCCAGATAGCTATCGGACGTCCGATGACGTCATATTAGTCTATTGTTACGTCCGCGACCTACTACATCCGCACCCTTATTATCTAAAAAGAAACTATTTAGCGACCGGTTGCATTTGTCATACATTGCCACTTTTCTTTAGTATGTTTTTTTTTTCCGCGGCTGATCTGCAGCCGCGGCAGTAAGCCGCGTCCGATAATTTGTTTGGACCTTTATACTATTGATTTTGATTTAAAAAAAAATTGATGCATATTCCCTATTGGTGGATTTTGTTCGCTGGCTATCGAATCAGCGGCCAGCTCTGCCACCGGCTAACGAATAAGGAAGAAATACCGAATCAGGGAGCGGCGCGGCTACGGTAAAGCCTCGATTACATACGCCGATTTAGCTTCCTTACTGGGGATCCAATCTAGGAACCCAAATTGGATGTAGTGATCACACTATGCCCCAATTAGGACATGATTTCACTGATTAGGGTTGTCACCAGTACTTGACAATAACATTATTGTACAAAGATTAAATAATGAGTTTTCACTATTAACGGAAATGTAAAGGTAGGTTTTGATGAGTACTCTGATAGAAAATAGTTTGATGATGAAGCTTAAGAAGAACTTTATTGTTTGTGGGCTGATTTCAATGAAACTCGGTTTTGTTACTATTTTAACAAAAAATAACAACGAAATGTTGAAAATATTAAAAATACAAGATGGCGTCCAACATTTTTGTTTGTGGGCCGATTTCGATGAAACTCGGTTATACTATTGTATTAGTGTACTATTTTAACAAGAAAATAACAACACAATTTTTCAAATACTAAAAATCTAAGATGGCGGTCAACTTTTTTTTTTTGGGCCGATTTCGATAAAACTCGGTTTTTGGTCCTATTTTGTCAAGAAAATAACAACGCAATATTGAAAATATTAAGAAATCCAAGATGGCGGCCAACATTTTTTTCTGTGGGCCGATTTCGATGAAACTCGGTTTTTGGTACTATTTTAACAAGAAAATAACAACACAATTTTTTAAATACTAAAAATCCAAGATGGCGGTCAACTTTTTGTTTTTGGGCCAATTTTGATAAAACTCGGTTTTTAGTCCTATTTTGACAAGAAAATAACAACGCAATGTTAAAAATATTCAAAAATCCAAGATGACGGCCAACTTTTTTGCTATTGAGCCGATTTCGATTAAACTCGGTTGTTGGTACTATTTTGACAAGAAAATAACAAGGCAATGTTAAAAATATTAAAAATCCAAGATGGTGGCCTATTTTTTTGTTCGTGGTCCGATTTTAATAAAACTTGGGTTTTGGTACTAACTACTTAAATAGTAACAATAATCATCATCATCGAAATCGAAAAATTGAGAAATTGGCCCATAAATAAAAGAGTTGGCTGGTATATTGAATTTATTATTATTTTCAACATTTCGTTGTTATTTTTCGTCAAAGTAGTAACAAAACCGAGTTTCTTTGAAATCGGCCCATAAACAAAAAAGTTGGCTGCCATCTTGGATTTTTTGTATTTGAAAAATTGAGTTGTTATTTTCTTATCAACATAGTAGCGAAAACTGAGTTTCATCGAAATCAGCCCACAAACAAAAAAGATGGCCGCCATCTTGGATTTTTTGTATTTGAAAAATTGAGTTGTTATTTTCTTGTCAACATAGTAGCGAAAACTGAGTTTCATCGAAATCAGCCCACAAACAAAAAAGATGGCCGCCATCTTGGATTTTTATTATTTGAAAAATTGAGTTGTTATTTTCTTGCCAAAATAGTACCAAAAACCGAGTTTCATCGAAATCAGGCCAAAAATAAACAAGTTGGCCTTCATCTTGAATTTTTGGTACGCACTCAAATGCTAGTGGTGGTGGTAATGCAATGTAAATTATTGACAAGCCATGCTTGATCATCTAGGGGTTACTTATAATGTGATATAGGTACCGGCATATAACTTGGCAAAACAAAGATGAGACAAAAGATGCACCGAGCTTAGTGTTTGTAGCTGCTGCGCATCTTTTGTCTCATCTTTGTCTTGCCAAATTACGTGCCCGTAGTAATACACCCGCAGAAATGCAAACTAAAGAAAAAAATATGATTGAAGACTTGGCTGCATGATCAAAGTTTCATTTGCCTTACCTATATAGCCTTGGCTAGGGAGGCAACCCTTAAATTCCCCAACTAGGATCCAATTCGGGGCATCGTTTCCAATCTGAAATTGGATCCCCAGTAAGGAAGCTAAATCGGCGTATGTAATCGAGGCTTAATATGCGGCGGAAGCACAGAGGCTAACACGCAATTTATTTAACCTAATTAACTAAGTACCTAAATGAAAGAAAGGCATAAGTAAATTCTATACGTGATATGTATTTGGAGTATTAGACATTTTAAATTTAATTCATTTGAACTTAGACTTTTTAAATTATGACTATCTGACCGTGTTTTACATTTTCGTTTTCGACATTTTAATCGTTAGACTTTCTAATTTCGTCTAATTCGTTAGCTTCCCGTTCTCGGTTGTAATGTACTTTTACTCGATTTACCGGAATGAACCACATTAAAGCGTGCTGAAAAAATCAGGAGCTGAAAATAACTAGGACGAATTTTATTTTTCCATGCTAGAGTCGATTCTGAAAAATGATCGATGACTCAGCGAATAGTCTGTTAGAATGCACCCAAAGTCAGAGACGAGACTATCGGTGTTTTTGTTCTATGTATTCTGTGTTTGTAGAATGGAACTAGCGTTTGTGATGTTAATGTACTTTTGAGTACCAAATTAGTGTCGATATCGTTTAAGCGTAGGATTTTGTATAGAGAAACGCTTAGAAATATTTTTATGCAATTTGATTTGACTTGATTTTGGATTACTTATGGTTTTAAATTAACAATAATGCAATGTTATGTGTGTAAAACAGTCACAGGCATCCGATGGGCGACTATTTGTTTAATTTAAGGTAAGATCATAGTTTTATTTGATCAAATAGAAACATTGTACATTTGAGTACGAATCAACAAATTCGTTACGCTTGATCACGTGACATATGTCAATCCCATACATTGTCTTTCTATTCTACTAGCGTTCATTGTAGTAAGTGGCCATTTGAGTAGGCCCCCAGTTGTACTACAAAAACCAACTTTATACCTAAGGCATAAAGGCGTTCTCAAGGTCAACTTGTAGAGGTAATGTGACAGACAGAGACAGACTCTGTCTGACTCGCGACAGATAGACGATACTGCCAGTCTAGACATGGGCGCCGCGTTAAAAAAATGCGGCGGCGGCGAACTGGCAATTTTAGGTCGGCGGCGGCGCGGCGCCGGCGGCGTGGATTTTTTTTAAAGCTTAATTGACATGAATAGGTAGGTAGGTATATGGCTTTAGAGAACGCTGCATGATACAATTTAACACTTTACGTTTATTAGAACTCTGTAAGATGCAGAAACGCCACACCTGATCTAAAGTAAGGCCTTAAGACTTCAGCCCAGAACCAAGCTTACCATATTTAATACTCCAAAAATATCCCGGACGTCAGCCTGTGTGAGATTAGTACTAAATTAGTACTAGTTGCTTAAGCAACTAAACAGTAACAGGGCGGCAAGGATGCCCTAATCACAAAAAAACTATGTAAACAAGCCGTATGCTTAAAAGCTGTCCAGAAGTTTTAAATGCCTTCACCCTTGAGGGTAGAAGGCCTAAGCCCTACTAAGGCATAGTATTATAAATATTACCTAGATAACATGTATAACCCTCAATATAATAAATGATATAATTAGTTAATTTCATTCAATTCTATAAATATTGCATGTACTTAAATAATCATTTCAATCACAATTCATAATCATAGGTTACAATATTATTATGTTTTTTACTTTTTAATATGTTAGTGAGCTCTTCACTCGCAGACAAACCATGGAAATGGTTTTGCGGGGAAAATAATAATGTAATAGAATAAGTAATTGATATAATAAATGATTTGATTGATTGATTGAAATAAGACTGGCCTAATACAATGTACCTAACAGGTCAGGCGATTCTGTTGTGGGACACTCTTGAAGAACTAATAGATCTCACTCATTTTGCCTGAGCCACATCTGCAAGAATGAAATGATTTGTATAAAATTACAAATCGTATCACTCGCGGGTTTGACGACTTCCTACTTCCAACCAACTTCTTGAATAAGCTGAGTTCCGAAAAGACTGGTTATTGACCATATCTATACTATACGCTACGGCAGGTCGTATAGGGATTGGTCGAGAAGGTTCGTTTTACGACCCTCGCTTTCTCCGGAAAGCCAGCAGGGAATGCGTTGGAAAGCTCTACTGAGATATTTGAGTATAACAGTTTGCCGATCATGTGGTTCTTGTAGCTGAGACTTTGAAAGACCTGTACCTGCACAGTTTTTCCCGACTTAGGGTTTCCCACGTGCCGTGTCCCAGGACACACTTTTCCTTCCTTCCCGGACAGACGAACAGACTTCACGGACTTATATGCCGTGGGTGGATAATCACGGTAGTGTGCGCAACGATTCCCGTGGCTCCACCAGTTGCCAATGCTACTTTGAGTAATTTGTAGTCAGATGACGTAGAATGGTTCGATAATGCATTGTTCCAAGGCGATTCGAAAGGACATTGACTGATTTTAGAGCTATACCACAGTGTGGTAGGTCCCAGTGACCTTCAGGCTTTAGCCATCTCCCGAAGCGGAGACATGCATAGCATTTTCCAGTCGTATAAAAACATACAGAATACTAAAAGGAGAATCTGCCATTTTACTCAGCATTCGAGGACTATAAAAGCCTTCGCTTCGATCAAGGCATGGGGGTGCTACAGTTTCTTCATAGGTGCCAACTACGAAGTGCTGTGTTAGGGTCTTTAAAAAAAATCAATACTTCGGTTAAAATTACTAAAAATTCAAAACCAGAGTTCAATAAGGAATATGCATAAGTCACCGATTTTGATGAAATTGAGCTTGATCGCTGCGGACACTTATAAAAACATGATGGAACAGGAAAAAAAAAATAAAAAAAATGTATTATTTTAGTTTTAGCACACGATGAAATCAGGGGAAAATAACGATTTTTTTTTCATTTTCGGATATAATGCACTTTATAGTCAGATAGAATATCGAAAAAGAAATAATATTTTGTATAACACATATGTACTTAAACGGAAAATTTAGGGAGATAATTGAAGATTATTGGCTAACTCCATATTAAACGCGCCGAAACACACCTGAAACGTGATGTGTGACGTCACCGTTTTGTATGGAGCGTTTTCGGCGGGTGCTGCTGCGCGCTAACTTCAAGTAACTATATCACGAGAAAAAAACGCAAAAGAAAAGTTTTAATATTACAGTTAATTTTCTCACGCATTATACTTTAGATTAAGATAAAAAAAAAATTGATGCATATTCCCTATTCCCATACTATTGCGACAAGGATAAGTTTTTTCTCTGAAAATATTCACCACTGCGATATTTTAAAGTTTCTGTATCCGTCTGGATTGGAAAAGAACTGTGAAATACTTAACACACCTTCGCAGCTTCGGTTTGCCGATGTTTAAGTTCTTGCGAGATCTTGGAGGACTTGAACACAGCGATCAAATATTAAGTAGTGCTTTACAAGAAACCAAGAAATATCTATTAGGAACACAACACTCGAAGTTGATAACCAATACGTTTGTGCTAGATAGGACAAACACAGTCCACTTCGATAGGTCCAACTTTTGAAAAAGAGATTTTCGTTGAATACAGCCCAATAGTACAGCCCATACAGGGCAGCATCATTTGGTAAGTTACGGAAATAACGAGTCGTCAAAAAACTGACATTAAATAGTGAAACTTTCGACAATAAGTTTGTTTTTTGGCCAAAATTCCACGCCGCGCGGCAGAGACGGTGGCGGCGGCGGCGTGCCGGTAACTCAATGTGTCGTATGATGCCACGAGTTTTGGCTTATATATTTATATAGAAAACGTAAAGTTGGAGCTACAAAAAAACACATACGACAAGCTAAAGAGATTATCTAGTAGCTACAAGTATTAAATTGCGTATAAACCTCACATCTGTAAGGTTACAATCATCTGATTGTAAAAAAAAACAGAATATCATCAATAGCGCTTGTCATGGGCCATATTTTTGGCGTAAATAATCACTGATTTTTTGCAAAGAAACGTAAAAATTAATATTTTCTATTTTTTTCTTTAGCCTTCAAAATCCACTTAAAACAGTGCGTGAAACCACTACGCGGTTTTGTTTTACTTATTTGACATTAATTTGGAAGAAACACAAGTTGTAATTACCAATAAAATTGTTAAAAATGTCTGGTGGAAGATATAGGAACGGATGATTTAGTAGTTTTTTTTAGAAAAACAAAAGCTGTACCTATTATGATAATAAAATAAACAAAAAGTAAATTTTAACATAAGTACATTTGTTCCATTTATATCCATCCATGATTTATCACAAATTAAGAATTAAATTTATTATACAGCTAGGAAAGAAAAAAGCGTTTTGATTTAATCAATGATTTTTATTCAAAAAAACACTTGATTTAAATCATGATTTTAACCCAAATGATTTAATCATGCCAACCTTGATAAGTACATTCAACAACTTATCTATAACAAACTACGAAAATCCCACCCGCTGTAGGAACCTTTTTTTTTTTTTGTTCTCTAAATTAAACTTAACTTAATAATTTGGAAAAAATGTATGTTTTATTCTTCCCATAACCTTTTGATCACATTTTTTAATTTATGTTTAGGATGTTTTGCCAAATTTCCGTAATAAACGCTTCCTTGTTCATTTTTCGCTTAGTAAAAAACAAAATATTCTGTTCGTCCCGCCGCCGCTCAAACCGTCCCTGCGTCCCTGCTCGTGGCATCTCACACGTCGCTCGTACATTTGTTCCCGCCGCGCCGCGCACCGCGCGCCGCTGCAGCGATCCGCTCGGCAAAATTCGCCGGCGAAACCGCTGAGAGCGGCGCCTCGTGCCATCCTTCATACAACTTAGTACATTTGTTCCTGCCGCTCGCCGCTTTCGCTCTAAGCTGCCGCTCCTAGCTGTGCGGTCGTGGCCAGGCCGTTACGTTCCCTCAAATATGGTTGAGCGAAGCGATGGCTGGTTCATGCGTCATGCTCGTGAACGGGTGCTGCCAGTGGGAATGGGTCTGCTTCTGTCTGCTTGTACTAAGGGCGTCGTATATTTATATATATTATTTTTATGATTAATATTATCAATATGTATGGCACTTCTTACTCAAATTTTAAATTTATAACTAAACCTTTTTTTGATTTCTAATTTTTTTTTTAATTGCAATCATTTTGCTTTCTATATTCAGTAGTTTTGTAAGTAAAGGCCTATGAAAAGCTTTAGGATAATAGTTTTCAATTCGGTGCCTTAGGATGGGTAGCCTAAGTATGTCATGCTCTCTTTAATCATTTCTGCGGTGGTGTCGTGTGGGGCGGGTCGTTACGTTCCCTCAAATATGGTTGAGCGAAGCGATGGCTGGTCCATGCGTCATGCTCGTGAACGGGTGCTGCCAGTGGAAAGGGTCTGCTTCTGAGTACCTATCTTAACGCATATTGAATTGTAAGAATTGCATTTTTTTAAATTATTTTTTATGTATTGTAACATGTGGTTTTTTTTTTTGGTAAATTTTGCCTACTTAGGTGCACTTTCGAGTAGCAGACACAGTGATTTCTCAACTAGTTGAAAGTTATTTACTCTCATTACTTAGGGGTCGTCCATTAATCATGTGAGCCTCGAAAGGGGGGGGGGGGGTAGTTGAAAACATCACGAAGTATCACAAGGGGGGACGGGGGGGTGTAGTGAGATATCACGTGTATTAATTTTTTTCGTTGAAAGTGTGACTTTTAAGGGGCGCTTAGAGAAAATTAGGTATCGAAGCGCTACCCACACAGCGACCGACGCACTTGCGCGGTTCACGCACACATCTACGCTTTAACAGTGGTCCGCCTGCGCTCAAATCTCAATCTAACCAAACCCTGAACATCGTACCTGTAGCCTGTAGTACCCAAATTACTTAAAATCTTGTTGTATGGTCTGTGCTTAAAATGCATAATATATTTTTATGGTGATTGAATGAATCTTCTTTTTTTCACACATAAAATAGGATTATTCATGATCGTGAACAATCGAAATATTTAGATCAATCAAGGATACAATAAAACAATAAGTAAATTATATTCATGCCTGAATTATATATACACAATGCGACTCTAGATAAATTTATACAATTATGTTTTTTTTTGCAGAATACAAATTAATAAAGATGAAGATGAATTTATTTCTTTTCAAATAAGAACAAATTAAAATATGTATGACACATACCTATCGGTAAAGAAATGTTTTAAGATATAGGTACCTACATGTTGTTTAAACAAAATATGAGATTGACTACAATAAAAAAAAATAAGAAAACAAATTGTCATTATTGTGTATTAATTCGATTTCGACCTAATAGTCCAAACAATAAAGTAGTTGTTTGTAGAGTGCGTGAGCGGGAACACGTAGTGTACCAGTATTGTTGCTTGGTCTGTGGCGCAGGGCTTGGAAACTGGTAATTTTTTTAAACCGGTTTGACGAAATTATAGGTGTTTTTGAAAAAGGTTCTGTTCCTTGGTTTTCGTTGGTTTTTAAACCGGTTTGGAAAAATATGGGTATTTTTTCATTAACCGGTTTTACTTTTCGGCCAGAACAACGAAATTAAGTTATTGAAATCTGCGCCGTGGTCTCGAACCTACCGGTTTTTGGCATTTCTACCGAGCCACTACTATCGTAATACCAAAATGTAAGGGCCAATTCAAGCTGGGCGTGAATCGAAGCGAAGCTCGCGCATTGGTACTATTTTGACAAAAAAACGGCAAGGCAATGTTAAAAATACCTATTAAAAATTCCAAGATGGCGGCCAACTTTTTTGTTTTTGGACCGATTTCGATGAAACTCGGTTTTTGGTATTATTTCGACAAGAAAACAGCAACGCAATAATAAAAATTTAAAAAAATTCAAGATGGCTACCAACTTTTTTGTTTTTGGGCCGATTTCGATAAAACTCGGTTTTTGCTACTATTGCGACAAGAAAACACCAACGCAGTAATAAAATAAAAAAAAATCCAAAATGTTGGCCATCTTTTTTGTTTTTGGGCCGATTTGGATGAAACTCGGTTTTTGTTACTATTCTGACAAGAAAACAGCAACGCAATAGTAAAGATATAAAAAAATCCAAGATGGCAGCCAACATTTTAGTTTTTGGCCCGATTTCTATGAAACTCGGTTTTTGGTACTATTTCGACAAGAAAACAGCAACGCAATAATAAAAACATAAAAAATTCAAAATGGCGGCCAACTTTTTTGTTTTTGGACCGATTTCGATGAAACTCGGTTTTTGGTATTATTTCGACAAGAAAACAGCAACGCAATAATAAAAATTAAAAAAAACTCAAGATGGCTATCAACTTTTTTGTTTTTGGGCCGATTTCGATAAAACTCGGTTTTTGCTACTATTTCGACAAGAAAACACCAACGCAATAATAAAATATAAAAAAATCCAAAATGGTGGCCACCTTTTTTGGTTTTTGGTAGGGAATGCAAACCGGTTTCACCGAAACCGAAAAAACCGGTTTTTCGGGTGTTTTCACAGGCAAAATAAAACCGTTTTTTTAAACGACAAACCGGTTTTTTTCGGTTTTTTATCTGATCAAAGATCATGCTCTGCAATACATACAGAATGAAAATGCACCGCCCCATTTTGATTAAATGCTTTAAATAGTACAGTTCAGGAACCTACTTTTGTGCAGCTGAACGTGTACAAGGTTTTTATAGCGAGTAAGTAAGTAAAATATGGATATTTATTATTAATACAGCAAAAAAGTTGTTATTTTATATTTACAGATAGATATTTGTTAAATACAATTTCACAATACGTAAAAAATAAATATGATTTATAGACTTAAATAAGCTAACAAAAACACAAAACAAACACACTCTTTTGTTATTCCTTGGTTTGATTCTTATCTTCGGGGGCACACGCAGCGTATTCGTCTCGAGAATTAAAAATCCGATGGGTGCGTGCGTACTTACTGCTGTACCTCAAGGAGGTGTTCTGTCGCCACTCCTCTTCTCCATCTTCATCAACTCTGTCACAAGAGTCATCTCCTCCAACTTCCATCTCTACGCAGATGACTTACAGCTTTACCGTCATTTTAAAATTGACGAAGTAGACTCAGCCATTGCCAATATTAATGACGCAGTTAGCATTAAGACTGCATTAGCAGAATTTCTACCTGGACTAAGCAGTATGGCCTTCTTATTAACCCTAATAAATCACAGGAAATCATCATTGGTAGCAGATTTATGTGGAATTTAGCTCGTCCTGCACAGTTGCCGCCGGTGCTGCTGGATGGGATTAGTATTGCATACAGTGACCCTGTCAAAAACTTAGGTGTAATTTAAGACTCCAATCATGACTGGACCACCCATGTCACTGATGTCAGTCGCAATATTGCGTAAATCACGTTTGTTAAATAACGCTCGGTCCGGTTAGGTGTCGGATGGGTGACCGTTGAAGTGGCATTACAACTGAGTGCTTCCGTGCTTCGGAGAGCACGTTAAACCATCGGTCCCGGCTGTTGTCATCTGATAATAGTCGTAAAGCCAAGTCAAGCCAAGCCAAAGCGTCTGGAGCTGGTATCTGGCGGAGCCATTTCAAAGATGAGAACAGTACTCCATACACGATCGAACTTGCGCTTGGTAAAGAATGAGCAGCTGTTCCGGTGTGAAGTACTTTATCACCTTTGCCAAAATGCTAAGCTTTTTAGATGCCAATTTGTATTTTATTCTCGATGGAAGAACCAAAATTAAGTGTTAGAGTCAATGATATGCCGAGAAGATCTAGTTGTTCAGTAATCGTGCCGATTACTGAACAACTAGATCTTAGGATTACTGAACAACTAGGTTACACCTCGGAAAGTGACTCAGGTCGAAACTACTCCCTTTAGCAGAGTACAGACACGTCTGGGTTTTTGATGGATTGAACCTGCCTGACCTGATTGGCATCGCCCCATTCGGAGACTGCCTGTAGTGACAGGTTCGTGTTCATGTGTCTGACCATCGCCTCCCTAAGACACTGGGCTTGTTTTGCACTGGCTCGAGCATCAGATATGTAGCTCTTTACAACGGTGCTGTCATCTGCGTACCTCAAAATACTAGATATTAGCAGGTCATTAATATGCAGCAGGTGTTCCTGTTCAGTCCACTCCTAGGGGACCAATCCTTGAGGGACTCCGGCATTGATAGCCAACTGGTTGGACGAGCAGCCATCAATGACAACTCGAATTGACCGATCCCTCTCGAAGTCCGATATCCAGACACATAAACCGGTGGGAAATCCGTATGAAGAAAGCTTGCAATAAGGCTATCATGCCACATGCCCTGTCTAAAACCTTCGAGATATCAAGAGTAACGGCGAGCGCTACTCCATTCCTCTCGATGGCTTCGCTCCATTTGCAAGTAGTGTATGCTAGATCTCCAGTGGACCGGTTTCGTTGAAACCCGTATTGATAGTCACTGAGGAGGTCGTTTGCTTCTGGATACGACAGGAGCTTATGGTTCAGTACAATTCCTTTAACTTTCAGGAAAATACCTCAGAATAGAATTAAATTGAAAGACGATAAAAACAAAATTCAGATCTTAGATGAAAGATCGTATTGTGCTTGTTTGTTTGTTGTTTTTTTTAATTGTCACGTTTGTTTATTCTGTTTGTATTAAAATTGACACGTTATAATGTAACTACTTATTAACACACGCAACACGCAACTTTATATGAAATGTATGTAATCTACCTAGCGTTTGAATAAGTCTAGAAAATCTCGAAAATCCCGAGACTGGAAACTAAAACTATCGGGACCAAATATCATTCGAGACTCTCAAGAAATCGAGACTCTCGAATCCCGGGATGGAAGCCCTAGTTCGCAGTCATCTTGACCTTTTGTCTTTGTTACAACATTGCGTTATTCTTTTCCTATATGGGAGAAATTGAGCTTGGGTAGTATTTAATCGGGTTAAAGTACAGTCAGCGTCAAACCGAGTTTCATCGAAATCAGCCCAAAAACAAAAAAGTTGGCCGCCATCTTGGATTTTTTTCAATTTTTATTATGGCATTGCGGTTTTCTTGTCGAAATAGTACTTAAAACCAAGTTTCATCAAAATCAGCACAAAAACAAAATAGTTGGCCGCCATCTTGGATTTTTTTCAATGTTTATTATGGCGTTGCTGTTTTATTTTCGAAATAGTACCGAAAACCGAGTTTCATCGAAATCGGCCCAAAAACAAAAAAGTTGGCCGCCATCTTGGATTTTTTTCAATTTTTATTATGGCATTGCTGTTTTATTTTCGAAATAGTACTGAAAACCGAGTTTCATCGAAATCCACCCAAAAACAAAAAAGTTGGCCGCCATCTTGGATTTTTTTCAATTTTTATTATGGCGTTGCTGTTTTATTTTCGAAATAGTACCGAAAACCGAGTTTCATCGAAATCGGCCCAAAAACAAAAAAGTTGGCCGCCATCTTGGATTTTTTTCAATTTTTATTATGGCGTTGCTGTTTTATTTTCGAAATAGTACTGAAAACCGAGTTTCATCGAAATCCGCCCAAAAACAAAAAGTTGGCCGCCATCTTGGATTTTTTTCAATTTTTATTATGGCATTGCTGTTTTATTTTCGAAATAGTACTGAAAACCGAGTTTCATCGAAATCCGCCCAAAAACAAAAAAGTTGGCCGCCATCTTGAATTTTTTTAAATTTTTATTATTGCGTTGCTGTTTTATTGTCGAAATAGTACCAAAAACCGAGTTCCATCGAAATCGGTCCAAAAACAAAAATGTTGGCCGCTATCTTGGAGTATTTATATTTTTATTATTGCGTTGCTGTTTTTTTGTCGAAATAGTACTAAAAACCGAGTTTCATCGAAATCGGCCCAAAACAAAAAAGTTGGCCGCCATCTTGGATTTTTTATAATTTTATTAGTGCGTTGCTGTTTTCTTGTCGAACTAGTACTAAAAACCGAGTTTCATCAAAGTCGGCCCAAAAACAAAAAAGTTGGCCGCCATCTTGGAATTTTTTCAATTTTTATTATTGCGTTGCTGTTTTTTTGCCGAAATAGTATCAAAAGCCGAGTTTCATCGAAATCGGCCCAATAACATAAAAGTTGGCCGCCATCTTGAATTTTTTTATTTTTTTATTATCGCGTTGCTGTTTTATTGTCGAAATAAAACCTAAAACCGAGTTTCATAGAAATCGGCCCAAGAACAAAAAAGTTTGCCGCCATCTTGGATTTTTTTCAATTTTTATTATTGCGTTGCTGTTTTCTTGTCGAAATAGTACTAAAAACCGAGTTTCATCGAAATCGGCCCAAAAATAAAAAAGTTGGCCGCCATCTTGGATTTTTTCAATTTTCATTATTGCGTTGCTGTTTTCTTGTCAAAATAGTTCCAAAATCCGAGTTACATCGAAATCGGCACAAAAACAAAAAAGTTGGCCGCCATCTTGTTTTTTTTTTCATTTTTATTATTGCGTTGCGGTTTATTATTGAGTCGGACTCGCGCACGAAGGGTTCCGTACCAAATAACGGCAGAAAATCACGATCGTTGTATGGGAGCCCCCCTTAAATATTTATTTTATTCTGTTTTTAGTATTTGTTGTTATAGCGGTAACAGAAATACATCATCTGTGAACATTTTAACTGTCTACCTGTTGTCGTTATTAATATTGAGCAAAAAACGGCAAAAAAATCACGTTTGTTGTATGGGAGCCCCCCTTAAATATCTATTTTATTATATTTTTAGTATATTTGTTGTTATAGCGGCAACAGAAATACATCATTTGTGAAAATTTCAACTGTCTAGCTATCATGGTTCATGAGATACAGCCTGGTGACAGACAGACAGACGGACAGCGGAGTCTTAGTAATAGGGTCCCGTTTTTACCCTTTGGGTACGGAACACTAAAAAACCGAGTTTCATCGAAATCGGCCCAAAAACAAAAAAGTTGGACGAATCAAATGAACCCAAACTCGATGGGATAGCATGGTTTTATCATAGACTTCCTGTGGCCTTCTTCCGGTTCCATCATCTGGCCATGGAAAATACTTCCCGACAGAGTACTCGTCAAGACGAATCAAACGAGTCTAAACTCGATGGTGTAGCATGGTTTTATCATAGACTTCCTGTGGCCTTCTTCCGGCTCCATCATCAGGCCCTGGAAACTACTTCCCGACAGAGTACTTGTCAAGACGATTCTAACGCGTCCAAACTCGATGGCATACCATGTTTTTATCATAAAATTCCTGTGGTCTTTTTCCGGCTTCATCATCAGGCCCTGAATTGGACCCAGTCAAGTAATAACTAATAATTCAAATAATAAAAGATATCGTGAAGTTATTCATAATAATAAGTTACACAGTAAATTCGAAGCATAATCTATAACTTTCATACTGGCCACTATAAAATTTTGATCAAGCAAATTGTGAATCGAAACACTGTGCACGAGATTTGTATATGGATACGCTTGAATACGCGGGTGCGGTCGTGGCTCAAAGCGACGTGCTCCTACTCTGACGATCTGGCTGGCACTGAGCTCAGGAGCGCGTGAGCGCGGCTAATATAATTGCAACGCAGCGCTATACAAATTTGTATGGGGATTTCGGCCGAAAAAATAGAGAAGTTTAATCATTATTTTATACAAAATAAAAGTATATCTAAGGAAAAAAAAAACATTGTAGGTACTGCACAGTACCTTAAAGTGTATTTTGATTTAAAATTCAAAGCGTTTTCGCTATTATTTACGCCAAAAATATGGCCCGCGACAAGCGCTTTTTAGGCGTTTTTAGTGATTTTCTGTTTTTTTTTTACAATCATCTGTAAGGTTTATACACAATTTTATGTTTGTAGCAACTAGAGAAACTCTTTAGCTTGACGTATGATTTTTTTGGTGACTACAAGTTTACGTTTTCTATATAAAAAAATGGCCCGCGCAAACCCTGTTTTCCTATTACGGCCCCTTAACCGAAAACTGTGTGTGATTGTTGACTCACCGTTACCAGGACGATTTCCCCGCCCACCGCGACATATTCGTACTGAAAATTGTTGAGATTATTTTGTACCAAAAAAAATACACGTGATTTAGAGGGGGGGGGGGGGTTAACGTAAAACCTCACCATGTATCACCAGGGGGGAGGGGGGGTCAAAAATTAGCCAAAAAAACATCACGTGATTAATGGACGCCCCCTTAGTAGTATTTAGTTAGTAGTATTTAATTTCAACCTACCTACCCATTGTGTGCAAACTTTTGTTAATTATTGTGATGGAAAATGACCTCACTTTAAATGTGGAGCTCATTTTCAATGTTGACGACTCTGTATGAAATATACAGGGAGAAAAAAGCAGCCCTTGACGAGTTTCTTGCCGGTTCTTCTCGTTACAAGGTCTCCCGCTTAGGGTTTGCGAACCGATGGCGTAGCTTCTATGACATTCACAAGTGCTTGTAACAGCCTAGACTGAATAAATAATTTTTGAATTTTGAATTTTTTTTCAAGGCGGCGCCGCGCCGGCGCGGCGCCCATGTCTCCACAGTACAAGATAAGTTCAAAAAGAAATGTTGGTTTTTTAACACGTTTTCATATGGACGTTTTCTTCAAATCAAATCAAATCAAATCAAATTTATTTATTGTGATTCTCTTGTTTATTTTCTTGTTTTTTTTTTGTTTGATTTTCTTGTTTATTTATTTATTTATACTGTAAATATTTATAAGTAGGTTCGTTTATTTGTTTGTCCGTAATTTTAGAAAAGAGTATTTTATACTAGGTAAGTACCTACCTAGCTTTCCCGATGAGCTAGAGACTTGAAACTTATAGGTAGGTAGGTTGTTTTTAACACGCTTTTATTAGGTTGCTTTCTCGTTTGCTTGTGTGTTTGTTTGTTTGTTTCTCCACAAAGTTTGCGAACAATTTAAACTAGCTTTCGGATGAGCTAGAGACTTGAAACTTTGAACATAGGTCAGAAATGGAAGGCAATGCAATATTATGGTATCATTGGGCTGATCTGATGATGGAGCCGGAAGAAGGCCACAGGAACTCTATAATGGAACCATACAACCCCATCGTGCTTGGGCTCGTTAGAATCGTCTTGATGAGTACTTTAAAGGGAGATGAGGTCCAGGCTCTGATGATTTAGCTGGAAGGCCATGCCATAGGAACTTAATATCGAAATCGTGAAACCCCATTGAATTTGGGCTCCTTTGAATCGTCTTGACGAGTGCTTTGTTGGGAAATAGTGTCCAGGGTCTGATGATGGAGCCGGAAGAAGGACACTGGAACTCTTTGATAAAACCACGCTACCCCATTGAGTTTAGGCTCGTTTGAATCGTCTTGGCGAGTAGTCTAATGGGAAATAGTGTCCAAGGATCTGATGATGGAGCCGAAAGAAGGCCATAGGAACTCTATAGTAAAACCATGCAACCCCATCGAGTTTGGGCTCGTTTGAATCGTCTTGACGAGTACTTTGTTGGGAAATAGTGTAACGTATAATAACGCGATATCTAGGTAGGTCGATACGTGCGCGACCGACAACAACGACGATGTGCACCTTCTGAGCCGGACGCCGCCGTGGGCGGGTGTGGCGCGGGGTGGGTCACGCCGAGAGGCGGGCGGGTGCCACTGCCGCGGCAGTGTGCGGTGCGGTGCCGTGCGGCGTGTGTGTCCGACGAGTTATTCACAAGAGCGACAGTCTGTCTTGTTTTGTTTGATACGATTCTTGCAATTTGCATTAAGTAAGTACCTACACATTAGAGGTTTTTATCTACTTAAATAAAATGATACTAGGTAAATATACCTACTACTACTTCATACCTACTAGGTAAAATATTTCTATTCGTGAGCCTTTCGAATTTTCAACCTAGTCAGATAGGTATTAATGTTATGTAGGTTTCTAATAGGTAGATAATAGTTGAAAAAAAATATTGATTAATATATAAGTAAGGAGATAGGTACCTAAAATTTTATTTGACACGACGACTGCAAATTGAAAATATTTATAATTAACCTCTTAACAAACAATGATTAAAGAAAAAGAATTTGGTATTAGGTAGGTGCTTAAAGAACTAAAACAGAAAATAAAACAAATACAATAACTACAATGTAAATAACTCCAATACTACGTTGATTGAAAAAGACATTAGAGACTTACTGCCTTCTCTTTTACTATGACAGTAAGCACGGCCGAGCGTGCTAGAAATTGTGTGGTGTAAATGCGCGCATTCTTAGTCGTTTTCAAGACAGTCTTAAAATCGCTTGCTTAAAATTGTATAGGTAGTGTAATTGAGCCTTTAGACCCAAAAGCCAAGCTGTAGAATGAGTGCTAGTCGGATGGAATATCGTGTTCGATGGATTTTCATTAAGGCTCCCTTACGCGAAATCATTTGTCTCTGTCTTTTTCTTTACGTGTAAAGAGTATGAAAAATAACCTCATTTCTGCACTTTTTCGATGTTTTTTTTTTCGTTGTTTTTTCATCATTATCTTTAGCACAATTATCTTTCTTGAAAAAAAGTTATTGGAGCAACTGCACAGTACGTTAAAGTGTATTTTGATGTAGAATTCAATACGTTTCCGTTATTATTTACACCAAAGATATGGCCCGACAAGCGCTTTTGGTGATATTCAGATTTTTTTCTACAACCATCTGTTAGGGTTATACCTTGGACGAAGGGTTATACACAATTTTATGATTGTAGCAACTAGATAAACTCTTTAGCTAGTCGTATGATTTTTTTGGTGGCTACAAGTTACGTTTTCTTTATAAAAAAAATGGCCCGCGCAAACCATGTTTTCCTATTACCGCCCCTTAATCTGTGCAAAGACCCGAGTGTTACCAGGAATAATTTTCGTCGATGCTTTAGCCCCAATGCGTAACTCCAGCTTCACTGCATCCGTTCCAATACTTGTTAAGTAGAGCACTCATAAATCCACAGTATGTATCGGGGAACTAGTACATTGCAGGCGTCTGGCATGCAACCACATAAATAATTAAGATACATATTCATACTAGGGAATGCAAAACCGAAGTGAAATGAAAACCGTTTTTTTTCGGTTTTGAATCCAAAACCGGCTAAAACCGGTTTTTAAACGGTTATCAAGAAAATATTGGAAAATGTGCAATACTGCATTTTTATTGATTTAGTTAACATCTTTACAATTTTTAGAGTATCCCTATTCACAGTTTATCAAAAAAATGCACAGTTATCAAGAAAATTACCATTTAACACAATTTTTTGTGACGCCAATCGATTCTGCTTACAAATAATCAAAAATTTCTATGGTATGGGACCAACCCAGGTTTGAGACTAAAAAGTCAGACATCTCAATAAACTTTTTCCCATATATTTCGTAGGAAATCATTGCAGGTCCTAGGAAATAATTTGTGTTACTAAAATACAAAAAATATAGCAAAGGGCAAATGATCACGTCGACGTAATAAGCTTCTAGCTATCAAGTCTTAACGTACTAAAGAGCTCATTGTTTTTACAATACATAAAAATATTCGGCAGATTGAACAACAGCGCTTGGTCTCGTGTATTCTGCAGCAGAATACTGTGCGCCTGTATGGTGCGGAAGTAAACACGTGCACAAAGTAGATACGAGACTGAATGATGCAATGAGGCACATTTCAGGCACTATCAAATCCACACCGACTCACTGGCTGCCTGTTTTGAGTCACATTGCTCCAACCCACCTGCGAAGAATACGCGCTCTCGCGAGGGAAGCTCAAAAGATATATGATCGACCTGATTTGCCAGTCCATCGAGCGTCCACTTAACCGCCACCGCAGTGACTTAAATCACGCCGACCAACAAGCGAAGCTGCCAGAAAGCTGAGGGCCGACAATCTCGTGCTGGAGCAATCCTGGAAGAACGAGTGGACGGAGGTGACTACCGGTCATCGCAACACCTTTCCAAACCCAACCCAAAAACCTAGAGGTTTCTCCCTACAGAGGCAACACTGGTGCTGCCTCAATAGAATCCGCACGGGATACGGCAAGTGTAACTTCATGAAACATAAGTGGGGATGGATAGAAAATCCGCTGTGAGACTGCGGCCTTGAGGATACTACCCAACATATTGTGGAACGATGTCCAATGCGCCATTTCACAGGCGATCCACGGGAACTTTACGAGGACATGATACCAGCAGCTATAGATATATTGTGAACCTACAAGAATCACTGCCACATCTAAAACTTGCCTAGACAATATTTTTAGCAACTGTAATGTACTTGATAAAGAAATAATAAATTGTATTCGTTCTGACCATAGCGGACAAATAGCTTCCCTTGAGCACCATCATGTTCCTCATCAGTGTAATATAATTTGCAGACCTCTAACTAAAAATAAATTGGAAAATTTTCATAATAATGTCACTGCCAAAACTCTTTGCTTACCTAGTAATGATAATCCCAATACTCATTATGATGATTTATTTAATTTAATTAAAGTAGAATTTGATAAAACATTTAAGCAAAGATCTATTAAATCCAAAGACTTTAAAAAGAAATTTAGTGATTGGGCAACACCAGGCATATATGTTAGCAGAAATAAGTTGTTTGAATTATATGGTCAGAAAACAATTTCAAATGATCCCGAATTTCATGAATATGTAAGAAACTATTCAAAAATGTTTAATAAAGTATGTACTTTAGTAAAAGCAAAATGTATATCTACAATAATTCATCAGTCAGATAATAAAATAAGAGCCACTTGGAATATTATAAATAAAGAGACTGGGAAAACTAAAAATAATGACCGTGAATACTCATTAGTATCAGACAATAAAATTATTGAGTCAGATGAAGGAGTGGCAACAATTTTTCAAGATTTCTTTTCTAAAATACCTATTGCAACTACCAGTAATTTAAATTCATCTCCAAAAATTGCTGTCTCCCTCTTGGAATCATGTGTTGATAAGTGCAATAATATATTTAAATTTAGACATATCAATAGTGATACCATTCTTAAAACATTTAATTCAATAAATATAAAAAAGACTGAAGATCTCTGGGGCATTTCAACTCACATAATTAAGTCTATAATAACTACCATTGCTCCCCATCTTGCTTTTATTTTCAATAAGTGTGTTGATGAAGGGATATTTCCAGACTTAATGAAATATAGTAAAATCATCCCTCTTTTTAAATCTGGGGACAAAAGCGATCCCGCTAACTTTAGACCCATTTCCATTTTGCCAGCACTAAGCAAAATTTTTGAAAAGATCATTTATGATCAATTATTAGCACATTTTCTTATCAACAAACTACTTCACGAGAAACAATTTGGTTTTACTCGTGGTAGATGCACAACTGATGCTGGAATTGCACTTCTCAAACACGTCTTTGAAGCATGGGAGAGTAAACAAGATGCAATTGGTATATTTTGTGATCTCTCTAAAGCATTTGATTGTGTCAGTCACAGTACTTTATTAGATAAATTGGAACATTATGGTGTATCAAAAAATGCAGTAAGCCTTATGCAATCGTATCTGTCGGCGAGAACCCAAAAAGTTGTTGTAAATAAAACAGAATCCTATGAAGCACCCATTACCATGGGCGTGCCGCAGGGATCGATATTGGGTCCATTGCTTTTTCTTATTTATATTAATGACCTTCCTTACTATACCAAAAACGTATGTGAAATAGTACTGTTTGCTGATGATACTTCTTTAAATTTTAAAGTTGATAGAGGATGTAACTGCAGTGACGATGTAAACAGCACTCTTTCCAAGGTGATGCATTGGTTTACTATTAATAATCTGAAGCTTAACTCTAGTAAAACTAAATGTGTCAAATTTTCACTTCCTTAATGTGAGGCAGGTTCATATGACTATACATGTAAATGGCGAAGCAGTCGAATTTGTTGACTCAACAATTTTTTTAGGTATTACTATAGACTCGCGGTTGCAATGGGACCCTCATATCGATATCCTGTCAAGCAGACTTAGCTCTGCTGCCTTTGCAGTTAAGAAAATAAGGCTTCTGACTAGGGCTTGAAGTCCGGAACTCTGGTTTTGGTCTAGCTCCGGAGTTTCGAAGAATTTCAGCATCGTTTTGAAAACCGGAGTTTCACAACCAAAACCGGAGTTTCGATTTTCAAAAATAATGTTAGAATTTTTAATCGCCCGTGGTCATATACCCCTGGGCGGTGTTGCAGTCTCTTCAGAGGTGCCAAGTGGACTACAGGTGTAGCGAGGTGCTGACTGAAGTACTTATACGAAAAAGCCATCATGTCGATCCGATTACAGAACCAGAGCTCAAATCCCAATCCAACTGCAGCGATTTTCTCCAAAACTGTTCACAGCTGCTATGGAGGATACCATAAGCTCTTGAACTGTAAAGGACTGGGCAGCAACATTAATGGCGAGTACCTGACACACCTTCATTTTGCAGATCAGTTCTCACGACTGAGACCTTGTAAAACCTGAACATACTCGTAATGCTCGAATATTTCCGTAGTGTTTTCCGAAAGAGTGGCTCTTAGGATGAACATGGATGGATGGATGGAACATGAACATAAGACAAAAATCATGTCGAATGTCCATGTTGTATTTACCCACTCCTTCATGTTGGGAACAAACACAATAGGTACTCGAAGTTTTAGACCACGTGTCACCAATTAGTTTCGTTCGGGGTCCGTTTTAAGAAATGAAATGACCATCGCGGTCTGCACAACATTTTATAGAAAAGAATATTTATTACAGAAACTTAATTATTAGATACTTAAAGTAGGTATTTTTGTAAGTTCCTGTGCTCTCGCGGTCCACACAAAATGGGTCGGCGGTCCGGATGCGGACCGCGGTCCGCCATTTGGTGACCCCTGTTCTAGACCATTACCTAGTAGGACGTAGGACAGACAGTCCAGTTAAGTAAGTACAACTTGGAGGAAGATATCTCTCGTTGAATTTAGCTTGAATGGGCAGCATTCAGGAAGCTTTAAAAAATCTTCACGTCAAACTTACTATAGTGTCTCTAGACGAAAGACCTTGATCAGCGTGTGTTGCCAGTGATGACTTAAGGCAGTGAAACGTGCTCGCTAACTATGGGTATCTTAAAAAGCCACAAGGTCACCTAGCGACCCAGCGTGCAATGGACAGAGCCATGCTCGGCGTTTCCCTGCGTGATCGAATCAGAAATCAGTAGGAGAACTTAAGTAACCGACATCTCTCGAAGGATTGATCAGCTGAAGTGGCAGTGGATGGGGCACTTAACAAGTAGAACTGATGACCATTGGGGAAGAAAGGTTCTGGAATGGCGACCGAACACAAAACGCTTCGTGGGCAGGCTCCTGACAAGGTGGATCAACGATCTGGTGACTAGTGAAGGTCGCAGGCTATCGGGGCGCCGTTGGATGCGGGCAGAGCAGGATCAAACGTTGTGGAGATCCTTGAGCGAGACCATAACCAGCAGTGGATGTCGTGTGACTGATATGATGATGAACCAACATTCGGCAAATTTGAGTGGCGTGAAATGTAAGTTAAATGTATTCTTAGTCGAATTATTTGCGCAATAAGCAAGTAAGTACCTAAGTGATTCAATTTATTAATTTTTCGATGATAAAAGTATATATTGATTTTTGGTTAGTTAATAACCTGTATTAAACACGCTAAAAATATCACTGCAATTTTATTTAAATAGAGACTGAAAACTCCGGAACTCCGGAGCTCCGGAGTTGAAACTCTGAACATCGAAACCCAACTCCGGAGCTGAAAAATACTCCGATTTTCAAGCCCTACTTCTGACCGACATTGAAACTGCAAGATTGGTTTACTTCAGTTATTTTCATAGTATTATGACCTACGGTTTGTTGTTGTGGGGCTCAGCTGCTAATATTAATAACATATTCATCTTACAAAAAAGGGCAGTGCGCGCTATATACAACTTACAGTCTAGAGATACTCTTCGTGACCTATTTAAAGAAATTAAAATATTAACGGTAGCTTCCCAATACATCTATGAAAATATAATGTATGTAAAGAAAAATTTAGATAGCTTTGTAAAAAATAGTAATGTTCATAAACTCAATACAAGAAACAAGAACAAACTTGCTGTTCCAAGGCGCAGACTGCATAAAACCGGAAGCTCTTTTTTGTTCAGATGTATTACCTTTTATAATAAGATACCAGAACAAGTCACAGAACTGCCCTTGGAAAAATTTAAAAATACTGTTAAATCCAATTTAATGAGTAAAGGTTATTACACTGTTGACGATTATTTGAACGATAAAAAAGCATGGGCATAGCTTTTGTATTGTTAATTATTACTCTAATACCTCAGTATTGATTAGAAAAAGTCCGGGGTTCTTTCATAGGTCTAGATAAAAGTCCTTTAATTAAACTCGAATCGTGATTTTCTTTTCTAAGTATAAAATTGTGAGAAGTATCCTACCTACTTAAAAACGTACTTCTGGCTTCTTGACTCGACGACTTAATATGGGTAGCTTTAGTATGTCATGCTCACTTCAAACATTTCTGCGGTGGTGTCGTGTGAGGCGGGTCGTTACGTTCCGTCAAATATGGTTGAGCGAAGCGATGGCTGGTTCATGCGTCATGCTCTTGAACGGGTGCTGCCAGTGGGAATGGGTCTGCTTCTGTCTGCTTGTATTAAGGGTGTCGTATAACTCGTATATAAAAGATCTGTTTTATATTGTCTGTATGTATGGCACTTCTTACTCAAAAAATATAATTCTTAATAGCTTACCTTGTTTTGATTTATTTAATTGCAATATTTTTACTTTCTATAGTCAGTAGTTTAGTGAAAGACCTATGAAAAGCTTTTGGATATAAATTTTCAATTCGATGCCTTGACATGGGTGGTCTTAGTATGTCATGCTCTCTTTAATCATTTCTGCGGTGGTGTCGTATGAGGCGGGTCGTTACGTTCCCTCAAATATGGTTGAGCGAAGAGATGGCTGGTTCATGCGTCATGTTCGTGAACTGGTGCTGCCAGTGGGAATGGGTCTGCTTCTGACTACCTATCTTAATGCATATTGAATTGTATGTTTTTCTTTTATTTTTATTTATTGTAACAGCCTAGACTGAATAACAAGTTCAAACTTTGAATTTAGCTTAAAATCTGTAAATTGATTAAGAAATTTGAAACTCATTAAGAAATGAGCTAATTCAATAATGTTATTTATTTGTTAATCTTTGTTAATATAAAGTCTGGAAACGATATACATATTTGTAAATATCGTTCCATCTGATCGATAAAGCTGACAAGTTTTTTGCGCCCATTTTTCTTGTCAGTTAAAAGACGTCATAATGGGTGGTAGGGTAAAAGAATTGACGATTTAAAAATGCTTATTATGTGAGCTTATTTAAATAAAATATATTTCACTTTCACTTTCACTTCACTGGTTGCGTTACCTGGATGTGGACCTATAATAATAACCAACCTACAATTTAATTTATTACGCCATACGATTAAATAAATAAAATAGAAATATTATTTACAAAACGACATCAAGATCATTGCTCTGAAATGCTAATTTCGAGAGTTATTGTTGTTTGAATGGGAGTTATGGCTGGCAATCGCACATCAGACACAATTCAAGCCATAAGAATCCTCATCGAAAAGGCAAAAGCTAAAATAGCACAAACCTGCATTATGGTGTTTATAGAACTGGAAAAGGCGTTCGACCACGTGCCTCGTGATCTGATCTGGAAAGCCCTCCACGCGCATTTTGTCCCGGAGTCACACATCATATATCGACATGTCACAAATGTCTCAATCTCAACAAAAGTGGTCTGCCCTGCAGGCACGAGTGAAAGCTTTGACTTGATGGTAGGGGTACATCAAGTGTCTACTCTGAGTTCACTTGTATTTAACGTCACAATGGATTATCTAACTAAAAAGTGTCAACAGGAGGTCTTCTCTATGCTGCCGACCGACGTGGCCCTCGTATCTAACAATGCTATAGATCTCTATCGTGATTTAAACGGCTGGGTGGAGTCGCTGGAAGAAAATGGCCTCAAAATCAGCCGAAAGAAAACGGAGCACATGTCTGTATTTTCGATAGCACATCACACCCCGATGACTTTAGCTTCTATGTGGGAAATGACCACCTACCAACAGTCAACCAGTTCAAATATAAGGGCTCCGTGCTAAGCTATGATGGAAAGATTGACAGCGACGTCCTCCATATAGCTCAAACGGGCTGGATAAAATGGCGACAGCTCACAAGCGTTATGTGCGATAGTCGAATGCCTCTTTAGATGCATAGCCATCTCATAGAGACCTTTGTAAAGGGACGAGTTTACAAAACAGCCATTAGACCTGCCATGCTGTTTGGATCCGAATGTTGGGCCACAAATAAACGACACTTAGGCTCGTATTACAGAATGAAACTCAAGCTTTGATCTCTACTTAAAACTAGTTTCAAGTCGAGTATTAATTCTAGAACTGTTCTTGAGCAGAGATTCAACAAACTAAACTCAAACTCAGATCATGCTAATTTTAAAACGATGTTTGAGTACGCGACTCAGATCAAGCTTATTTTAGAACGACGCTTGACTGCGGTAGGTTAGGTTTACGATTTCGCTAGTGTTGCCAGGGTTTTATTTCTATTAGTTAAGTTTAAATTTAGGGCAAGGGGTAGATGGGAGGGAGAGAGGGGACCTCCCCACCATAGCATTTTGTGCGGAAATGCACAGTTTTTAGTTTAATTGAATTTTGAAATTTTACTAATCCTCAAACTGTATGAAAAAATCATTTAAGGGGGGTGAGCGAGGGGAAAAAAATAAAGTAGAGAGGGGGGAGAGGGGGACTCCCTACAAAAATTTTAAGGGGTACTTACCTACTTATTAAGAATGATATTTAGCATTATCTGTTAAAAAAACATGAAAAATAAATTTCTAACCTATCACATCACTTGACAAACTTAAGGGGGGATGGGAGAGTCCCCCCTCTATATTTTACTCTTTTCCCCTCGCTCGCCCACCTTCAAAGATTTTTTTAGGTTTTTTCATACATTTTGAGGTTAGGTTTGGTAAAATGTCAAAATTCATTTTGAAAAATCAAAATTTTTTGATAAGGGGTAGGGGGCTCTCCCAACCATCCGCCCCCTTAAATTCGACCTTAACTAATGTAAATATGAACCCAAATCAATGCTCGAGCGTGGTCTCGACCATACTTACGTAAACAGAGATCAAATTCTTTCTAAGCAGAGATTTTAGTTCTAAAATTAGTCGAGCATTGCTCGAGTATCGTTTGAAAATTAGCATGATCTGAGTTGAGTTTAGTTTGTTGAATTGATGAGGTCGAGGTCATCATATTCTGTTTTACGAAAAACTTACTGCAGTGACAAAACAACCCATTATAATCTTCGCAACATTCCTATAATTCTAAACACAAAGACTTTATTTATTAAAATTAACGTTTAATTGGCCAATGCCACTCATAAAAATATATAAATCACGTTGCGACGCAACATTTACTTGGCCTAATTATGCGTAAAATGAAACTCATTCTGCTAAAAACAAATTTCGTAATAGGAAACAGACTGTAACCATGGATAGTCGCAAATCTCTATTTAAGTAGAGATCAGCTGAGTCTAGACTCAAGCATAGTTTTGGAATCAACAGGGTGCTTGAGACTAGATTCAGTAATTAAGTAGAGATCAGATGATTAGAGTTCAAGCTGTGCTTGAGTCTCATTCTATAATACGAGCCTTAAACAAACTCCATACGTCAGAGAGGCGATGGTCAGCGGGCGTCACTATGCTGGACGAAATCAGAAACACATACATACGGGGAAGTTTCAAGGTGCTGAAAGAGATGTCTACGGTGGTACGGGCATGTAGAATGGCGCCCGACGATCACATGGTGAAAATAGCCCTAAACATCCCAACGACGAAGCGTAGTTGCGATAGACCCCCTGCCACTTAGCTGATGACGGTTCAGCGCGATATGAAAGAAACCGATATCGACCCCAACCTGGCACTCCGTGCACAGTGGAAGAGAAGGACAGGGAAGGCCGACCCCAAGTAAATGGAAAAAGGCCCAGCAAGATGATGATGATGAATAATAAATTTCCATATTTTATTTACTTACTCGCTATAAACACCTTCGACCCGTTCAGCCGCACAAGTAGGTCACTGAACTGAACTACTTGAAGCAGTCAATCAAAATTGGGCGGTGCATTTTCGTTTTGTATGTATTGCAAAGCAAAAAACTTTAATCAGAAAAAACCGGAAAAAAACGGTTTTTCGTTCAAAAACCGGTTTTTATTTTGCTTGTGAAATCGACCGAAAAATCGGTTTATTCGGTTTTGGTGAAACCGGTTTGCATTCCCTAATTCATACATATTTAAAAAATACATATTCTAAAAAGATACATCTTCATACATTAGATGCTGTATTAAACCATTAAATGATTTTTATATATATTGTAAGGAGAGAACGGCGCGAGAGGAAGCAGCTGGCTGGCTGGAGCAGGGACAGCGTCTTAGGGACTCGGGTGCGAATCGTTCGTGTGCGCGTGCGAGCTTATAGTCCAATCAATGAGGATATTTGTTGTATGGCGACTTCCGAATAATTCTCCCGTCTATGAAATTTGGCATGTGATGAAGTTAGGTAATACAGATTACAGATGAACAATAATCCAATAATCCAAAAAATATTGAAATTTAAATTTGGGGTATCTCTGAAATCGAAAAAATATTGGATTTCTTTACATCCTTATTCTAACTAATACATAAGTACGTATACAGAAAGTATTTTAGCCCGAGGAAATTTTCACAGAGAGATATAAGCGATTTTCATGTTTAGGTAAAAATACCTAACTTCTCGTAACAAAATTTATTGGATTATTGTTCATCTGTAATCTGTATTACCTAACTTCATCACATGCCAAATTTCATAGACGGGAGAATTATTCGGGTTGCATAAGCCCCGTTGATTGGACTATTAGGCGTGTGACGTAATTGCGTGATTTGGTGAACTGAACTCTGTTTAATTAATCAGTTAACTTTTGTATTAAATACTATTCAATGTTATTAGGTGTTTTCTTTTATTAGTTTCACTTCTGATATCCATTTCTACTCTTTCCTTATATCAGAAGTGGGATTATGAAAGAAAATCTCACGGCCTTATAATACGCTTCGGGCTATCCAACGAACTAAGATCTAAGGAAGCCTAACTCCTAACAAATATTGCATAAAAAATGGCACCTTCACATATTCTGTAACACAAAAGGTCGCAAACTCAACAATGAACTAGTAAAAACATACCTTATTACAATGCACGCATAATCGGAATTAGATTGTATTCTAACGCATATGACGTTTTCTATTGGCTGGGGTTTGAACGCAGACCAAACATGATTGGATATTTGACTCGCCTCGTGTCACTCATTGGGCCGTTGTCGTGCCTTTGTCATTGAGGCAAGGACGGTGTAACGTAGAATGCAGTCAGTACACCTAACCTACTACGGCGCGCTGGGCGGCATTATAAAATTGTTTTATGAAATTAGTACATTATTGTTTGTTAGATATAATGTTTGTTTTATTATGTAGACGGACGACTTGGTAAAGACCGCTCGAATACGCTTGATGCAAGTCGCCTGTAACTAGTTGCTCTAAAAAACTGAAGGAGACCTATGTCAGCAGTGGACGTCTTTCGGCTGTGATGATTTTATTGTTATTTTATTTTATGAAAATTATAAAATGATAATGTTGATGAATGATGATCATATTATTTGTCACGAATTGGTAAGACATATGATTTCAAGAAGGACTAAAATTAGGCAAGCTATTGAAATAAAATAGATATGCTTGATAAAAGACAATGTATTCTGTAAAGATTTTTTTTTCATAACATGTAAGTACATATTATGTAGATAATTATCACATTTGCGCGAGCAACACCTTAATAAGTCTTTTAGAGGTGTGACTGATAAAGAACAACAGTATTAATACGTCGCTTTATTTTTATTTTTCACTTAAAAAAGCATGTCTTAATTGGCAATACAAAATTCTTATAGCGACACCTTTTTAACCGACTTCAAAAAAGGAGGAGGTTCTCAGTTTGTCGTAATGTATTTTTTATAGCAGCGTATTCCACCAAGTCAAAGTTTATTCTTGTCAAGATCTTTTTCAAATGCAGACTATTTTAACATGCTTATTGACCGGTGCGCAAATACCTAAACTAGCAATATGGGTGACGGTGGATTGGAAGAGATGGACCAACTCCGTAGCCAGCGCGATCTCCAGATTTGACACCCCTTGATTTTTATTTGTGAGGTCATGTTTACAGTTTATGTTTAAAAACATTTGTGAGAGTGAATCCGTAATGCGTTTGCGAATAATAGCCACATTTGTACTAATTTAGTGGAATACAGGTGTGCTGCAAAGTGTTCGGGACAATCTAGTGCACCGTTGCTAGGCATGTATTTCTATTGGTGGTGGAAATATAAAGTAGCATTTTCGCAGCAGATCTCACATTGGGGTTCCAGCAGAATGATCCGCGGATCAAACTCCATATTAAAAAGCTGTTTTCAGAGCTGCATAAAAATCATAGTTTCTGGAAATTGTCATTACTTTGTGTTCTGATCTGACGGTCTTGACCTCATGACGTCACTAGTTGTCGTGCCACTCTGCTGCCTTCGGTGTTGCAATGTGAGTTCTCCATTTTTTATTTATTCTATTTTAACCAGGGATTTTTACTCATTAATCAAAGAGGATTGCGTGAATAGAATCTTTATAGGTACCTACCTAATCATCCCTTCACGGATTGGACAGCGTTTTTGTTACACCCTGTATAATAATAAAAAACAAGGAGATTACATCAGATTACTCGTTTTCTATGTATTGCATATTGCAGGACGCGCCATTTTTAGCATTACAAAATTTTGATTTAAATTTTCCTTTTTTTTGTTGTACTGAATTCCATGAGAGAGTTTTATTCTTGTGTGATAGCAGTGAATGTGAAGATTTGACTCTGCCCCACAAAGCGACTGAACACTTGTTGCATAATAACGACCATATTTTGTATGTATACGCTCATAGATATTTCTAAAAAACGAAAAATATGTTACTTTCCTATGTTATGTTATGTCTCTATAGTTTTGCTGCCTTCTTTTGGTCTTTTTCACCACTTGACTACACATGACGTCATTTTAATCATTTTTCTAATTATTTTTTTGTGGTAACGCTAACGACTGTCGCCGAGCGCGTGGCAGACATGACTAAATCGTGCTTCGCTAGTACTTTTTTAGCCCCGCCCACTCGATCGTAGTTTGCGTGGTGCTATTTTTTGAGCGGAATTACACTTCCTTAGTATCTTAGTTCGTTGGGGCTATCTAAGTTTTTGTTGAGACGTTTTGCATTTTTTTTGGTCTAAGTAATTAAGTGAATGTGGTGATATTATCCGATTTAGTGATTCCTAGGTTAGGATTAGGTAGTGAGTAAAGTATAGTGCGTTATGTAATAACAAATAGGAAATCATTTTAAAAAATCAAAGTTAGACTATACTCTCTCGGTTTAAATGATTAAGTGAATTTTGTGATATCTGTGACATTATTCGTTTTTAGTGATTTCCTAAAGTAATAAGTTTAGTTCACGGCGTAATAACAAAGCCAAATATCATAGTTGGACTATTTACGCATTCCTTTGTTCTAATTCGTGGAACAAGTGCGACGCGATAACAGCATGCCGGGTAATTCGAGCTCGCAACGCCGCACTGAGAAAAACGGGCTACTTAAAATTGGCAAATTTGTAATGCACTGGCAGCCAGATACGTATAATGTGCTTTTCACATGAAATAAATAAGAGCCATACTTATAATGAGCCGACACCATGTCCAGTAAGTATGCGGCATAATGCCCTGTAAAGACAATGTAAACGAGTTACTTGTAATGAGGCCGAATCCTTAATACGTAAGCCGCATCATGAAATTACTGTGCCCGCACTGTTAACGTTTACGTATGCGGTTTAATGATGCCGCATATGTATTAACGGAGCAGCATACGTAATTTACTTAACCCGCAACAGGAAATATATATGCGCTATACGTACGAAGTTATACAGCCGCATTATTTCAGTATCCAGGCTCTTTACAACAGTAACTGGTTGCCAAATCATTGTACTGACTCCGTCTCATTAAGTAATGGTCCGGGTTACGTACATAATGTACGAGCAGGGTCGGAGATATGCCGATACATTTTACGTGCACGGGATAATTAATAATGTCTCCGCCTACATAAACATTTACGTATCCTGGCTCATTTTACGAACTCCGTTTACTTACTGGCAGTGTTCGGTACATAGAATCTTTATGACGTCAGCCGCATCATGAAATTACTGTGGCGCACTCTTTACAGTTACGTATGCGGCTTAATGATTCTGCACGGAGCAGCATACGTAATTTACTTTACCCGTAACATGAAATATGTATGCGCTATACGAACGAAGTTATACAGTCGCATTATTTCAGTATCCAGGCTCTTTTTAACAGTAAGTGGTTGCCAAATCATTGTACTGACTCTGTCTCATTAAGTAATGGTCCCGGTTACGTACATAATGTACAAGCAGGGTCGGAGATATGCCGATACATTTTACGTACACGGGATAATTAATAATGTCTCCGTCTACATCATCAGTTTTTACGTATCCTGGCTCATTTTACGAACTCCGTTTACTTACCGACTGTGTTTGGTACGTAGAATCTTTATGACGTCAGCCGCATCATTAAATTACTGTTGCGCACTCTTTACAGTTACGTATGCGGCTTAATGATTCTGCACGGAGCAGCATACGTAATTTACTTTACCCGTAACATGAAATATGTATGCGCTATACCTACGAATAGTTATACAGCTGCATTATTTCAGTATCCAGGCTCTTTATAACAGTAACTGGTTGCCAAATCTTTGTACTGTCCCTGTCACATTAAGTAATGGTCCCGGTTATGTACATAATGTACGAGCAGGGTCGGAGGTATGCCGATACATTTTACGAACACGGGATATTTAATAATGTCTCCGTCTACATCATCAGTTTTTACGTATCCTGGCTCATTTTACGAACTCCGTTTACTTACCGACTGTGTTTGGTACGTAGAATCTTTATGACGTCAGCCGCATCATTAAATTACTGTTGCGCACTCTTTACAGTTACGTATGCGGCTTAATGATTCTGCACGGAGCAGCATACGTAATTTACTTTACCCGTAACATGAAATATGTATGCGCTATACGTACGAATAGTTATACAGCTGCATTATTTCAGTATCCAGGCTCTTTATAACAGTAACTGGTTGCCAAATCATTGTACTGTCCCTGTCACATTAAGTAATGGTCCCGGTTACGTACATAATGTACGAGCAGGGTCGGAGATATGCCGATACATTTTACGTACACGGGATAATTAATAATGTCTCCGTCTACATCATCAGTTTTTACGTATCCTGGCTCATTTTACGAACTCCGTTTACTTACCGACTGTGTTTGGTACGTAGAATCTTTATGACGTCAGCCGCATCATTAAATTACTGTGGCACATTCTTTACAGTTACGTATTCGGCTTAATGATTCTGCACGGAGCAGCATACGTAATTTACTTAACCCGTAACATAAAATATGTATGCGCCATACGTACGAATAGTTATACAGCTGCAATATTTCAGTATCCAGGCTCTTTATAACAGTAACTGGTTGCCAAATCATTATACTGTCTCTGTCACATTAAGTAATGGTCCCGGTTACGTACATAATGTACGAGCAGGGTCGGAGGTATGCCGATACATTTTACGTACACGGGATAATTAATAATGTCTCCGTCTACATCATCAGTTTTTACGTATCCTGGCTCATTTTACGAACTCCGTTTACTTACCGACTGTGTTTGGTACGTAGAATCTTTATAACGTCAGCCGCATCCTTAAATTACTGTGGCGCATTCTTTACAGTTACGTATGCGGCTTAATGATTCTGCACGGAGCAGCATACGTAATTTACTTAACCCGTAACATGAAATATGTATGCGCTATACGTACGAATAGTTATACAGCTGCATTATTTCAGTATCCAGGCTCTTTATAACAGTAACTGGTTGCCAAATCATTGTACTGTCCCTGTCACATTAAGTAATGGTCCCGGTTACGTACATAATGTACGAGCAGGGTCGGAGGTATGCCGATACATTTTACGTACACGGGATAATTAATAATGTCTCCGTCTACATCATCAGTTTTTACGTATCCTGGCTCATTTTACGAACTCCGTTTACTTACTGACTGTTTTCGGTACGTAGAATCTTTATGACGTCAGCCGCATCATTAAATTACTGTGGCACACTCTTTACATTAACGTATGCGGTTTAATGATATTAAACCGATTTTTGTTTTTCGGCCGATTTCATTAAACTTGGTTTTTGGTATTATTTTAACAAGGAAATAACAAGGCAATGTTAAAAATAATAAAAATATGCAAGATGGCGGCCAACTTTTTTTGTTTTTGGACCGATTTACATAAAACATGGTTTTCAGAATTATTTAAACGAGAAAACAGCATTGCAATGTTGAAAATATTGCAAAGTCCAATATGGCTGTTAACTTTTTTGTTTGTGAGCCGATTTCGATGAAACTCCGTCTTTTGGTACTATTTTTACAGAAAACAGTAACGCAATAATAAAAATATAAAAAATAGATGGCAGCCCACAGTTTGTTTTTGGGCCGATTTTGATAAAACTCGATTTTTGATACTATTATACAAAAAAACAGCTTGGGAAAAAAGGGTTCGTTTTCGTGTTATTTGGTTAAAAAAAACAAATAAAGAATTTGGCTGTCATCTTAGGTGTTTTAATATTTTAAACATTGCATTGCTGTTTACTTGTAAAATAGTACCTAAAACCAAGCTTCATCGAAATCGGCCCAGAAACAAAAAAGTTGGCCGCCATCTTGGATTTTTTTATATTTTTAACATTGCGTTAATATTGCCTTGTTAAAATAACACCATAAACCAAGTTTCATCGAAATCGGCCCAGAAACAAAAAAGTTGGCCACAATCTTGGGTGTTTAAATATTTTAAACATTGCATTGCTGTTTACTTGTAAAATAGTACCTAAAACCAAGTTTTATCGCAATCGGCTCAAAAACCAAAAAGTTGGCCGCCATCTTGGATTTTTTATATTTTTAACATTGCGTTGTTATTGCCTTGTTAAAATAACATTAAAAACCGGGTGTCATCGAAATCGGCCTACAAACAAAAAAGTTGACTGCCATTATGGATTTTTCAATATTTTCAACATTGCGTTGCTGTTTTCTCGTTAAATTAGTTCCAAAAACCGTGTTTCATAGTAATCGGCCCACAAACAAGAAAATTGGCCGCCATCTTGGATTTTCCAATATTTTGAACATTGCGTTATTATGTCCTTGTCAAAATAGAACTATGAACGGAGTTTCATCGCAATCGGCTCAAAAACCAAAAAGTTGGCCGCCATCTTGGATTTTTTATATTGTTAACATTGCGTTGTTATTGCCTTGTTAAAATAACATTAAAAACCGGGTTTCATCGAAATCGGCCTACGAACAAAAAAGTTGACTGCCATTATGGATTTTTCAATATTTTCAACATTGCGTTGCTGTTTTCTCGTTAAATTAGTTCCAAAAACCGTGTTTCATAGTAATCGGCCCACAAACAAGAAAATTGGCCGCCATCTTGGATTTTCCAATATTTTGAACATTGCGTTATTATATCCTTGTCAAAATAGAACTATGAACGGAGTTTCATCGAAATCGGCTCAAAAACCAAAAAGTTGGCCGCCATCTTGGATTTTTTAAGTTTTTAACATTGCGTTAATATTGCCTTGTTAAAATAACACTATACTATCCCCGTCAATTGGTAATGCGCCTGGCAGCCATGATTTTAACCTCAAAAACGAAAAACAATCTTATTTTTTTTAT